>CM053569.1:7271653-7395086 GCA_028646485.1 Cryptoprocta ferox | reverse complement strand
ACCCTGCCCCAGCACCTGCCTCAGCACCCTGCCTCAGCACCCTGCCCCAGCACCCTGCCTCAGCACCCTGCCCCAGCACCTGCCTCAGCACCCTGCCTCAGCACCCTGCCCCAGCACCTGCCTCAGCACCCTGCCTCAGCACCCTGCCCCAGCACCCTGCCCCAGCACCTGGCTCAGCACCCTGCCCCAGCACCTGCCTCAGCACCCTGCCCCAGCACCTGCCTCAGCACGCTGCCTCAGCACCCTGCCCCAGCACCCTGCTTCAGCACTGTGCCCCAGTACCATGCCTCAGCACCCTGCCCCAGCACCGTGCCCCAGCACCCTGCCTCAGCACCCTGCCCCCAGCACCCTGCCTCAGTACCCTGCTTCAGCGCCCTGCCTCAGCACCCTGCACCAGCACCCTGTCTCAGTACTCTGCCTCAGCACTCTGTCTCAGTACCCTGCCTCAGCACCCTACCTCGGCACCCTGCCCAGCACCCTGCCCCAGCATGTGAAAATCACCACTGGCCTGAGAATGGATGCAAAAGCTGATTCAGAGCCGTTTTCCACTCATGTCCACAGGAAAGGCCCTGCCTGCAGACAGACCCACTGCTTGGAGGAGAAAAACAAACAAAAAAGGAACAACCTCATATCCATCAATAGAAGCCATAACATGAAAGACTGTATTAAACAGTTTCAGAATAGGGGTGGCTCAGTCGATTAAGTGTCCAACTTCAACTGAGGTCATGATTTCACCATGCATGAGTTCGAGCCCCGTGTCAGGCTCTGTGCTGATGGCTCAGAGCCTGGAGCCTGCTTCGGATTCTGTGTCTCCCTCTCTCTCTGCCCCTCCCCTGCTCATGCTGACTCTTTCTCTTTCAAAAATAAATAAACATTAAAATAAAAAAAAAAAAAAGAATGACATGGGTCCAAGGCACCTGGGCGGCTCATCTGACTCTTGGTTTCTGCTCAGATCATGTGATCTCAGGGCTTCATGTGTTTAAGCCCCGCATCGGGCTCCATGCTGACAATGTGGAGCCCCCTTGGGATTTTCTGTCTCCCTTTCTCTCTGCCCCTCCCCCACACATGCTGTCTCTGTCTTTCTCAAAATAACTATATAAAAACTAAAAAAAAAAAGGATGATGTGGGTCCAGATGTGTGATGTAGATCGTTCTCCAGTTCTCCAGGATATTCAGATGTGAAATAGCTCCTTGCAGAGAGGCACCCAGAGACAATGTTTCCCTTTGGAAAAGAAGGAAAATGTAGATTTATGTATATACCTCACATCTGTTTTTATACACGACATAGGTAGATACATAACGCAGGGGCATAAAAATTCGTGGACTGGGGTCCGTGTTCTGCAGAGCCGCCAGGCAGTCCTTTCAAAACAAACAAGCTCACGCCATCCCTCCTTCCCAGCAGCTTCCCAGCTCCCTGAGAAGGGGACACAAGCGTCCTCTGTGGCCTGCAAGCATCTCTGTGCTCTCGCCAGCTACTCTCCAAACCGGTCCCTGCTGGCGTGTCCCCCTGGGTGTCCGCAGCCAGGCAGCCCCCTGCCCCTAGCCTCAGAGCCACCCCTGCTCCGCCCCGCCCCGTGCCCTGCCCCTGGGTGGCTTCTGTGGAAAGGCCTCCTGGGACAGCGCTCTGACCACCGTGGGGACCGGTAACCTTCTTACCAAGCAGCTTCTCTCCTCTCCCCTTCCCTGACTTTACTTTCTAAAGAGCACTTGTAGGGGCGCCTGGGTGGCTCAGTCAGGTGGGCGTCCAACGTCCGCTCAGGTCATGATCTCACAGTTTGTGGGTTCAAGCCCCTCATTGGGCTCTGTGCCGACAGCTCAGAGCCTGGAACCTGCTTCAGATTCTGTGTCTCCCTCTCCGCTCTCTGCCCCTCCCCAACTCGTGCTCTGCCTCTCTCAAAAATAAACATTAAAAAAGTTTTTTAACAAATAAAGAGCACTTGTCACCACCTGATGCATTTGCATCTCATCTGCCTGCTTACTAAGGGTCTCACTCGGGGACTAGAGCACAGGCCCTGAGTTTCCCCCAACACCATATTCCCAGGACAAAGAAGGACGCTGGGCGTGGCATAGGACCTCCCTAAATATTAATGAAGTGAGTGAATGAATAACATACAGCAAACCGCACCTAGTAGTTGCCTCTCGGGAGGGGACAAAGGCTGTTCTAGAAGGAACATGAGGAACTCTAGCTTTATCTATAAGGTCCGGATCATTCACCGTGAGAATGCGCTCGTGGATTGCTTGCGAACATAAACACTAATGAACGTGTGGGGAAAGGCTGGGGTGACCCACCGCGATGGGTCCGGGGCAGGAGGAGAGCGGCTCCTCTGGGAGCATGGGAAGGTGAGCTGGGAGCACAGGGAGTGAGCGGAAGAGTGGGCAGGGGAGAGGAGAGGAGGGGCAGGGTGCCAGCCGGCGGGTGAGATGGCGAGTCTCCACCGGCAGGAGGACCGCTCGCGGCAGGGCCGGGCTGAGCGTCCATACCGCCGGCGGCGGGGCCAGTCCGCAGAGACACCGGGAGCCCGGGCTACAGAACAAACAGACGGGTCCGCTGTTTCCCTGCTTCCTCCACTGAGAAGGGGTCCAGGCGAAGCACGCTCAGCACCCAGAGTGTTGCACTTGGCTGTGGCTGGAGCATCTCGTCTTCACCCTGCGACCGCGAGTGGCCTGCGGCCCGGGACGAGTGCTCAGCCCCACGCCGGCGGCCCTGCCCTGTGGCTCCCCCGCATCTTGAGTCGGGGTTGAGGAAAGGAAGGAACTGTTAGTGGGTTTGGGGGGATGAAGGGAGAGAAGGACAACGGCCAAGGCCACCCCACTGCTCCCTGATACCCGGAGACACACGAAGCCCCGTGGTCCCTGCAGATTTTCGCATGTTCCCCCAGCTGCTCCTTTCTTCCCTCCCTCCGCCCCGGTCCCCTGGGCCAGCCTCTCACTGGCCCCCAGGCCTTGGTAAATGTCCGGCCCTGCATCTGGCTGAAGCACGGGCACCTGTAAGGCTGTGGCCTCAGAGTGCCCAGCAGCCCGAGGAAGCCTGAGCTTGGTGCCTCCGCAGCCCCTGTACTGGCACTGCCCGGGGGTCTCGTGCCGAGTCAGACTGGGAGACAGCGGGGCCTGGATGGAGTCGTGCTTACTCAGGCCTCAGGGCAGAACGAGTTCTCAGTGACACAGGATGCATTTAAAAAAGTGAGGGGGAGGTTGGACTGAATGTGCTAGACTCCACGAAGGAAACGGTACGCGCACCACTTCACCCACATCCTGGGGAAGCTTAGAGAGCATTTCACCGGCAGGAGGAGAGGACATGCAGAAAGGACATCGAGGCGCTCCGTGCCGAGGCTGTGCTGTCACAGACGGGGACGAGACCCCATCACGGGGCCAGAGTCCGGAAAGTCTTCCAGAGAGAGGCCTCGCATGGTGGGGGAGGATACAGGGCCGTGGGGCTCACACTCCCGGTTTCAATGGAATCCCAGAACCTGGGTCCAAAATCCCCATCCCCGCTGGGGGGTTGGGGAGAGCCGGGGGTGGGCGGCCGCGGACGGAGCTCAGGATTAGCGGCATAGAGCCTGTATTCTGGGAGGACGTTTTCCCAGCCTCTCCAAGAAGGGCAGCTGGACCAACCTGAAGCCCCATCGTAGCTGAGGTTGAAAGCATTCATTGCTTTTGCAAGCTCGAGAAAGATCATCCAACTTAATTAAGATCGCCCCATCCCGGGAACATCCATCAGCTGTCGGCAGGGCAGTAGCAGGCGGCGAGGAACAGTGAGAGGCGAGAACGGAGGCCTGGGGGGGGGGGGGTGAGAGGGGCTGCTGTGTGGAGCAGGAGCCCCACCCCCACCCCACTGGAGGGTCTGCTGAATGTTCCTGGGGTCCCAGCCTCGGGTGCCTGCAGTGAAGGGCAGGGAGCAGAGAGCAGCAGCTTAATTAATCCCCAGGGAGCACCCTGGCCCCAGCATCACCCTCCGCTTTCAATCACTCAATCCTCCTAATTCCTCAGCAATTTAATTAAAGGATCTTCCCCTTTACGATCAGGTCTCATTTTCCTCAGAGCAGCACTGAAAGAATTAGGCGGCACTAAGGCTCATCTGACCGCAGCTGTTTCCGCATCAGGAGAGAAAGGACCCAACAGGATGACTTCCACTCTCCACGCCCAGGCCCCTTACACAGAGCAACACATCGAGGCCCAGGGGGAAGGGGCATCCGCAGGGTCACCCAGGAATCAGACAGTGACAAACCCACCCACTCCCATCTCCATCTCCCCTCCATCAGCTCCAGAAAGGGCTGTACTTTTTAACCAGCAAACCCAGTTTACTCCCCCGTAAAATGACATATTTGTGAAAATGAAATTATGATCATAAAGGTGCTTGGTTGCTAGAAATCAAAATAAAACACAAGCCGCTTTGCAGTTTCGGCGAACTGGGCCCTGCAGGCCCAGGCATCTAGGACAGGGGTCAGTAAACTACGGTCTCTGGTCCACGACCTACTTTTTGTAAATAAAGTTTTATTGGAACACAACCATGCGTACGTTTCGTACTGTCTATGGCTGCCTTCAGGTTACAGCTCCAACGGACCGTGTGCCCCGCAAGGCCTAAAATATCTATCTGGTTCCTTGCAAGAAACGCTTGCCAAGCCCCGAGGAGCTGCAGAAGCCCGTGATTCCATCAAGAATCCTCCAAGGGCCAAACGACCCGAAATAACCATCCTCGAGCAGAGAGTAACAACGGCTACGGAATACTGAGGACGCGCTCTGCGCCAAGGACACCAGATGACAAATTTAAAATCCTGCCATCTTTAATGCGTGCACTAAACCCTGCAGCTGGGAAATAACATCCCCAGTAGGAGGCGCTCACTGAAACTCCGCGAGGCTAAGGAATTTGCCCGAGGCCACGGAACCTCGCTCCAGGCTCCATCCTGAAGTCAGGCCCCTTCACCAAGAGCTGACACCTTCTTTCCCCAGGGCCGGGACCAGAGTGCAGGAGAGCTGGGTGCGACCTCGGAGGTCCTCCAGGACCAGCCCCTGGCCCTAGGCTTAGGGAAACTGAGGCCCAGACAACGGAAGACACCTCCAAGGTCACCCAGACAGTCTGTGGCAGAGATGGGGAGGGGCCCAAGGCCTCTGGCTCCCTACGCAAAGCCGCATCCATCCAAGCAGGCTGAACTTCAGCCACACGCAGGACGGACTGATGGGGCACCAGGAGTCGGGTGGGGCACGAGGCAGGGAACAGACCCACTTCGTCCGCACAGCAGCCGTGCACGGGGGTTCCATCACCCCCATTTATCAGATAAAGAAAACTGAGGCTCAGAAATAGAAAGGAATGTGTCCCAGGGCACACAGCTCATACAGCCGAGGCACGAACACCAACTCCCCTAAATCGGAGGTCTATGGTCTCCCACCTCCCCAGGCTGCCTCCACACCCACTGCCCACCTGCACCCACCCTGGGCCAGCGGCTTGGGTCATCTGGGGGGCTCCTAGCTCCCCCTGCTGGCTTGTGACTGCCACAGCGCCACTTCTCAGTGTCTCTAGTTCAAACCCTGCTCTGGGCCCACGCTGACTCCCACGTGGGCCCTGCACTTACAGGTCACAGTGAGGTTGCACAGGCTTCGGCACCACTGAGATGATGGCGGGCAGCACGCAGTGGTGGAGGGACGCTGGGAAAGGCGGGTGTTGGAGCTGGGCACCGGTGTGTTCAAATCCCCGCCCGCCTCGACACCGATCTCCCGCAAAGGCGTGTGTTCCTCTCAGAACCGTGATTCCACATCTGTGAAACGGGGTGGCCACAGGTTACCTGCGGGGATTAGGAGGGACCGTATGCGGGCACGTGAAGGAGCCACCAGCACACACAGGGCAGGACCCTCCGTCCCCCTGGAGAGGCCAGTCTCGGCACGCGGTGTTCTGCCCTCTCTTCCTTCACCTCCCATAGCGCCTGGCGTCCCCTGGCTCGGGATTCCGCCCTGTCTTGTGCCGGATTCTCAAGCCATTCCAAACCTTGTCTCCCAAACACCTTACAACGGGGAGAAGCTGTGTCTTGCATATTTCCTATATGCCCCGTGGGGGGGGGCACCCCTTGACTCAACTTTTCTCACCGGCAGCCAATGAGGGGAAAGGGGTGGGAGCAAATTACATTGCCCTTGGGTGCGCAGGAGCAGGTGCTCCTGGGTGACCCTGGCCGAGCCTGACTGCTCTCTCTTGCATACGTCGGTCTGAATGGAGGAGGTTAGATCTGGCCAAAGGCTCTCTTAACTGGGGACTCACGAACGCCCTGCAACTGCACTGGGGGGGAGTGTGTGTGGCTTCCTGGGGGCAGCAGGTCTGTGGCTTTCATCAGAGCCCCCATGGGCTCAGTGGCCCTACCACGCACTGCTATTCTCAGTCGGTGTGTCCAGAACACTGGCCTCCACCATTTGTAGAACCGTAATTATAATTATAATTCGTACTGTAATGCGGTAGGTAATGTGTAATTACACGCAATCGTAATTTGGCCTACTGTAAGCCTTTTAACAAAGCACTGACATCCCTTGGGATATTTTGTGGCTAAAATCTGACCATTTTTTGGTGTTCCCACAGGAGTGTTCCCCGAAGGAGAGAATGCACGCCCTGGGCGGTGGGGCAGGTCGCTGGTAGCCTCTCCCGGGGACAGCTGTTCCCGGGCATGTTCCGTTGTGGTAGATGTTTTGACCATCAGTGTGCATGCTGCGTACAAATAAACGTGTTCTGAATCTTTTAATCATATGGATACAGTTTTTACAAATGTGTTTCCAAGGAATAGAGATCATTCTTGCTCTTTTAAAATTTAATAATAAAAATAATCATAAAGCCTGTACCCTTTTCTGAGCCGGGTGCCCTCAAGTCCCCCCCTGCCCGCCACCTGGGATCTGATGGGAGGTCTGGGGTTTACACAAGCCTCATCTTTTGCTCCCCCAGAGCCCACGCTTCCTGAGGGCAGAATAAACCCTGCTCGGCTGAACTCAACAGGGAGCGGAGAGTGTGCCCGCGGCGTCCCGTGCAGCTCTGGGCCTGGCGGCCGGCGCCCAGGACGTGTGGGCGGGAGGACGTGCACCTGAGTGCAGTCACCCCGCACACACTCGGGGCCGGACTGTCCGCAGGACACTGAGCTGTCGACACTCACCCGTCAGCCTGGACCCACACCATAGCATTTCAGCCCCGTGAAGAGTTCCAGCAGCCATTACGTGCTAGATAGAGACGCTGGAAACACCGCAGTGCCGAAGGAGATGCACAGTCTGCAGTGTGGACACGTCGTGAAAAGGCCCTGAGGCCCGCAGCCACCAGGGTCCCTCCGTGTGATCAGCCCCGATGTGAGAAATGGCTTTATCTTCTCGTTTTGTTCATGTGTTGTTTTTCTGATTTCATGTAGCTGTCTGTGCTCTCTTGCAGCTCGCTGAACTTCTCTCTCTTTTTAAGTTTATTTATTTTGAGAGACAGAAAGGCGGACAGAGCGGGAGAGAGGGGATCCCAAGCCGGCTCCGCGCTGTTGGCGCAGAGCCCGACGTGGGGCTCGAACCCACGAACCGTCAGATCATGACCTGAGCGGAAATCAAGAGTCTGACGCTTAACCAACTGGGCCGCCCAGGCGCCCCTTACTGAACTTCTTCGAGACGATTCTTCTGAATTCATTGTCAAGTTGTGAAGGAGCCTCCCTTCCCCGAAGGTCAGTACCTTGGGTGGCGTCGTGCTTGCCGGACCTTCGCGGCCTCCGGCCAGAGTGTGTGCGTTTGGAAGAGCAGACACCCTTCCAGGCTTCACAGGCCGTCTTCTCCCACCGGGTGCCTGGACCGACAGGGCTGGGGGTGAGCTGGGGTGCGCGGCCGCGGTGAGGTCCCACGGCAGGCCTGGCTCCCGCAGGGTGCCTGGGCTGAGGAGACCCCGGGTGAGCAGGGCTGGAGCCGGTCCCAGTCAGGTCCGCGTGACCAGGGACACTGACCAGTGTGGCTCCTCCCAGGTCCCTTGGCAGATGGGACTGACGGGAGGACCACGGAGAAGGGGGGCTGGAGCCGAGCGCCCAGGGCACAGGGCCGCTCGGGGTCTGCAGCTGGGACTAGGCCACCGTCGGGGGCCTGCGCCCAAGGCACCGGCCTGGCTCCCCGGAGCAGCCGTCCTGGGTCTCGGGCTCCACTGGGGTTCGCGACCACTGCCCGGGTCCCGGGGCGCCCGCAAAGGCACCTGGCCCACGGCTGGCTGGTGAGTGAGCTTTTCTGCAGAGGGGGGAGGCCCGAGGACTCGCAGCTCTACCGTCCCACACCTACATCTTCCAAGACGTGGCTCTCGGGCCCGGGTGGTGATGTGGGGTCTGCTCTGCGCGGTGCACGTGTCCTCCGCCGGCACCTGAGAGGACAGGGACACCAAGGAAGGGCAGGAGTGCGCACGAGGAAGAGCAGAGGGGAGAAGTGACTTCAGGTTTGCAAATACTCCCAGAAAAGCTGTTCACCACAAAGCAACGAGACGCTTCAGGACCCCCTCCACGGTCGCGGGTGGGCCAGGACCAGACTCCCGGCTCTGCGGCATCCAAGGCTAAGGGCTTCTTCCTTCCGCAGGCTGCGGGGTCTCCCAGCACTGGGGGCGGCCGGTGTGTGAATCACAGCGGAGAGGACTGAGCTGACAGCACCCTCTCTTCTCTGCTCTCTTCTCACGGATTTACAGATGGCTGCACCCCCCAGGACTTGTCTTACACCCATCCCCAGGTGTCTCTCCTGCCCCCTTCTTACATGTCTGATGGGGACGTCAGGGGCAGCCAAGGCTAGGCTGCTGTCAGGGCACAGGGCAAGAGAAGACAGGCCTTTCCTCAGCCTCCTCAGGATGTCCCCACGGCGCTTCAGAGGTCACTTGTCCTGTGCAATGGGAGCAGTGTCTCTCCCTCTCTGGGCCTGTTTGCTCATCTGTAAAGTGGGGCTGCTGGACCACCCTCCCCTCCAGTCCCTTCGGCTCTGGAACCCTGGGCCCGGCTCGCAGTCTCTGCTCTGCATCGCTGTCCCTCTTGATCCCTGCAAGCCAGGGAGTCTCCCCTGGACCCCTCCCTCCTGGCCTCTGGGGCTCCTTTGGTACAAGCCCACCCTCCAGCTCCCCGACACCATGCCTACAACACAGTGATTACGGGACGAACATGAGACAGCCATCGTTAAGGGCCGTGGTAGTCGACGCTTGTGTGTGCCACGAAATGGGCCCTCTCCGCCCCACAGAAGCCTCCCCGAGGCTGGATGAGGACCGTCCCACTGTGATAACCATTTCAGAGATGGCAGAACTCAGGCTCGGGGACAATGTGTGACACACCAGCGAGTACGTGGTGAACCCGTGACTCCAACCCAGGACTGTGACCTCAGACCCACACTCTGTCTTCACAGAGGGCCGGTTGAGAGGTGTTCGGAGACCCCCAGACCAGACCATTACAGTCAACGGACGGAAGCCGGGCGATCTCGCTTCCCGCCACGGCCTGCGGAACCTGTGTTTCAAGGCCAATTCCCGTCCAGGTGTCTGGGTAGGCGCATGTGACCGTCGCAGGGGGGTCTAGCACTAGTGCCGTCTTGTTAGCCTCTCCCGGGCCATCGTGAGCCCCCTGGGGGCGAGGCCGCTGCGGGGATGCGGCTCTGTCACCTACAGGGCTGGTTCTGGGACATTCAGGGGACACATGCTGAATGGCAGGACCACACGGAGAGGCGGAGGCAGCAGACTCTGGCCTGACTTGTCCTTCTTCTGTCTACACAGACCGTCTTTTTCCCTTTTGTCTGCTCTGTGATAGTTAATATACCAAACTGTCCGTGCCTTCTTAGCCTGCCGGAAGTGTGACAACTGTTATCTCCCGCGAGCCACCCAAGCCTTAAATTGCAGCAGGAACAGTGGCAGTGATAGATTAGAATTTTTTAAATCAAACGCAAATGTGTCCCCGTCACGGCTAGGAGAAGGGCCGAGCTGACTTGAAAATAATTTACTTAGAACATGTTGTGATGCGTGGTAAATTACGTCCGCCTTCAGCACGCTGGCTCATTCCTCCAGCCAAATATTCGTCTACTTAATTGACTCCCAAAGACTTCCTCCTCCGACTTAGAGCCATCACCACGAGGGGAGGCTGATGCAGGCCTGCTTCCATCCAAGGACGAGATGGACAGTTCCCTTTGAAAGTTTAGAAGGGGTGGGGGGAGATGGGTTTGTAATCAAACAGTTTTGGGTTTTTTTTTCCCTCCAGCCTTAAAACACGGAGCCGCAGAACAAGGGGAAAACCGTCAGTGACACCAGCTAATGAATTTTAAATCCTTATTACCCAAAAAATTCATTTGCTTAATTAGCCCTGTAAATACAGATTATAAAATGAGTCACCATGTTCTCAAAAAAATGTGAAACCCAGAGAGCAAGTAAGGCGGCTCAGACCACATTGGGAGGCCACGCGTCGTCACCGCGCACCGTCTCGAGGGGCCTGAGCCATCCTTCCACACTAGACACTGTGCTAAGCATAGCACCAAAGTCATCTCTGTTCGTCTTGCTACCTCTGGGGCTATTTTGTACATTCCCCGAGGCATCTTCGTCCCCAGGACGGGGCCAGGACGCCCGAGCCCCCCAGCGCTGTGCTAAGTGGACTGGAGGCAGAGTCTGGTCTTGTCGCAGGAAGCTGCTAATGCCCTGCGGCCATCGCTCTCTATCCCCATTAGCGCCGCGGTGAGGGGACCTAACTGCCCAAAGGTACCCAAGCTCTAAGCGGTGGAGTCAGGTTCAGGGGTGTCTAGCCCGGACTCCACTGCTCATTGAAAAGCCTGGCCCTACGGTGACACATGGGAGCCTGGGGGGCGAGTCCCCACTGCAGAGGGAGAGCCTGCCCGGAGGCCAGCTGGCATTAGCCTCCTGGAGGACAGGAGGGGCTGAAGGGGGGCCCGGGGGGGACCACAGAGCCAGGGGTCTTTGAGAGCCAGGCCAGCCAGACATCACAGGCCCCCCTTGGCTGGTCCCCATCTCGACTCTGTGTCTGACCTTGGGTGGCCCCGGGGCTCTTGTCTTCTGCTGGCTGCTGCTCACACGTGCTGCTGCCTCACAGCTACACGGCTCCTGGACTCCGTGGAGGGGACCTTGCTCTCTTGCCTCTAAATCTCCTACCCTCACCCCGCTCCCCGAATTTGACCTTGCCCCCCACTTGCCTGGTGTCAGGGCTGGAAGGTAACAGGGGAGGCGGCATGGCACTGGGGAGTAGCTGATGAAACAGGATACCCCCAGTGGATTCAAGTCCCATAGAGCACTTTCTGGCCTCCTATGTCACCCAAGGCGGGTTCCTTAGTGAGCCTCCATTTTCTCAGCTGTAAAAGGGACAGAGGAGTGGCCGAGGGTCCTTTGGTAATGAGTGCTGATCTTGCTGGAGCTCAGAGTCTGACTCTGCTACTTCCTGTGCGTCCTTCAGCAAGTTTCTTAACCTCTCTATGCTCATATTCTCCATCAGTAAAAGTCTAATGATAGCACTTTCCCGCCTTGCCCTGAGAATTAACAACATCCACGAGGCTGGCACAGTGGTTCAATCTCATGAAGACACAGGTGGATGGAGACTGTTTACAGCGATGGAGGGCAGAGTGCCTAGTGGGGTACCTGGCACACAGTAGGTCCCCACCACACAGTGAAACAGGAAGGCAGGAAGCCACTCAGTCTCCCCGGCACAAGTTTTCACTTCTCTTGGCACAAAATACAACGTGGATCTGGAAGTATCCAAGTCAGCAGCCAAGGGGGGAATAATCAGAACGGAGGAACCCATCGCTTGAGCACACCACGTGGCTCAGACGCACCCCAAGCTCTGCATTTGCTCCCCAGGAAAGGCCTTCACAGACCCGGCCGCTGGCCCAGCCCCACCAAGCCGCCGCAGGGGGTGTTACCCACTGTCTGCGTTTGCAGTAATTCGGTAGGGGGAGGGAGGGACGCAAAAATAACCTCCTGCCGCCCGGCATGTGCACTGAGCAAAGCCTCCCCCCCAGAACAGCCCTGCAAGGGGAGAGCCAGGGCTGATGATTCCGGGACTCCCACCGAGGGCAGCGGTCTGTGGGTACAAAAGAATACTGAGTGGACACACTAAACAGCAGAACTCTCTGCTTCCTTGTCCCCACCCTTCCCTTCCTCTCCCCACCCCCTTCCTCCCTTCCAGGCCTAGCAAGGTCCTAACCTCACTCAGAGGTCCCTGCCTCCATCCTCTGGAGCACTCTCAACCAGCCAGAGACCACAGGCCCCCAAGGTCCCGGCTGTGACACCGGGAAACGGCCGGAGGGCACATCCCCAAGTCAGACAGCCCACTTTTCAATCCTGGCCTCGCCCCTCACTAGCTGTCGACTTTGGGCAAGTTTCTTACCCTCCTGACCTGCGTCCTGCTCGGTTAGATGAACATCAACTAGAGCCCACCTGCAGGCCCAGCGGGATGCTGGGGGGACACAGCGCAGGGCTCGGCTGGGCCGGTCCACGCTGGGTCTCTATTACTTCCCATCTCCTGAGTGGGCCTCCACCTTGCCTGGCCCGGTCTCGGTGGAGGTGACGGCCACGTCTTCCATGGCCCCCTCCGCTTGGGCTTCCTGTCACCTGTTCACTCTCCCACCCTGACCCAGCACCGAGTCCTTGAGGCCTGGGACGTGTCACTGCCGAGCTGCGTTCCCAGCTCACAGCCCAGCGCCTGGCCACTGGAGGTAGCTGATGGGCCTCATGCTGACTCAGCATGTAACTGAATGCATGCCAGGCACTGTGACAGGCCCAGGGGCAGGGGGGACAGCTGACGACGGGTTTCTGCAACCGGACTACACGTGAATCTCAGCTCCACTCACAGGCGAGGACCCGAGGCGACCCTGTCCAGCTGCTATGGGACTCTCTTAGGAACTCACCGTGAACAGCAGGGAGTAAATATTTGCCGTGTTCCTACTACGTGCAATATGGCGTGCTGGGTGCTTTGACCTATGCGATCATGGTAAATCCTTGAAACAAACCAGGCAAACAGGGGTGAATGATTTACCCCACTTTATGGGTGATGACATGATACTCTCAAAGGTTAACCAACATCACAACGAACCATCAACATGAAATCGGACCCAGACCAACGCCTTTCTGTCTCCCTGCCCAGGCACAAGGCCCTCATTAAGCCACTTGTCCCTCACACCTGTATTTAAGCAGTGCCCAAGGGCTCCAGATGACCGAGCAGGCACTGGCGCGCTGTCGCTGCACACCAGCTAGGACAGGTGTCTCTTCATGGGGGGTTTGCAAATTAGAGCAAGATTTTTTCATGATGATGCACAGAAGGCTCATGCCGGACACGCAACTCAGAATCAGATCCAACTTTCGAGGCGACCAGCATGCAGGACCGGCCCTGCCCTCAAGTCGCCCAGACTCTGAGCTCTGTGGATGGTTGTGCGGGTGGTTGAGAGCCCCCTGCTGAACGGCTGGGTGCCTGCTCCTCGGCATCCCGCGTCCCCATCAACTCTGCTCCAAGGATGGCAGACTCCTCCCCCTGGCCTCACTCAGAGCCCTGAGCACATCCGGTGAGTCTTTTCCCGTTGTGCGTTCACGTCCCGTCTCTCTCGCTACACGGTAGCGTCTGGGGGACGCTGAGGTCTGGTCCCCCATGCCTAGCAATACAGATCGTAACTGATCCCAGATTCTTCTAGGTTCTGGCTTCTGGTGGATCTTTCTGCCTTTCCCCTTAGAGCTACCCATTGGCCAGAGGGACTGCCCAAAGGTCACTGTTCCTCCCTCATGCTGTCCCATCCTGGGCATGACTCCAATGTTACTCTTCTCTTCTGTTGCCCTTCCCTCTAGCTTGCAAGGCTCTAATCACGGGCCTCCTCCACCGGCAGCCTTCCCCAACTCATCCTGAGCGGGGCATGTCCTTCCTGCCTCTGAACTCCCTCAAGGGGTCCCCTGCCTCCTGGTCTTAGAGCAGCAGCTTTACGCTTCCCCCAAGGGACACCTTCGGGCCTTGCTGGGGTGGGATGACAGGGCCCTAACACTGAGGGCCAAGTGCACGGGGTGGCGGACTCTACCCTCTACGACCCGAGCAACTTCCACTTCATGTTGGTACATCCCCTTCTATACGCGGAACACTTCATTTGAAGGGTTCTCAGAGGAAACAAACGGTGACCTCAGTGAACCAGACGGTGGGTGATGATGTCAGGAGCTCCAGGACTGGGCAGGTCGCCGCAGGAGGACTCGCCCCGATGCCCCTACCATGCTGTGCATGGAGCAGAGGCTCAGGAAGGTACGGGGTCTATCACGGCTCCCGGCCCGCACCTCCAAGAGCCATGACGCCTTCTGTCTGTTGGCTGCCCTTCCTAAGCGTGAGCTGGAAAGAAGGGGCTGAGACACCTCGGCGGCAGCAAATCAAGGGCCAGGCACCAGGATATAAAAGGCAAGACCGTTCACCTCCGGCTGTGGCCCCAAAGCAAATGTAAAAATGCTTTAGAGGGAAGGGGGGCATCCTCATCTATGAGCTGAGGGCTCTGGACCTCGGAGGGGATGGTTCGGGGGGGGGCCCAAACCCAAGGCTCTGATGCAGGAAAGGGGAAACACAGACCACCCAAGCCAACGGAGACACTGGAGTCCTCAGGCCGAGAATGTTTTTATTCTACCCACCACATCTCATAGAACGGGAGGTGAATAGTAAAAAGTGCATTTTAAAAAAAAAAAAAAAAAGCAGAATTCCAAGACGGAAGCTAAGACCCCACCTGTCACGGGAACGGGAGGTCCTCCTGTGGTTCTTGCACGTGGTAACAAGTGCCCTGGACACTTGGGGGCGTGGGGGAGCGGGACCTTGTAACTAAAGCCAGGACCCCCTCCCCTCCTTCCCCCGGGGTGGGGGGGGGTGATTCCCAACTGTAAGGTCACTTTCTCTGTGCCGGCCAGCTCCCTCTCGTCAGGATGCAGAGCAGTCCCAGAGGAAGGCTGGGCACCTGCCCGGGGGTCAAGGAGTCGGAGGTGTGATTCAGGGCCGATGCTGACGGGAACCGGGTCCCCGTATGAATCCTGAAGCAAAGGGGCGATGCGGTGTGGGCTATGTGGAAAGTTGATGCAAAGTCCTTCCGGAAGCAGAGGATACAGAGCAAGGGGCGTATGTGTTCTGTGTTGGTGGGGGGGCCTGCATTGCTGGTGATGCCAGTCTCCTTGCCCACTCCGAGTAGGACGAGGGGAGCCCCATCTGGCCGCCTGGGCAGGGACCGTGGAGAGCGCCGCTCTGCGAGAGCCTGGCGGGCCCGCCCCGTGGCGTTAGCTGGCCGCCGCGCATCCTCTAGAGCTCCTGGGCCTGCGGGCCCGTGGCCTGCTCCTCCATGGGCTGCATGGCCTCCTGCACGTAGACGATGAACTCCGAGGCCTCCCCGCCCTGAGTGTACACGGTCACCGTCTCGATGCCCTCCACGTCGTCGGAGGACACCACCAGGTGCTCGGCCAGCTCCACGGAGGCCTGCTGGAGGGTCTCCTGGATCATGACCGTGTGGTTGGAGCTGGGCTCCTCGTCCGTCACCTGTGTGAGGGCAAGAGAAAGGTCACACGGGTGCCGCTTCTGGGTGGGGCCATGACAACAGAACCATAAGTGCTGCTTACGGAGCGTCTAGGACGTTCCAGGAGCTTGTCCCCACCGCACACAGTGCCCTGCGCCTGCTCTCGTCCCTGCCTATGGACGGAGAGAGTGAGGCTCAACGCTGCAGAGCCACATGGCCAGAGGCCCCCGGCGGTGGCAGATGGTAGAGCCCGAGTTGAAACCCAAAGTCCAAGCTCTTCCCTTGACGCCAGGCCGCCTCCCAGAGGTACGGGGGTGGCCGAGGGTGTGAGGGTCGGAAGGCAGTGTGCGAGTTATTTCCTGCACCTGTGCTCAGGGTTGGGTGGGCGGCTCCTGGAAACTCAAAGCTGGTCCGTTTGGTGCAGAGGAAGGGGCCGAGGTTTATCCTGGGTTTTCTGTCTTTCACACACTGCGGGAAACTCCCTGTACTGAAGATCCGTCTCACCCTGGGAAAGAGTGCAGGTTCCTGCAAGGCTGGCTTCCCCCTGAGCCAGTCCATCAACACCAGCGCTTTAGCCATCGGGGGCAGGTGGCCCTCGGAGGTAGTCCCCGCCCCGGGGCCGGGCAGGACAGTCTTTGGGGACATCTGTCAGTGGGCGGGACTTGAATTCTACAGCCAGGCCACCGTCCGTAGCTCCAAGCAGCCAGGCTCCAGACAGCCAATCCCAGGAGTGCTGATGCCCGGCGTCCCTGGCCCTGCGGGCTCTGGCCTGCTGTAAATGACAGCTATCTTTGATCTTGAGAAGAAAGAGAGCCGAAAGAACATGGGGAAGATTTAGGAAAAGCTGGGAGCCCCGAGCTGCAAAAGTAATGGAAGGGTTAGAAGAGGAGGGGGGTCTGGGATTGTTCTTTCTACAAGGGAGTGAGAGAGTCCGCGGATGTATGCTGGGATGTCGGACACGAGCTCCCTTTCCAAGGCAGGGGGGTGGGGCCCGAACGGCAAGGTCAAAGGAATCCCTTGGTCGACAAGGCGCTTCGTCCTGCGCTAATAAGCAGGGCTCAAACAGCAGCTCACCACTGTTAGCTGGGAGGCCAGACAACCACCCTACAACCCTCAGTTTTCTCATCTGTACAAGAGGGACTAATGCCCGCTTCAGGGGATGGCAGGAAAGATAACGGGACTCTACACGCACCACTGTCCTTTCCATGCCTGCAGTATTCGTTTACCGATACTTTCGCAAACACCTACTTCCCGAAAGGTACTGTGCGTGTGCAGTACGTGTGAGGTCCTGCACTCCACCACACCTTCGTCCTCTTCTCACATCCCACAGGACCAGGCAGGGGCCGCAGTGTCCAGGCACAGGTCTTTCCCGGGGCCAAGCGGGAGGCCCGGCACACGTGCGTTCTCAGTATTCACTGAGTGATGACCCACTGGGGACCATATGCTGTGACAGGCGCAGTGGAGAACCACGAGCGGAGTGGCGATGTTCCCACATGGCAGGGGGGCCGGCAGAGCCAGGGGGTGGGGGGGGCAGGTGGCCGGGGAGCGTCTCTGGAGGAGAAGGGGGGGGGATGGGTGCCAGGTAGGGCAGGCAGAAGGAGCAGTGACCCCGGGACGGACGGGAAGGGCGGGTGTGCTCAGGTGGCCTCCGTGGGCCCCCACTCACGGTGCCTCTGACTCCTCTCCCATCTGGCATCTGGCACGGACAAGCTGCCTCCTCCCCGCCCGTCCCTCTGTACGAACCATGACTCCCTGCTCCCCCGGGGCTGACCCAAGTGTCCTCCAGGGGTCCCCCTCTGGCCCCGCGAGCGGGAAGGGCGGTGTCACAGGGGGATTACACTGCACTCAGAGAGCAGGAGGGGAAGGCATCTCTGGGGAGGGCACCACCCAGAGTTGTGACCGGAAGGAACTGTTAATTCGGACTGGAGGAATTCACCAGAAGCCACAGACCTATCCTGAGCGGAAACTTGTAACACATTTAGCCTCATTTGTTTTTCCACAGTGAATCAAGACCTCTTTCTTCTTCTTTCAGTGTTTTGTTTCCATTTCATTTAAGTGGGAAAACGTACTGTGCCCCAAGACTTTAGAAGTAAATACTGATTTATTTCACACTGAAAGAGAGCGCCTGGCAGAAGGCTGGGGAAAGGAGGGAAGGAAGGGAATATGCAACAAATGCTTTTTTCCCTCGTAACTGTCAGGAAATCCTACACAAAGGAAGAGGTGCAGAGGCGGGGTGATCTGTGCTGAGGTCCTGGGACCTTCCACGTGCCAAGCTAGCCTCCTGCACTTCAGGTGAATGGACGACGCAATAAAGACGAGGGCATGAACCGGCACACGAGCTCTGAGACACACATGCTCCCGGACTCGGGGAGACGAGGAATGGCCACAACAGAAAGTTCCCATCCGCTAAAAATGCCTGTCCTTGTGAACAACGCTGACAGCATGATGGCCCCCGCACTGACAAGGGCCGCGACCAGTGCCCCGGACAATGGGAACCCTGTACCCCCACAGGCTGCAGCCTCCCGTTTCCACGACAGCCGGGTCTCCAGTGCCGGCCCAGGAGGATGGAGGCCCCGAGATGACCCAGACACGGCTGCTGCCCACAGACGTGGGGAGGAAGACAGAGATCAAGGTGACGCCGCTGTGCTTGAAATATGGGCAAACCACGGGCTTGTTACTCTGTCGCGTGGGGGCCTGTGGGCTGCGTCGCGGAGGGTGGTGCTGCCCGCCCGTGGCGGGAAAAGGCTTTGCAGGCAGAGAGAAGATAGTGAGCACTTGCCTCCCAACCGCCAAATGCGCCGGGCAGAGCTCTGTCTTCCCCTCTCCAGAAGGCTCTGTGCCGTCTCACACCGCTGAGCCGACCTCCGCTTTACTCACTGGGACACCCTCTGCTGCTTCCACACCCTCACCCGGGCTCTGTTCGGAGCCCTCTCGCACATTCCAGGCTCCTGGTCCTCGGCCTCTGCTCTGCACCCCTCTCTGCATCGAGGCTCTGCTCCCAGCTGAGCCACAGGCGCCGGGCCCACAGGGCCAGCTGCGGGTGGGAGGCCCTCCAGGGACATCCGTCCACTGTGCCAAAGACGCAGGACGGAGGGAGCACTGGGAAGGAGCGGCGGCGAGGTTCACGGTCGGGTCCAGAAGGGCCTCCCTCAGCTGAGGCACTAAGACTTCGTTTTACAAAGGAAAACATGCACGGTTTTCAAAGCGGGGCCGGCGTCACCCCGTCTATGGTACCCCACCCATCAAAACCTGCCTAACGTTAGAGGTCAAGACTCCCTAAGTGTTACTCGTCTCACTGTCCCTCGACATACGTATTTGCATTTGTTCATATCACCTTCTCGAAGGATGAAGTCTATCCAAAGAATCCTTTTTCCTTTCTGTTCCTGTTTTGTTTCTTCGATTTTCAGCTCCAGGGTTTTGTGCGACACGGCTACCGTCCGTCCACCCACTGCGAGCGGTGAGAGCAGAGCACGCCTTCCCAGCACAGCCTGCGGGCGTAATTCACCGGGAAGAGCGACGGCGACAAGGGTAAATGCGACTTTTGTAGGAGTCCTGCGAAGAGCGTCCTTCGGGGGGGGGGGGGCACAGGCGTTAAGAGGGACCACGTGCTGCTGCTCTACCACCTTACGAAGCCCCCGAAGCGTAACTAGTGGCAGCCGAGGTTCCGGAAGCTTCC
Organism: Cryptoprocta ferox; assembly: GCA_028646485.1. Classification (NCBI taxonomy): domain Eukaryota; kingdom Metazoa; phylum Chordata; class Mammalia; order Carnivora; family Eupleridae; genus Cryptoprocta; species Cryptoprocta ferox. Next base: position 7,375,976 of record CM053569.1, on the reverse strand, counting down.
TGGGCCTGCTGCAGCATCTACGTTCCCATGAGCCCCTGTAAGCCCGCGGCCCTGCCATCCCAGCTGTTGCTGCCCCGCGGCGGGTCCGGGAACAGAACGTCGCAGAGGGAGCCCCTCTCCACCCTCCATGCTCCACATTTCACGTTCCTGCAAACTGTGGACCTTCCGCATCCCACCGAGCCGAGCCGAGTGTCCCCCAGGCCGGGCCTGGATGCGCCGTGCCTCGTGCTGGCGCCCTTCTGAACGAAAGCCAGTCACTTCAGTGGGCCAGGGACTCACCGGGGGTCAAAGAGCTGGAAAGCAGCAAGAGCTGGACCTTGGTCTGGATGGCCCCTCAGCCGGAGACCCTCCTGGGCTGGTGTAGAGTGACAGCCACTAATGGGATGCCGTTGTCACCGGTCCATCGAGTGACGTGGTTACTTTCCACAACCACTTTACAGCTGCCCGCAGAGCCCTCAGCCACTTCCTCCATTCAAACTGAGCCCTCTAGTAGCTTCACCTGTTAGCGCAGGCTTACAATTGCTCCCCACGGTAGAAATAATACGGCTTCACAATGTCCTTATCCCCTGACATGGGTTTCCCCAATTCCGTATCTAACATATCTTCCAGCTAAATTATTAGCAGCAAAGATGGCTTAATAGAAAACCTCCACCCACAGGACCGTGCAAATTACTCACCAAGTCAGGCTCCGCGTCCTGCAGCTCTAGAATCTAGACCAGATCGCTATCTGCTGGGCTCTAGTCCCGCCAAGGACGGTCTTCCCGCTGAGGCCGAGTGCCCCTGCGGCCGCCGGCCCCCCTCGTCCGCTCGAGAGTGAACGCTGAAGGAGACAGCACGGGCCGGTGCCCCAGCGGCCCCACTGCCATGCTTTCTCCCAACCCTCCGGCCTGCCCTGCGTGCCCACCTTCCTCCTGGTCCCCGTCCACTTTTCTCTGTAAAAACCATTCCGAGCAGGTCATCCACTCTCATCCCCAACGTTCAAGCAGTGCCCCAGCTGGGGGAGCCCTCAGGGAAGGGGGGCTCCCTGCTTACACGTGCCTTACGGAGCCGTGCAGAGCCCTCACTCGGCTCTGTATCCCAGCCCGTCCCGCGCAGACCTCGCCGACGTGCCCACCATGTCCAGGGAGCAAGGACGGGATGCTCCGCCCCAGCCCGGCGCCCCGGTCTGAGCGGGCACACAGGGGGCGCTGGTGCCACCTCCGAGCCATCCGTAGGTAGAACCTGGAGGGCACCGCAGAGAGAACAGCTCAGGGCCTCCACCGCCTCTAGGCCAGGCCCCTGCTGGCCCTGCTTCTGTGCGACGGGAGCCCGCCTAGACCACAGGGAGGCCGAGAAGAGGCAGGCTGTCCACAGATGGACCCCTTTAACTCCAAAAGTCCTGAAGGTCCATCCCCTCGTTTTACGGGACAGGGGCGGGATCAGAGAGGACAGAACTGCCCAGGTGCTCAGACTTCTGGTCTGAGAAGTCTTCACCCTGCACCAGGCAGCCGCACACAGAGCCACAAGGCGGGTGTGGTTCCTGGAAGGACACAGATCGTCCGGCCTGGTGCCCGGGCCATGGGTGCCCACTGCAGGGGCTGTCCTGGAGAATGGAGGACACGCCTGAGTGCAGCTCTGCGGCCCCCAGATCAGCCGGCTTCGCACGGCCAGGAGCCGTCCCAGCAATCCGTACGAAGGAGAGGAGAGAGAGGAACACGCGGATGCCACGGGAAGCATTTTACTTCTGCCATAGTGGCTGGTCTTCACAGCACCCTTCGAGGATTCGGTGCCCAGCTCCAGAGGGACGTGGGGCTCATGGGAGGAAGAGAGCTCTCCCTCTGGGCTCTGCTCCTGTGCTCGGCCCACTCCCACACCCACGCTCTTAGACACCAGGACGGGAGATGCTTCGGTCCAGGCCACACAGCTGCCCACCAGGCTGTTGTGACGGGCCGACAGATGATCCCAGATCCTCACCCACAGCACCCACAGCACAGGACGCGGCAGGAAGGAGCTCGCGGTGCCAGGACCGGCCCTCTTCCTGGTTCTCCCGCTGGCCTCCTGCGTCCAACCCTGGCACCATCTGTTTTCATAGCTCAACTTCCTCTTTGCAAAGAACACAATGATGGGCTCCTCTGTCGGGGTGTCCCCATGCCTCAGACACAGATGCTCGCAAGAATGCCCCTGGGGGACAGTGACAGGAAGAACCCCTTGTCCTCAGGAATCCCTGACACTGGCCAGGAGAAGTACATGGAGGCGGCTGTCCTGCCAAACGGGAAGAGGTCCGGGAAAGCGGTGTCCTGCGGGGAAGCCTGGCCCAGGCCTGCACTTCACCTCTGTGCTCAGCCGCCCCACGCCCTGGAACATGTCCCCGACACACGCCGTCCTGTGCCATGCACCGCAGCAACCACAATCCCCCCGGGACACCACAACAGCCCAAAGACGTTCAAGGACATCATGTGACAAACAAAGGCCCATGAAGGGAAGAAAGAGCTGGGCCTCATGGCTGAATCCCACAGAAGCAGCCGTGAGAAAGAAGAGGGAGCTGTTACCAGCTGCGTGTTTACACACATCATTTGTACACACGGCCTGTGGATTGCCACACACAACACGCATGCTTCACACCTCCCACCCAGAGCTTTCAGGACAGCGTGGAAACTCTCCTGGTGCCTGAGTCAGCCACGAGCTCGGGCTGGAGGGGTCCCCGTCCACACAAGGCCCCCCGAAGCTCAATCAGACCCCTGCAATTTCAGTCCTGGCAGAACCGGGATTTCCAGGCAACAGTCGGGCTCCGTCGAAACCTAGCACCTTATTTAAACTTGGCTGCCAGCTCATAAATAAGCGACGAGCAACAAAAGATAGGTTTCAAACCTCTGCTGGCCCTAGAATGAAGAGACCAGAACACCTGTCGGGATGGCATGGCTTTAATGTCTATTCACTTCGTGAGCCTTTGGAATGAGTGTTGCACCAGAGCCCCTGTCAAGACGCGGCCCTCATGCCATCACTGTCCCCCGAGCATGCGGGGAAGACACTGGGCACCTTCCTGTGGGAGATTCCGGCCTGCGCATCTCCACGACAGGGATCCTCTGCCGCTACAGGGAGATGGCTTCAGGCCTCCTTCCCCCACACAGTCACCTCCCCGTGCGCTGAGCCACCCTCCTGTTTAGTGCGCCGAGTCTGGGGCAGCAGCCCTTGAAAGGGAGGCCCCGGGATTGCAGGCCAGGAAATGACCGGAGGAGCCCCACTCACACTCTCGTTCTCAGGACCTGCCAAGAGCCGGCCCCGTCACGGGCCCACGGTGCCGCAGGGGAGGCACACAGGACTCAGAGCAGCGACTCGCAGGATGCAATGATCACCCGTGGGGGGCGGGATGAATGAGGCCAGGCACGGGAGACACAAGGAACCTGGAACAGCAGCTGGACTGCCAAGGAGATAAAGTGGAGGTGTGCAGTTTGTGTGTGAACACCGTATGTGTGTGTCTGTATTATGTACACGAGTGTGGGCGTACGTGTGGATGCGTGCATACATCTGTCCATGTGTGTGCTTGTGTATATAGGCAGGGGTGTGTATGTGCATGTGTGTGAGTGTGGGCATCTGTGTGGGTGTGTATGTGTGCGTATGGGAGTTTGGGTGTATATATGTGTGTACATACATTTGTGCATACATGTGTATCCATGTCGATATGAACGGGGTGTGTGTGTGTGAACGTGTGTGTGTGTGTTGGTATGCATACATCTGTGCATGTATGTGCACGTGTGTATGTGAATGGTCATGTGGGGGGCCATGCATACATCTGTGCATGTGTGCAAGCATGTGTGTGCATGTAAGTGTGTGGGTATGTGTGTGGTCTGCACACATCTGTGCGTGCGTATATCCATGTGTATACAGGTGGGGTGTGTGTACATGTGAATGTGAGCATGTGTAGGGGTGCATACATTGTGCATATGTGTGTACACGTATGAGTGCGGGCGCGTGTGGTGTACTCTTGTGCATGTGTGTGCACGTGCACACAAGCATGAGTGTACATGTATGAGCGTGGGCGTGTGGGGGGAACATTGTGCACGTGTGTGCATGTGTATCTGAGAATGGGTGTGTGTGTACATGTATGAGTGTAGATGCGTGTGTGGTGTACTGTTGTGCATGCATGTGCACGTGTGCACACGAGAATGGGTGTATGTGTACATGTATGAGTGTGGGTGTGTGTGGTGTACTGTTGTGCATGCATGTGCACATGTGCACACGAGCATGTGTGTGTGTACGAGTGTGGGCATGTATGTGGTGTGCACACACTGTGTGTGTATCCATGTGCATACAGGTGGGGTGTGTGCACATGTATGAGTATGAGCATGTGTGTGGGGTGCACACATTGTGCACATATGTGTTTACATGTGTATCTGAGCGTGTGTGTACATGTATGAGTGTTGGCAGGTGTGTGCTGTACATACTCTTGTGCACGCATGTATGCGTGTGCGTGTGCACACGAGCATGGGGGTGTGTACATGTATGAGCGTGGGCGTGTGTGGTGTACTCTGGTGCACGTGTGGGCATGTGTGCATGTGCATGTGAACACGAGCCTGGGCATGGGTGTGGGACTCCCGTTGCACTACTTCTCTCCATCCTTCCCCACACTTCCTTGTACGCCTCCTCGGTCTGCACCTCCGACGCCCAGCACGGTGACCCAGCAGCAGGCCCCACCCGCTTTACCGAGTGCTTCCAGACGCCTGGCCTCCTGCAGCTGAGATCCCACGGCCAGGAATGGGATTCTGGAAGGTGAAGCCAGGTGAGCCCCTCCCAGGCCTCCAGTCTGTTTGACGGCCTCTGTCTACTACTAGGTGGCTTCTCGCAGCCCTCGGATGAAGCCCGGCCCCCCAGCGGGAGAGACAAGGGTCTCCCTTCCCTGGCCCCTGCCTCCCCCTGTTCGGCTCTGTATCCCGGACACACACGTGTTCCCTCCTGCCTCTGCTGCTCCACTTGCCTGAACGCCCACCCCACCCCCTTTCCCCTGAGAATCGGATCTGGGCCCTGTCATCCCAGGGGCCCCCCCCCCGGCACCCTGAGCTAGCACGCCCCGCACTGACCCCCGTCACACCTGGCAGAGAGTAGACAGCGAGTCCCTCTTTCTTGGATGAATCACTGAAAAAACTGAATGCGGAGTAAAGTCTAAGAAATGTGCTACACTTGCTCAGAACCCACCAAATACAGCACAGGTGCCACAGTCAGACGGTGCCGGTCCTGGGGAGGAGTCACCTGTGACCGTGGCAGGGGCCCCTGAGAAGCCGGTGTCTCCAAATGCGTGAGGTCACCAAGGGCGGTCACCGCAGCCCCTGTGCGTTATGCCACATCACATGGCATTGAAGGGGACTTTTCAGTACAGAGCCAGGACTGGCACCGCCGGCTTGCGCGCCAGTGAGGGGATGGAGGCAGGTGGGGCACTCATCATGGACCCCGGGGGGCAGGGCAGGCTGTTTCCTGAACGCCAGGGCCCTGGTCCCAAACACTGTGGGATTCCCAGACTGCAAACACCGCCCAGGGTCCCTTCTGCCACAGGAATTCCCAGAGTTCACGGCGAGGTAAGAGAGGGCTGCAGATCCAGATCCAAATACAACCAAATACTGAGAATGACAGAGAACACCGCAGTCTATTCTTGGAGGTGAGACAGTCCCGTGTATGTTCAAGCTCTGAGGAAGGAGCCTCATTTTTCCCTAGTAATTAGGGTTTCACTCACTGCTGAACGTATAACTGACCGAGAGCTTCCTCTAACATTCCCAAAAGATGGAGCTGGCAGACCCATGTCCCAAGGTTAGCAAGTAAGCACGGTCGCCCTCGGTTAGGTGTGGTGTCATAAACGTCAGAAGCAAAGGGAGGATGGTAAATAGCATCCTGAATGCAGAGAGGAAAGAAGAGGTATCAACGAATGTGGTTTGTTAAAAAACCATCGTAAATTCCCAACTCTAGAAATGTGTATGAATATACAGAACCAAAATAAGGGTATTATGACCAAGAAACTTGTGGAAACATCAAAAGATATTCACAGGCAGGGAGAAACCACTCCGTGCATCAATGAAGATTTAAAGCCTTTCAGAAAGCACAAAATGCCCAGCAAGTGAGGAAGGCCGTGACTCATCCTTCCTGGGGAGATGCATAATGCCTCCCCTCCGCCCTATTTTTCTCTTGGTTGTAAAATAGACAGTAGATATTCTTCCTTTCCTGAAAATACTAATCCTATAAACAGTCCAAAGCCCAGGGCACAGAGACTCCTCACCACAGGCGGTCGCTGCCCTCCCCAAGCAGGTCCCAGCTCTCAGGGGTACTGGGGGGTCCGGCGGGCCAACACGGCAGCCCCGTTCCTAGAGCCCAGGGCCCGGAGAGCCCTCCGCACAGAGCGGACTTGTCCACAGGGTCCCGAGGTCCCGTCTGCGGGGAAGGGAAGGGCAAACTCCCTTCACTGGGAGAGGCGTCTGGGAACAGAAAGACGCCCCCTACTGGCCCGTGTCTATCACAGAATTAGGATAAGGAGGTTTGCGTGTTGGCCAAATCCACTCAGCTGGTGGAGGGGGGTTAGACACAGACGACTGGGCAGCAAAAATGGCTAAGACAGCCGATGTTTCTCGAATTTCTCAAGAGTCTAATTCAGTGTGGTCTCAACAATCAACTGAGGAAAACAGAATCCCCGTCTTGGAAACTGTGGTAAAGTGGGGTGGGCAGGGTGGTCTCCTAAGCACATGTGGGAAGGGTGACGGGGCTGGTGCAGGGCAGGGGCTCACACGTGGGGCTCATGGCCGCCAGCAGGTGCCCTCCCCTCCGAGGGCAGGTATCTGACGCCCTGACCCGCCGCCCCCCTGTGGCCCCCTGCACACCGGGCCCACGTGGCAGCCGGCTTACAGCAGGCGCTCCACACGCATCTGAACGGGATGATTCAGGAGGTATTTGAAAGCTGAGCTCAAACAGAAGCGGACCAAGTTCACCGTGACCAGGAAGGTGGACGGCCGTAGCCTCTCACTGCCCAGGCAGACCTTTTGCTATTTAGACAACTTTACTGTGCATAATGCTTTCCCTCCTTGACCTTTAAGCACACAGGTACTGAACTTCTGTCTAGTGCCAGGCGCTGACCGGGGGGGCGGGGGGACTGTGCATCCCTGTACGGCACCTCACACGGGGGACATGCTTCTCCCTACAAGCCTCACCCCTGCCTGGGAGCCCGTCCACTGACGGCAGCTCTCAGAGTCGCTCTTCTCACCGAAGCCCTCGGCTGTGCTCTGAGAACATGGTCCTCGGCACGCTGCTCCGGAGACAGGTCCTCCACCCTCCTGGGCTTTTCTCAAAACCACCCCAAGGGGCCATCCTCGCAGCCCCCGGCCTTTCTCGGCGCTGACCTGACGGACTCAACAAAGACGTGGGGAGGGGACTGCGCCCGCCGCCTTCCCGAAGACCTCTCTCTGTGCTGGGGAAGTGCCTGGCTTTTTTCCTCAGTTGACGGAGACTCCCCCGACCCCACGGTCTGCTGCATGATGTCCCTCCATAGCTCCGTAGCGGCCCTTCCGGGTCAGCCCCCCACCAGGACCCTCTCCAGCGGAATTACTCAACAGCAGGTGGCTGGAAGGCATCGAACTATTTCCAGCTACAACCATGTTAACCTACGCGATGTCACTACCCATTTACCTGTCTGGACCAAGCAACAAACTCTCCTATGAACCTGGGACTCCTAATGCCAAGCACAGGGCCTACACAGCTGTGTTAATACCTGTTTGCAGAACAGAAACATCTAGAAGCAGAAACTGCTATGGCTGAATTCTACAGGCAGAGAAAGGAAATAAGGAGCTATGTCGCTCCTGTGACAGGAGCTAAGATTGACTGAGGACTTAGTCACGTGCCAGGCACGGCCAACTGCTTCATGTGCATAATCACCTGTAGTCTGTACATTAGCCCCATGGAGTAGGTGCCCTTACTGTCCCATTTTACATATAGGAAAACAAGTTCAAGGAGGAAAAGTGCTTGGGGCGCCTGGGTGGCTCAGTCCATTGAGGGTCCGATCCTTGATCTCCACTCACATCGTGGTCCCAGGGTCGAGGGATCGAATTCTGCTTCGGGCTCTGGGCTGAGTGTGGAGCCTGCTTAGGATTCTCTCTCGCCCCCTCGCCCCCTCTCTCTGCCCCTCCCCTACTTGCTCACTCTCGCTCTCTCACTCTCTCTCTAAAATAAACAAACAAACAAACAAAAAAAGCAAAGAGGATAAGTGCTTTGTCCCGGGTCACATACTGTTAAGTGATGGATGTGAGTTCAAGCCCATACAGGCTTGTGAGCTCAGCCCACCTGCTAGCTTCCTGGCTGTGCCGTGCGTCCAGGGAGGCCTGCAGCTCCCGGACTGGGCACCCACAGTGCAGGGACCCCGGGCCTGCCTGGCTCAGATGTCTGTCACCTGCGGCTCCACTCCTGATGCTGACCATCAGGAAGGCTCCAGAGACACCAGGCCCCAACTTTAGTGCTGGAGATCCTGCAGAGGAAGGAGAGCAAACCCCACTCTCAGTGAGCCCCCATCTGACAGGGGAGGCAGAGGTGTGAGTCCAGGCACGCTAGGGTATGGTCTGTGACAAGGGGCCCAAGTGCGGTAACGAGGGGGGCATGCCCCCACCCCAACTCCTCGCTTTTTCTCCACTGCTAGAGGACAGGAGAGCTTTGACTGGGCCCCTGGACACTACTCCTTCCTACTGTCCTGACCAGGGAGGAGGCCCCCAATCTGACCGTAGGTGCAGGTGACGGCCCCTGACGAGCCCATGTGCTGGGCTTCCTCTGTGAGCGTCGGCCTGTCCACAGAAGCCGCGTCCCTCAGCCCCACTGCAGGCCACACCCCGGCCCACTTCTCTGCGGTTACTGATAGCGGAGGGGGGGGTAGTGGACCTGGGGCTGCTCCCAGGGAAACAGGTAGGCCACCAAAGCCTCCAGGCCCCCACTCTGCACAGGGTCTGCACGGTGCCGCCCACTGATGCTAACAAAAGTTGCTCCGCTTCTCATCCACATCCGGTGACCGGGCTCCCTTCCGCTTACTGCCCAAGGGAGGACCACAAGCGAAGTAGCTTAAGACCCAAAGACCCAAATCCTTCTGCTTCTCCTCTCGCTGACGTCTGCCACCAGGTGAGGAAGCTCTCTGCTTTCAAGGGCTCGTGGACTAGGAAAGGCCACCTGGCTACTCCTCCTATGTCACCAACTGCACCACCTAAGGACACAACCAGAGAACGATGGCTCACCCTATCCACGGGTTCCGGAGAATCCCCGATGTGGACCTGAGAGCTCGGGAGGGGGCTTGACGGAGAGCGTGGCCCTGCAGCTGACCCTGTGCGCCAGGAAGCAAGCCCCGTAGAGGCCGGTGATGAGCGACCATTCCGGGCAGAGGGTGCAAAGGTGCGAACAGAGGTCAGCAGGCAGCCCGGCGGGCAGACACACTATAAGCAGAGGTAGAGGGAGGCAGGGGCGCCAGGCTCTGTGGGGAGGTCCTAATCCCCGTTTACTGAACAGTTTCTAAGCTCCTGGAAGGTTTAAAGCGAGGGGTGCTGGGTCCGGCTGGTGTACGTTCTGCATAGATCCCCTGCTGCTGCATGGACACTGACCCTAGAGCCGCAGGAGGGGAGGTAAGGACATCAGTGAGGAGGGGTCTGTAAACCAGCGTGGGGAGACCAACAGTTGGGAGCAGAGCTTCTCAGACTCACACACAAATCAGCGGGGACCAGGGACAGGGCTATGTGCCGGCTGACCTGGGGGGTCTGGGTGCAGCCAGACACTGTGTTTCCAACAAGCTCCCTGAAGCTGACTGGTGCAGAGGCCACATCTGCAGCAGCAGCAGCTGCCTCGATAGAGTGGGTGGCTGTGGGACATGGGGACACGTGAGGCGTGTTGTGGGGGCAGATCCCGCAGCAAGGGGGGGACATGCCGACAATCACACGTGGGTGACACAGACCCCCCGGTTTCAGGCTGAGCCCTGGAGTGGAGAGTGGGCATCTACGGCAGGGGGCAGCTGATGGAGATGGGGAGGGAGGGCTGTGGAGTCCCAAGCACTTGGTTCGGGGAGCTCCCCGAGCCGGATGGAGGCGACTGCTCCCGGGGGAATGCAAAGTGGAACGAGCTGGCCGCAGCCCTGCTCCGGGACAAACTCAAGGAAGGCCAAGAGCACATCTCCTTCGGATGGGGCCCACGGCTGTGGCTCCCTCCTGTCAGGATTCTCGTGGGCCCAGCGGGCAGGAGGAGCAGCAGAGCTGGGAGGAGTCCGAGGAAACCCACCTGCTCTGGCCCAGGCTGTGGATCAGGAAACAGGCACCCAGCTCCCAGTGAGAAAGCCAACAGCACTGAACGCAAATAAAGTGGGATTCTGCAAATAGCAGCAGGCAAGTCGCAGATTTGGGGGGCCCAACGGTAGGAAAATCAGGGCTTAGGAAAAGGAAGAGAAAAGAGAAGAAAAGTTCAACAGACCGACACCTCCAGGCTATCGAAAGACGCTTTATATGAACAAGAGAGCCAGAATGAGACCGGGAAACCTTTATCCTCTATTTTTTCAGACAATTTCCCACACGGCCACAGAGAGATCATGGCACTTATTTTTACTTTGAAATTTCACAAAGAAGTGGAATTTTCCATCACTGCCAGGGGATAAAGGAGCTCAGCAAGTAATGAGAGAGATGGGAACAAGGATGCAATTCTTCATATCAGCCCCCAGAAATCACAGCGGACACGGAGATCTCTGAGGGAAGTTTTACTTAAAGAAAGAGAGAAGATTCACAGGGATACGGGAGCACTAAGGAAGGCTCACAAAGGACAAGAGTTGGCATTAGGTGACAAGGGAGCATAACCCACTGCCAAGACCCTGAATGAATTTTTGGAATCTGGATCGAAGGTTGCCATCGTGAAGGTCGCCATGCAGCAGCGGCAGAAGAACGTTCTGTAAGGACCGTTAAGTCCAAAAGCATGGGAAGAGGCTACCTGTGTGTGTAATTAGGATCTCGACAGAATTAATACCAGCAGGGCCCCAGGATCAAATAAATTGTACCGCAAAGCTCTGTAGGCAAGAGCCAAACCTCGCTACCCAAGATGTGTACCTAACAACCGGTTCTCGCAGTCAGGGATACAGTGAGGGAAAACAAAGGAAGCCAGCGGTGACACTTCATTCCTCTAGAAAGCTCAAAATGACTGGGAATAAAAGCTGTGCATCTGGACTGCAGGCATCCACGGCGCCCTGACCGAAGAAGCTGGTGTGAGACCCCCGTCGGGTGAGGAAGCACAGTGACACTGCGCTCTCGGCCCCTGCAGCATGCAGTGCACTCAGTCGCCTACAAAAGACCCACGACTCCCCTGCATGGGCCCTTCCAAAGGTATCGGGGTCCATCGCGACTGTAATTTCCCTCCTGCCCCAGCAGGCACGGAACACGTGTGACGTTCCCATCACACGAGGACGAACAGAACAACGCAAGCAGCTGCATATACTATCCGTTCTTTTAAAGTCACGTACACCTTTTCATAACCTTCTGGAAGGACACCTTTCATGAACCGCAACCACAATGGCAAAGTAGGAGAAACAACTGAGCTGAAGACGCCAGTGTTCACTGTGGCGTAAAAGGAGGAAACTCTGTGACGGCAACGTCTCCCGCACTCAGGCAGGCGCTCTGAAGACAAAGGGGGGCCCCGGAGGGGCGAGAGGACCAGAGAGGAAGCGTGAGAGGCGCTCCTGTTATTTCCACCGTGTGGGCGGCGCTGGGAGTCAGGGAGAGGTCTGCTCACCACAGGAGTTAAAAAGTACCTCCTGCAGAAACAAGAGAAGTCCATTAACCCACCAGTTATTTCAACTTAAATGGACAACAAAACAGGAAGGGCTTCTCTGGGTCCCTTTTGTGGGGAGGGTAAGGGGACAGATCTCAACTCGTCCAGCTTTCTGACAAACACAGATGGCCAGTCTCCTCTATGACCTCGCGAGGACTGCGAGTCTCCCGTGCCAACGCGATTCTGTCGGGCCTCTTGCTGTGCGCTTGAACAATCCCATCAGTAGGATGCAGTGACTGTTCTAAAAGAGGACTGAAAATAGATTTTGAGGCCTCACACAAGTCACCTTCCAGATCCCCGTCCCCCTTGTTTTGCCACAAGTATCATGAAATGCTCAACATCCACCCCCAGAGGGGGCGGCCAGTTCTGAGCTCCCCTTCCAGCGGGATCCGCGGCACGAGGCCTCTCCCAGCCACACGCTGCACTTGAGAGGCGCCTTCTGCAGAACAGCTCCTCCTAGCAGATGCCCATAGACACACAGGCAGCACGAAAGGGCATCAGGAGACCAGACAACTCAGGGCCTTCAATTAAAAACAGGACAGGCTGGACCTGCACTTTCCTGCAAACAGGCAAATGGTGTACGCGGTCAGCCATGGACACGGACCGCACTTCCTTGCAAAAATAATGAACTGCAAACAACAAAGAACAATTCTAGCATTTGGCTGGCAAAATCTCACCCCAACACACATCTCACCCCAAGACCTGCTACCGAAATGGCCTCTCAGACGAAGCACTGTACACTGAGCCCATGGGGCTCCACACGCTCCTCTCCCCCCGCCTAACACATCAACTTCATCCTCCAGCGCCATCCGCCCCAGGCGACCCGCCCAGAGATGTCGAAGGGCGTGGGCAAGCAGCTGGCAGAAGATGGATTGCTTTGGGCAGATCTGAAATTCCTCCTTTCACTTGTTTGTGTTTCAAATCAGCAGTGAGAGCATGTGGTAGGAGCATTTGGGATTCTGGACAAGATGGCAGCACCATTCTGCGCCGTGCCAGGCCGAGGGTCTGCGTGAGGGAAGTGGGCAGGGTGCCTGCAGGTCTGAGACCGTCTTATTAATTGCTCCTTTTAGCTGCTTCCTGCCACGGGGGCACTGGCTGACAGCTTGTAAGCATCCAGCACACATCCAGGGAAAATAAGGAACAGAAGAGCGGCCGCTCTAGGGTTGCAGAGACCCAGGCATAAGGAGTGGGTGCGCCACCCCTGATCCGGGAGCGTGACTCCAGGCTGGAAGCAAGATGCACGGTGTGGACAGAGACCAGGTCCTGCCAACAGAGCATTGCTAATCACAGTCCCAGTGAGACCGTCACTCACGGGCAGAGGTATGGTAATAACCATCTAGTTGCTCTTGACCTCGAAACAGAAGTGGAGTGTCTGTGTTCAGGAGAGGACCCCCTGGGGCTGGTGTGGTTCTGCTGGCCTCTTCTCAACTGTGACCCCCTCAAGCATCTGCAGGATGGAGCTCATTCCTGAACCTTGAACTGAAATATCAACTGTGAGACATACATATACCAAAATACGCTTTCCGGAAGCTGCAAAACCTCTCTGAAATCTGAAAATCAAAGTCATTTCTATGACAACTGGGTATTTCAGTAAATAACTGCCTGGAGTAAACAGTGACCTTGGGCTGACACTCTGAAATGCACATGGGCATGTGTGATGGTTAATTTCATGCGTCAACTTGACTGGGCTGCAGGGTGCCCAGATATTTGGTCAAACATTATTCTGGGTGGTTTCTGTGAGGGTGTTTATGGATGAAATTAACATTTAATGTAAAGGACCCACAACAATATGGTCAACGAATCTTAAAGCAGAAAAGAATATCCTATGGAAAAAAGACAATAAATAAATATTTTGGGAAAACTGGACAGCAACATGCAGAAGAATGAAACCAGACCACTTTCTTATACTGTACACAATAATAAATTCAAAATGGATGAAAGACCTAAATATGAGACAGGAAACCATCCAAATCCTAGAGGAGAACACAGGCACCAACCTCTTTGACCTCAGCAGTAGCAATCTCTTACTAGACACTTTGCCGGAGGAAAGGGAAACAAAGGGGAAAATGAACTGTTGGGACCTCATCAAGATAAAAGGCTTCTGCACAGCAAAGGAAACAATCAACAAAACTAAAGGCAACTGATGGAATGGAAGAAGATATTTGCAAATGACATGTCAGATAAAGGGTTAGTATGCAAAATCTATAAAGAACTTACCAAACACAACACCCAAAAAACAAATAATCCAGTGAAGAAATGGGCAGAAGACATGAATAGACACTTTTCCAAAGAGGACATCCAGATGCCTAACAGACACAAGAAAAAATGCTGAATGTCACTCATCATCAGGGAAATACAAATCCAAACCACAATGAGGTACCACCTCATTCCTGTCAGAATAGCTAAAATTAACAACACAGTAAACAACAGGTGTTGGCGAGGATGCGGAAAAAAGGGGAACCGTCTTGCACCGTTGGTGGGAATGCAAACTGGTGCAGCCACTCTGGAGAACAGGGTGGTGGTTCCTCAAAAAGTTAAAAACAGAACTACCCTACGACCCACCAACTGCACTACTGGATATTTACCCAAAGGATACAAAAATACAGATTTGAAGGGTCTGTGTATGCTGATGTTTATAGCAGCACTATCAACAATGGCTAAACTATGGAGACCGGTGAATGGAAAAAAGATGTGGCATATGCATACAATGGAGTGTTACGCGGCCATCAAGAAGAATAAAATCTTGTCAGCTGCAACAACGTGGATGGAGCTAGACTGTATTACCCTAAGAGAAGTAAGTCAGAGAAAGACAAATAGCATACGATTTCACTCATGTGTGGAATTTAAGAAACAAACCAGAAGAACATAAGGGGGAAGGGAGAGGAAAGGAAGAGAGGGAAATAAATCACAAGAGACTCAACCATAGAGAACAAACTGAGGGTTGATGGAGGGAGGTGAGGGGGATGGGCTAGATGGGGGATGGGTACTAAGGAGGGCACTCGTTGTGACGAGCACTGAGTGTTTAATGTAAGACGGGAATCACTGAATTCTACTCCTGAAACCAATGCTGCCCTGTACACTAACTAACCAGAATTTAAAGAAAAATCTGAAAAGAAAACAAACAAACATTTAAAGTAAAGGACTAAGTAAAGCAGACTGTCCTTCCTAGTGTGAGTGGGCCTCACCCAAACGGCCAAAGCCTGAACACAACAAAAAGGCGGACTCTCCCTGAATGAGGGAATTCCTCCTGCCTGCTTACCCTGGAGACTGGACATGGGTTTTTTTTTCCCTGCCTTTGGACTGCAGTGAAAATGCCAGCTCTTCCTGGCTTTTGAGCCTCCTGGCTTTCAGACTGGAACATCGATTCTCCTCCTGGTGCTCTGGACTCCACACGCGGGGGAACAACACTGTCAGCTCTTGGGGCTCCGACTTACAGATGGTACATCTTGAAACCTCTCAAGCTCCATACCTGGTGAGCCAGTGCTTTATAATAAATCTCTGTATACATGTATATATACACGTGTGCACGCACACCCACACCCACATAGACTACACAAACACACACACCACTGGTTCTCTCTGGACAACACTAATACAACATGCTTTTTCATCAAGTCTCAGCAGAGCAGAAATGGTAACTGAGTCACAGAGAAGTGACCTTGGCAAAATGCATGCCCCTGGACAGCCTCACCTGGACTAACCCTGTGACAGGTGGGTCCCCGGGCACAGGGAAATGCTCTAGACAGGTCACACACACCACATGGACCCTGAAAGGCTACTGGTTTTTAAAAGCAAACAGATGAACCTGCAGCTTAGAGGTCCTCTCCCAGACAGACCCTCCCTCACACCCAGAGGGTGACACCCCACAATGCACCCAGCACCCCCAACTGCTGTTTAGGGGTCACCCTCAACAGTAATAAACAACACACTTTTTTTTAACTCAAAAAGATGCATATCATTAAAACAACCTGTTCAATCATCCTGACCTTCTTAAAAGGAAGATGCTGAGTGATTATAAAGTCTCCTTACAATTCAGAAACATGGAAGGAAAGGGTGTGGTGCACCTGCTGGCCTGGGTGGCCAGTTTCTGGAGGCCGTGCCCAGTGTCAGTGCCAGTATCAGAGAGGACAAGGTGTGTTCCGCTGAACATCAAATGGCAGGAACGCTCAGTGCAGATTCACTACTTGGGTTTTGTGACTAAATGGAAAAACCTGGAAACTGTGATTTGTTAAAAATGTCAACATGCCTTCAAGAGGGTAACACAGGTCAAGACGACCACAGAAAAAGGACATCTTGCTCTGAGAAGTGACAGGAAGCTGTGGGCTGTCTGGACTCATGCTTTCTCCACTGGCCTTTGAGCAGTGGAAAAGGACAGTGAAGGGAGAGACCAGGCTGAGATGTCTTCTGGGCAGCGACTCCCCTGTCATCGCTTGGTGCTTGCAACAGGGCCCATCATTTAACTGAAGTGGGGCCCCACCTGCCCCCACCCCCAGGGTCCCCACCTGCACCCCCCACCAAGCCCAGTCACCCAGCACTGACCACCAGCTCCTGCTCTCTCCTCTGCCTGGAGCCCTGTGCTCACCCAACTCCCTGCTACCCTCCAGGACTCCCTTCAGGTACCATGGCGTCCATGAAGCCCTTTCTGCCCAACATGTGCCCCCATCCCAGACCCAGGTTCAAGGTGAGGGAAGCCCCCTGGTGCTCCCACAGCACCCGTGGGGCACCGGCCAACCTCCCCAAGGTAGAGCTGCCTGTTTAAGGTCTGTATTTTTCACACCTCCTGACCGGTTCTGCTGGTTCTGTTTTCCCCTTTCACCTCCAGCACACGATGTTATTTATCGGGTGTGTGCGCATTAGCCATCTCCCTCAGTTAGAAGGTATGCTCCTCGGGGTGCCTGGGGGACTCAGTCAGTTGAGTATCAGACTCTTGGTTTCAGCTCAGGTCTTGGGATCTCACAGTTCATGAGTTTGAGCCCCACTTTGGGCTCCACATTGGGTTTCTCTCTCTTCCCCTCTCTCTCTCTCTCTCTCTCTCTCTGCCCCTGTCCCATTTGTGTTTCCACCACCACCCCTCAAAATAACCAAACATTAAAAAAAAAAAAAAAGAAGACGAAGAAGAGGAAGGAGGGAAGCCCAAGTGTACCATTCGTTTGTTTCGTTCACTGAAATATCCTGAGAGCCAAGAGTAGCCCCAGGCTGGTCGAAGCAGCGCAGGGGTGCTTGCTGAATCAAAGAGTAAATCATTTGCCTCGCCAGGCTATCTACCTCTTGAGAGCAGGACTTGTCTTCACCCCAGAACCCAGCATGGTAGGTAGACTAACATCCCCACTGCAAAGAGGCCCAGGTCCTAATTGCCAGAATTGAAGAATGTTACCTTGCGGGACAAAGGGGATTTTGCAGATGTGATGAAGGTAAGGGCCTAGAGATGGCGAGATTATCCTGGATTACCTGGGAGGATAATGTAATCATGAGGGTCCTTACAAGGCAGAGGCAGTGGGGTCTGACTGAGAGAAAGCAAGGAGGCGAGAAAGCAGGGGCCAGAGTGATGGGGTGTGAGAAGGGCTGGCCCTGCCCTTGCAGGCCCTGGAGACGGAGGAAGGGAGCCTCAGGTCAGGGATGCCGGGGCCTCTAGACGCTGGAAAAGGCAAGAAAGGAATCCTTCCCAGAAGGAATGCAGCTGTGAAAGCGTGATTCTAGCCCAGTGAAATCCATTTTGGACTTCTGACCTCCAGAAGTATCAGGTAATAACGTGTGGGTCTCGAAGCCACTGACTGCGGCAATTTGTTGCAGCAGCCAGAGGAGCACACAGAGATGGGCACGGCGTAGATGGCAGTCTGCAAAGTGAAAGCCGTGGATTAGTAAATGAAATGTTAGCTTTCAGTCTCTAACATACATTTTGATCCAGAAGAACAGCAAAGAGGCAGTTAAGCCATGAGCCACAATGGTGGTGGCTGTGTATCTGTTTTTTCTTTAAGTAACTAACTTTGACTCAGAGATGCTTATGCTAGTATTTCCTGGGCTGGGAGGTCTCACCCTTCATCTACTGAAGGCAGTTTTATTAATCAAAGATAAATTTCCTCCTCGTAAAACCCTAAAGCAAGATTTAACAAAAGGGAAAAAAAAAAGGATTTATTTATTGAAAGCTGTCTGGTCTTCACAAATGCACAATTAGTTGCACTAAAAGCTCTCAAGTATCTTCCTGGGCGCGACTGGTGTGGTACGCGTAGGGACGTGTCCTCCTGAGCACTTCAAGTGCTCGATCCCTGCAAATCTGCTCCTAATGCTGACACTTGAGAAAAGAGATGTGACAGGAAATCATTGAGGACATGTTTCTGTGTCCAACTGAAAATTTAAACAGTCTGAATTATGGGCGAAGTCTTTTCTATGTCTCATTTAAAAATAAGAAGAAAGCAACGCAAGAAACCATTTTTTCTCAGCTCTTTGCTTCCAGGACCCCCAGCCTACCCACCAAGCCTGCCACTATTTTCATCCCGGAAACCGAAAACCCAAAAAGACTGGAAATTAACCACTTTGAATTACCACTGATTACTTTTCATATATAAAAGATCCTTTTTGGGGTGCCTGGGTGGCTCAGCTGGTTAAGCGTCCAACTTTGGCTCAGGTCAAGATCTCACAGCTGGTGACTTTGACCCTCGCGTCGGGCTCTGTGCTGACAGCTCAGAGCCTGGAGCCTGCTTCCGATTCTGTGTCTCCCTCTCTCTCTGCCCCTGCCCCACTCATACTCTGTCTATCTCTCTCTAAAATAAATAAACGTTAAAAAATTTTTTTAAAAAAGATCCCTTTCAGTCAACATTAATAAATCGGAAAAAAATACAATTATGAACTGGCATATAACTATTTTTTCACGTGGGAAAGAAACCTTGAGATTTTTAAACCTCCAGAATCCATTCACGCCCAACCTAGAATGTTTCTGGCCCTGTGGAAGAGATGTATAAAACTGGGAAGTTTAAAAAGATCTCAAAATATGCTATCCAGTAGCAACCTGAAAACCTTTTTTTCTGCAACACATGCTGTGTACTTGATTGACAAGGTGTTCTTGCATTTTTCTTTCCAGTACTGTTCTACAGGATATAATTCAAAACATGAAAACCAGAGCCCACTCCATCCTACTTAATAAACATTTACTGGGAAGCCTGCATGGCTCAGTCGGTTGAGCACCGACTTCAGCTCAGGTCATGATCTCATAGCTCGTGAGTTCCAGCCCCACGTCGGGCTCTGTGCTGACAGTTCAGAGCCTGGAACCTTCTTCAGATTCTGTGTCTCCCTCTCTTTCTGTCCCTCCCCTGCTTACTCTCTCTCTCTCTCAAATATAAAATAAAACATAAGAAAAATTAAAAAAAATTTTTTTTAAATAAACATTTACTGAGCACCTACTATTGTGCTATTTTGGGTTGGAGCAGGCCAAAATCCCAGCACCAAGGTCCCCTGACAGGGAAGGAAGAGCAATATTTGATGCCAACGTACACTGGAGCTCACACAGAAGTGGCCCAGCACACTCATTATGCAGATATAATTCCTCCACTGAAAAATCCTGAACCAGAATTTAATTAAAGAAAAAAAATCACACTAGTTTTTCTAATAAAAACAGCCATTTAAACGATAGGACTACTGAGTTCAGAGGGCATTCTTTAACGCACTGCAACCCCTTTGCCAAAGGAGGGGGTGTTTGCTGTTTACCTGCTCACCAGTCTATCCGTCCATCCCCCACCCATCAGGTACCAACAGCCCAGCCCCAGTGAGCGAGGTCCCGGGCCAGACAGACAGGATGGTGGCGAGGACACACACTCTGGGGCACATTTCCAAATGCAGTTGCTCAAGACCGTGCTGAACACAGATGCTCCTCCCAGCCCCGTGTTTTCAATAAACCACGAGATTCTCTAAAGGACGCCACTGTCTGCAGCTACTATGAGCACAGCGTCCCTGTCTACACTGGTCAGCCGGAGGCTTATCTGCCTCAGCCCATGTTGTGCAGTCAGCCTAACGCCTCCAAGCACATCTAAGCTGCACCCTGCACCGCCGGTGATGCTCAACAAATCATGTCCCTGGGCAGCAGCAAATCACCGTCGGGAGCAACTTCCTATAATTCTCCAAAGAAACTGGCGGGGAAACTGGCAAGACTCTCCTGATACTGTCCCCATCAGACCGTTCCTGAAGGGCCAGGCCCAGCCGAGGACTCCACCGGATGTGGAAGACTGGTTTCAGAAGAGATTTAGTAAGGCAGTCGGAAGACTGCAATCTAGTAAATACGGAAGAAGGCTAAAAGAGTGGTTAGCATGAAGGTGCTCGGGTCTGTTCCCAACCTACCAGTGCCAGGGCCCTGCAGCCTGAAACACCCCACCCCCCTGTGCGACTTCTGGCCAGGATCTTGCAGAGAGAAACCACGCTAATGGAGGAACGTTTCCGGGACACGCGGTCCAAACGTTCACCTAGACGCGCTGAGCTTTGTCTCCGGATTGGGAAAACGGAGTTGAACCAGAATGTACTAACGCCACAGAGAATTCCGTAAGCTGGGTGTCATGCTTTGCGTTGTGGCCTGGGCAAACTTGGGCGTACAGTCGTGGAACCAGCTCGGGAAGTCTACTTCCCATTCATCAGAGGGAGGCTGCTGGGGACACGGCACCCATGGGTCCCCATGTCAGAGCCACACTAAGAAACACCTTTATTTGTCCGTGCCAAGAAAACCCACTCCATTTGCGAAGTCCGTGGTTGCATATTTTCTTGTTTACGGTTATAAGATTCAGTACCAAGTTCACGGTCGAACTTGCACACCTCCCATAACACACGTCCCTCCCAGGGCTCTGCTCAAACATCAGCAATCTGCCCGACGATCCTTTCTTTATAAACAGCCCCCAAGCACACTCCTGGGCCCACAGCCACCTCCTCGTGTTACTTCCCTTCTCCGCACTTACTCACCATCTGACATCCTTTGTGTCTCACTCACTCATGTGTGTTTTACTTTCTTCCCACGAGAGAGGAATCGCGTTGATGGCAGACACTGGGTGTCTCCTGGAGCCCCAGAAATGCTGCCTGGTGAGAGTGGGTGCTTACTAAGCACTTCCTGAACGAATGGCTACAAGAACGGCTAACTGTGTAAAACTCCACAGTCCGCATGTCAACTTTCTCCAGGAACGTGAACTTTGCCTGAGTCCGACGTGTTTACTGTTCTTTTGCTTTTTTTAAGTACTTGGCATAAGCTGGCCTAAATCTCTTGTAAGATAAAGCAAGAGATAGTAGAGAAATAGGTACAGACAAACAAAAGGACGATCTAATTCCCAAACACACTGCATTTTGACAGCTGCTGAGGTCTCTGGAGCTGGAAGTGAGCCAAACTCTTTAGCTGTCAATTAAGTAGAGTCGCCGTGATTCAAAAACTGATGATTCTCTTCCCATCGGCTCAGCCATCGACCAGGTGACGCCATGTAACTAACATGGCCGGTCTGTGGCCCCCGGGGTCCACGGGGAAGCCCTCCTGGCTTCTCTGCCTGTCCCCACGGTCCCCACGCATTCTGCTCGCTGGTGCCTTTGGCACCAAGGCCTGCTTTTCACGACAGATGTGCCTAAGTGTGCCCACATCTGCTCATTTTCACTCGGGGCTTCTTTGCAGGGGTACGGAAGAAAGCTTTCTGTTCTTACACCTTTCCCCTGAAGCACAGCCCACACGCGGAGCTCCCGAAGACACGAGCCCAGAGTCATCGGAGGCAGAGTAAGAAAACGCAGGAGACTGAGCCCGTCTCTTTCCACACCCCACCACAGGTAAATTCAGCCTTGAGAACCCACGGGGCAGGTGTGGCGGTGTGAGGGGATGATACTTAAGAGGGAGGGGAGGGCCCTTACCTGTTTCACGACAGTCACCGTCCCGGGAGCCATGGCCACCACCGAGGCCACGGCGGTGGCGTCATGGGCCTCGGCGCCCAGCTCAATGATCTGCTGGAGGATGTTCACAGCTGCGGGGTCAAGTCGGTCACCTTACAAGGAAGAAGCAAACAGGACGCCATTAAGCCCAGCGGCACCGAGCGCAAAACCAGACCTTAACAGAGGCCACGCTTGGGTGCATCTTCTCCGGGGGAGGCACGGTTCTCGGCAATCACTGACACAGCATAATGTGTGTGGCGCTTGAGAGCTTTTTTAAAGCACTTTTATGAGACCAGCTCAAAACCCCAAAAGATCCTGTGAGGAGATGACACTGTGACGATACTACCCCCATTTCACGGATTGGTTACCTCTACACGGAAAAGACAGAGGAGACTTGCCTGGGGTCACTGGGTCAGTCAGAGCACAAAGCCAGAGCTGAAGCCCCAACGTTCTGAAGCCACACGTGGTGACACAAGCCCAAACAGCATACCGCAAAGTCAGGGTCCCGTGAGCACGTGCACGGTAGGTGGCCGAGGAGGGCGTGCCAAAGAAATCACACACGCAAGGAGAGAACACCCGAGGATGTCTCAATTATTAAAACCAGTGGGCTTCAGAATTCCAAACCAATTTAAGCTTGGGGTTCTATTTTAGTCATCTCAGAAGACCGAAATCTGTGCCGTCAGGGCAGCTCCGGAGCACACCCCGCCTGCTCACACCATCTGCTTGACCATCTGTGACTCTCCTGAACACGGCACTCTGACCCTGATCGTTAATTCACTAAAAGGGAAATGACTGCATGATCTCGGTGTTAGCATAACGTTACCAAGTCTCCGCCAGTGACTGCGTCCCCGTGGACCCATTTTCCACGGGCCACAGTCCAACATGAGTCCGTCAGTAAGAGATGGAGAAGGGAAAATGACGTGTGCTGTGTGGAGGGCAGGAGCTGGTGTGTGACTGAGGCGATGACAGCATTAGTGACTTGCATGTATTCATACTGGTGTTCCCTACACACATGCACACACAGAGAGACACACGCACAGACACACACGCACAGACATGTGCACGCACACACAGAGACACATGCACACACAGACACACGCACAGACGTGCAGGCACACACAGACACACACACACAGACATGTGCACGCACACACAGAGACCCATGCACACACAGACACACGCACAGACGTGCAGGCACACACAGACACACACACACAGACATGTGCACGCACACACAGAGACCCATGCACAGACATGTGTATGCACACACAGAGACACGCACAGACATGTGCACGCAGACACATGCACACACACAGACACACACATGCACAGACATGTGCAGGCACACACAGAGACACGCACACAGACATGTGCATACAGAGATACAAGCACACACAGGGACACACACATGCGCGCGCGCGCACACACACACACACACTCTCTCTCTCTCTCTCTGCTTAAGGGAAATGTGTCAACTGTGCCTTGCAGCCAACTACCCTGAACATCCAAAGACTAAATAAAACATTTACCTTAAAACCTTACTGAGCTAAGTAAGGTTTAATTCCTATGCACTCGCTCCCTCCATGACCATTTATCAAGCCTGTCACCAGAAGCGTGGCTCCCAGCGGGGACACAAAGATCTGCCTCCATCTAACACTCTCTCCCCTCCTTCCGGGACTCACAGGCTCCTGAGACAGATTTGTAAGTAAATTATCACTGTCCCAGGTTGGATCCATATCAGGAGGCAATCAGGGAACACAGCAGAAACGTCGGGTGGCTCCCCAGCAGGTGACATACAATCTGAACACTGGAGGTGCATGTAGGTGGCCAGAAAGTCTCTGCAGGGAACAGAGCTCATACACGGCCGCTCAAGGAGGAAAGCCGCGCCTGCACAGCGTGGGGGGGGACAGCAAGCATGGAGGCGGCGGCAGGAGACGCAGCACAGGGCGCCAGGAGACAGAGCAGCCCAGCCCGGCTTGATGGGTGCAAAGTCAGAGCTTTATTCCAAGCGCCAGGAAGAGACCCCGGAGAGGCTTTAGAAGGTAGGGGTGTGTGTGTGTGCGTGTGTGTACGTGCGTGCATGAGGGATGACAGCAGACAGGCCACCGGGGCAGGACTTGAACAACTGCTGAAGTCCCTGAACACGAAGGAAGGCAGCACGGGGTCAGGCCAGGCCTCTGCTCTGGACGCCCCATTAACAGGCAGGGACGGGCCGCCCCGTCTGCCCTCTCCCGAGTCCTCACAAGCTCGGCAGCCCAGGGAGCACAGCCCCAAGGAGTGTTCTGCACAGGCTTCCTACAAGCTGCACTTTAGGGCTTTAAGAACTGGGGGGGAAATGGCAA
Source organism: Cryptoprocta ferox (assembly GCA_028646485.1). Classification (NCBI taxonomy): domain Eukaryota; kingdom Metazoa; phylum Chordata; class Mammalia; order Carnivora; family Eupleridae; genus Cryptoprocta; species Cryptoprocta ferox. The sequence continues at coordinate 7,351,986 of CM053569.1, read as the reverse complement.
TTTCCTACGTCCTGCCTCTACTTAATGCAGATCAGGCTGTGGTCACACAAACTGGGGTTCCCTTCCGGTGCCAGAAAGGGCACTAAGAAAACACGTCTAAGTGTAACGCCCCAAACCCCACCGGGCTGGCGGAGTGGCTGGAACTTCAAACTGATCTAGCGTTTCAAAGTGATGACTTTTGATGTAAAAATCCTGCTTCGGGGCTTTTCAGGAGGCTGGGAAGCAGGCAGTGCTGGGCTCGGAGCTCCACGGCGCGGCCCTGGCGAGGCCACCGCTGGCCCTGGAGTGGCCGGGGAGCCGCGTCCGCAAGGCACAGAAACCCAGATTGCAGGAGCAGCTCGGGTGCTCAGCTGGGCACTTTCAGCAAAGCCCTCTTTTGGCAGCAGGTGCGGAGGCATGGCTGCGCCGGCGTCAAGCTCTGCCTCGGCTTGGCTTCCGGGGCTCCTGTCGGGCAGCGGGGGTCCCCCAGCCTGCCGGCAGGGCCCCCTGCAGTCCGAAAGCTGGGCCAGGGAAGCCGAAGGACTCAGGGACTCACTCACGCCGCTTGCCTGCGGAAGCCCGGCTGGAAGGCAGCCCGAAGGTGTGCCAGGGGACTGAGCACACTCACCGCTCTCCGATGTGTATCTCAGATCCTGGAGCGCCGCCACGGCCGCCTGTGTGCCCTGAACGTCCTCCTCGGCTTCTGTGATGTGCACATACTGGGTGGAGGGCTCCTCGGGCGCTTCTGTTGCTGGCTAAACGAAAACAGATCATCTGAGTGATCTTCTAGAAGGCCACCTGTTACCCACAAGCCCCAGGATAACGAACCGAGACAAAACCAATACACACGAGCAGCCCCCTGCCGCGCCTCATGCACCTAGCGTCCCTGAGAAATCTACTGCTCCGATAAAAACACACTTCCCAAAAAGGGAACTTCTTGCAAATACCAAGACAGTTTTAGTACTTTTTAATTTAATTTAATTTTATTTTATTTGAGAGAGAGACAGAGAGAGACAGAGAGATAGAGAGAGAGAGGCAGAGTATGAGCAAGGGAGGGGCAGAGAAGAGGGAAACACAGAATCCGAAGCAGGCTCCAGGCTCTGAGCTGTCAGCACAGAGCGCGAAGCAGGGCTCGAACCCATGAACTGTGAGATCACAACCTGAACGGAAGCCAGACGCTTAACGGACCGAGCCCCCCAGCTGACCCACCAGGACGTTTTGAAACCAGCTTTGGCGGAAAGCTTCCTGCTACACAGTCTTGCCTTAGGGAACGGAGTGAGCTGCTCATAATGAGAGATTACACACGCACGGAGAGTCTCGTACGTGCTCTTCTAGTGGCCGCTGCCTCCTCCCGCTGCTGCCAGGGCTGCTGGAACCTTCCCCGGGCCCAGGGCGGCGAGCCGTCAGGCCGACAGAGGAGGGCACGGCAGAGCTGCGGGTGGGAGGAAGGGGCGGGAGGCAACAGGGCAGGCACGCAGCCTGCAGCACACGTGCTGGCAGCCGCTCGGATTGTCGCAGGAAGGGCACCCTGAACATCGGTCCACAGGAAATGTCATCTGCAATATCAGGAGCCGTGCGTGAGGGCAAGACGGGCTGGAGAGACATTCACAGGCACCTCGTGCCCCAAAGAGAGAAGAGGTGGAACAGAAGTTTCACAGAACTCACAACATCGTCTCTCTGGAAGAGGTGGGGAGTGTGGGTGAACTAGAAGGCAGGGAGCATGAGCGGCACCAATAAAGAAGAACAAAAGGGAGGACCTCACACAAAATTCACAGGGGCCAACGTTCCCATGCTCCGTGAGCACGCAGTGGTAACTGATAGAGTTCAGGGTGCCATGTGACTATTCCTGTACAGCCAAGGGGCCAAGTTCATGTCAGGGTTTCCGGTATACTGACCTATAGTAGACACCCAATTAAATACGTGTTGAATGCACAGATGAACAAAATTAAAAAGCCTGCATCCTTCAAGTACCGGTAAGCTGAACGTATTGCCTGACAATGATTGGATCCAAGGAACGTCTTAGCCTGTGAGAAACAGGACCCACGCACGATGGCCTCTTTCTCACGTCTGTGTCCCAAACACAAGTGGGAAACATCCAACCAGTGGCAGAGGCGGCCCGTCAGCCCCCAGGTAACCCAGCACCTGAGCCCAGCTTCTTGGCTGCTCTACGGTCTCGCTTCCGGAGTCGAGTACAGGGCTTTGTGCCAACGCCTTGTGTTGGGTTCGGAGCTCTGTGTAACGTGTTGACGTTAGCAAGAAGCAAGACCTTCGGAGCAGAGGCCATTACCACACGCACTTACGAAAGCACCAACTGACCAGGGAAGATGGGGTTTTAGGTCAAGAAATGGCATTCCAATCTCTACGATAACAGAGAGCTAATCCTCGCAGTACGAACCTGAAACACCGGAGGGCTATACGCTCTCCCCTAGATGAGGACGTGAGGTTGATGACACACGCCACCTACCCCCACCAATAACCACAGGAGCTGCCGAACACTTGGGGGCCTACTACCAGGGACGAGATCTTGACCTCAGCGCTTTGTATATCTTGTCTTTCAATCCTTTTGACCTCCTGGGTATTATTAGCCTCACTGTATGGATGAGACCACTGAGGCCACAGAGATTAAGTAAATAATGCTTCGTGGTCAAGCCATTTATTTATACAGGATGGCACTTGGATTCAAAGTCAATGTCTGCCAGACTGCAGTGCACACACACCCTACGTGTCCTTACAGAAAATTCCAAACATACACTGGGCCGAACTCACCCAACTTGAATAATTATCAATTCACGACAAGCTTTATTTCCCCTCTGTCCTCACACACTCCACACTTGAATTATTTTGAAGCAAATGCAGGAGTCACACCATTTTATCTACGAACATTCTAGAACGTGTCTCTGAAAGATGAAACTCTTTGAAGACACAAGCACACCATCCCTGTGACACTTACACACCCAAGAGGAAGTCCTTAACGTGATGACCACACATCCAGGCAGTGTCCTTTCCTCCCGGTCACCACGTTTCTTAAAACACACTCCTCCAATCAAATGTAAGTTACTGAATCCACGTATCAGAAAGGACTGATGTGTCTCCTAAGACTTCTATTTCTAGGTTCTCCCTCTGTTCTGACCGCCCCACCCCACCATTTATAGTTCCGTTGGGGGAAGCACGCTGTTGGTCTCCGGAGTTTCCACTGGTCTGGACTTGGCTGACTGTGCCCCCAAGGAGTCCTCCCGCGCCTCCTCCCGTTGGTAGATGTGGAAACACAATCAGATGCTGGTTCCAGGAACACTACGTGGGTTATGCCGTCCACGTCCAGCAGGAGACACAGGCCACCTGGGCATGTCCGCTGCCTCTACGATGTCAGCAGGCAGCGGTCGGCCACTTGCTGGATTGGTGACATCATGAGAGGACTGAAAAATCCTCAATCTTCACTTGTTAGCTGGAAAATGTATACATAGAAGCTTCTCCTCATCAAATACTTGGTTATACTGAGGTATAGTTTGTTCAGAAAATGGTTAAAATAATTTGAATCTTGGCCTTTATTTACCAAAATAGAGTTGATGCCCTAATATCCTCCAAGGTGACGGAGTGTCTTCCCGACATCCGTATAAACCCGCAGACTGAGACATACGAGATGTGCTTCACCATAGTTACTAAATACTAACAAAAGCCTCAGAGTAGCAGTCTCAACCCTCCCCCAACAACAAAATAATTGAAAACAGTACGTGTTTCCATGGCTCTTTTCACCCAGGCTTAGGCCCCGCTAGGGAGGAGCAAACTCCTACCTTGAAAGACTGCTGAAATAGTTCCTCTGTGCAGCTACGCCATCATTTTCACATACAGTTAGAATCATTTATTTCTCTTTACTCTCAATGTTTAAGGTCTGCATTTTGTAAACTTTATTTTTTTAAATATTGTATAAAATACATCCATGGTTTCAGAATCAAATCTGCACAACTGGATGTGCTACGAGGAATCTGGCTTCTTTCTTTACCCTCTCCACCTTGGTGTGCCCCTACCTTCCCACATAAAATGCCCCCCTCTTTGTTAGGACTACTTTATTTTGGAATTTTTTTTTACTTCCAGAAGAGTTCCCCTACACCTGCCCCCAGCTTCCCCTCGCATTCACATCTGCCACAACCACGGGACAATCACCAAAGCCGAGAAGTAACACTGGTGCAACAAATACTATGAACGACAGACTTTATGGGACACAACGGTTTTCTCCCTGGTGTCCCAGTCCCGTCCCAGGACCCAGCGCCAGATCATGGTCTCCTCCGACCCGCGACAGCTCTCCAGTCTCTCCTGGTCTTTCGTGACCGTGACACCTTTGAGGAGTACTGGTCAGGTGTACGACCACACACTTCAACACACATTTGGACACATGACGGTTGCTCGTGATCAGATGGAGTCTGAGGCTTTTTTGAAGAATACCGTGCGGGGGGCGTGTCCTTCTCATCATCACCTCCGGTGGCACACAATGTCCCCACGCTTACTGAGGATGCTAACTTGCGGTTGACGGTCTGCCAGGGGCCTCAACTGTATAGTCCCTGCTTTTCCTCTGCAATCCAGTAAGTTCTTGGGGGCAGAGATTTGGAAGCCATGTAAATATTCTATTTTTCCTTAACTTTTGTCTACTGATTGTAGCATTCCTGGATGGATTTGCCTACGGCAATGATTACCACGGTGTTCTAATGGGAATTCTTTCTATTTCCCTCATTCCTTCTACATGTACTCACCAGAAGTGCTCCCTCCCGCCATTCGTTTACAGCAGTACGGGCTCACAGATATTATTATATTCTTGGAGCTGGAGTACAACGCTATCATTGTTTGCTTTGTTATTCGAGTTGTTCCCGCTCTGGCCATTGGGAACTCTTTGGGTTGTCTCCTGTGTCCTTTGATATGCCTCCACCTTTTCGGGGGGTTGGGGAGAAGCATGTTGCTACTTTCTAGGACCACAAAATACTCTAGGATCAGCTGACATATTTTCTGCCTCGGCCCTGGAATCAACCACTTTTCAAAGGACCCTGGTTCCTTTTATTGGAGAATCCTATTAGAAACTGAAATCTACATCCGTGTGCTCCTTGCCACTGAGCGTCACTGCTCTGGGCTCTCTCAGCACAAAGGGCTTGTAAGGAACACATGTATGTAAACTAGCTTTGTGCAGGCACATGTCTGGAATTAGCTCAGCATCTATCTGTTGGTGTGTACACATACACACACGCAATCTATTCATGTATCTAGACCTGTAATGCACAACAGGGCTGCAATAAACAACGTTGTGCAGACAGACACCTTTTCGTTTTTTTGTCAGTATTACTTAAGGGTAGTTTTCTAGTGGTGGAATTGTTTAGTTAATGGATAAAGAAATGCACAAGTAATTTTACTAGATATTGCTAAATTCCCCTTCATAGAGGTAGTAACATTTTGCATTCTCACCAGCAACACATGGGAGTGCGTTTTCCCCTCAGCCTCTCCAACAGAGAGGCTGTCGAATTCTGGATTCTAATAGGTAAGAAATTCTCTCTCCAGTTTTTTTTTAAGTTTTTTCAAATTTATTTATTTTGAGAGAGAGCGAGAGAGCAAGAGAGAGCAAGCATAGGAGGAACAGAGAAAGAGGGAAAGAGAGACAATCCCAAGCAGGTCCCACACTGTCAGCACAGAGCCCGACGCAGGGCTCAAACCCACAAACTGAGACCATGATCTGAGCCAAAACCAAGAGTCAGACGCTCAGCCAACTGAGCCACCCAGGCGCCCCTCTCCACTTTTAATTAGCATGCGCTTTATGTGAGGTTGATCATATTTTCCATTATTGAAGGTCATTTGCATTTCTATTTTTATGAACCTTTCTTATCTCTTGCCCATTTTCCTACTGGGTTATTGATCATTATTTTAAAAAAATTTTATAATGTAAAGATACTCATCCTTTTTCTACGATATGACTGAAAATACCTTTTTTTCCCCGTTACCTGTCGCTTGGTCTCTTTCCTTTGTTCGTGAGTTTTTTTCCATACGACTTTTCAAAGTTTTTTCATGTGGTCAATTGTTCTTAATCTTTCCCTGTAGTGAATCTGGATTCTGAGGCATAGTTAAGAAAGCCCTCCACACCCTGAATTCACATATGAATTCATTCACTCAGGTGCTTCTTCCAGTATTCCTAAAATATCACTGTTTTTACATTTAAACCTCAGATCTTTTTGCTCTTGCCTCTCTCTATATGCAAGCTATTCATTATTTTATGTTTATGGTTCAATCCAATGCTTATCATGTGTGGTGGCCTTTCATTCACTCTTTTGGATTTTCTAAAAACAGAATCCTGTCATCTTCAGATACAGATAAATTGATTTCTTCTCTTCCAGTTCTTAATGTTACTCTTTACTTTATCTCGTCTAACACACTGGCTGATGCGTCCCAAGTGATGTTAAAGACCTGGTGACCAAAGTCTTAGAGCTCCTGGGACATCCTCGTCTTCTTCCTGATTCAACAAGAAACCCTCCAGTGTTTCCTCAAGTTAGAAGACACTGGCTTTGGGACTGAGATGCATGTATAGACTGTTTTCATCTTAAGGACGTATTCATCCAATTGTACTTTATTGATTGTTCTTAATCAGCAGATGCTTGATTTTGTCGAGTGCTTTTTCTGAAAAGGTGAAGATAATCATTTCATTTTTCTCCCTAGTCTTATTATTATGATGGATTATATTAAAAGATTCCCTCCTACTGAACCATCCTTCCCTTGCATTCTAGAATAATCTGCATATTGTCATGACATATGATTTTTTTCAAAGCCCTTACTCTTAACCCTTGGATGCCCCTCTAGAAAGTCCTTTGGTAAGTGGTTCTCATTTGGGGGTGAGTTCGACTCCCAGGGATATGGCAATGTCCATAACATTTTTGGTTGTCAAAACGGGGAATGCCACTGATATCTGGTAGGTGGAGGTCAATGATGCTACCAAACACCCTGACATGCACAGAAACAGTCCCTAGAACAAACGATGATCGTGTCAAAGATCATAATGTCGACAGTGCCAAGTTCCGGAAACCCCACCTTAGGAAAGCTGCAGTAAGTCCATGGTGGTGACACTTGGTACTTGAAAAGAGAGACAGCTACTGGCTTTGAGAACACAGAAGATGTGTTTCCAGTCAGTGACTGGTTCTAACACCGGAGGGTAAAACAAAGATGGCGGGCAGGAGCACATGCCTTCAGAAGAAAGACAGCAGGGCCTAGACACAGAGGACAGAGCCCTTCCCAGTTCTCCTGGTGAGGACTCACAACATACCCCTTGCCTTGCATTCTTTTTTCAGATTCAACAGCTGAAATTATGGATTGGTGAGTCACAGAAGTGAAAGTGCCCATGATACCAACACAGACATTCACAAAAACAGTCTAAACTCAACTCCAGGCAAGAATTTACATGCACAGCCCAGGTCTCACCCCTCAGACAGGAGAAGGCTCTGGAAAGACTTCCTAGCTTCCCAACCAGAAAACCTTATCCTTTGAGAAGGACCCAGGCCTGCTCCGTCTGTCGTTTGTATCTGGAAATGTCAAGATCAAAGCCATACTTTAAAAAGTTACCTCCCACTTGGGATCTCCTTCGTTTTCCACCAACTTCAGGCCATGCTTGTTCTTCAAGTGTCTGTTGAACTCCCACTTGGTGCCGTACACGAAGCTGCACACGGGGCACTTCAAGCCACCTGAAGGCACAGAAGACAAGGGAACGTTCGCAGCACGTGAGAGTGCCCGGTGTGCCTCCCATCCCGCCCCTCGGATCCCCTAGTCCCAGCTCCCCTCTGTCCTGGAGCAGAACTGCAACACGACAGACGCTTTTCAGGGCAGGCATTTCTAAAGCTTCATTTATTTCTTTTCATTTTTCAATGCACATTTGCAGGGAGTCTAATATGTATGTAATATTTTCGGTGCCAAAGTAACAATTCTGTGGTCAAGTGAGTAGGTGGCCTTAATCATGCTTTCTTTTTTTTTTATTTGAAAATATCAAATAACTTAGAAAACAAAAATAACTGAAGGACAAGGCTGCTTTTCTCAATCACCATTGTCCTAAAACACTAAGACCAAGAGCCAGTCTCCCTCACATCAAAAGCTGAGCAATTTGTATAAATCCCCATTTGGATTTCCAAGTAAAGACAAATTAAAACGTCACTATTTACCAAACTGATTAAATTTTACACATCTTCTGGGAGGTGTGGATGCTTTAAATAGGAGCATGTACAACTCCGTGTAAAAGAACAACAGAAAAAATCCTGACAGCCACATAAAAGACTATCTTTCCAAAATTCTATCAGTAACAGCGACTAAATTAGTGACTGGACAAAAATCACTTTTAACAGGCTGTGAATTCAGAAGGAAACTCTAGGGGCGCCTGGGTGGCTCAGTCAGGTTAAGCGTTCACCTTCAGCTGAGGTCATGATCTCGCGGTTTGTGAGTTTGAACCCCTGCATCAGGCTCTGTGCTGACGGCTCAGAGCCTGGAATCTGCTTCAGATTCTGTGTCTCCCTCTCTCTCTGCCCCTCCCCCTCTCGTGCTCTGTCTCTTTCTCTCTCTCTCTCACAACTAAACATTTTTTTTTTTATAATTAAAAAAAAAGGGGGGCGCCCGGGTGGCCCAGTCGGTTGAGCGTCCGGCTTTGGCTCAGGTCATGATCTCACGGTTCATGAGTTCGAGCCCCGCGTCGGGCTCTGTGCTGACAGCTCAGAGCCTGGAGCCTGATTTCAGATTCTGTGTCTCCCTCTCTCTCTGACCCTCCCTCGTACTCATGCTGTCTCTCTCTCTCTCTCAAAAATAAATATAAAACATTAAAAAAATTTTTTTTAAAAAGCAGCAGCAAACTCTGCTCAGGAACTCTCGCCCCAGAGAAGTCGTCCTGGCACCAGGTCTCCAAATCCACACGGACGAGGGGCAGGATTAGCAGCCAGACTCAGGCTACCCAGCGGCACCATCAGGCTCCGTCAAGCCGGGCGTGGGGGGGCACAGTGGTCTCCCTACAGCCACTGTTGGTCTATTCTCCGCCCTGCACCCAGAACGGGCTTTTAATTTTTTTTTAATTTTGTTTATTTTTGAGACAGACAGTGAGAGTGCAGGGGAGGGGCAGAGAGAGAGGGAGACACAGAATCGGAAGCAGCTCCAGGCTCCGAGCTGTCAGCACAGAGCCTGACTCGGGGCTCGAAACCATAACCCATGAGATCATGACCTGAACCGAAGTTGGACGCTTAACTGACTGAGCCATCCAGGCACCCACAGGTTTTATGTTTTAAAAACATAAACTAAATTACATCTCTCACAGGTATAAAACCCTCCAACGGCTTTCCATCAGACCCAGAATAAAACCCCAGCTCCAAGCGGTGGCCTGCATGACCTTACTGTCACTCCTGTGTGACCTAATTCCTGCCTCCACCCCACCCTTCCCCCATTCTCTCCTCTCTCTGTCTCTGGCACTGACCAAGAGCACTCCCTTCTCGGCACACCTGGGGTTGGGTGGTCTGCGGTCAGTCTTTCTGCTGCCTCTGTCCCCATCTCTGTCAGACCTGCTGTGCTCTCCTGCACCCGCCCAGGGTCCGAGACTTATTTCTTGCTCACTGGGGTACTGAGGAGGGAGAAGAGGAATTCTGTCCTGGCGACGAGGTTGTCTTGACAAATTACATAATAATCAGGCAAATTTCACGAAAACGCGTAACGTAATTTAAGCATCTCCCAGATGCAAGTTATGATGCGCTTGGTTTTCGGAATCAATTCCACGTCAGTGGAATCTGACGGTGCACTGTTCTGTACCTGAGGCTTCCTGTCTATCACCTGAGGTGGTGAGTGACTCCCCACACAGTCATGAGCAGGAAAGGAAGGCAACCCAGATGGCCAACACCGCGTCCCTGCGCACCTGCACTTCACGGCTTCACAGCCCTGCCACCCTGGGAGAGCGCAGGAGGGCAAGGCAGGTCCAACAGAGACAGGACGGAATCCGCAGAAAGACCGGCAACACCAAATGATCAACTTCCAGAACATTCTACGGAAGAGGCAGCTCCAACAGATGCTTATTTTCTGAAACTTACACACTCTGCACTCTTTTTTTAGGCCAAACCAAATGGGCTTGTTCTTTCCTGCCTAGCTGATAATTAAACTTAGTTTTTAGCTTCCTGTGTTATCACTTATTAATCATCTAAAATGATGCATTTTCCTATGATCATCTTTTTTAAAGCTCTCCAAGGTGTAAGAACCACTGCCTTTCATTTGGTTCAAGTGACACAGCTCCTCCTACAGAGACTTAGCAAGAGGCAGTGAACAAAAGCGACCCAAGTGGAATTAAAGACTCCTTCTGGGGCACTCTTTAACGGAAACAAATATAAGAAGAAAAAGCATCCTTATATTAGGTTTAAATTAAAATTAATATAATGGCCCACATTAATTAAAACCTCAACCTTTGCCACATTGCCCTTAATTAAAGAACAACACATTGGAAGTATGTGACCCAGACTTAAATACAGAACTAGACCACTTACTTGGCATCAAAGCCGAGAGAAATTAATTTCTAGTTCAATTCATTACATTCTTAGGCAACACACAATAAAGGTCACGGGAGATGTGGCGAATTTACTTGCGGCCCTGGCACAGGAAGTGCACACCATGAGAACGCAAACCCCCAAATCGCAGTTTCCTCAGAAGGCGTGATGAACCAGGCAAAAGCACAGAACGTCAGGAGCAATTTTAAAAATCGATCATGGCATCTTTTGCTCTTTTTGGAATGCTGTGTATCCTGGAGGGGCTTTAGGCATTAAAATACCTGTGCTCCTTTGTGGTGGGTGACCTTATTGAAAATTCAACTTCACTGCCAATAACATTACTCCCGGAGTGGTGCGGAACACGAGGCTGGGCACTCACATCCCTGAAGCTGGCACTCGCTCACGTGACCCAGGAATCGCTTCCTGAGACTCTCGGGTCCTCGTTTTCTCTAAGAGGAAATGCTGAAGCTCAACTTTAAAAAAGGCACTCCAGTAGGCAGAATAATGGACTCCCAGAGACAGTCACATCCTGGAGGGAAGGGAACCCTTGTGCACAATTGGTGGGACGGCCAACTGGTGCAGCCACTCTGGAAAGCAGTACGGAGGTTCCTCCAAAAATTGAAAATACAACCACCATATGATGCAGTCAACCCACTGCTGGGTTTGGTTTGTATCGAAAGGAAATGAAAACAGAGTATCAAAACAGTATCTGCAATCCCATGTTTACGCGAGGCATTACTTACAATAGCCACACAACCTGTGTCCATCAAGAGACACGTGGACAGAGAAGATGTAGTATGTACACACACACACTCCCAGGAATATTAGTAAGCCATGAGAAGGAAGGAAATCCTGCCAGTTTTGACGACATGGATGGACCCTGAGGGCATTTTGCTAAGTGAAGTAAGTCAGACAGAGAAAGACAAATACTGTATAATCTCACTTATAGGGGAATCAAAAACCAAAACCAAAAGAGTCAACTCATAGAAACAGACTAGAAAAGTGGCTGTCAGGAGCTGGGGGCCACGGGAGATAGGGGAGGTTGGTAAGGGAGTATACACTGGCAGTTATAAGATGATTAAGGGCTGAGGCTCTGGTGTGAAACGTGGTGACCGCAGCTGATAACTGAAGTGTGCTAAGAGAGTAGAACCTATACGTTCTCCACAGCAGCAGCAGGATTAACGTGTGAGGTGACGCATGTGTCAGCCGGCTGGATGACGAGAATCCTAAATATCTTACAGCTTTGTGAATGATACCTCAGTAAATCTGGGGGAAACAAAAGTAAGCAGTGGGGGCCTGTTTGTAAAGTGGGTTGTGCTCCAGGGGCACCGTGAGCCCACACTACACAGGTGGGGGTGCTGGCCCCCAGGAGCTGACAGTCTGGAATGGAATGTGCCTGGATACACAACAAAGACAGGTGTGTGAGGCTTTTATTACAATGAAAAATAAACATACAGACAAAAAGAGGGAAAAAAAAAAAAAGATATTCGCATCCCGAGCCCTGCAGCGTGGGAGGGGTCACCTCGAGTGGCCAGAAGGGACTTTGAGGCTGTGATTCATCAAGGGTCCTGAGATGGGGAGAACTGTGTGGATTAAGCAGGCGGGACGAATGTGACCACAAGGGTCCTCCTAAAGAGGAGACCTGAGAAAGGCCACAGAGAAGCCCCAGGAGGACGCCTCTGCCACTAGCGGCCGTGCTCGTGGAACAAGGAAGAGGCTCAAGGCAAGGAACGTGGGCAGCTTCTAGAAGCTGGAACAAGGCAAGAGAACAGGTTCTCTCTGCCCTGAAGACTCCAGAGGGAAAACAGATGTGTTAGCAAACGTGGCCTGAGCCCGAGACACCGATCTTGGACTTCTAACCTTCAGAACCTTAAGATAACAAATCTGTGTGTTTTAAGCCACCAGCAAGTTTGTGGTCATTTGTTACAGCTCTGGTGAGAGGCTGATACAAGCCACTAGACAGTAACTGTGACAAATGGGCTTAATTATCAAAGGAAACTGGATACAGAGCAATTTAATTATACAATATTAGGAAGCAAAACGTGGACTCAGACCTTGTTAGCGTCCCCACTTCTTACTGTCTCTTAATCCAGTGCCTGTCCCGAGACCCAGCCAGAGCCCCAGCCCAGAATGAAGAAATGCGCCCAGGACAGTAATCGAGTGGAAATCCTATGCAAGCGTGAGGTGGAGGCCCCCGGTCACACAGCATGCTGTCAGGCACTACCTGAAGCGCTCCCAAGCCCCAGCCTTGCTTCCAAGAAGACCTTCGACAAAAACAGCGTTAAGGGAAAACAACAGAGGAAAAACAAAGGGTATTTTATTATTAGCCAGTCTGGCGTCTCGAACCCCATGAGAACCTCTAGGGAAACGGGAGCTTAAGCAAGTCTCTGCCACCCCGCCATCCCTCCTGGTCCTTTACACGCTCCCTGAAAGCTTGGCACGTGAGAGCCTCCGGACCAGCACAGGGAAGCCCTGAAAAAGAGGTCCCAGAGCTAGCCTTGGGTCAGATCAGCAACCAGACAAAAAAACAGCAGCCTGTGTGTGAGACCCTTTGACACAGGATCATGTGAATGCTATGGAACGCAAGCCAATCAGTGTCCCAGAACAGGACCATATGCTTCCTCCTCCTCCAAGTGCAAATGTGAGACAAGCATCAGGGGGCATCAGCCCAGCCACCTGCCCACTTTGTGGCCCGGGATGACCACTCTCCCTCCCCGTGTTTACGCTCTTGAAAAGAGGAATGACGATGTCCACGTCACAGGGCCTCGGTAAGAGAGAAATGGACACAGAACAACCAATAACAGGGCGCGGTGACCTCACATCACCTGGAAACACCTGCCGGTCCTGTACAGATTCCAGGCCCTGATAAAAACAATTTTACGAGTAAAATGTCCCCAAATCAACGACTTTTGTGTAACCTGGTAGTTTCTGGATTTCCTTCTGTGCTCTTTGTCCTGCACCTGGTGTGAAAAGCTACGGTGTGGATATATATCCAAGGTGCATATGCATACACTTTTACATTCTTCTAATAGGGTCGTTCAAAATCACGCCAAGATTTTAGCAGATGCCGCAAACAGCACCTTCTCCTCAAGCCCTGCTCCTGCTGCTGCCTCTCATCCCAGTCACTACCCTGGCCCCGATCACCCTCTAACAGTGGGGCCGGGGAGAAGGGGCGGCACCGAGGAGAAGCAGCAAATTCTCCTCCTGTGAGCAACGTGGGTAACACACGTTCTGGAAGGAACACACATGTTCTGTCACAGCCAGAATATGGGGCCCTTGAGGAGCTTCCTAGTCTTCGTCCCCAGCCCAGGCCATAACGCAATAAATGCCACCATTCCCAGGGTCCAGCACAATGTCGGACACGCTAGGAACACAAGAGACACATGGTGAAGAAGGGACGTGGGAATAAACACGATAGGAAACCTGAACCATTTACTAAGCGCTACTTCGTGTCAGGCACCATCTGGGACCTTAGAGAATAATATCTAATCTTTGCAACTGCTGTTGGGAGGGTACCAGGCCCCACCTCTTTGAAGACATGTAACACGACATTCAGAGAAGTTAAGTCGTCCCAGGGCCACAGCAATCCGCTCCAGGGCCTGGCTCCAGGCCCCTGTCTGACTCCCACACCTGTGCTCATGCCAATAACACGGAGTGACCTAAAGAGCTGCTTTGAGGTCACTGAGAACTAACCTGCGTGCTAGTCCCACCGCTGTCCTGCTGTGAGCTCAGGAGGGAGCTAACAACCTGCGGATCACTGCCTCTCAACCTGCCACCTAGGGACCCAGCCCCTGAGCTAGCTTAATCCGGAAGATTCCAAGAGGAAACAGGGGCAGGCCCGCTGCGGCCACACAACACGTGGGAAAATGCCTCACATCCATATTAACTAACAAGTGACGGGCTAAGAAAAGTAGCAAGGGACTGTCCACAATCTGCCTTCGAAGTATCAGAAAGACACCAGATACAAGCAGGGAGTAACACATTTTACACAGCGTTCCGTGTAAGTCTAATTACCGAAATGCACCAGAGTTCTCAGGGGACTGTGTGCCCCGAAGGCGCCCAGCCAGCACCCCGCTGCCATCGTCACCTCTGTGCCGTTGCAAAGATTAGATATGATTCTCTAAGGTCCCAGATGGTGCCCAGATGGGACCACTGGGGGCAGGAGCCAGCTTCCACCAGCTCACAGGCCAGCGTGCACAGCTCTGCCCAGTTCAGGGACATCACACTGGTAGCTTCAGACTGGCCACGGTCAAGCCATGTGCACCACAGAACCTGGCCGAACTGTAAGCTGGGTCCCCCTCTCCCTTCCCCAGGGCGGCCAGCTGGTGAACATGTACAGAGCACTACTGGGGGACACCGGAGGAGCTGCCATTCCGGGGGGCCTCAGGGGCCCCCCAAAAGTCACCCTGACTCCACGGAAACCACCAGGGTTCCTTCTCCCAGAAACCTGCGAGGAACAGAAACGTCTGACCTGGAAACATTTCGGCCTTTTAGGCTGCCTTCCCTACCTTCTGCACAGAGCCACACAGGGACATCCTTCCCAAATCCCTGAGCACTGTGGGTAGGAGAACCTTTGCCCACAACTGACGGCTCTGCGTGTGTCCCAGCGTGACACCGCTTACACTCGGCTGATGGACAAGGATCCCTGCACTTGGTGTGGGGAAGCTGTAACACCGTTCTGAGAAAACCACATTTTGTTCATGGCTTGTTATCAAGTTATTCTAACATGCATTTCTCTATAACAAAACAAGAAATTATGAAGTCCCATGAAGATAGTTTTTGATGAGTGAATAGAAGAGAAAAACAAAACCAAGTGGAGGGAGATGGGGGAGAATTCCTTGAAATTAATCAAAAGAAGATGAAAAATTCCAGTGGAACCCAAGGACTCAGCATTCCGAACACGGGAATGGTGTCCACCCCACATTGTACGTCCATTTTCCTGCCTGTTCTCAGACGGAGGACTGGTGGGAGCTTCAGACTCTTAGAATTTCTAAGCTGTGTTCATACTCAACCAGCTGTCTGATTTCAGAGACATTGCTCCTGCCAAAAGACAATGGTGTAATGTCTCTTATGAGCCAAGGGACATTTAGTTGTTTCCTTCCTTAGTCTGTCCTTTGAAGGGGGCACTGGATATGTGTGTGTGTGTGTGTGTGTGTGTGTGTGTGTGTAACATATAAACATATACATACATATATACACATATGTATATACATATATATGAAAGAAGATCAAAACTACCCCTGTGAAGATTAAAATGAAAACCTGGCAGACCCTGTCAGGGACTGCCAACTGATGACAGAGTCTGAGAAAGGTAACTGAAAACACAGGGCAGGAAACAGTCAGCACCAGCACACTCTCTGCGAGGCAATGATGAAAGTCTGGGAGCAGAGAGCGGTGATAGTGTCATCAATCAGAGCCCCACGCCTGTCCCCACAGCCGCAGTAAAGGTCTAGTTCCTGCCAATCCAACCTAACAGTGTGAAGGATGTTAAAAGGAATGTTTAGCCTGCTTCTCCGGCAATCTGCTGTGACTCTAATGCCATCGGTTCTCTCCTCTGATTCCTGGCCGGGGTGGGGGGCATCAAAAATGATGCAGTCGCCCTAGAGTTCGCAGGTGTTTTCAGGAAAACAGAAAAAAAGTATGAAACGTATTGAGTGCCACTCAGGTGTTCACTCATGTAACCCCGTCCCCCATCAGGTGAGAAGGCTGCTGTCAACTCCATTCTCAGGCAAAGGGCCTGAGCGGAGAGGCTGGCTAACTTGCCCCGATAGCACAGCTCAAGGAGCAGAGCACAGACGCGGGCCAGGGCCCCGGCACCCCCCACGGCGCCATCCCGGTCTCCAGCTCCACGAAACGGTCATTAAAACACAAGGCACACACTCCCCGTTACCCCTGATGGATGGCTCTAAAATTATCCTGAGGTTTTATGCTGCCATCTACTTCCATACATCAGCCCTGTCACTGCAAGTGTGGAAGGATTCAGTCAATTCATCTGTTCTATACGAAGATGCATTCCACGGCGATCCCGGCGAGCAGGCCTTCGTGCTGCACCGGAAACCTCAGGGCGCCCACGGCTGCGGCGGGGTGCGCCACCCCCAGCTCTGTTCACTGGGGGCAGGTTTCTAAAACGGTCTCTGGCTTCAAAGAGTCACAGGACTCAGAAAGTAGTAAAAACTGCGGTATTGTGTGCGGCGCTCATTTTCTTAGCTGAATTACTGAGGCACGGATATAAATACAACAGCACTTCTCTGTACGGCAACAGCTCATGAGCTCAACCTTCTCAAGTGGGAATATGTGATCGTTTACTGAAAAAAGCAGCAAAAGAAAAAAAAAAAGAAAAACGCTCTCAGGCTTTTCAAGAACATGAGAGGTTTTCATCCATTCTGTTCGGTTTAAATGCTCTAAATGGTTTCTCCTTTTCAGGATGAATAAGCAATCTGAGCACTCAATAAATATTTTTGGATAATCTAAAGCAGCTCACCTACAAATATATTTACCATGGCCTGATTCACAACTGCAATGAGAGAAAAATCTGGAAGCCCTACCATGTCCAACAGGAGCATGGCGAAATAAAATGGGGCACTGCCACCTGATGCTGGACCACAAAAGCCCTTGGGAGTTTTACTGAGGGAGACAGCAAAACGTGCACGTGACCATGAGCTTTCATTTAGGAGAAAGGTACACGGACAAAGAACGGAAGGCAGCGCTGACAAATGCACGTTGCGGAGAGGGCGGTAAAATCTGTGGGTAAATTATGAGTTTTCACCGTAGATTCCCACGAAGGCAGTGAGTAACGCCGATACCTACCACTGGGGGACACGGGGCACAGTCATGATGACGGAGAATTACCAAAACGCCCAGGGGTCGGCACGGAGCTGTAAGACGTCCCAGCTCCTCCCGAGGGGCACACCGCCTACCTTGCTGGAGGAGCGCATCGGCCGCCAGCTCCCCGGTGCCCACGTTGGCGTACTCCTGGTTGGGGTGCTTCCTGTTGTAGTGCCGCTTCAGGGAGCCGGAGATGTTACAGGAGTAATGGCAATGGGCGCAGCGGAAGGGCTGTGGGGACAAGGAGGGACAGTGAGTCCCAGTGGAGATCGAGCCCCAAGCGGAAGAGGTTCAACTCACACCAATGTTCTCCTCCACCGACCTCCCACTCCGGGGTGTCTGACACCCCCAAAGCCTGACGCGCGGGCTGGCCCCTGGGATGCGCCCCAGGGAGAAACGCAACTTCGGGATGCTGAGTGCTGCCTCTGCAGGGACTAAGCAAATGACTGCACAAGGTGTCCCCAGGGTAGGAAGGGTCTGTGCTCAATGTGGTTGCTTTCATTTCTTATTTTGTCCACTCCAGGATTAACAGTTCTTGTTCAAGAAGAAAATAACAAAAGAGCAATACCAATCTATCATGTTCCTTTTTTTTTTTTTTTTTTAAGGGAACATCTCCAGGGGCACCTGAGTGGCTTATTCGGTTGAACACCTGACTCTTCGTTTTGGTTCAGGTCATGATCTCATGATTCTAAGATCGAGGCCTATGTAGGGCTCTGTGCTGAGCATGGAGGCTGCTTGGGATTCTCCCTCTCCCTCTCTCTCTGCCCCTCCCCTGTCTGTGCTTTCTCTCTCTCAAAATAAACAAACATTTAAAAAATAAAATACAGTGAATGTCTTTCAAAGTCACTCCCCTCACGATTAAGTCCCTGATGCACCTGCTTCTCTAACAGTCATTTTCTCCATGGCATTCACCTGCAAGCATGTGCAGAGACACCAGCATCAACCCACGCGGTCTACCGTCAGGGAAACCCACCTGGTAAATGTACTTCCAGCCCCCACCTGGGCAGGACAAGGCACTTTCAAGATAAGGATGCAAGGGATCAGTCATGCTGCTTTGCTGCCACCTTGCACCCTGCTTTGAGGGGTTCAGACTGAGTGGTGAGGAGGAAGGGGTGCCTGCTCAAGCCCCTGGGGGAACCCAGTGAGACCATGCCATGGGCTGAGCGAAGGACGGGCGTCAGGATCACTGCTCTGCCCCACAGCCTGACTCATAGTCAAGATGGTGTCAGCACCCCTCTGGCACGTTTGCTCCACCATCACCCGACAGAGCACCACGTGTATCCCAGATGTGCATTCAGGGCCCATCTGGGAACACAACCAGCCGCTGGCCTGGCAGGAGCAGGAGAGACAGCAGCCCGTGGTGGCAGGAGCTCTAGGAGCGGTCCAGGGGACCCAGACGGGACCGTGGGAAATGCCGGCTTCCCCCGAGCCCTGTCCTCGGGCCCGTCTGCTGTCCTGAGGGGACCCAGTGACCCATCTGACAGCTTGATGTATATCCCGTTGTGATGGCTCCCAAACCACAGACAGGGGTTTCCTCTACAGGGACACTCTGCAGGCCTCTCAAAACAAACACACACAATTTCAGACTCATCTTTCTGCAAAATCAGCGAATCACCCAAAGGCAAAACCGGGAGCGCCACCCTAGACTTTTTCTTTTCTCTTACTATTTGCCTAATTACTGAGTCTTGTCCAGGCTTCCTTGGAACCCTCTCCAGAGTTCGCTCCTGCTCCTGTCTGTCTGTCCCGGCAGCACACAGAAAGTGGCCGTCCCGGCCTATAAAGGACATGCTGTTACTCCCGGGAGGGCCATTCTCGGAGAGTCAATCTGAGTCAATCCAGTGAGAAGCCCTGCAGTGTTCCCCAGGGCCCCCACCCTACGCAAGGCCACGCCGTGTCCCGGGTGTTCTGGGCCACACTGCATGTGCTACATTTGGTCCCTCGTGCAAGAAAACCCTGTGACTTGGCCCACAGGGATTGGTTAAACAAAAGGACCCGGAACAAAGGCAAAAATTAGCCAGGCTCTCTCATCTGTCCACTGAGCAGAGAACAAGCAATCTAAAATGCCAGTATGTCATTATATGTGGAGTTAAAATAGAAGCTAAAACATTTTCAAGTGCTTTCATCTCCTAAATAAGCAAACGTCATAAAATTGCTTTTGGAACACTAGCACTTATATAGAAATCAGAAAGAGCAACCGAAAAACACTCTACTGCCACGGCTGAGTGGCCAGTAGGCATAAGAGGCAGGAAGGAGCAACCACAGAGAGAAATGGCCCTGTGGCCCTAACTCCAGGTCCCAGAGCCAATCTCCCCCTTCTTGGGGCCAAGCAGGTTAATGGCCCCATGAAGAGCTTCTACTCATATTCCCATGCCTGCTCCTCGACAGAACGGCTAATGAGGAGAAAAATCGCCAAGACGTGAGCAGACAGGTCAAAAATGTACAGGTGAGCCCACCTCTGACTGACTGACTGCCAACTTCTACCCAGAATCCTCAATTCTTAAAGCTGGAAGAGACGCTTTCAAAGACTGACCCATCTTCACTCTATGACGGCATGTCTTTCCGTGGCTTCTGGCGGTCCGTGACCATAGCCGCTGGACGAGGCAGAGAGGTGAGCAGCCGCTCAGCTGCCCGACAGCACTGGGGGTTCAGAAAGATCTGCCCCCATGGCCTCTTACCCCCAGTGCCCTTCCACTGCGTCAGGCCCCCCACGACCTCTATGTGAAATCAAACACCACCAAACTTGCATTCGGCATCTTCTCCCTGTAACTGCGGTCACTGAGCAGCATGGAGGCCCTTCAAACAAAGCAAGGTCAGACCTATGAGGAGGCACTGCCACTTTCCAGCAGGGCGTTCTGCTGGGGCTGTCACAGGGCTGGGGACAAAGGCGGAGGAGAGAGCCGATGACATCTCTATGCCCACGGCCAGACCCCATGTCTGACTGCATTATTAATACTGCAGGCCTGAGGTTTCACTGGTGAAGCATGTACTAACTGACCACCTACAGGCAGCAGGGAGCTGTGCCCCACCCTGGGATTACGGCGACGGAACAGAGATCTGTGAGTCTCTGAATTCACACGAGTGCAGAGACACAGATGTCAACTGCAGAGATCCGATGCTATCTGGGCAAACTAAATCAGAAAACTCGGTGTCTAAGTCAGATGTCGGCAGTCAGCAAATGACACTAAAACTTCAAAGGGAAGTTCTTTATTGAGAGCTTTCGGGCCGGAAGATGCCCCGAAGTCAGGAGGGACACAGAGGAGGCTACAGTAGCAGAGTTCGTGTGAAACAACACATCCAAGTTCCTAGTGGGGCCAAAAACTATAAAGTGAATCACCAATGAGGCATTCCTGATACTCAATGTTACAGTGGCGTTATTAAGAAATGCAGTCACGCATTTCTGATTACTGTTTTAGCTACCACGGGCCAGGTAGTTCTCCGTGTTTTGCAGGGATTAAAATCCAGATCCAGACAGCAATAAAGAAATGACTGGATTTCCCATTTGCTGTTATTTCCTGAACAACCACGTCCCCTGGGAGCTCCGTTGGGCGAGGCACGTTTCTCCTGGATATAAAGCATCCCAGATCTAACCAACAACTTCTGGAAACAAGGAGCACATGGTGGGCAGGGAGAAATGTGGGCAGTTCCCGGGGCAGGGACGGCTGGGGGTTGAGAAGGTGGCGGGAGACAGTCGCCAGATCACAGGGGGATACGCTAACGACGTGGCTTCAGGAGCACGTGTCTCCACCAGGTTTCTTCACACTCATATTTACCATTCTGGATGCTGAGGGAAGGTGGATTTGAAAGGAACAAGACTGGAGGCAGGCACCAACTGTCCAGCTGCTGCAGTGGTGCAGAGGAGAGATACAGATACATCTACAATAGAGGCACATGGATAATAGGTTCTATGTCTTTACGCAGATACACATGTATATTACACATAAATAACACGGATACTTTTACAAGCCCTAAAATGAGAGTGTGGCACAAGGAAGTGGAAAAGGAAGAGAGGCTTTTAGAGAGATGGAGGTGGACCCCAGGATGACCCTGAGCCCCCAGCAAGGAAGACACAAGAAGAAGGCACTGCCCCAGCTGCGGAGGGAGTTCTATGCATAAGGGGAGAGGGGGGTGAGTACAGAACTCTGGAGGCCCCGAGAGGGCGTGTCCAGGAAGAGGCTGGAGAGTGAGTCCTAACTCAGAGGAGAGTTCTGCGCTGTAGACACAGCTCTGCACACAGGCAAGGAGCAGAGGCCCGCAGATGGAACACACCCATAGTGAGAGGGTGTGTGACACAGTGCGAGGCCAGGAGGGACAGGCAGAAGGACGAGAAAGAGGGACAGCAGAGGAATCAGGCGTGGGTGGAGTCACGGAATCCAGGAAACAACGCCCTTCAGGGAAGCAGGATGGCAGAGAGGAGCGCACTGAGCAACCCGGTAAGATGAGGCCTAACAGGCGTCCACTGGACCTGGCCGTGGCCCCGGTGGCTGTTCTAAGAAGAATTCCAGTAATACGGCCAGTCAGGGAGAGAAGGCAAGGGGCGGACGCTGGGTTTGGGGTCATGTTTCAATGATGTTCTAAAAGTCTTTCTCAAAGGGCGCACCAAATATCATCCACTGGAGTTGAAAGAGAAAGTGCGACTGAATTTGTGGAGGCTGAAATCGACGTTCTCAGACTTCCATCAGGGAAGTAGGTAAAAGACACTTTTTCACAACTGGAGGATTTACTGTCTGGTTCCTCGAACAGAGAGGGAGTCCCATCTCACTCGTGAACTGGGCTCCAAGAAACCGATTAGAAGGCATCTAACCACACGCAAGTGAGGCCAATCCGACATCCCGTGAGCACCAAGCAGAATGTTTTAAAACAAGATGGAAAGCTGGTGGTGAGGTGATGTCCCAGGCGGTAACACTGGTAACCAAAAGCTCGGGATGGCTTTTGGGTGCAGTGGAGGGTACCCCACTGGCCCGGCAGGCGGGACGGCCCTCGCCACGCAAGATCCCGCCACAGGCTGGGTAACCAAGGACGGCAGATGGCCGTGCAGCTACATCAAAAGGCTCAGGGATCGAGCTGTGAGCCTGGCCCTTGAGTTGGGCCTACCCCTCTTTGGAGAGGATGGAAAACGATAATGGCCTGGGAGAAGGTTCTGGATAACTAGTGGGGTGAAACCTACAACCACAAGTGAAGACTTGATAACCTATATTTTAAAAACCAGTTGACGTAGCAGATAGAGACAAAGACGAGGTAAAGAAGGAGACAACCCGCCAGTCTAACCGATACCCAAGGGAATTTGGATTCCGACTGCGGGAAAAGATCTATGACTGTTTACAACCTCTAGTACGTGGGCTGGTTGGTACAAGGCAGTTTCGACAATGCTTGACGGAGGCTGGGCTATCAGAATGTGGACACCTCGGTGGCGCAGAGGCCCTCGTGATGACACGACAGCATTTTACGTCAAGCGCAGGTCGAAGCGTGGAGTCAGAAAGCGTGAAGGAACCAGGGGCTAGGAGATGGAGGTTCGGGTGCTGGGCACACCACTGATCGGCTGGGATACCCCAGCTAAGTCATCATCTGTGAAATGAGAAAAGAAACACTTCCCCTACCTACCTGACAGGGTTTAAATAATACGTCAAGAAAGAGAGAGTACAAGAAAGAGAGAGTACGAGTCCGCTTTGAGAAATAAGACATATCAGGCCTCATGACTGATACACTTAATTAATTAGTATGTCTCCATTTGTTAATATCATCCTCTGAAGCATCTCCTGGTGGGGGTCACCCTGATTTCCCTCCTTCCCTCCTGCAGAAGCCTCCTTCTTTGTGCAGCCTGTGACCCTCCCAAGATGCCTGGTCACAGAGGGGATCGATCCGGAAGAGCCTGGGGCTGGAGGCTGGCGTTTTGTGAATGTTAACTATTATCATCTCTAAGATCATTTTGTCATAAGCGTTTTGTGAATGTTAACTATTATTATCTCTAAGATCATTTTCAGAGTCAAATGTTACAGTATAAAATGACAGAAAAAAATTAGAAAATGGACCATAAAAAATAAACACTAGCAACAAGAAAACACAATCTCCCCAGGACTTACAAAGAACAATTAAGCTTTAATTACACAGGCAAAGAAGAAATGCTGAAGAGAGTTGCATTTCTGTCTTTTGAGGCCAGGTTACGTGGGGCAAGTGCACTAAACTCCCACTGCTTCCCTTCTGGGGCACCGCACAACCAGGGATGCTGGGTCAACAGCAGGCCAAGGGAATCTCCCTGAAAAGAGCGATGGGGCCACAGAACACGGCCGACACCAAACCACAGAAGGAGGAAGACATGGCTTCAGAAAACGCTCTGAGCACAAGGAGGGAAGGAGCTAGGAGGGGCTCCTGACATCGGCCCTCGGCCAAGAGCTGAAACAACCACTGTCTCTAAACACCGACCAAGGCTGAGCGAGTACCAGTCACAAACAAAAGCTGCGGCTAGGACAGCCATGTCCACCTCCTCATGGCACAAGGGCCACCATCCACTAGCCATGTGGCCTCAGGCACAGATCTAAACTTCCGGCATCTTGGTTTATTCCTCAGAAATCAGGACCGGGAAGACATTGACGGCACAGAATTACTGGGTGGGACCAAAGAAGTTATACAGATGACAGGGTGAGTAAACGTTCAAAATATCTGCTCCATCATCACCATCACCATAAACATCATCACCATCATCATAAACAGCATCACCATCATTATCATCATCATCACCACCATCACCACCATCATCATCACCACCACCATCACCACCATCATCACCGTCATCATCACCATCACCACAAATATCATCACCGTCATCATCACCACCATCATCACCATCATAAACATCATCATCACCGTCATCATCACCACCATCATCACCATCGCCATCATCACAAACATCATCACTGTCATCATCACCACCATCATCATCATCATAAACATCATTATTACCATCACCACCACCACCACCACCACCACACAGAGATGTTACAGTATTAGAGGTCTACTCTGTGGTCCTCTCTCACCCAACATCCTTTCGGTCCCAGTTACATCTGGGACTGACAGAGCTATTCCATCTAATCTGAGCCTGGAAAGCAGCAGGACGAAGTGGCAGCTTCCTCTAACTGAGGTCCTACCTGGATTTTACTTCTGGAAAGCAACCATCATGACACATGCTTCCCCGCCATGTGCCGTGGAGAGTTCTGTGGTCCAGGACCTTTCTCACCACCTCTGTGTGGCAGGGCTTTCTGGGGACACCTGTGCTCAGTCCGGGTTCCGCTGCCGAAGAGTTGTGCACCTTCGGCACGTTTCTTCGTTGTCTCGCAAGGAGCAGTGATCGCATGAAAAGAACAGTCTGCACAAAGGTGCTCATCGGATTATTATCATCAGCGGTTTCGACACAGAAACTCTGAGCACACTGCATCATTCAGAGGAAAGGTAAGAGTGGTGTTCCTTTTTGCATGTGGGGCTTGAGAATCTCCATATTTACCCTTGGGGCAACAGAAGAGCAGAGCGAGGAGGACAACGAGAATGCACTGGCGATGAAGACTGTGATCCCTGGGTCTCTACCACATGCCTCATAACCACCTTGGGAAGAGACATCAATTCTCTCCTTACAGATGGGGATGCAAAGGCCCTGGGAGGTTAAGCCGTCTGCTCTGTCTGTCTGACCCCAAAGCCCAGGTGCCCGCCACTCTCCTCAGCCACTGGTGCCCTGCCCGCCCCAGGTCTGCATCAAACAAACACCACTGCAGGGCGATCGCCCCAATGGACTGGATGGATAGTTTCTGCAACTTTTCCTCTTATATTTTCAGTTTGGCAAAGGACTTTGGTTCTAATCACAGGATCAAGAAGATGGTACTGTTTTCAGGATAGGATTTGTAGCACATAAGTTCTGGTAGCACAAACCACTCACCTTGTCTTCCCCTGGCCTCCCAGGAGTCCGGCCTCGGGGACCTGGCTCTGTACAGCCTGCTGTGGGGACAGCCCACAGAACCGCCTGCTGGCTGCTACCTCCAGAACTACAGGTTAGCCCGAGTTAAGATCCACCGTGCCTGCATTTCCACAGATTTCCAAAGAACACATCAGAAAAAGACTGCCCGCACTCCCTCTGACAGGAATCTCCACTGAGAGATTTCTCGAACATAATACAATAACAAAGCAAGGCTTTCTGCACCCGACATAAGAAAACAATACACTTACAGATATTAAATCTGCTCTTTGCTAAAAGAACAAGTCCTGACGGGCTGCGCGGAGCCTCCCCGTCATACAGGGCCTGACTCACAGCCACGGGGTCGGTGGCGTGGCACGAATGTTAAAAATCCTCCGCCCCTCGGGCCACACTGGGTTTCCCTGGGACCAGGCATCTCACTGCTAAAGCAATTACATGGGTCGTGCCCCTTCTTAGCTTCACTGGCCCTCGCTACTCTGGGAAAGGGAGAGCACCGTGGGCTCAAGGCCACACGGTGAACCGAGGACAGAGTGAAGACCCGAGCTGGGCCGGCCCAGGAACGGAAGAGCTGTTGAACCCCGCGTCTGTGTGGCTACAAACCTTCAAAGGAGCTCAGGGTCCCACCTCTACCTTGCTGTCTTCCATGATGCATCTATTACACCGAAGTTCTATAGAATTTATTATTTGCTCATTGGGTCACTCAACTGATATTTATTAAGTGCTGCCTCCATGCTGAGAGTAGAACAAAGACTAAAACGCGGTGCCTCACGGGCCTTGCATTCTAGCGTCACCGACAAGTCACCTGGGACTCCCAGATCAAGTGTCACGGAGGAAGCAAAGCAGGTGAACCCAGCCCAGGAGGAGGTGAGGGACTCGCATGGCCTTCTGGAAGAAGAGTGGTGGGATGACGAGGAACAGGTGCGAAGTCGGGCGAGGCGATGGGGAGCAGGGCAAGGTGTGCAGCAGCGAGAGGAGGGGAGCGTGGGGGGACGGGCTGGGCAGGGAGCCGCACGGAGCCGCCGGGAAGATCGGAGCTCTGCCTCTCAGTGGGCTCAGGAGCCACAGGAGTGGCAGGGACTGGCGGGAGCGGGGGGGGGGGCAACATGCCATTTTTTTCTACCTTTGGATTTTCCGATAATCAGTATTTACCAAGTTGTTTCACAAAATCCAAGCGCTGGGAGGCACAATGGGGATAGAAAAAAAGAGGAGGGGAGTTCTGTGGTCATATATGTATTTTTTAAGTTTATTTATTTATTTTGAGAGAGAGACACAGAGAGTGAGCAGGGGAGGGGTAGAGAGAGAAAGAGAGAGAGAATCCCAAGCAGGCTCTGCACTGTCAGCGCAGGGCCCGATGTGGGGCTCAAACTCATGAACCGTGAGACCATGACCTGACTGGAAACCAAGAGTCAGACACTTAACCCGCTGAGCCGCCCCGGTCAAGTTAGTCTAAGAATCGCTGCATGCCGTGTGCCGGCTCCACGACCCCGACAGCATCCCAAGGAAGCAGCATTCCAAGGAGCACACTCTGGAAAACCGTGTTCACGCCATCCTTCACCCTCCACTCTCCAATGGTAGCTGGTGTCCCCTCCCAGGCTGGCCGTGAGCGCCCCAAGTCCAGGTGTCATAGCGTTCATCCTTCCATTTCTGCTGGGTTTTGCCCACTGCAACCAACAAGAGTCCTGGGTACTCCAGACTCACCAAACACAACACGAACAAACAGAAAACACTCCCCGGACGGCTGCTGGCTTCGACTCCCCACCCAGTGGTCAATGTGCCCATGAGAAACTTTCCTACTCACAGAAGCTTCATCACCTGGAATCTCTATAAACTGCCAAGTCCCGTTACCCACACAGGGTCATCCGGCAAAGCTAGTGGCCCTTCTAGAACGTTCTGGATGATGACGTGGGCTGGGAGACTGAAATGTTTCGTAGATATGCAAAGACATGCCCACAGCCTGCTCTGGGGGGGTCATTTCAGCCGAGCCACACGCAGGCTCCTCACCCTGCAACAAGAGAGACAGCGGGACACTCGCAGACTGCGCCTGCGCCACGGGACCAGGACTGGGAAGTGAGCCACTTGACAGGAAAGACAGGCACACTCATAAGAGAAAGGACCAGGACTGTGGATTACAAGACACATGGCGATGTTCATCAGGGAAATCCCCAAAGAGCGTGTGCATCTGGAGTACTTGGCTGGCTCACCTCCTCCTCTAGCCCAAGCTCCGGGAGAATACAACCATGCACACGGAGAACCAAGTATGGGGACTGGTAACTGTCCCCAAACTGACAGACACACAGCCCAACGATGCAGAGTCACAGGGGACACACAGGGGAAGGAAACAGAGGCAGAGGTGAAGAGACACACACCAGAGAGCAAAAGTCTGCGCCCCAAGGAGCAGGCAGCCTTCCACCGACTTTTGATCCCGATGGGCAGCCTCTCAAGAGGTTTGTGCCAGAGACTTCAGAGCGATGCCACCTGTGCAAATGAGAGTGCCTCTCGCCCCCTCTCCTTGTCCCAGCAGGGACGCACAGTCCAGGCCGACCAGGCAGCCACCTCGTGGCCTGCAGTCGGAACCTTCGGGCAAGGCCACCCCGCAGCACCTGCGCAGGAGGGAGGAGTCCTGTGACCTGTCTCCATCCCTGCCTCTCCAGGAATTTGAGCCTGAGCGCACGAGGTTGGGACTTCGTTCCAGGCTCAGCCAGGACAGGGACAAAACCAAGGCTTGGCTAAGGAGCCAGAGAGAAGAAAGCCGGGTCTTCACGTCAGTTAAGAAGCATGAAGCCATCTCTGTTATAAAATGAGGCCAGAGATAAATTAAACAATTTAAAAGAATAAATGTTTTTAAACCATGGGGTACCACAAGTTCAAGAATGGCTTGCGTTGAGGCAATTATTTCATCACAATAAATAACAGTAAATCAATCCACACTAATTGCTTTTCTTGCCAGAGCTTAGAAGACTCTTCAGTGTTCTCGGATTATTGATTTTTTTGTAATCACTTGTGCTGTCAAAAATGTAATATTTCCAAAGAATATACTGCTCACCGCTAGACAGACAGAATTTTAATTTAACATAAGACAACCCAATTTCCTTTTTTTCCCCAGAAGTACTTAAAACATCTAAAATGCAAGGAAGCTGAAGACAGCATTACAGGTTTTTAGCAGAGACATTTCAGCTCAAACAATTTAATAAATGGCTGACCACCCCCTCCTCATCTTGGCCCCTCCTCCTCACACACCTACACACACACACACATGTACGCACGCACACACACGTGTGCTTAAAGGAAAAAAAAAGAGTGTAATCCCAGATTCTTCACTTTCATGCAAATTAAGAACTAAAAACCAAAACAAACACACCCAACAGAAACCCTACACTTTGCCTCTGGCCCTCTTGGCCCCACAGTTCGGCAATTTCCACTGAACTTGGGAAATGTTCCGCCTCCTAAGTTTATACTCAGTCAGCATTTTGCTTGAAGGTTTTGCTTAAGTTCTGATAGCTACACATGTTAACTGCAAGCTTATATAATCAAAGCAGTGGGGGGAAAAAGGACAAGCGGGCCAATGTCCCTCTGCTTGGGATGACAATGAGAAAGGTGGAGAGTCCTGGACAGACAGCAGCTTTGTCTACAGAGGCAGCTCCACTACTTACTACTGCATCAGTCTTGAATGTGTTACTTAGCTGGACTCAGGCCTCAGTTTCCATATCTGTGAAATAGGAATATCATTCCTACATTAGACAGGTTTTGAGGGCAAGATAAAGTAACATGCATAAAATATTGCTGTAATGCCCAGCACATGACTATTATAAAAGAAACCAGTCCACCTGCCTTCTTTATTCTGGGACTAGATACTTAACA
Source organism: Cryptoprocta ferox (assembly GCA_028646485.1). Lineage (NCBI taxonomy): Eukaryota > Metazoa > Chordata > Mammalia > Carnivora > Eupleridae > Cryptoprocta > Cryptoprocta ferox. The sequence goes on along the minus strand of CM053569.1, from coordinate 7,322,862 downwards.
AAACATGCAACCTTCTGCTGGAACTTTCCATGGAAAGATGAAATCATCTCCCCGGCAACAGGAGTTCTAGTAGAAAGCCAGCCACGAAGCCATAAGCAATGCCAGATGAGTCAGCATTCTGAGGGACACCGAGAATTTCAGGCTGAGGACTGATTTGGACTGTTGATAAATGTGTGGTTCTGAACATTCTGCCTGTTTGAGATCATTTCCGTACTCCCTTGCTCACATAGTTTAGACTGGAAACCGGGAGTAAATTACTGACACAGCCACCTCCTGGCTGACCCCAGCCAAACACCGCCTTTGTTCAAGTTAGCATCTAAGCCCCTGTGGATTCTGTGAGCTCAGCTGTCTGGCGTCTTGTTTTGGCTTCACTTGGACACACTATGAACATCTCTGGGACCCATTCCATTGCCGAGAATGCAACAAGGGATTACACTAACTCCCTGTGACTTGTGGATATCAGAGAACTTTCTGGTTGCTATAGGTTTTCAAAGTGATGGGTGTTATATGACAGGGTGATACTATATGAACCCAATTAAATCATGGCTTTTACAAAACGATAGAACTGGAATAATCAGCTGCTCTTCTGGGTTCTCACAGCACTCGGTACCTAACTTCCCCGTAGCAGTTAATACACTGGCTGCTGCCCGTTATGCACATATGGCTCTCCACAGACTCATGAGCCTGGCAGACAAGAGACCTGGCTCCATCCCGACATCCCCTGCCCCTGGCATAGTGCCTGGCACACAGTGGGTGCACAGAAAAGGGTGTTAAAGAAATGAGTAAACCTTTCAGATTTTGCATCAAAAATTCAGATGCAGCTTAGTACTTTTTTACTCCCCCGTCTCTTAAAACTGTATGTTAAATTGTGGCATGATGTACTCCATATGGAAGGCTGAGGAAATGTTCATCAGGGATAATTGAAATCAACTCCTGAAATCCTCCTTACTCCTCACTAGTTTTGTGAAAATACCTTAGTTATGCAAGTTTTGACAGTAGACCAGCCTTTCCTCAGGCTTCACAACACAAATTTTTAAGGATTCAATTGGCTTTAGATTCATATCAAATATCAATTAAGTTGAATAATGTCTTTTCAAGATGACGATCTGGCTGGTTCCGGTTTAAAAGAACACACTCGTATACTGAAAGGCCTGTGGCCACAGGAGAGACAGCCAGCCCTCACCTTCGGAAAGCAGGGCAGAGGAATGACCACAGCCATTTGTCAGACAACCCAAGGCCGTGTCTCAGGAATGACAACATCTAAAGTAAGAAGGAAGGGTCAGCAGTAAGTCACACTGAATAGTTTCCAAAATGTGCAGAGAGTGAAAACAGCTGATTTCAGACTGATTCTTTTTCTTTGCAGACTTGGCAAATTCACACACCAAGCGTCTGACTTGCTTTACAGAAGCCAGGAACCTCTTGGTGCACTTGAAGCCACACGCAAGGACCCAAAGGGCAAATTCCTCTAGCACTGGGGCCGGTGACGTGTCTTGGCATAATGCAAAACGTGGTGGGAGGGAGAGAGGCCCACGGGGAAACGTGGGGCCGGCCCCCGTGTCTGGGGGAGTCAAGCTCCGTGAAAGCGTGGACGGGTCCAGCAGTGCCGGGTGGCAGCATCCAGGAGACACACTCACTCTGCCAGAAGAAGGGGAATGTATGAATAACTCTACTGGGAAATGCACCTGCTACAAGGTTCTCTGTGCTACGTGAAGTATCCACTTGGCCAGGCATGTTTTAAAGGAATGTACCAGGGGCACCTGGGGGGCTCAGTCCACTGAGCATCCAACTTCAGCTCAGGTCATGATCTCATGGTTCATGAGTTCGGGCCCTGCGTCGGGCTCTGTGCTGACGGCCTGGAGCCCGCTTCCGGTTCTGTGTCTCCCTCTCTCTCTCTGCCCCTCCCCAACTCGCACTCTGTCTCTTCTCTCTCAAAAATAAACATAAAAAAATTTTTAATAAATAAATAAATAAAAAATAAAGGAATGTACTGAATCAGGGGAATTAGACAACTGACCCCATGAGCAGACAGTACACATCACAGGCACCAAGAATCTTAAACAACGCATGATGACGAGGACAGCACTGTACAGACACGACAGTCTTAAGATGAGACAGGAAGAAAACTGGGACGGGGTCTGGGCAGAACTAACATTTGAGAACAGTGCATCGAGCCCCCCAGGAAGCCTATTAAGTGACAAGAGGTACTGCCCCATCATCGTGATACAAGGAAGTTACAGGGGTGCCTGGGTGGCTCAGTTGGTCAAGCATCCGACTCTTGCTTTCAGCTCAGGTCATGATCTCGGGGTTCATGAGTTCAAGCCCTGCATCAGGCTCTGCGCCGTTAGCATGGAGCCTGCTTGGGACTCTCTCTCTCCCTCTCCTTCTCTGCCTCTCCCCTGCATGCTCTCCCTCTCAAAATAAATAAACTTAAAAAAAAATGAGGAAGTTACAGAGGTTAGGGGTCTTGCCCAAGGCCACACAGGCAGTGAGTGGCAAGTCTGGATTGATGACCACAAAGTCAAAATAGAATGCACTTAAGCCGCAAGGTAAGGGGCTTATGCTGAAGCTGCCTGCTGCTGTTCCTCCCACTGACACGCTTCCAAGGGTCTGCGAAGCCCCAAGGTCCTCTGGGGCCTCCTCGTGACGACCGGTGCATGGAGAAAACCCTCGCCCGAAGCTGGCGGGGCTCCCGGTGACTATGACCTCACTTAGCTTACTCGTGACAGCAGCGATCTGCCGCTTCACTCGCCCTCCTCGCTCCAGACTTGCGGTCAAATTCCTGCGTGTCCAGGGTGCGAGGGGAGGGAGTCGACAGGGACATTTGCCGGGCACCTGCTCTGTGCACTGCCAGAATCACACGGTGCGGCGTTTCTGCTTCCACTCGGGGGGGAAGAAAACCACAGGGGCTGCTGCTCCCATGCAAACACCATGACCCAACTTTTTTTTCAAATCCATCAGACTCTAGGGGCACAGAGAAACGTAAGTGAACCCAATTTCAGAAACAAGCACACGCTGCCGAGGAGCAAAGAGTCCAGTGGCTCTTCTCAGCCTTGTGACCGCCCCACCTCTTCCCTGGGAAATGGGGAGCTTCGCCAAGTACAAGGAGCAGGGCAGGAGAGGAGAGGGCGAATCCACCGCAGCCCTTGGGGTGCTGGGTCCTCACCGCACACAAGGCAGGCACCAGCGGAGCCCTGGCCCGCAGCAGGGAGGCAAGAGGAAGTCCACCGCCACCCTCACGAAAGGGCAAAAGCCGCCAGCGGGCACACGGGCTCCAGAGTCCGGGCCGGGCAGACAGCGGGGAGGGCGTCCCCAAGCAGCGGAATGCCGGAGGGCAACGGTCACGCCAGCACCTTGAAAAGCTGGCAGCCTGCGTGTGAAGCTCACAGGGAGCCCACGCGGTTTAGAAAGCCAGCAGCTGTGCTGCAAAACAGAAACTGAATTCTGGAGTCTCGCTGTGCTCCCATGCCCAGACTTGCTGAAAGGAAAGGCCGGATCCTATTCCCAAAACCTCTGATGACAGTGGAGAACCAGCTCTGGAATTGCGACAGACTAGATTTACTGGCCCGTGCCAAAAGAAACCCAAGACCCCCACCCCCACCCCTGCTCCCCGTTCCGTGATTGGCTGGGAGGGCTCGCAGGGCTCAGGGTGAAGATACTCCCTGCCATCGGTCCTTATAGCCAAAGAAGGCAAAGCAAAATCCGCAAAGGGGAAAGGCACGTGGAGTCCAGGGAAAACCAGGCACACGTTTCCAAGAGTCCTCTCTCTCCCAGCAGAGCCCTGCGGGGCAGCTTAAATTCCCCAGCAACACACGTGTACCGGCCTGGGGAGTTCATTAGAAGCTCCATGCCAGGGTTTTACGGGGAGCTGATCACATGGACAGCTGTCTGCCTAGCACACATCACCCCTCCAGCTCCCAGAAGGAAGCATATGTGTGGTGAACACGATGCTGTCCGGACAGTTTAGGCACAGGAAACTTCTCTTGTCAATGAGGGTTGTGGGAAGCCTTCCGACGCCCACGGTCCAGGTGCCAGCCAAGGGCCAAGCTTGCGCGCACACCTTTTACAGGACAGCAGTGAGGCCTGCCTGTCAGCTATCTTCTGGACAGTCCCCCACACTACTGGCCTGGTGCAAAAACAGGCCAATTATTACTTAGCTCAGTCTCTACTGTTGTTTCACAACCTAGAATTCACTTGAAAATGATGAGACGTGCAAAGAAGCAAGAAAATATGATCCCAAATCAAGAAAAAAAGTCAACAGAAACTGATGCACAGACGGCTCAGATACTGACATTTCTAGAAATAAATACTTAATGATGACAAATGTGTTCAAGGCTCAAATGAAAAACGTGACCAGTTGACAAATTTTAGCAGAGATACAAAAACTATAAGAACCAAATGAGAATGCTAGAAACTAAAAACAAACAAACAACAAAAAAAAACCCCAAAAAAACAGAAATGAATAGTTTGAGTATCTAAATAGCAGATCTGATATATCAGGAGAAAGATAAGTAATCTTGAACAAAAATCAGTCGAGATCATATAAACTGAGGATTGGGGGGTGGCTCAATCATTTAAGCATCCAACTCTCTTGATTTTGGCTCAAGTCATGATCTCATGGTCATGAGATCGAGCCCCAAAGCAGGCTCCATACTGGGCATAGAGCCTGCTTAACATTCTCTCTCTCTCTCTCTCTCTCTCTCTCTCTCTCTCTCTCAGGAAGGAAGGAAGGAAGGAAGGAAGGAATAATATAACTGAAACACAAAAAGATTTAAAGAGAGAGAGAGATCATTTGAATGCTGCGAGATATCTAACAGTTTAACATGTGATGCGTTATCATCCTGGAGGAGGAGAAAATAGAGAGGAAGTAATATTAAAGAGAAAACGGCTGAGAAGAGAATAGTCCGAAACTGATGAGCCCTATCAATCCACAAGATTCAAGACCTCAACAAACCCAAACAAAGTAAACACTGGCAAACCATACCTAAACTTACTGATGTTAATGTGATGAAAACCAAAGGAAGAGAGAAAAGTCTTAAAACCAGACAGAGAAAAAAGGACCCATCAAACATAGGGAGACATGCTGTGGATCAGAAATACGGAAGGACAAAATGTAACAGAACAACATCTTCGGAGTGATGTCCCCCTACAAATCTACAGTCATCAAAATATTCTTCAAAAACGAACACAAAGAAGTTCCAAACAGACAAAAGCTGAGATAATTTAACTCCAGCAAACCACCATATAACAAATGCTAGAAGTTCTCCAAACTAAAGAAAAATTTATCAGATGCAAGTCCAGGCCTGCAAGAAAATACATAAATAAATGAATAACGTCAGGGGTGCCTGAGTGGCTCAGTCAGTTGAGTGTCTGACACTGGCTCAGGTCATGATCTCACAGTTAGTGAGTTTGAGCCCCACGTCAGGCTCAGTACTGATGGCTCAGAGCCTGAAGCCTGCTTCAGATTCTGTTTCCCTCTCTCTCTGCTCCTCCCCTGCTCACTCGCTCTCTTTCTCTCTCTCAAAAATAAAAACATTAAAATTTTTTTAAATAAAAAACACTAGAAAAGCTAAATATATAAGGAAATATAAAAATTTTTAAAAGTAAATTTTCATATATATATACACTTTGAATATTGACTGTATAAAGCAAAGAAGGATAAAGACGTATGGAGTTTATAGCAAGTAGAAGTAACATATATGACTACCAGAGCACAAAAGGTAGGAGGGAAATAATACGAATTACAATGTTTTATGCTTCTCACACTGTTCATGAAATCGTGTATCTGGAGCTAGCCAGAATGTATTACCATATAGATCCATAATATAATGTGTATAACAATCGCTTAAAAAGAAAATAAATTGTAGACAAATACCAAGATGCACTTTTCAAGTGAGATGTGTCAAAAATTACGTTAAATATAAATGGGCTAAGCACTCCAACGCAAGGGCAAAATTGTCACACTGGTTGTGTGTGTACACGCACACACACTCAGGCACAAACAAGATCCAGCTATATGCTGTTTACAGGAACACACTTTAAATATAAAGATTCAGACAGGACATTTCCTTCAGAGTTCAAAACCCAGTGGTTGCTGGATTATGGTCCCTGGATCAAAACCACATGAAAATGTACTAGAGTCCAGGATGCCTGCTGGCCTCCAGGCTCAGTGAAAAGTATCCCCTGGGCTTGGGAAGCCATTATCTGCACATTTGTCAAGATCTCAAGGTGGTCGTGATATGGAGTAAAGAACTAATCTGATGAGGGACGCCTGGGTGGCTCAGTTGGTTAAGCGTCCAACTTCGGCTCAGGTCATGGTCTCAGGGTTTGTGGGTTCGAGCCCCGCGTCGGGCTCGGTACTGACAGCTTGGACCTTGCTTCAGATTCTGTGTCTCCCTCTCTCTCCACCCCTCCCAGGTTTGTACTCTGTCTCTCTCTCAAAAACAAACAAACATTAAAAAATACATTAAAAAAAAAAAAACTAATCTGATGAGAAGGGTGGCCAGAAGCAGAACTGCTCCCATTCACAAAACAGCAAGCCTGAGATCCGCCGGCACCGCCCTCCCACCTTGGGCTGGCCAGCACAGGGCTGATGGTTCAAGTCTGCCCCAAGCTAGGAGGACATATTCCTCCTGGTCTCCTCTCTCAAATCAACCCCTCCTTCTGAAAGTAGCCTTTGAATAATAACATCACTGTTCCCATTTTCCAAATAAGGAGGCAGCTGCCCTAGAAGACAAAAGGATCAAAATCCCCAAAGGTCACCCAGTTAGTAAGTAGTGGCAATCAAGATTTTAATCCTTTTCTGCCTATCTCCAAAGCCACAAATAACAACAGAAGTAAAATAACACCAACATCTAAAGATATATATGAAGAAAACATAATACCTAGAAAATATTTAGAATGAATGACTTGCAAACATAAATTTAAGCCCACTAAAAAGAAAATAAACCAGGATCAGGCTGGGTGTTTTTTTGTTTTTTGGTTTTTGGGTTTTTTTTTTTTTTAGAAACTGGAGTCATTTTTAAAGATAGGGAAGCGAAAAAGAACCAACATTTTATCATCTACCATGTACCACAGCCACTACTCATACAAACAGTAACACTTTCAGTATCTCCAACACCAGAGAAAGATACTGCTTTCAGCATTTTAACGACAATAGAATTACACAGAGAAGTTAAATTGAACAGGCCGCAAGTGGCACAGCCAGGATGTGAACCTGAGTCTGTCTGGCTCTAAATCCTGTGTTTTTTCTGCAAGACCTCAACGTTCCTGGAGATTTTCAAATGCACAACAGAATCTCTCGACAAAGTACCGAAGAGCAATTTGTCCCAGCCGTCCCAGGACAATGTCACAGGTGACGAGAAGGTCTACCGTTCTGCTTTGACCCTGGGTAGTTTCTAGAACACCATTTTTATTTATAGTTTTGCTTCTTACTTAAATTTACTGAACAGGCAAAACGTTCAGTTTACCCAGTTCAAAAATTATACACAGGGAAAAGCCCCACCCCGCACCGCGGCCTCCCATCTACCCAGTCCCAGTCCTTGCTACCCAACCGTACAGGTCCTTTATTTTTGCACATAAGCTTTAAGAAGGCTTAAAGTAGACATAAATAAGTACAAACATATCTTTGCCCTTTCTTACCTCAAAGGCAGCATACTGCGTTGTTCTAAATCTTGCTTTTTCCACTTCATTATATAATATCTTTCCAAGGAAGTCAGTCAAGGGCCTCCTTACACTGTGTTTGCAGCTATGTATACAGCATTCTGTTGTTCGGAGGTGCCCTTGTTTATTCAAGTCTTCCTCTCTCCACAAACATTTCAGTTATCTTCGAGGAATAACGCCACACAGTCATCATTTCGGACATCAGCAAGTGCATCCGTAAGATCAGATCACTTCTTAACAAGAGGCAAGCTGAGGCAAACAGCACATGCACCTGCAGTCAGGATAGGCTCCGCCAACCTGCCCCGCTCCCCAGCGGCAGGGACCATTTACACTCCCAGTGGCAAGGCACGGGAAAGGGTCTCTCCTCATAGCCTTATCAACAGACTGTGCTGTCAAACCTGGGGATGTTTACTAATCTGATCAGCAAAAAGATGGTATCTTAGTATGCTTTCACTTTATTTTTTTATTATTATTATCAGTGACATTAGGCACCTTATCACATACCCGAGAGCTATATTCCCTTCTCTTTACCAATTTTTCAGCTGGGATACCCGGAGCAGTTTATTTTTAGTATGAGATAATCATTCATAAAAGTAAGACAAACATTACAAAACCCATTACCATTAGAATTCCAGGTGCTCAATCAATATTTTCTTTCTTGGGTTTAGAAAATACTACCTTCAAGGACCACGCTCTGGCACTGGTATCTAACAAGTACAGTGAGAGAAATCTAGAATAATTCCCTAGAATGAATGGATGACTCAATCAGGATAGCAAATAAGCTGGGGAGGGAAGAGTGACCCCAAATCAGCTACAACAGTGGATTGGTGGCAGTTTTTATACAGGGCTGTAATACAAGCCCCAGCCTACCTTTCTTCTGATGCTCATCTAGCTATTTCCCTCCTCTTCCATCTCCTCTCTCTCTCTCTCTCTCTCTCTCTCTCTCTCTCTCCCTCCCTCCCTCCCACCCTCCCTCATCAGCACCTCCACCCCATCCTCAACATTTCTCAGGACAGGAAAGAAAATAGCACAACTCTGTGTTTAAGAATCAGTAATTACAATCCAATTTCAGAGCCTCCACGAACTCCAGTGAACTGAGCATGTAACTCTCAAGTACAGTATGTAATGATACGTACAAGGCTGGCAAAAACAAGCACCTCTTTAAATAAGTATCCCTCTAAACGAAAAAGTAAAACTTTATTTAAAAATAAAGTTATTCAAGAGAATGAAGAGATGGGCTGCAGACTAAGAGAACATATTTGCAAAGATGTATCTGATAATGGACTGCTTTCCAAAATATATAAACTCTTACAATTCAGCCATCAAAAAATGAGCAACCCGAGTAAAAAATGAGCAAAACGCCTAAAGGGCCCATCACTAACGCAGGTAACAGACGATGAGCAGGCACAGGGAAGACGCTCCACAACATATGTCATCAGGGAAACACAAAGAAACACAAATTAAAGCAAGACTGAGGCGATAAACCTCACAGCTCTCAGGATGGCCCAAGTCCAGAACACAGACAACACCAAATGCTGCTGAAGATGTGGAGCCACAGGAACGCTCACGCACCGTTAGTGGGGATGCAAAACGGTACAGCTACTTTGGAGGACAGTGTGGCAGTTTCTTGCAGAGCTAAACATACTCCTACCATACAATCCAGCAATCGCAGTCCTTAGTATTTGCCTAAAGGAGCTGGGGGATTATGTCTGTACACAGTGTTTAAGAAGTTCTATTCGGAATTGCCAAAACTCAGAAGTAGCCAAGATGTCCTTCGGTAGGTGAATGGGTAAATAAATTGTGGCCCATCCGGATAGTGGAATATTATTCAGCACTGAAAAGAAATGCACTCTCAAGTCATGAAAAGACATGGGGGAACCTTAAATGTGTATTATTACTAAGTGAAAGAAGCCAACCTGAAAAGGCTACAGACTGTATGATTCCAACTCTATGACATTCCGGAATAGGCAAAACTGTGGAGACGGTAAAAGTTAGTGGTTGACAGGGGAGAAGGGAGGGGGGGGGATGAACAGGTAGAGCACAGAGGACTTTAAAGGCAGTGAGACCACTCTGCATGATAACCTTATCAGTGGATACGTGTCATGACACATCTGTCAAAACCCATAGACTGTAGAACACCAGCACTGAGCCTTAATGTAGACTATGGCCTTGGGTGAGTATGATGTATCAATACAGACTAATCAATTGTGACAAATGTACGAGCCTGGTGGGGATGTTGAAAATGGGGCTGTATGTGGGGAGCAGGGCCAGACGGTATATGGGACCACTCGGTACGTTCCTCTCAATCGTGCTGTGAACCTAACACTAAGTTAAAAATACTTGATTAATTAAGAAAGAAAGAAGACTGGTGAAATCCAATTAAGGCCTGGAGTTTAGTTTATAGTAGGATATCAAAGTCAATTCCCTAGTTTTGACAGCACACTATAGGTAAGGAAGATGTTATCACTGAGGGAAGATGGGGGATAGGTGCCTGGGAAATCTGCCGGACTCCATGTGAGTCTCAAATTATTTTAAGGGCACCTGGGTGGCTTAGTCAGTTGAGCATCTGATTCTTGATTTCGGTTCAGGTCATGATCCCAGGGTCGTGGGATCAAGCCCCATGTCAGGCTCCTCACTAAGCATGGAGCCCGCTTATGATTCTCTCTTTCTCTCTCTCTCTTTCCCTCTGCCCCTCTCTCCTGCTCTCTCTCTAAAATTAAAAGTAAATAAACAAATGAATAAATAATTTTAAAATAAAACTTTCTAAATAATATAAAGTCACTTCTTATTACGTGTAAGGAGACTGCCACTGAGTCACTGAGCCCCTTCACTGAGAACATTTCTATCAACAGAGTTGTGGGTTCACAGAGCCCAACGGACAGAGAAAACTGAACGAGGCGAGTCCAGCCTGTGATCACATCCCCTAACCGGGCAGCATGCTGGCTTACTTATTTGCAAAAAAGCAAAGAGTTGAACAGCTAGAGGGAGGGAATGAGTCCATTTTGTGGGGAGGCCCTGGCTCAGGGGCACCCCCTCTCCCCCGTGCAAGCATCTTCCTGCGCGCGTGCTTAAGACTGATAGCGTCCCCGTTCCACCCTTGGGAATGCACTTTAATTACAGCTGCAAGAGGTGCATAGAACACCCTCACTGCTTGTGAATTCTCGGTGGTATGATGGGCTTCACCCATCTTACAGTCCTTTCAATATCAGGAAAGCTTAGAAATGCTTTTGGCATGAAGTTGTCCATCATGGAGTTACTTGTCACGGCAAAACCTGGGAACCACCAAACTGTCCGATTACAGGGGGGAATGGGTAATTAAACTATGATACTCATCCTTAAGCAGCCATTAAAAGTGGTTTTACAGTAACTGTATTTTCATGAAATGGGAAAATGCCTATGAAATAATGATTTAAAAAAGGCAATATTTATAATGTCCTAATCAGGCTGGCTCTCCAGCCCCGCCTTTGACTGGGAGGTTACTCTAACTCAAACGCGAAGTATTCTTAGCAAACCATCTGGCCACTCGTTTAAGCTGCATTCTCTAATAGAGCTTTATCGGTGGTAAAGCTGATGTTTTAATCTCCACCCAAAAATGCTCATTTACAGTAAGACCTCAATTATGTCTAAAAAAAAGTAATATATCCAAAAATTGTACAAAGAAAGGGAACAAAAAGCACTTTCCCAATCTTATTTAGCGAACACATATTAATTTTATTCTTAAAATAAATAACAACATATAATTTTAAAAGGCAATACAAGAGTTTGCCCTTATTACAGTGTTTCCTGACACAAATTATATGTTGCAAATTATACAGCTGGACCTACAAAAGCAAATTGGTTTCCTCTTGCAAGTCAACTGCAATATATGAGTAGCGTCTGCACGAAGACGTTAAGCCTCGTTAAGCCTCGTCGAGGACTGGCAAAACAGAAGGGCCTGATTTCTTAGTAACATTTGCCACTGGCATGCAGAGGGAGTGCGGGACCACGCATACTTTGTATTTTCGGATTCTGATAAAAATCTTCTGCCAGGGAGCAGATGTGAAAGGAAGAAAACAGAGCAGGGAGGTGGGGGCGGTGGGGAGATGCAGTAGGTGGAATAATGTGTCCACAAAGATGTCCAAGTCCTGATATCTGGAAGCTCACATGACAAAAAGAAGACTACAGGCAAGGCTGAGGCTGTAAATTGTCGGACCTTAAGGTACGGACATTCTCCTGGGCCAGCCAAGTGGGCCCACAGGTGAAAGGTCCTCACAGGGGAAGGGCGGAAGGGAGGCAGAAGAGAATCAGAGGAGAGGTGGGACGCTATGTTGCTGGCTTTCAAGACGGAGGGCTGGGGCCAGGAGCGAAGGGGTGGGGGTGGCGTCCAGAAGCCAGAAAAGGCAAGGGGATGGATCTTCTCTGAGAGCCTCCTGAAAGAACGCAGCCCTGCTGTCACCTTGCCTTTAAAAGCTCGGTGAGACTCGTGTTGGAATTCGGAACTACACGATAATGCCTGGTGGCACTGCAAGCCACCAAGCTGGAGGTGGTTGTCCGTGCAGTGACAGGAAACCGTGATGGAGAGCAAAGGGAAGAGCAATCCCGTCAGCAGGAATGAGAGTGGTTGGCGGGAACCAGCTTCATTCCACTTTGTCCGTCCCCAGTCTCGTGAGAAACACCAGAGAATCTAACCCGGAGGAGGACAGAGGCCAGGGTCTGGCTGAGCGGTTCTCGCTCCAGCAGGGGGAGGGCACCTGAAGCCACAGGGAGCCCGTGGGAAACGAGGGGAGACCCCAGGGCCAGCTCGGCCCTGGACTCCCGAGGTCCCAGCAGCGGACGGCAGCTGTGTGATGGTCGCACACGGTTGACAAATACACAGGAGGGTGACACCTGAGCACAAACCATCCCCAAGTCCACCGCCTCCACCCACAAGTCAAAGACGCCACAAATCTTAGAAAGAAAACAGTGATGATTTTGGGGCAGAGAGATCATTCAGCTGTGCCTGGTAGGGAAGGAAAACGTTCCGCACTGAAAACCAACGAACAAATGAAAACTCTAGCTCCGATGCCAGGACAGCGAGGACAGTAAGTGGCCTCGCCAGGTCCAAGTTTCTCGTCTATCGAGCGAGGGCCGCCCCAGCACCCGAACTGAGCCGTCTGTGGAAGGCCAGGGTCCCCAGAGTAACAGGTCTGCGGCCTTGCAACCAGAGACAAAGGTCTCCACGGTGATCCCGCACCAGCTCTGCAGGACACTCAGGAACCCCCTGCCACCCCCACAAGGTGACAAGCGCGTCCTACCTGAGAAACACGGGTCCGCCGTGGCCACATTAGAGCAGCCACGCAGGCAACAGGCGCGGCGCCCTCAGTGTTCCCCGTGTGCCCCCTTCCGACCCCGAGGATTACCGAGAAGCCCACGCCTTAGACTCGGAGGCCAAGTCCGAGGTCTGGCTCCTTCACTTCCCGGATGTGCAGAGCACACAAGCCCTTAACCCCTCCGAGCCACCTGGCTGCCTAACGGGACGAGGTGAGATCCTGAGAGCCCATCTCCCACAAGGCGGTTCCGGGCATCAGAAGAGCGTGCCGGCGGAGGGGCCGGTCCTCATGCCCTGAGAGGCGGTCACCGCACAGGCAGGTCAGCAGTGCGACAGTGACTCACATCCGCAGACACGGGCACGGCGGACAAGCCTGGCAGTGAGCGCGTAGCTTCTCTGGGGCTCCGTCGCACGGGGACCACCATGTCTGCTGTGCGGGCGGGCCGTGAGAGCTGACGCCGAGCGCGGGCACACAGCAGGGGCTCGATAAACGCAGCCTGCGGGTGTGGCGGCCCCCGGCCCCTCCCGCGTGCTACTTCTCCAGGTGCCGGCGGCGCACCCAGCCGCGGCGCCCTGCTCGCGTTCCCGTGGGTGTGCGTGCGGCGGCGGCTTTAAGGGCTGAGCTGCCGGCGCCGAGCAGAAGCTCTTACCGGGCGAGCTCGCTGGGCCGCGCTTCTCCCGGTCACTAACTGCGGCGCGAGCAGCGGCCGAGCGGAAGTGAGCGCGCGGGCTGGAGAGAGACCAGTTCCAGCTGTGAAAGGAGCGCGGGCGCCAGCAGACACACGGGCGCCGCGTGGACACCAAGTCCGGCTCTCCAGGTGGGCATCGACACACCTGCGGTGCCACGGGACCGCGTGAGGCGAGCCAGCACCTGAAAGCGCCCGTCCTCACAGCTCACGGCCGTCCCTCTAAATCGCTGCGGGTTTCCACAGGAAGCGCACGCCTCGTCGCTGACCTTCACGGTCTCACACGTGAAGGACCCGGTCTCCAAAGGGCAGAGAGCTGCCACACTTCTGGAAGGGGGCAGCACGCCATGACGCGCGCTCGACCCCGGACTCGATGTGCTCAAGCTAGGGGGGCCCGGAAGCGAGGGGAACACCCCAAATAACGACCTCTCTCTCCACCCTGCCGAGCGACATACTCGCAGCATGAAGCGGGAGCCCACGCGCCGAGTCCTCTCACCTTGAAGGAGGCGTGCTGTTCCATGTGCCGCAGCAGCTGGGGCTTCTGGGCCGCCGTGTAGTCACACACCGTGCACTTGAACTGCTTCCCTGGAAAGAAGGGAGGACACGGTGAGCGTGGGCATGAAGGGCCAGGCCTGGAGCCAGGTACACGGGGACGCCCCTCAACACACGGGCGGTCCAGAGCCTGTTCGTGCACAGACACAAGGCAGCACACTCCGTCCACGCAAGTGGCAACAGAAAGGGGCTCGTCGTGGAGGGAGAAGGCCGGCCTGGGGGGGCCCCGTGAGCAGGCTCCTAAGGAGAGGGTGGGGTGTCTAAGGTGCGTCCAGCCGGCTACAGGAACCAGGTGCACACAGCGAGCACAGAGGTGGGACCCAGGTGCCCAGGGACTGGAGCCTTCCTGGGTCTTCCTTCCGGGACCTACAGCACGAGGTCTACAGGCGGGCAAGTGCCGGCCCCAGAGAGGCGGTGGGGCCAGCGCACCGTGGGCCCGTGTGTGGCATCTGACCCGGAGCGTCGCACCATCCCGAAGAGCCAGGAGAATGCAGAAGCACCGCACAAGGCAGCACGATCTGTCTGGAACCTCTGACCCTGGTGGGAACATGCAAGGCGGATCGGAGGGGACGCTAGAGAGAAGCCACCCAGAAACAAAACACTGCTCTTTTGGCGATACCCAGGATTCGTTACTGGGATGAACCGGCCCACAATTTATCTGTTAAGACAAGTTAACAATATACGGGCCCACTACCTTTTTTCTCCCCCTGGTCAGCAGAAGGAAAACCTCACGGGACCGAATATAAGCCTGACCTACTTCCGGTAGCGGTCGACCGTTCACCGAGCAGCTTCCACGGGAGCGAGCCCATCAGGGAGCCGAGCACAGCGACCGCACGTGGTGGCAGAGACACGGGCTCCTCCCAGGGGCCTTGTGCAGCCTCCCGTCCAGTGCTCCCTCAAAGCCAGTGAAAATGCCTCAGAGCACCAGGCACCGGAAAGCCGTTCCCGCCAAGGAAAACCCGTGACGCCCGGCCAGTGGCCAATCTCAGCCCGTGTCAGACTGGTCTCTGCTGCGCGGGGCTACAGGCCAGGGTCCTTGGTGTGGGAGAGGCATCCTCCCCCGTGAGCACCTTTTATACACAGGCATCCCATCACGCTCTGGCCCACGCTCCTTTCTTCCCCTGCCACGAGCGTCCCTGCATAGAACCTTCTCCTGCGGACTTCTGCAAACCTCTAAAGCCAATATCTGTACCTTCCACTCACTCTTTTTCATTCTTCTCCGTCTTCAACCCTGGGTCTTTGACCCAGGTCTCCTCCGTCTTCGACCCCTTCGATCTTGGGTCTTTGACCCTTCCCTGATCTTGAGACTGGAGTGTTCAGCAGTCTGCTGGACTTGACCCAAATGTGCTAAATTGGACTTATTATCTTCCCCGCCAAGTGCGTCCTACCTCCAGCCCTCCCAGTTCTTCACCCTCACCCCACCCCTCGCACCGATCACAAAGTCAGAGACCGGTACTCTGTTTCAATACCTCCACGCTGGCGTAGGTCCTCCGCACTTCTTCCCTGAGCAAGGGCAAAACCTCTGAACTGGTCTTCTTGCCTTCCGGTTAACTCTCCCCTCCATCTGTCATCCATCCATCCATCTATCCATCAGCTAACCATCCATCAACCCCCACCCTTCCTCCTCCTCCCTCCGTCCATCATGCATCCATCCATCCACGTGGACGCCCCATCATCCTCCATCCAGATGATCTCACACACAAGCTCTCCCACAGCCCTTCCTGCACACCCACCAATGACGCCCAACAGGCAGAACAAAGGTGAAGCTCCAGAACCTGGCACAGAAGACCCTGCAGAACCGAACTCACGTCCCAGGCCTGACTGTGCTCTCTGACTCCCACTCTGCATGTTAGGAAGTCTTTCTATTCTGGCAACATCCTGCCAGGCCCTGGCTAACATTTTCCATGCCTGGGGTGCACTGCCTCTCGGCGTCTGGCCATTCTTCACTGTCACTCACAACTCAAGCTGAACAACATCTCTAGCAACTGGTGCCAAGAGTCAGCACCACCTGCCCCCCATTCTCCCACACACCCTCTCTCCACGTGCTTCTGTCCACGCCCGACTGCAGCCACTGCCTGGTCACAAGCCTGGGGCTGCCTTGGTTGCCCACAGGGACCGTGTCTGATTCATGCTGGCACCCAGCGCCTGAGTACACAGCACACACCGAACATACTCTGTGCGTTTTACTAAACTGAACCAGACAAGGAACAAAAAAAAGGGAATTGTGTGTATCTCACATGAGCAACACAGCAGGAACAGCAAAAAGAAACGATACTATAAACAGATTAATATGATTACATCCTCACTCCAGGGGCGCAAACCTCAGATTCTAGATTCTACTAATTCTGCAAGTCCTAAGAGTGGGGAAAACTTTTCCACATGTCAGGCAGACAAGTCATAACCAGAGACCAATGGATACTTGTTCTAAAGTATAGTATCTTTTTTCAAACACAGAGCTGCACACGTCTACATATCTCGGATATAACCTCAGCCGCCCATACTTCCGATGCGGACTCGTGACTTGCGTAAATGCATCGCTATTGTGCCCAGGCAGCCTGAGCAAAATGGTGTTGGGTTCTCCACTGCCACAGGAGGGGAGGAAAGTTGATAGAGCCATTCTCCGAAGTGATAAATATTTTCACTCATTACCAATACACTTGACTCCAAGAGTAAAAGATTAAGTGCTAAAAAGATACTCTGAAACGAATAAATGGAATCAGCTCATTTGGGATCAAGAGTCAGCCTTTTATGGATATACTCCTGGGGCTCTGCGGGAGACAAAGAAAGAAGGTGGCTCCTAAAAGCCCACCCTACAGAAGCCTCAGGGTCTGGGCAATAATTACTATGAATGTTTCAGCAGCTGACAGCCCCTCTCAACAGGCCTGGGAGAGCACTTGACATAATCTTTTCTGCCTAATTAAAATAACGCAGTGTAGATCCATGACTAATCATAAAAGAGCGATGCTTTGAGACTATCCTGGCTTCTGTCAAGACACTCCTGAGAACTGCAGGGAGAGTCGACCGGAAAACGTGGCATTTACCCGAGGCCAGAGGGACCTCAAAGAGCCGGCTGATGAAATGGCTATGTCTGGCTCACACCACAGCCCAGGAAAAGAAAAGACTGATTACAAAGAAAGAAAGAGGTTGTTGATGTAAAAAGTTAATCCACTTCTCCCACAACTTACGTGGCGAGCTCTACCTGTTGCGTCACTGTCCCTTAGCTGCCGTGCTAGGACTTGAGGTCTGTGATCTCAGCCGTGTGCCCCAAAACCTGGGGAGGCAGGCAGTGCTAACCCCTCTCAGGGATGAGGAACTAGGATCGAGAATCTGAGCAACTTGCTGGGTTATTAGACCTATCCCTGGATCATCTCAGAGAATGCCGGGGAGGTTAAAGTCCTAGGACCGGAGTCACATTGGAATGGCTGTCCCGAGCGGCCGTGGGGGGGTGGGGCCCGAGGACGGTCACTGCATGCACCCTCAGCCTCATCTCTGCGGGGCGGCTTTTCAGGTGTCTGCCGCCCCGTGTTGAGTCCATCCTCGGAGTGGGCAGGGGTTACCTCCCAGCCTGGATTTGGACCCCAAGGACCCCGGTTAGAGCCACATAAAGATCCTTCAGCTAATATGGGCAGGACACAGATTCCCCAAAAGGAACAGCAATGGACATATCTGTACCATGAAGGCCACGGCACAGGATGGTGGCCCTTTAGAAAGGGGTGCCCAGGAGGGGTCAGTGGAAGGGAAACATGTTCTTTCTGGCTCTTTCCAGCTCGCCCTGTGTGATCCTGGGCTCCTTCTTCTCTGCCACTCTGTGGCTGCACTAGAAGCATGGAAGTAACCCCTGCTGGCTCCGAGCATGGACTCAGACACTGGGCTGACATTTCCTATCTCAACTGTCTATGCCATATATTTTATTGACTTCTCTTGTTTAGTCATTTAGCTTCATGACAGTAGAACCTTTCAGCTTTTGTTCTGTCGTTCTTGTATCCACACTGCTATACCACAGAGGCTCATGGAATCTTCTCTGGCTGGTCTGCCTGGCACCCTCGCTGGGTTGTGGGTACTTTGAGGGCGGGGCAGGGATGGTACGCTTCTCATCCCATGCCCCATGTGGCCGTGAGTGCACACTGGCTGGAGGGCTAGCAGTGAGTTACAGGAAAGCCCCAACAAAGCCCCAACAAGGGTGTCTGCTCAGCCGTGCTCCCTCTCTCCCCACAACAGACATGAAATGGAACGGGATGGGATGAAAACAGGCCTCTGTGAGGAAGTGACAGTCAAGCTAAGACAGGAAGATGAGGAGGACCAAACCACACGAAGAGGAGATGAAGACAATTCTGGGAAGAAGTAAGCAAACACACGAAGACCTCAAGTCTCTAGAAGATCCCTTGGTCCCATTATAACAAAGGTCCCTTTTCTGCTTCAGCGACCTTGAGTACACCCAATAGAGTCCCAACAAATGTGGCTGTCGAATGAAATCAGTGAATGCAGGAACATAAAATGCAAGACCCCAGAAAACAAACAGATAAAAACAGGACATGAGCAAACAATTCAACAAGAGAGGATTAATTCATTTAGTGCATTAAAAGAAGCCCACTAATACCAAATGCCAACATCAAGCACCACGAACCAGCCAACATTATAAATGCATCCTGTGGATCAACTGAGTCAATCCATTCAACCCTCAAACTTACCTGTTCACTTCTGGGTTATCAAATAAGTAAAACTTACAGCAACATGGGAAGATCTGACACACATTAAACCAAGAAACGAACCATTTCTAACAACATGAGGAACTAACCTGAAAGGGCTGAGCCAGAACACTGCCATATTTCTGGCACAATTCTTTGAAAGCAGTAAGTTGGCAGCGTAACGCATCATTAAAATACCCGAGACAAAACAGCCATCCTGTCCCTGGAAAGGAGTCTTAAGGAATTAACTCAAAAGAAGGAAAAGTTCATGTGCAAGAAAGGTTCCTTGCAACCTAGGTTCTAATGGGGAGAAAACAGAAAATACTACCCTGTCCAAAAATAAGGGACCGGTTATGCAGCTCATGGTTGCCCACCACCTTCTTGGGACATTACACACCCCTCAAGTACCGTTCACGGACTCCGCAGCCACAAATAATTACAATTAGTAATGTTGAAGCCATAAGAACGATATTTATACTTTAGCTACAACTATGTTCCATATGAAAATGAAAAATGATTGGAAACTAATTTTTTTTTTTTTTTTTTTTTTTTTTTTTTAGAGTGAGAGAGACAGAATGAGAGCAGGGGAGGGGCAGAGAGAGAGGGAGACACAGAATCCGAAGCAGGCTCCAGGCTCCGAGCTGTCAGCACACAGCCTGACGCAGGGCTCGAACCCACCAAACGCCAAGTTCATGACCTGAGCCAAAGTCCGATGCCCAACCAACCAAGCCACCCAGGTGCCCCGGAAACGAATTTTTAAAAGAATAATTTATTTGTTAGGCGGCAGAATTCTGGGCACACTTGAAGGAAAGGCTAGATCTTGGGGACTGCTGGTTTCACGTTTGCTGGGCAACGGAAGAGCATTTCGGATACATGAGCATCCGTCTCTGCAAGGCTGGGGTGTTCCAGCCCATCGACTATGACATACAACTTCAGAAGCCAGATCTTTCAACACAGAACCTTAAATGGTATCAGTGGCTCTTGAACCTGAAGTTCAAGGGAGTTTGCTGTATTTTAAAGTGCCACCCCGGCTCTGCTGGGCTGATTATGGTCCTTCTGCCCAGGTATCTTTGTTCCTCTTCCTCACAAAGAACAGGCAGTGGCCTCATCTGGTGAATAATCCCAGGCCATTTCTGGTCTGCCGAGACGGGATCTAACTAAATTACAGCCAAAAGTCACTCTGAGCCAAGTCCCGTCAACGAGGAGGACACAAGAAAGTGCAGTCCTACCACCTTCGGGAGAAACACACGTGAGGAAATCGCGCCCACCTTCCTTACAAAAACCAATGCCACTGCGAAAAAGGGGACCCCACGAACAAAGTGACTGTCTACAGAATTTAGCATTTCGGTTTTGCAGGACATTCTTCTCATTTGACCCAGAGGCCCACATGTTAAAAGGTCAAAATCCCAACAACCCAGATGAACCTCACCAATAATGTTCAAGGGAAGAAACCAGGCACGAAAGCGCATATATTATATGAACCAGTCCACATGGAGTTCAAGGACCGGCCAGATGAGGTACAGAGTTACAAGTGCGGGCGGGAGGAAGCAGGGGATGGCTGCGGGGAAGGGCAAAGAGGCCTCCTGAGGGGCTGGCAACGTCCTGGCTCTTGTCCTGGGGTGTGGTCACTTTGGAGCTGCGTGCCATAACCCGGCGAGCTGTGCCCTTGCCAAGTTTTTGCACGTGTAGCGTACTTTAATTTTAAAAAGTTAAGGGGGAAAAGGAAACCGCCACCACAAGAACAAAACAGGCTACTTTCCCCAGGAGGGGCTCGGGAACAGGCACCAAATGAGTTCAAGAAAGAAAGAAAAGAAGTGTCAGGCAGTTCAAAGATGAAGCCTGAGGGCAGCATCACGGGCTGCGGATCAGGCGGGCGGCTGCTGCGGGTGGAAGAAAAAGACTCGCCCCTGTGACCTTGGGTTCGGCATCTGTGTGAGCGCCGGGCTGGCTGGAGGGCTCCTGTGCAGACACCGCGGCTCTTTCTGGAAGCACAACGGTTTACCACCAGTGCCTGGTTCCCTCAGGAGGCGGATCCGGTACCACTCCCCTGCAAAGATGGCGGCATGGGGGTTACAAATGCCATCTCCACTATTTCTGTTCATCCCTCTGTGTTTCCACCAGGAGGAGTCTGTTTCTCTGGTAACATGAGCTCGTCAGCCCACATTCCACGGCTGACGGAAGAAAGCTGACCACGGACCAGTGAGGCACTGGCTGGGCCTGGTGACAGGGTGTTGACTGAACTCAAGTGCCACCAGATACCACCTTTACTGACCCTGTAAAGGAAAGCATAGGGTCTGGTGTCCAGTGATACTGAGAAGTGCCCTTTACTCAGGTCTTACTCAGCGTGTCCCATTAGGATAGAGGGGACAGGATGTAGCAGTAGGGAGGGGGAAGGAAGGAACAGACATCTCTGTGATTGCCTTGGGTTAGACGAAATGAGGGGTCCCCAACCCCCAGGGATTTGGGACTGGCCTCCTGGTTGAATTTCTTCCTGCTGTGGGGGAAAAGATGAATGTGCACGACAGCTGGTGGAACAGCTGCCTGGCTGGGTACCCTACGCTCAAGTAGGAGACCCTCCCAAGGACAAGGGGCAGCAATTACCCTGCACTTGCCGGCAGCTGGTGGGGGGCTCACTCCAGGACGGACGTAGCCCCAGCCAGGTGTCAGGCACCTAGAAAACACACAGCATGCTGGTGACGATAGGGGAAAAAAGGGCACTCTGGTGTAGTGCTGGTGGGAATGTAAAATGGTTCAACCAGTATGGAAAACAATATGGAGGTTCCTCAAGAAATTAAAGATAGACCTACTACACTATCTACTCCCTACCCCCCAACAATTCCACTACTGGATACGCACCTAAAGGGATGAAAACAGGATTTCAAAGAGCTATCTGGACCCCCATATTCATGAGAGCATTGATCATAAGAGTTGAGGCACAGAAACAAGCCAAATGCTATCAACGGATGAGGGGATAAGAAAGATGGGGTACACACACACAACGGGGTATTATTCAGCCATGAGAAAGGAGAGTATCTTGCTGTCCTCAACATGGATGGGCCTTGAGGGCATTATGCGAAGTGAGATGAGTCAGACTGAGAAAGGCAAGCACTGTCTTCACTTCCGTGGAATCTAAAAATGTCAAACTTGAATAAAAAACAGAGTAAACTGGTGGTTAGCAGGGGACCGGGGGATACAGACTGATGTTGCTCAAGGGTTCAAACTTGCACCGTGGAGTAAATAAAGCCACAGCGAGCTAACGCACACTACAACGGATACAGACAACAATCCCGTATTTATAATGCAAGGTGACAAATACTGCGACAACAGCAATATATCACAACCACGTAGCAAACTCGCTACGTTTATACAACGTTATACGTTAAATACAATCAGTAAAATGAGAAATACTCAACCATAACCAACAACGATGGGATGTGATCGATGTTAACTAAACCTACCGTGGTGACCGTTTCACGATATATACAACACGCCGAAGCTGCGTGGCACGCCTTAAACTAATACAGTGTTATGTGTCAATTACACATCAGCGAGACTGGGAAAATA
This sequence comes from Cryptoprocta ferox, assembly GCA_028646485.1. Classification (NCBI taxonomy): domain Eukaryota; kingdom Metazoa; phylum Chordata; class Mammalia; order Carnivora; family Eupleridae; genus Cryptoprocta; species Cryptoprocta ferox. The sequence goes on along the minus strand of CM053569.1, from coordinate 7,300,429 downwards.
CACTGTAAAAAAAGGAAAAGAATACGCGCACAGCACCTGTCAGCTTCCTTTGTTTCTGACTCTGCCCTCGTCTGCTTGACGAGCTTCCCTGAGGACGGCTGCGGCTGCTTCGGCGCTTTAAACAGAGCTCTATATAAAACCGGGGAGAGGTGGATGGCAGAAAAATCTCAAACCACCGTGTGAACATACGACCGTGCCCTTTGTCTCCTGGCATGTGGAGTCCGTCGGCGCACAAAGGAAGACAGCGATGGAAAATTCCTTCTGATTTAAGGCCCTTTGTTTGAAATACCTGTTAAGTCATTCCTGCCAAATCTAATTTATGTGCACCTCGAACTTGAAGGAGCACTAAAATACTTAAAGAAATCTGCACAAATCAGACTATTAGTAGTAATAATATCTAGAGACATTAACGTGAAAATACCTGATTATGACTGTTTATCCAGTCTCACTGTGAAAGGTGGTATTTTGCTAAGTAAATTTATCAGAACACTGACTTTACCTTTTTCAACACTGATACTCTTTACATATTAACTACTGCACCGTGCCTTCCTAATGAGGGAATATCTGGGAGAAGACAAATGTGATCTTTCCTGAATGACAGAGACGGTGCAGATTAAGCACCACAAATCCCCATCTCTACGCCGTGTCCAGAGTTGCTGACAATACGAGGACACTGACCACCAGGGGGACAGGTACACCTACCCAACACTTAGAATGAACTGACACACTTAACAGGAACCCAAGTAATCTTCCCACAACCCCACGGCGGTAGGTAATGCCCTCCCCCAAACATATCCAGATCCTAATCCCCAGAGCCTATTACCTTCTATGGCAAAAGAAATTTTGCAGATGTGACTCGGCTAAGGATCTTGAGGTCAATTATCCTGTACTATCCGGGTGGGCTCAGTGAAATCACAAGGGTCCTTACAGCAGACAGGGAGGAGGGTCAGGGTCCAGAGACACGATCATGGAAGCAGAGGGACAGACAGACTGGCGGGGCTCTGCTGCTGCCTTTGACCATGAAGGCAGGGGCTCATGAGCCAAAGAACACAGACAGACTCTAGAAGCTACGAAGTCTGGAGAAACAGATTCTCACCTGGAGTCTCCAGAAAGACCGCAGCCCCTGCCGCTGACGACCTGATTTTAGATCTCTGAGCTCCACAACTGTCACATAATACATCTGTGTTGATTTAAGCCACTTAGTTTGGGCTTGTTTGTTACAGTGCCCAAGGGAAACTAACAGGGCTGATGAAGATCAACCGGTCCACGGTCATACAGGCGGGAAATAGTTCCAACCTGGGTCTGCCCTCAGGAACCCACCACCGCACCCACCCCGCCGACTGCCTCTCCACACAGTCTGGCCCCCGGGGGTGGGCCACCTAACGTAAGAAGAGCTCCCTGGGCACCCGGCGGGCTCAGCCGGTTGAGCATCTGACTCTTGATTTCGGCTCAGGGCATGATCCCAGGGTCGTGGGACTTAGTCCCACATTGGGCTCTACGCTGAGTATGGAACCTGCTTAAGATTCTCTCTCTCGTTCTCCCTCTCCCTCTACCCCCCACCCCCGCTTCTACTCCTTCCTCACTCGTGTGTGCATGCACTCCCTCTCTCTCTAAAAGAAGAAAGAAAACACTAGAACAAGGAAGCACGGCACACTGTGCAGTGGGTATTCTGCGCAGCAGCGTCCCCACAGGACAGGCCCAGCGTCAGCAGTAGTCCAAGCGATGGCAACTCAGAGCAGAAATAGCTACTGGGAAAAAATACAGTTTAAAGAAGTCTCTGTACTTTCAAGGCAGAACTTTAGGCAACTGCAGGCTTGTAACTAGCACAGCAGCTCCAATACAGGAGGAAGGGCTCAGCGTCAGGCACGGGAAGAAACGGAAGGTGGCACAGAGCCGGAGGGAAGAGCAGGAAAGGGCAGGGCGCCACAACTGCAGTGAAGGTCCAGACCCTGTGCCAGGGATTTGCGAGGTGCGGCTGAGAAGGCTCTGCCCTGGTGAGGTTTTAGGTAACCACACCTCATTCAGCAGCTAAATCTGTACGTTAGTCTAGGCTCACGGTCCCATAAGCCGGCTGGGGCACTGTATACTCTGGGCTCTTATTCCTGTGGTTTATAAAAACCGGAGAAAAGGAGCGTCAGGTGGACCCCGCCGGGGTGCACGCTAAACAGGCACTGCGTCAGCCCTCCCTCGGTGGCCCGTCACCCGGACATGGGCCGGTGAAGGTGAGCCACCGAAAGCCACCAGCCTCTGCTCCAGGGTGAGCTGGCGAAAGGGTAAGAGGGACGCAGATGCTCCGGTGCAGACACCGGTCTCACTGGAGCCTAGGCCATGAACTTGGAGCGATCGGCCAGCTGGCTGCTCAGGTCCCACTGACTTCCTGGTTCTGGAGTGTATGATTTTAGAAGTAAAGAGACCACGGATAAGCGGGGCTCCTTTATCCTCCAATGATTCCACCTTTAGAGGAAAGAGAAAAAGTACGTCCACGCTTACATCTCCCGGAATAGTTCCACGTGTAGCCACGGGATCTCTTATTGTCAACTGAAGGAGCGAGGGGGAGAACACTACTTCCTCCACTCAGACCTAAGTTCCACACTCGACTCTCCACTTGTCTAATTACGACACATACAAGAGCGCCTGAAGCTCGGATAATTCCTCTTTGTAAGTTTTACCAGAAAACTTCTTAACTCAAGTGCATGAGGGCAGGTCGGAGGGGGCGGGGGTGGGGGGGTACCCGAAGGAATTAGCACGGAGCTTCAAAGAGCTTTTTATTTCACGATTAGAGGACTGCCGTTGGATTACATAACAGAAAGGCGCTGCCCCATGTCGCCTTCCCCGTCTGCTACGGGAGGCGGAATGCTGTGAGAGCGTCTACGCCGCACACGCGTAGGCCCTCTTCAAAGTCAAAAAGGGAGGAAGTGTGCTATGGCCTGATTTTTGCATTAAATTCTTTCATACCGCTGGCATACACGCAAAGGGTTTAATAAGGCCCTTCGCAGATCAATGTCTCTCTCTGTACGTATTGACCGGCAAACCTTTTTTAACTGAGACCTCCACCCACCCTGACCCATCCCTTCTGAGGCACAGTAATGAGCCCCTCTGGGAAACAAGAAAGAATAAACAGGGGCACATCGCTTTAAAGAAGCCAACAGATGTGAGAAATTGGCTTCGCAGGCAGGTAAGGGGAGAGGGCAGCTAGTCGATTCCTTTTCACCGAAAGATACCCGAGAAGATTCATTTAATGGTTGAGTTCCTCCACTGGATTTTAAAACATCCAATTCACAAGCATTTCATTTAACAGAACTATCCGAGAGAGGAGATGGGGGAAGTAATTGTAATTGGCACTGAGTGCTTCTGTATGCCAAGCACCGTAGGCCAGGTACTTTACGGTTTTCACTCATTCAACCAACAGACACTTATTGAGCACCTACTATATATACGCCAGGCACCAGTTTAGGTGCCAGGGATATAAAAACGAAGCAGATGTAGAAGGTCAAGAATCCCTGTTTGAGCAGCTTACAGTCTAGGGGAAGACTCGGCAAGTCACGAATCTGGAAATGATAATGCACGCTAGAGACGGAGAAGGAGGGGCAGGAAGAAACACAGAAGAAAGTAGGAAGAACTAGGAAGAGTTCGAGTGGCAGAGACAAACACACGCGTGTCACGGACATGACACAGGACACCTGAGGCAGAGGAGGCAGGAAGAGACACCCAGGGGCCACGAGGGCTCCAGGAGCATCTGGCGGGGCGCTGGGGTCTGACCCACACGCAGAAGCTGGGAAGCCTTCCACATACACGGCTGGGAGCCCGGGGAGACGGGAGGCGCCCCGGGGAACTAGCGCCCAAGTCTGCGGGCGGAGCCCGTGAGAGGAGAAGCCAGGGCGAAGGTGGCCCCACGCAGGAGACGGGGAAGGAGCAGCAGACGGCAGGTGGAGCCCGGCCCCACGAGCGGCCCTCAAGCCCGTCAGGCACAGGGGTATCATGATCCCCATTTTACTGCTGAGAAAACTGAGGCTCGGAGAAGTGATCTGACCCAGGCCACGCCAAGAGGCGGTGGGAGGCAAGACTCACCAGGGCCTCCGCAGCTCTGCCTGCCCCACATGGCTTCTCTGCAGGACACGCTATGGAATCGTCACTGACACAACAGACAGAGTAAAAATCAAGTCATCCCAGGAGGGTTCTAAATGTCTGCTTCCAGCTCCCCTGGGGGGCTCAGTCGGCTAAGCGTCCCACTTCAGCTCAGGTCACGATCTCACGGTTCGTGGGTTCAAGCCCCGCGTCAGACTCTGTGCTGACGACTCAGCCTCTGTCCTGCCTCTGTCCCTCTCTGCCTCTGTCCCTGTTCATGCTCTGTCTCTCTTTCTCTCTCTCTCTCTCTCTCTCTCAAAAATATACAAACATTAAAAAAAATAAAGAGCTAATTCTAGAGTTGGAGGCTGACACCTCATCAAGGCAGCCGAACCCCTAATCCCAGCACTTGTCCCTGAGGAATCCAAAGCATGTTTAATGTCACATGACTCACACTGGGGAGGGAGACAGTGTCCTTCTTTGTGGAGGGCAAGAAATTTTTCTTAACCTGACCAGTTTCAAAGTTTATCCAAAAGAATAATAACTAAATGAGAAAAACCTAAGAGATGTCCATAAAAAAAAAAGAAAAAGAAAAAGGAGTAATGTATGTGTGAATACGAGTTATAAAAACAGTACCTTATAAAAACAATGTTCTAGACAGAGATTATTCAAACAAAAATCTCAGAACATGCCCAACATCTTGAGAAACTCAAATTTCAAAACAAAATGAAAAGATTTCTCAATAAATATGTCAAGTTAATTGATAACTGTTAAAAAAAAATGATCCCTATCACACACCACACATCAAAATAAATTACAAGAATATTAAATTTAATAAACGTTATAAACCCCAAAAATAGAACTTGAAGAAAATACAAAAGAATTTTTCCCTAATACACAGAGGGTTTCTTTCCACCCAGAGCAATCACGAAGAAAACAATAAACAAAGGAAAAGATGGATAAATTTACATATGCAAAGTTATTTCACTTCTGTACGTAAAAAGTTGTGGCAAACAAAATGTCAGTGCAAACGGTAAGCTGGAGGGAAGCGTTTGCACCATATGGAAAACCACTGATATACAAAGAGCTTTTAGAAATCATCAAGACGTGAGTGCCACAAAAAAGTCAAACTTTTTCAAAGCTTTCTTAAAATTGCAAAGTAAAAGAAGTGCTTACAGTTTGATCACAGTCACGGAGCAGACCGTCCATGCAGCTGGGACACCTGTCCTGTGATCCGGCGCTCTATGCGTCAGGCTGGCCTTTGAGACAACATGAAACTAGAAGCCCTCAGGAAGGAGGGACCAGCCCAGACTTAGACCGGGTGAGGCTACACTGCCCCGCCTAGTTTCATCACCCTCCACCTGCCTCCGGACTCACAGAGCACAGAGGCGGAGAGACCCAGGAAGTGTGACGGCCTCGTGTCCTTATCCTGTCGCACCAAACTCAGGCCCATGTGGGGCAGACGGCTGGTGCACGGAGGCAGCAGACCCCTGTTCCGGGGGTGTTCTCACCGCACCTGGCACATGATGCCCTTCTTCCCAGGCTGGTGAGTGTTTGAAAACAAGACATGACTTTATAAATGCCTCAAACTCCCAAAAATGTCAGAAAAAAAAATGAAGACAAACCATCCTAATCTTGTGTTTTGTTACAAAACATTTCATAATGCCTACAGGGCCTTCCCTCTTCAGGGAGGCTGTCTTACTACTTTGACTAGACACCACCTTTGCCTATCCAAATTCCCTTTCCTGCTGAAGAGTTCGGGGGAGTAAGCGACGTGGTAGATGTGACAAGCTGAGTGTGTCACTACCATGCCTGCCGTGACACTGCTGCCCACTCCGGCTCTCCCCTCCACATCCGACAGCGGTCGGTCCAGAGCCCCTGATTAGACACACCCCACCTCCCCAAAGTCTTTCAGGCCAGAACCCAGAGTCCTGAATGAGACCACGGCACCCCTCCCTGGACCCAAGAGTGTCCCCCAGACCCTGTCCCCATAGCCCCGTGGACACCCCAGACCTCCCGGCGCTGAGGACACTGCTCCTCGTTAGTGACACTGTATTATTAGGCATTTCAGTGAGTTTCACACCGTTTCACATGGTGCTTCCATGTGAAAAAGTAACAGAGGCACAGAATTCATGAATAATTACATGACTTCATCCTTTCACTACTCTGGATAAGACTGCTTTACTGTCACTGCATTTTTAATTATTTTGCTTATGGATTTTCTTATTTACAGCACACTGCTGAAGTCTGAAGAGTTATTGGCTGTGGCCTCCGTTCAGCCTTAGGCAAGCCCTAGATCTTGAACTCTAACAAAGACTCGCTAAGCATGCGGCCTTTCCATGGTCCCCCAAGCTCACCCAGATGTACACGCACCAGCATGGGTTCCCTGGAACATTCTAAAATGAAAGGGTTGCCTAATGGCTACATCGCCCTCTAAGTTCTAAAGATAACTGTTGAAATCACTCTTATTTTTACAGTGAACTGCAGTTTTTGTATATAATTGTGCTTAAATATCACCATACTTATAAATATGGTTTATTACTCTCGTTACACGGAATATTCACAAGACCCTCCGAAAACTGGGGTTTTTAAAGGAAAATAAAAAAGATTAAAGGCCTTTGTGGTTTAGCTGCCATCTTCCTACGACGACTCTGCCTTCCTTCCCTCTATCCTGCTCCACTGCAGACCACTTCTTCTGTCCACGGTGACGCACGTCCTCCTCCTGGGGCTGCGAGCCCCCTCCCACCACCGCACCCCCTTCAGCACGGCTGCATGCTTCCCTCCTCCCTGCTGGGTGATGAACTCCCCAGAGCCTGAGACTGTTCCTTACTGACCCCACACCCCAGGCACAGCTGGAATGGAGTAAGAACCCGCTCCATGGTTCTTAATGAAGGAATGAAATTAGAAAACCACTGAGGTGTACTTTTCAAGGTCAAATTGGCCCAAGCATTGTTTGCATTTCAAACTGAGCTCCACTTTGGACTGAATATAAGCCCCTGCGGTAGCTCAGATGAGAAGCATCCACCTGAGTGTGGATCAAGTGGGTCAGGTGCGATCAGGTCAAGTGTGATCATGGCTCAAGGTCGCTCAGGTGGGGACGGAGGGCTGAAGAGGATTCAAACTTTGAGACCAAGGCCTCCTGAGGGTGCTTATTTCCTGAAGCAGTGTCTGACATTTACTCCCCTCATGCTTGAGTGCGCGCGCACGCGCGCCGCACACACACACACACACACACACACACACACACACACACACACACGGTTCAGCAAGCACCGGTGCAGGTCTGACAAGGCTCCAGTACTGAGCACAGGGAAAATGAGGAAGTGAGTTCTGTCCACTCTCAGAACTGAAATTCTACAAGACACAGCTCTCTCTTGCCTGCACAGTTTCTGCCGGACGTGGAACATCAGATTCAAACCACACCTTTTTTTTTTTTCAAAGAAAGAGACAGAGACAGAGAGAGAGAGCGAACACACATGCACACACAAGCAGGAAGGAAGCATAGAGTGGAGAGAGAGAATCCCAAGCAGGCTCCACGCTGTCAGTGCAGAGCCAGACACGGGTCTCGATCCCATGAACCATAAGATCATGACCTGAGCCGAAATCAAGAGTCAGACTAAGCTTAGCCCACTGAGCCACCGAGGCGCCCCTCAAGCCACACTTTCAAGAGGGAAACAAGCTCACTACGGTACGGAAGCAAGTACTCACCGTCAGCAGTGTGAAGGAGCTTGTGACTTTTCAATGTCCCTTTTGATTTGAATTTCTTGCCACACATGTCACACAGGTGGGTTTTCTCAGTGCTGTGACGGTTCATATGAGCCTTGAGGTTACTCTTGCTGCGAGTTGCATACTCGCACAAAGAACATTTGAAGGGTTTCACACCTACCAGAGGAGGAAAAAAATATACAAAATCACACACACCCCTATTTACATACATGTGTGCATACATGTGCCTCCCAAGGAAACATGTGCACATCCACATTGAACAGAGCAGTGCACCTGCCCGTCCCTGAACAGCCGCACACCTGCCCCGCCATGCTCCTCCATGCTGTCCTTTCAGCCCGCCACGCCCTTGCTCTCGGCTCGGCCAGGCCTCTCCCAGGTGGCCTCCCCTGGGTGGCCTCCTCCAGCCTCCCCTCAGCAGCCTCCCCTGGCCAGCCTTCCCCAGATGGCCTCCCCCGGCCTCCCCTGGGCAGCCTCCTCTGGCCAGCCTCCTCTGGCCTCCACTCAGCGGCCTCCCCTGGCCAGCCTTCCCCAGACGGCCTCCCCCGGCTTCCCCTGGGCGGCCTCCCCTGGCCTGCCTCCTCCAGGCTCCCCTCAGCAGCCTCCCCTGGCCAGCCTTCCCCAGACGGCCTCCCCCGGCCTCCCCCGGCCTGCCTCCTCCGGTCTGCCCAAGCAAAGGTCCCGGAACCCTCTGCTGGCCACACTGCTGCGGCACATCACGAGTCGTCTACACCTGCCGCTCCCCGCGGTCTGCAAACCCCTGGAGGGCACGGACCCCAGGCAGTTTCTGCAGCACACATTCACTAAATCCCGACTGAACGGAGTTAAGCTGACCAAGTCAGGGAAACAAGGGCCTGTGTGCAAAGCTCAGGGGGCTCAGGCACCCAGGCTCAGATGTGAAAGCGCGTCTTCATACAGCGCGCGGTGGCGTCGGGCTAATGGCCTGCACCGTGGGGCCCCTGGGCCGCTCTCCCTTCACTCAGCCACCACCTGTGGGGACCTGCTTGGAGGCAAGCGCGGAGGGACCTGGGCCCTGCGGCCACTGGCGGGGCGGGGGGGGGGGGACGTAAAGCAAAAAAGGCCGTGACACCTGATGCCACGTGCGTGGCAAAAGGGATGCCGTGCCTGACACCAAGCACAGGGGAGACCCGCCCCACTGCGTACCCAGCATGCCCAGCCCTCATCTGTGAGACCTGAGACTTGGCAGTGGAGGAAAGCGAGGCTTGAGGGAGGCTGCAAGGTGTGCCTGGGGCACAGGGCAGAGGTGCCCCCGTGCTAGTAAACAAAAGTACCTCCCAACCTTGGCTCTGACCTCAGCCCCTTCTGCCCGGTCCGCATCCTGCTGCAGCGCTGACTGGCCCATCCACCTCTCCCTTCCTGACAGCACTTCCCCCGAGGCCTGAGAGCTGGTGCTCCCGTTCACGGTGCAGAAACTCTTCATCCTCCGTCCTCCCCAGGAGCCCTCTCCTTTGCCTGCCCGCAGCGTCCCAGGTTCCGAACTCACAGGGGGGACTTCTGCAAACGTCTCAGAGGGCTCCTCCACCCCAGCTCTGAGCTTCACCCCCAGGACAGCCGCGTCCCTACGGCGGGAAGCCAAGTTGGTGGCCCACTGTCTCCAGTGCTCTCCTGACCTCCAACTGCCCAAAGTCCCGGAGCTTGCTCCTCGTACTCCCCCTCACAAGCAAGCACCCCAAAAGCACAGTCTATGTTCCTCCTTCTGCTACTTCATCTCCACTCAACTCTCCTGCCTTCTGGATTCTTCCTCTACGATGGATGACGCTCTGGTGTCCTCTTGGCCTTTGCTCCTCTATGTAACATCAGTACTTCCTCAGCACCTACCAAGCCAAGGGCACCATGGCGGCCACCGGAGTCCCGCATGACAAAGACGGTGCTGTCCCCGTTCTCCTGAGGCTCCCTGCCTGGTGCGGGGTCAAGGGGATTTATTTCAGTGCAGTCCCAACGGGAGCTACGAAGAACTGCACACCTCTGCTCACTGCACTTGCAACCGAACAGGCAGGATGTCGCAGAGCTCAGCTGCCTGCTGCACACATTTCTCGGCAAGAGGGAGAAAGTCGAACTGTAGGGTACGTGACAACACAGCTTCCCCCTGAAGCCGTCCCACGTGAAGCAGGGGAGTATGGAATCGAAAGGGTGCTCCATCCCGAAAGAGGAGTACTCACCTTCATGAGCCCAAATATGACGCTGAAGGTCGGAGCCGTTCTTCATGAAATAGAAATCACAGTATGGGCACTTCATGGCTCTCTTTCCTATCAGCCCTTTCAGCTGAACCCTCCTCCCGAGAACCTCAGAGATAGTGCTCATGGAGACCTCTAGAAGGAAAGCAGGGTGACTATCAGAAGCCAAAGCAGATGGGCTCAAAGGAGAGGGACATGAACCCGTGACAGTGCCCGAACCCCCTGGCCAATCCTGGAAGCACTAAGGTGACAAATCCGGATGTGCCCCATGGAGTCCCGCGGTAGAATTTCAGCCTAAAAGTTAAAGCAGCATCTACAAGTCTCAGATCTAAATATCCGGGAGCATGAAATGTGAGGATGGGGAAACAATGCCATGAGGCACCGTCAGACAAATTCAGGACGTGAAATCATCTACAGGAAAAGTGACCAGGTCCCTCCAACAAATCGATGTCACAGGAACAAAAGTGGGCTGAGGTGTCCCACAGAATACAACACACTCAAGTGACGTGACAACTAAAAACAAAATGCTTGAATTTTGATTCAAACAAACAATCTTCTGTGGACTCGGGAAATTTTAAATGAACTAATAGTACGTGGTAATAAGGAATTACCATTAATTCCGTTTGTTTTATTTTATTTTACCTTTGTTTTTATTTCAGGTTTTTACTTAAACTCCAGTTAGTAAACATACAGGGTAAAATTGGTTTCAGCTGTAGAATTTAGCGACCCAACACTTAACACAGAACACCCAGTGCTCCTCCCCACAATTCTGTCTGTTTTAACAGTGACCCAGTGGATCTGTTCAGAGCACACCCTGACTTGCTGGAGACGCATCTTAAAGTTCTCTCACGGGGAAATGACACCCATGTGGGATGCACTGGGAGATATTCTAGAACCAGAAGTCTGGAGGGGTCGGTACAGGAAACTAGTCTGGCAAAGCGCATGTGAGTGCAGAGGCCAGGCTGTTATGGGTCCTTGGGGGGTCCCTCCTATTACCTCGTTTTGTAGATATTTGAAGTTTTAACCAGAGAGAAAGAATAGCTCACATATGTTCATGAGCAAACGGTTTAAGTGAGCGTCCTCAGCTCACACCGCACACGGGTGACATGGGACACAGGCTGACACAAGGGCGGGCAGAACAAGGCCGTCAGGGAACCACAGGTGAAGGCCTCGGGGCTCCGCCTGCTCCCAGACAGAACGTGAGTGTTCGTGAACTCTGGTATTTCTCTACGTTTCTCCATCATCACCTGTAATCAGGGAGTCGGTGCCCGAACACGAGAGCAGCTACGAAACACAGGAAAGGGGCCCGGACGAAGGGAAGCGCGCCGGCTCCCCAGCCCCTCACGTCTGCCACACACCACACACGTCCGTGCTCTCAGGTCCACCGTGTGCCGCCGGGGATCTGCGGACAGGCCTTAACAGCGGCAGCCCTTCCCCGAGGCACTCACGGGGTGGCAGGGAAGTGCCAATGACCTGAACACAAGGCATCAGTGTCCCTGGCCGGGGAGCCCCCAAGTCCTCCCCAAGGACGGACTCCAAGGAAGAACACAGAGAAGAAACGGGAATTAACAGAGCAGAATGGAGGAAATGCGTCCCAGTGGTGAGAACAGAAGTGTGACAGGCATGAATGGCCAGGTGGCTCATGCTTCACACCTCTTAGTGGCCAAGGAAACCAGTGTGGGGAGACTCAAGGTGACGGCCACTCCGACTCACCAAGGCCCCTCAGCCTGGGAGTGCACACGCCTCGTGAACCGCCATGTTGGGGAACAAGCTTTTGAAAGGGGCACCGGCTTCCAGGGAGTGGAGTCTAGGTCAGACCTGCGTTGTAAGCGAGCCATCTGAAGCCATTCAAAGTGGACATGGAAGGGGGAGGGAGGTGGCAGTGTGAGGACAGCGTCTAAGGCCACATGCAAGGATGAAACGAAAAATAATTATAAATTCCCAGCCTTAAATAAAGGTAATCATTTCCCTTGAATTCACTCACACCTTCGTCCCCCTTTATTTCCATTTAGTGCAGCTGTGTTTTAAAATAAACATAAGCATTTTAGGGGTGACTGGGTGGCTCTGTCAGTTAGGCGTCTAACTTGGGCTCAGGTCATGATCTCACGGTTCATGAGTTTGAGGCCCGCGTTTGGCTCAGAGCCCACTTCAGATCTTGTGTCCCCCTTTCCCTCTGCCCCTCCCCTGCTCACGCTGTCTCAAAAACAAATTTAAAAAACATTAAAAATGAATGAATGAATGAATGAAACATAAGCATTTTAAAGTTAATTTTCTCTCCAAAATGCATAACCTTACCAGGATGGTTGGTCTTGATATGCGACTTTATCAATCGATCTTCTGAAAAAGACTTTTCACACACAGGGCAAGAATAACTCCTTTTGTCCTTAACAGAAAAAGAGCATTGTCAGTTAAGTGTCTCGCTTAAACCTGGGCTCCGGGGAAAATCCACCACCACCGTCACCGTCACCGCCACCGCCACCGCCGCCACCACGGCTAGACCACAGTGCAAGTTTGCAAACACGTGACATGCCACCTGCACCTGGCCCCCAGCCCGGGAACGGTACCGGCTCCACGTCAGAAGGGAGGGACGGGGCTTACAGACGATGGTCCCGCGAGGGTGGCCGGGCCAGCCGAGCACAGGGCTTGGCCTTCAGGTCTATCATGCAGACCAGCGCTGCTCCACGACCCCAAGCATATTATGTCCTCCAATGCAGTCTGTGTGGTGTTGGGGGGCGGTGGTTCACAGAGTTACTCTCCTGGGACTCACAACCACTCTCAATGGACAGGCATCACTGTGCTCACATGACAGATTAAGAAACCGAGGCCCGGGGGGATGAGCCCCAAGCTAAGAGGACGAGCGGGTGTCTGAACCTGAATGGACAGATGCCCACCCCGGCCACTCCTGCCACTCCCCAGGCCCGCATCCCATGGTGGTTCATGCCGCGTTGCTCCTCGCTCCGTGGACCCAGCTCCCGCGAAGGGAGAAGCGCCTGTGAATGATCGGGCTCTAGCTTGGGCTCGTCTGCCTTTGCCCTCAGCTCATTACAGGGCTGGTTCACGTGCCAATTTTCCCCAGAGGGTGGGTGTTATGGGCTGAACTGTGTCCCGTGCAAAAGTCACCTAGTGAAGTCCTCACCCCCAGTACTTCAGAATGAGAGCCCTTTCGGAAGAGGGTCACCGCAGCTGCACCTGGCTAGGAAGTCGTCAGGGCGGGCCCAGATCCACCAGGTCTGGTGTTCGGACGCGGACATGCACACGGGGGAGTCGAAGTGACGATGGGGGCAGAAGTCCAGGTGGGGAGTCCACGAGCCAAGAAACAACAGGGATCGCTGATGAAACACTGGAAGCTCGGCGAGAGGCAGAGAACAGATTCTCGCTCACGGCCCTCAGGAGGAAGTAGCCCCGCTGACACCCTGATCTCGGAACCCTGGCCTCCAGAACCATGCGACAAGAGACATCGGTTGTTCATGCCCATCGGTGGCACGGGGGACCGAGGGGCTAGCACGGGGAGGGGGGGTGGCTGAGGAAGGAGGTGGGCAGCCACGGGCTCTGCCCGCACTGCAGCGGCCCCAGACAGGCGGGAGAGGCACCCAGACAACAAAAGGCCACGTGTCCGGGTTCCACTCATGCTCCCACGCTCGGTGCCCCCGTCAGAGAAGATAGCCACGTAAGGCTGCACCAGAGCATGCTAATCAAGCAGAGAAACACCCGTAAAAAGCCACAACAAACCTCAGAAATGTGACCTGTGTGAACAAGCTTCACAAGCCCCCAAGAAATGCAGGAGCCATGACTGCAAGGATAGTTCCAGAAGATGTTCACAGTCTGTGCTCACTTGGATTTATAGAACGAATCCCCACCATTGGTTGGGGACCTACTAGGAGCTCAGCACCATACCAAGTGCCCTCATGTCTTAGTAAATGAATACAATCCTCAGAGCCGCCCGAACACGCAGTCTACTCCTACCCATAAATAATAATAGCCCAACAGCGACCAGTTCTTAAGAACTTCCTCATGCAGAGGGCTGTGCGTGACGTACCACAACCTATGGCGCGTTTAAGCAGCTGCCCAAGGTCACACCACCCCAGAGGGCAGAGATGGGTGTGCAAACCAGACCTCCGTACACCAGAGGTCCTGCTCCTGTAAGACAGTGACTAAGTACAGACTCAGGACTCACAATCCCTGAGCTCAAATCCTGGTTTTACCACTTACTAGTTCGGGAACTCTGGGCAAGTGATTTAACCTCTCCGTGCCTTGATTTCCTCGTTTGGCAGTAAAAACTGCCTGTTGCTAGGAGGAAAACTGAAATTACAAACACATAAAGTGGACTTCCAATTTCCAGTCCAGCCCGGGAGGCTCAGAAGTCTCTACTCCATCCTGACAACAGGTGAAACAGACTGAAAAAGCAACAACTCTTCTTAACCCGTAAGATACGTGAAGTCGCAGGCAAGCCACTGCCCCCCAACCTGGAGAGAGTGCAGAGAATCACAACTTATTGGAGCAAAAACTCACAGGCAGAACCCCCCAGAAAACCAGGACCAGAGCAGGGAAACCAGGACCAGAATTGGCAAGCTGCCAGCTGCCAGAAGATCTCTATGGCCAACTAGGGGAGCTAAACACTCCAGGGGCACCCACCTTCACAAGTTTCACCCCTAGGAGCTCGACCTTGTACTTGCAGTGAGTATCAGAGAAAAACCCATACTTCTGGCAGGGAGAGGGGAAAAGGAACCATTCTAAAATACACTGGAACATTCTATTCTTGACAAGCCCTGCCCCCCCAGAGGAAACCAGTTCACCAGAGCCTAGCTTGCTGGGGTATTATCAGAGACTAAGCTACTTGGAGGAAGGGAAATACCCAATTCCAGCCCCCTACAGCCCTCCACATGGGAGAAAGGACAGACCCAAACCCAGCCCACTTCGGCCATCCTTACCCACCTAAGGGAATTGAAAAAAAAGAAAAGAAAAACACTGGTGAAGTTCATGCCCATGGGCAGAGGCTCCTAAGAAACTGAGCCCTAATCACAGGATTACAGAGTGAGTCTCCTCCCCCACACCGTACCCATATGCTACTAAAGGCCTATGTACGGCAACTCCTATGTACCCAGTGCATCCTGTCCAGCTATGAAGAAAGAAAAACATTACAAGACTCACGAAAAGGCAAAAAACACAGTCTGAAAAGACACAGTAAGCATCAAAAGCAGTCTCAGATATGGCAAGGATTTGGGGATTATCAGACCAATCATTTAAAACTTGGATGCACACGCTAAGGACTCTACTGGACGAAGCAGATGGCACACAGGAGGAGATGGGCCATGGAGGCAGAGACAAAAATTCTCAGAAAGAAACAAAAAAGAGATACTAGAGCTCAAAACCACTGCAGCAGAAATGAAGAAAGCCTTGGATGGGCATGTTAGTAGACTGAACACAGCTGAGAAAAGAATCTGGGAGCTTAAGGATATCTCAAAGGAAGCCTCTAAAACGGAAAAGCAGGCAGAAAGATTACTGAACACAGAACAGAGTATCCAAAGGACATGTAGTGAGAATATGAGAAGAAAGAGACAAAGGAACTGAAGAAATACCTACACCAATAATGACTGGGAACTTCCCTAATATGGTGTCAAACACCAAGGCACAGATCCCGAAAACTCGTGGAGAGCACCAAGTAGGAATAATACCAAATAAACCACACCTATCATTTTCAAACTACAGAAAACCAAAGATAAAGAAAAAATACTGACAGAAGCCAGAGATAAAAAACAAAACAAAACAAAACAAAACAAAACACACCTTTACCTATAGAGGAGCAAAGATAAGAATTGCAGCCAACTTCTCAGAAACTACACAGACAAGAAGAGAATGGAGTGAAATGTTTACAGAAAGGAAAAAAAAAAAACCCACCAACTCGGAATTCTATACCCTGCAAAACTATCCTTCAAAAAATGGAGGGGCACGTGGGTGGCTCAATTGGTTAAACATTTGACTCTTGATTTCAGCTCAGGTCAGGATCTCATTGTTGTGAGATCGAGCCCCTCATCAGGTAAGTGAAGAGCCCACTTAAGATTCTCATTCCCTTTCTCTCTGCCTCTCCAAACTCATGCATGCACCTGTCTTGTGCTCTCTCTCTCTAAAAAAAAAAGAAAGAAAAACAAGAAAAAAAAATGAAGGAAAATACTTTCTCAAACAAAATTGAACGAATTTGTTATCACTAAGACCTGTCTTACAAGAAGTATTAAAACAAGAGGAAGTCGACATAAAGAAACAAACTGGATAAAGTCAAAAGTTGATCTTCATAAAGAAAGAGCACTAGAGAAGGGAGAAGTGAAGGTAAAATAAAAGTTTTATTGATCTTACTCTTAACTGATCTAACAGAAAGTGTGTTCAAGATAGTAACTGTAATAATGTACTCAATAATGTATGCTTTCTATACATATGCTTATATATATAAGTGAATAGATACCAGCAATGATACACGGTGTATGAAGAAGAGAGTAGGATTATTTTGTTACTACAAGATACTGACACTACCCATAATGTGGAATAGTGCTGTCTGAAAGCCAACTTGGGAGTCTATGTAAATGTATATGCTGCAAGTTCCAGGGTAAACACTAGCAAAAGAAAAAAAAAAGGTATAAGTGATATACTAAGAAAGGAAAGAAAATGAAACCATATAAAATGCCCGGTTTAAACTACAAAAGACAAGAGTGGAAGAAAAAGGAACAGAGAACAAGGGCAACAAAGAGAAAACAGCAACAAATATGATAACTATTAGTAACTATTAATTCAACTCTATCAATAATCACTTTAAACATCAATGATCTAAAATGCACCAATTAACAGATTACCAGACTGGATCAAAAAACAAGATCCAACTATATGTTGGCTCTAAGAAACCCACCTTAAATTTGAAGACACATACAGATTAAAAGGAACTGGATGGAGAAAGATATACCATGCTAACACTCATCAAAAAAAAGGGGAAGTACTTACTAATTTAAGAGAGAAGAGATTTCAAAGATAGTTATCAGCGATAAAGAGGGGCACTGCATAATGTTGAAGGAATCAATTCTCTAAGAAGACATTATAATCCTTAATATGCAGGCATCTAACAACAGAATCAAAAAGCATGAGGCAAAAACTGGTAGAATGGCAAGATGAAATAAACGAATCTACTATCTTAGCTGGAAACTTCAACAGCCCTCTCTCAGAAATGGACAGATCCAGCAGGCAGAAAATCAGTAAAGACACAGCTGAATTCAACAACATAGTTGAATTCAATCAATCAACTGAGTATAACTGACATCTACAGACTATTTAACAACAGCAGAATACACATTCTTCTCAAAGTCACTAGAACGTTCACGAAAACAGACCATACTCTGGACCATAAAACAGCCCTCAACAAATTGAAAAAAAAAAGAAATCATACAGTGTTTGCTCACAGATCACAAAAGATTAAACTAGTAATCAATAAAGAAAAATAGCTAGACTATGTCAAAATCTGTACAAATTAAATAATATACTTTTAATAACGAGTTAAAGAAATCTCAAGAAAAAATTTTTTTAATATTTTAAACTAAATAAAAATGAAAACACAACTTCTCAAAAATCTATGGAAAGCAATGAAAGCTGAGCTTTAAGGGAAATCTATATAGCACTGAATGTACACTATCAGAAAAGAAGATCTAAAATCAATCATCTAAACTTCCACCTTAGGAAAGTAGATGAGTAAATTAAACCCAGATTAAGCATAAGGAAAAAAAATAATAAAAATTAGAGCAGAAACCAATTAAAAACAAGAAATCAATAGAGGAAAATCAACAAGACCAAAAGCTGGTTCTTCAAAAAGATCAAGAAAATCATTAAGCCTCTAGCCAGGCTAACTAGGCAAAAGGGAGGGCAGAAGTTACTGACATCAGAAATGAAAAAGCGGACATACTACAGATCTCATGAACATTAAAATGTAGTAAAGGGGTACCCTAAACAATTCTATGCCCACAAATTTGACTAAATGAAACAGATCAATTCCTTAAAGACATAATCTGCCAAAACTCATACGAAAAGAAATAATCATAATAGGCCTATCTCTATTGAAAAAATTTAATCAATAATTAATAATCTTCCAAAAGAAAAAGCACCAAGCCCAGATGTGCCTACCAAACCCATAAGGAAAAAATATAATTTCTTTGGTATACCAATTCTCTACAATCTCTTTTAGAAAACAGAAGCAGAGGAATTACTTCCTAACTTGTCCTATGAGGCTGGCATTACCCTAATACCAAAAACAGACAAAAACATTATAAGAAAAGTGAATTACAGGCCAGTATCTCTCATGAACAGATGCAAAAATCCTCAGCAAAACATTAGCACATCAAACTGAACAATGTATAAAAAGAACTGTACACCCCAATGGGGTGGGGAGCCTGGGTGGCTCAGTGGGTTAAGCATCTGACTCCTTGATTTTAGCTCAGGTCACGGTCTCACAGTTTATGAGTTCAAGCCTCACATTAGGCTCTGCACTGACAGCATAGAGCCTTCTTGGAATTCTTTCTCTCCTTCTCTCCCTTCCCGGCTCATGCGTTCTCTCTCTCTCTCTCTCTCTCTCTCTCTCTCTCTCTCTCTCTCTCTCTGTGTCTCTCTCTCAAAATAAATAAGTAAACTTTAAAAACAACAACAAAAGAACTATACATCACAACCAAGTGGGATTTATCCCTGGTAGGCAAGGCTGACTCAACATTCTAAAATCAAATAATATAACCTATCACACCAACAGGCTATGAAATAAAACTTGTATGCTCATATCAATAGTAGGAGAAAACGAATTTGGTAAAATCCAGCACCCATTCATGATACACAAGCTCAGCAGATTAGGAAGAGGGAAGAACTTCCTCAACTTGGCAAAGATTATCTACAAAACACTTACAGCGAACATCATACTTAATAGTGAGAAACTGGAAGTTTTCCCACTAAGATGAGAAACAAGGCAAGGGTGTCATCTCCCACTACTCCTTTCAACACTGTACTGAAGTCCTAGCTAAAGCAGTAAGACAAGAAAAGGAAATAAAGACATACATATCAGGAAAAAAGAGATAAAACTGTCTTTGTTTGCAGATGACATAATCATCTACGCAGAAAGTCTGGGAAACTACAAAACCCTAGCATGTATACGAGAACACCAAGATGGCCTTGAGTACGGTAACGACTGGTCAGATACAACACCAAAGGCACAATCCATGGAAGAGTGAGCCAATCAAGTGGGCTTCACTAAAATTCAAATTTGCTGCTCTACAAAAGATGCTGTCAAGAGAAGAAAGAGAAAAAAAAAAAAAACAAGTCACAGAACGAAAGAGTTGCAAAAGATGTATCTCATAAAGGACTCTTTATACAAAGAGTATACAAAATATACAAAGAACTCTTAAAACTCAACAATAAAAAAAAAACTTACGACATACGCCAAAGACCTAGAGACCTCACCAAAGTAAGCAAATGAGAAAACGCTCCACATCATTATGTCATCAGGAAATGCAAATTAAGGCAGAATGAGACACAACTATACACCTGTTAGAACGGCCCAAATCCAGAATAGTGACAAACGGTCACACTGAGGTACAACCAAACAATGGAAAATACTCAGCACTAAAAAGAAATGAGCCTTCAAGCCATGGAAAGATGTGGAAAAAACTTAAATGCATATTGCTAAGTGAAAGAAGCCAACGTGAAAAGACTACATACTCTAGGATTCCACCTACATGACATTCTGGGAAACGAACGATGGAGACAGTACAAGGATCCAGAGTGGCCAGAATGTCGGGGGAACAGCGGGATGAACAAGCGGAGCAAAGAGAATTCTAGGTCAGTGAAACTACTCCCCATGATGCTATAATGGTGGACACATGTCAGGATACATTTGTCCAAACTCTTAGAATGGACAGCACCAAGAGGGAGCCTTAACGTAATCTCCGGACCCCGGGTGTGACTGACTCGCGTGTCAGGGTCCTTTCACTGATTCCAACAAAGGTGCCGCTGTGGTACGCGAGGTCAGTAGTGGGGCAGGTTGTGCACGTTTGGGGACAGAGAAATCTCTGTACTTTCAGCTCAATTTGCAGTGAACCTAAAACTGTTCTGAACAATGAAGTTTATTAAGAGACAGCACATAAAGGGTTAGAGCAGAGCCTGGCCTGCGGTGAGCTCTCAATAAATCTGGAAGGCTTTGCTGCCGTGGCCGCAGCATTGCATGAATGCAAGTCAGCCTCAGATATCAGACTTGCGTGGGGGCTAACGCAGCCTGGGAATCTCCCGAGACGGAACTGAGTGAGCACCCCTCCAAACCCCTTTGTGGCTTAGTTGTTGCTGGTGCAGACCTCTCCTGAGGGTGGTGTTGCCTGGAGCACACTCGGGAGAAGGACCTTTAAAAACAAGAACGAAACCTAACAGAAGACCCCCTGAACCACCAAACGGTCTGGATGCGCTTCCCACAAAACACCTGGGTTCCGAGCAATGTCTGCCAAGCTCAGGTGCCCAAGGGGCCCAGGCAGCTGCAGTGAACCTGTCCCGAGCTCTGTGCCCAGCCAGGGCCACAGACTTCCACGCAGGCTACATCATGGGCTCAGGGCTGCTCAGGATGTTTCTGCTCTTGAGCCCTCCAGATCACCCCGTCACTCCCTGGGTCTGCACCCAGGAACGCGTGCTCACAGGCCATTGGGAAAGACGCCATCGGGCCTGGCACGCACCCCGGAGGAGGCCTGACGGCTGCCCCCGGCACCCTCATCAGCAGACCTGACAGAAGGGCTTTGAAGGAGTTTACAGTGATCTCCCCTGAGTCCTTGCTATTTGATTTTTTTTTCTTTTAATCTCTGATAGTCTGAAAGCAATTTATCTTAGAGTTTATCAGGGCCCCTCATTTCTTGATGCCTTTGAAGATTGTCAGAAGGACACGGGCGGTGGGGAAGGGTGCTGGGAGAAGGTTCACTCTTAGGACTCATTTATTTCTTTCTCAGACCTCGGTTCCACACCAGAGATGAAAACCCAAACTGACACAGCAAACTTAAAAAGAGCGGCTGTTAAAAGAGTTCCTGGCAGAGGCGGAGAGGGAGAGGCCGGTGCGGTAATAATGACGGTCAAGGAGCCCAGACCTCGGAGTTTGTTTGCTCTGGTGGAAATGGCCTTCGAAGCTCAACACAGGACCCTTTGAAAGAAGAAAGGCGTCAGCTGGAGTCTGTGGCCACAGCATGGGGTGCAGGAGTAGCCCCGGGGCGTGGGCGTAGACTCAGGCCCCAGCTCTCTGCTCTGGGCGAACTTCACCTTGATCAACAGCTCTACTGCAGGTGCCTTGGCCCCCAGAGCAACTGGGCAGTTCTCAAGTCTGAAACCCGCAGCGGGTGGATTATATCAAGCCAGCCTGCCCCTACCACCAAGTGTATTAACTATGGCATAAGTACTACTTGTATAAAATATTTGATATCAGGGGCACCCGGGTGGTTCCTTTGGTTAAGGGCCCGACTTGATTTCGGCTCAGGTCATGATCTCATGGTTTGTGGGTTCGAGCCCTGCGTTGGCTCTGCGCTAGGCGTACAGAGCCTGCTTGGGACTCTCTCTGTCTCTCTCAAAACCAATAAATAAGCTTTAAAAACTAAAATGAAATACTTGATATCAAGTTTAAAAAATAAGGTGGGAAACTGCACACGGAACAATTTCTCAGGAATAAAAGGCCATGGTTTTGCGATCTGCTGTCCTCCACAGACTCACCCGTTCATTCCTCAGACCTTCCAAGGGCCCCCGATTTGTGCCAGGCTTTGCTCTGAGGACAAAAGTGTGAGACACCGGCCTGCCCTCAAGGGGCCCATGAGCCACTGAGAACTGCCAACATACAGAGGCAGAACGTATGAGAGAGGCAGAAAAGGTGACGCTGAAATGGGGACTGATCTGAACAAGCTAGATAAAAGCCCCAAACGTGCTCCATTTAGGAGTTTGACTGGAGGATCGTCCCGGCAGCTAAGAGCAGCTCTGATGTGCCAGGCCAGGCCCTCCGCTTCTGCACGGCGGCCCTGGTCACAGAAGCTGCATTTTCCACACAGGAAGCTCGGGGAGCCCCGGGTCCCCAGCACTGCGGACAAACACCCCAAACACGGCGACACAGAAACAAACGGTCTGTGACCACAGAGGAAAAGCCCATCCGCTCCCGGCCCTTGGAAAAGGAAAACCTCGTATCCAATCACGTTAGTTCAATAATATTTTCCTCCAATTAAAAAAAAAAAAAGACAAATCCATTTATTTCCAGAAAGATACAGGGGTGGCTTTCTCTACTTTCTCTGTGTTTTTGTTGGCAATATATTATTTTACTTTACCTGCAGCAAGTACATGTAAGATGTTTTAAATATGTGGACCCTTGTGGCCAAGAGCAGATCATGCACTTTTCAAAGACAGGACAAGCGCTAATCTGAAACATGTGCCGAGAGACCATCACGCCCTGGACGGGTGAAAGGGTCCTCCCCCTCCTGCTACTGAGAAGGACGCGCTAGCTCAGACCCGCCTATCCCCTGGACGCCTGGACCTGTGCTGTGTCCCTCACAATCACGGTCCCCGAAGCCCCACAGCAAGCCTGGAGGCACGTCACAGAAGCCAAGTCCACAGAAGTTCGGAAGCGAAGCCACACCCTGTGAGCGGCAGAGTCAGCGGGAAACACCAAAACGTGCCCGATCCCAAGTGTGGGCTTGGGGCTGCGACGGCACCCTCAGATTGGCTGGAACCTGTGAGGTCTTCTGGGAGGACCCAAGCTGGAGATAAAGGGAAAAGACTGACATACCGCGAGCATCCACCATCTGCTCCATTTCCTGCCATTTCAAATGTGTCTACCAGGAGGGATTTAAGGTGCAGACTCCCAAGTTCCCCTCGAATGACAGTGAGCTCAGCAACCTCTCACCCCAGGTGATTCTGATTCAGGGCGGCATGAACTCCATCAGCTGGGTCAGTCACTTACAAACTTCTTTAGTGGCACCCACAGGAGGTCACCCATGTGACATCACCATCTGGCGATGCCGCACATGCTAACATGTAAACATACTGAGACATGGAAATAAACGCCTCCGAAAACAAAACTTACCCCTGCATAAGGGTGACTAAGACTGGTAGTTTCTATCTGATTGTACTGTACTCCATTTTTAAGATGTACTCACTAGTTGTGATCAACTTACTAGTTGAAATCCACTGATTTCACAACTATCTGATGGACCATGACCTAGTGACTGAAAGAAACCGACTTGAGTGTTCTACATATATATTTTTTAAGTTTATTTATTTACAGAGAGAGAGAACCATGGGAGGGGCAGAGAGAGAGAGAGAAAGGGAAGGAGGGAGCGGGAGGGAGGGGAAGGTGGGGGGGAGAGGGAGGGAGAGAAAGAGAGAGAGAGAGAGAGAGAGAGAGAGAGAGAGAGAGAGAATCCCAAGCAGGCTCTACACTGTCATAGTACAGAGATGGATGCAGGCTTGAACTCATGTACCGCGAGATCATGACCTGAGCTGAAATCAAGAAGCTGAGCCCCCCCCGGCGCCCCTACACGTATTTTCTGATTCACACGCCACTGCCCCGAGGGGCAGGAGATGGTACCTGATGTTCACGTTACGACTCAGAAAGCAGAGCTCAGCAAATGCCCAAGATCACGGGGGTGGACATGGGCTGAGCTACAGCACGTCGGAACCCGAAGCCCCCCCCCCCGCACCTCAGGACCAACACGTTCTCCTAGGCTACCCCTGCACAAAGTCTACACGGCGCTGTAAGAAGCGAGCCTGCTCCAGCAACATCACTAACTGCCTCTCCCTGACCGGCTCGCCACATTTCCTTGATGCCAATACAGCCTGGACGCTAAGTCACACCGTCCGCCTGCTCAGGAGAAGGAGGGTGTGCAGGCAGAAACTATATTAAATGTACTCACACCTTCTGATCCCTGGGTGCATCAGTAGCTAAGAAATGGTTGAGTCACAGAAATAGGAACTCAGCCAAATTATCCCAGACTCCTACTGCAACCAAAATGGACCTGGATAGAGGCCTATCTGGGGTGGGACAGGGTTCAACCTGAAAGTTCCTTAGTTTTGCACTGCAGGGGCATCTGTGTTGAAAACACCTAAGTGCGAGGTCAAATGCGAAAGCCCAACCAGACTCTCAACACACGTGGCCCATCTCCCTGGGTCACAGGTAAGGGGACCAAGCCCCAGGCCGAGGCGAGGTCACACGACACCACTCTCCCAACTCAGGTAGACCCTTCCCTGACCTAAGTCCTCGGCGCAGCACCTTTACATCACGAAACTCCTTTGTGCTCCCTTGCAGGACCCTCGCTGCCACCCTGAGAAAGCATATATGTACATATATATATGTGTGTGTGTATGCATGCTGCATGATTCCTTTTATACCAAATGCCCAGCCAGGCCAATCCATGGAAGTCAAAAGTAGATTAGTGGCTGCCTAGGGCTTGGGGAGGGAAAGTAAGCAATGCGAGATTTAGAAGATCTCTGCACAAGGTCAACATTTCCTTGGTAACTTCGGCTTCATTACAGAAATAATTTACAGACTCAAAAGACAAATGTTGTCTAAACTCAAGATACTGGAGCCCGTATCCTCCCAGTAACCCTAGGAGATCTATATGCATATACAAGCACGCGTGTACACGTGTGCACTGCATTTGCAGGCATGTATAGTACATGCGTGTCTACACATACATACACTCTGTGTATGTATGTGTAGACATGCATGTGTGCATACGTGTGTATAAAATGAATATACTGGGGCGCCTGGGTGGCTCAGTTAAGCGTCCGACTTCAGCTCACGTCATGATCTTGCTGTCCATGAGTTCCAGCCCCGTGTCGGGCTCTGTCCTGACAGCTCAGAGCCTAGAGCCTGCTTCAGATTCTGTGTCTCCCTCTCCCTCTCTCTGCTCCTCCGCTGCTCACACTCTGTCTCTCTCTGTCTCTCAAAAATGAATGAACGTTAAAAAGAATTTTTTAATAGACATATACTTTTTAATACATATTTTATACAGAAAGGCAACCAAATCTCAGAAAGGATAAGTGACGTGTCCCAATACCCATAATCTGCATGAGTGCTGGAGACGGTATCTGAACCCACGCATCTAACCCCAAAGCACGTGCCCTGACCCGCCTCCCACGATACCTACAGCGCCCCGACTTCACCCCTAGTGACCAATCCTACAGCGTGGCGGACCTTTATGCCAGAGCACAGTGGAAGCAGGCCCAGCTCCGGAGCCCCCTTCTGTGCCGCCCGTGGTATGAAACGGAATGCCATTAGTGCCGAACCACGCCTGGGGCCAGCTGTGCCTCCCAGATCACTTGAAGAAGGCTCACACCACTCTCAGGTGTCAGCCCCTTGAGTTACATGAGAATCTGCAGAACTAAACAGTCATTCATGGTGTTACATCACCTTCCACCAAAGAAGTAAGCAAACCTCACCATTATGAAAGTTAACGGCATCTTGGTTTAAACGATCCCTTATCTTTTTTTAAATCAGACTGCTGCACAGATGATCGCTCACAGAGAGTCGACAACGAACGACCCCAGGGGACACCGGCAGTCGTCAACATGTACTGCACTCTGCTCTCCCCATGAACTAGACACTGCCCGCCGCCTCACGGGCACTATGGAATTTAACCTCTCAACTGCCAGAGGCAGCTCCTCCTACTGCCACCTCTGTCACCAAGGATCCTTTATAATGCCATTTACGAAATCTTTGCTGTATTTCCACTCTGTGGATCCTCCTCCTGGAGATTTTCCCTGACGCTGAACGATGCACCCAGAAGGCGAACCTGTTCCAACGCATCATTTTGCAACGTATCCAAGACTCTCCCTCTGAAGGGGGCCCCGGGGTGAAGCGAAGGGCCTGACGCACACACGGGCTCACGGCAAGCGGGGCACCTCTCCACGCACACGAAGGTTAGAAAGCACAAAGCAGGGGGCACGCGGGGCAGACGGCGCTGCCGCCCAGGCTTGCTACTTACCAGCTCCGTGTGAACTTTCAGGTGCGCCTGCAGCTTGTATTTATCCGGAGTCGAGTAGTCGCAGCCGTCAGTGGGACACTTCAGCAAGACGTTACTGTGTTTCTGAATCACGTGGCGTTTAAGGCAGTTTTTGGTGATGGAGGAGTAATGGCACTGGGAGCAGTGGTACAGGTGCTCCCGCGTGTGGGTGCGCACGTGCATGTCGAAGTGCACTTGGTACCAAAAGAGTTTGCCTAAAAAAATATCGTCACGTGAGAACAAGGAAGTTCCTTTCACACTGAATTGGATTTTCTTGTTACTATTCTTCTACTACCGTATTTATCTCCCTCTCCGGCTTGTCCGGGTCACCCTTCACGCTTTCCTCACTTCCGTCTGGAAATCACTTTTTAAAGGCGGGAGAGGCCGGGAAGGCAGTAAACGTTAAGGGTGCTACTATGTGTGATGTCAGAGCTAGGACAAGAGGAAACAGATGTTTCCTGAGGACCGTCACAGCCCAGGTGCTGCTGTGCACATGCCTACATCAGAGTCTCCAACCGCTGCTGACCTCTGGCCAGAGCTGGGCCCTCCCACCGCCCCTGCCGCCAGCTCTCCGAAGCGTCAGGGGGCCGTGCTGCACTGGGAGCTGGAAGCGCCCTTCTCGGGGCTCCCCTTGCAAAGAGCTGCACGGAGAGCAGGGCCACAACTCAAGCTACGCTTTGAACGTGTCATGTGCCAGAAGAACAATTCTTCTTGGGTCAAGTTCTGGCAGCAGCCGTGAGACAGACCGCTGAGTGTGCCCGCCCCAGCCAGCGCGGCCACCTGCCCCGCCCCCCCGGCCACCTGCCCGCCCCAGCCAGCACGGCTACCCGTCCCACCATCCCAGCCGCCTCCACAAATACTCCACGTGCTAAACCGGACACAGGCGGCGCCAACTACTGTCTACAAATGCTTCGGCATTCGTTGTAGACAAACGAAGGGCAGCTCGGTTACGAGTGGTTCTTGGCAAAGAGACGTGAGCCCAAACCAAACACGGGGTGACCCAAAGCAGGCTGGGGGCGGGCGGGGCCGCGGGGCCCGAGGGCCGGGCCGGCTGCTGGCCCAGCGCCGCCCTCCTTACCACAGTACTCGCACTCCAGGTCCCCGTACACCTTCCGGATCCTCTCGCACAAGCCGGTGTTCATCCTCCTCTTCTGTAAACCATCCAGGATCTTCATGAACGCGCTGATGCCCGCCCGGTGCTCGGAGGCCGGCGGGCAGGAGTCAGGAGGGGGCACGGCCACGTCCCCTGCACCTGCTCCCGGAGGAAGGTCCGAGGCCTCCCCTGGGTTTGACCTGAGACACCTACTAGGATCTGGTCCGTCGGCTGGGAGGGCAGCCACTCTCGGCCCTGCCTCCGGGGAGCCCTCGGCCCCCTGCGCGTCCCGGCTCGCTTCGGCACCTCTGGCCTTGGACGGCAGGGACGGGGCTTCTTCGCCCCGAGTCTGGGAGGGGGCTCTGCGCTGGGCGTCCAAGGTCTCCTCGGGAGCGGAGCGGGTCTCAGCAGGGTTGGGGCCGCCTGTCAGTAAAAACTCCTGGGAGCCCGCCGCCTGCGAAGCGAGGTCGGAGGCACGGGCGGCCGCTTCCGGCGCGCAGGGGGGCAGGGCGGCGCTGTCGCCCTGGGGGGCGGCGGGGAGCGCGGGCGGGGCGGGCCCGGGCACAGCGGCCTCGGGCTCCTTCCCGGGCTCCGCAGGGCAGGCGGCGCCCCTGGGCGCGTTCACGCCCTGGAACACGAGGTCCTCCTCCGCCAGCTGCAGCTGGCCCCCCAGGGCTTCCTGCTGGATGTCCCCGCCCGGCTCCAGGAGGCAGAAGCTCTGGTTGATGGAGCTGGCGAAGAGCCCGGCCTCCTGCGCCGCGCCGTGCGCCTCCCGGATGTGCGCGCGCAGCCGGATGGAGCTGACGAACTTCTTGAGGCAGACGGCGCACACGTACACAAACGGGTGCTTCCGCACGTGCAGCTCCAGCGCCTGGTACTTGGTGGCCCCGTGGCCGCACAGCTCGCAGGCGAAGGGCCACTTGTCCCCGTGCACCAGCATGTGGCGGTCGCGGTCCAGCTCGTTCTTGAACTTGCGCTCGCAGATGTGGCAGTCGTAGAGCAGCTGCCGCTTGCCCTCCCTGGTGAGCAGGCAGAGCTCGTCCAGGGCCTCCTGCACCTTCCTGTCCTGCGGGTCGTGCGCGTGCCGGACGTGCTTGATGAGGTTCTTGACGTCCGAGTACTTCTTCTTGCAGAAGCGGCAATGCTGCTTGACCTTCTTGTGCACGCGCTCCACGTGCACCTTCAGGTGGCCCTTGCTCAGGCAGGTGAAGGCGCAGCAGTCGCAGGCGAACTTCTCGCCCGTGTGCTTGCGCAGGTGCACGTTCAGGTTGGCCTTGATGGCGCTGGCGTAGCTGCACTGGGGGCACTTGTACGGCTTCTCGTTGGTGTGGATCCTCAGGTGCGCCTGCAGCGAGTGCTTGAACTTGAACACCTTGTTGCAGTACTCGCAGGTGAAGATCTTGAGCTGGGTGGGCCCTAGCCTAGAAACAGACGACAGCACCGTTACACGGGAGATGCCACACCTCCCTAAGGACCTTGAACTCCTTCTTAGGAACCGAACGCCAAAGGCTCAAGGTGAACTAAATGGCACTGAGGCTGGGCGGAGGCATTCATTCATCAAGCAGGACCGGAGGGCCGAGTGCCGACCAGGCCGGTACAGAGATTGAAGAGTGGCTCCCTGTTCCTCAGGAGCTCACAGTCTGGGGGAGGGAAGACAGGACCGCACATGCTCGCAGGACAGTGTGGC
>CM053569.1:7197390-7271553 GCA_028646485.1 Cryptoprocta ferox | reverse complement strand
AGCTCCCTGGGCTCCATGAGACCAGATACAATCTGCTTGGGTTTGTCTAACAGCTTCAACAAGCCAGACTTGCTTGTTCATTCCACCAGCTTGTCTCTTTGCTGCCACCCGTCAGGGAAGGACCCGCGTCCCTACGTCCTCCCAGGGCAAGTGAACGGGGCTATCTGACTGGTGACCTGGCCTTCATGAGCCGAGCTCTGTCCTTCCCCTTCTGGCAAGGATGAGTCTACCCGTGAACAGTGAGTGGTACACTGAGTGCTTAGCTAGGTGGGCGTGCGTGGGCCTGGCCAGCGGCGGTCAAGGACTGCAGGCGGGTGAGGAGTCAGGTGCCCAGGAACGGGAAGCCCCGCGTTGATGTGCATCACGCCACGTCCCTCGCAACTCCCATCAGTAACAGAGCTGATGTTCTAGTCTCCGTCGCCCTCCTCTACCACACGGCTAATTTAGAGCCCAGATGGGGAGGGGCGCCTGGGTGGCTCAGTCGGTTAAGCGTCCAGCTTCAGCTCAGGTCATGATCTCACAGTTCGTGGGCTTGAGCCCCGCGTCGGGCTCTGTGCTGACAGCTAGCTCAGAGCCTGGAGACTGCTTCCGATTCTGTGTCTCCCTGTTTCTCTGACCCTCCCCTACTCACGCTGTCTCTCTCTGTCTCTCAAAAACAAAAATAAAAATAAATAAAAATTAAAAAAAACATAGAGCCCAGACGGGGAAAAGAGGGCTGCTGTTCAACTGCCATTTATTAACCTCATGAATCATTTATTAATGATCGTCAGGTATGAGTACTTGCCAGTGTATTTCAGGCACTGGGTCAGACTCTGAGTATGTGATGGAGAATAGAATCATGGACTGCCTCATGGATGCTTTCTCTTTCAATATGGCCACGTGTATGAGATGGCAATAGCAGCCAGTAATTACTAAGGATGTGTGAGCTGCCAAACCCTACACTAAATGTATGTATTCCCAGCCCTACTCTTACACCCATTTCTACAGATGACAAAACTGAGTCTGTGCCCAACATCATACAACTAGTAAGTGGTGAAGCCAGGATTTGACCCTACACAGACTGTCTGCATCTAGAGCCTCCGTATTCCTCCTCATCCTCTATAATGTCAGCAAACACCACGTACACAGTCCCCTCCGCAGTGTAACTGTATACACGGAGAGAGCCCCCTGTGCAGGACTTCCAGTGCTGTTGGAATAGCCCTGCCTTGTTTCTGGAATCAGTGAATGATGGCCACCAAAGTACTATCGCATGCACCAGGGACAAGAATTGGCAGAGGAGTCAGGCAGGTGAGGCTTCGTGTCCCGTCACTACTCCCTCTGGACAGAACGTCCAGGTTGTCCATGAAGGGCCTCGGAAACACTGATAATCATTCAATGCTGTTGACCAGACACCATCAAGCTGTGCCCACTGTAACTGCAACGTCTGTGTTTATGGAACTACCCACTCAACTGTGTTTGATCAACATAGGATGCCTTGTCTCTAAATTAAAAATATTTAAATCGATTGTAGTTCACAAACACCAGAGGGTACAATTCACATAATGTAATTAAAATATTCAAATTTGAAAGTCAGCACTCTGCCTGCATGCTAAAACCCAAGGCTAATTTCAGGAAACTAATTTGGATCTTTCTCAAATGACAAAGAAATCCAGAAGGTGACAGATTTTATTGGTATGAAGAACACTGGAGAAAGAAACCCGAGATTCAAAACGTTAATTAAATAAACAAATCACAGTATTTTCTCCTCTAATGCAAGATCTAAATGGTCTTAGGAGAATCTTTTGCTCTGTTTTTTTTTGTTGTTGTTGTTTTGTTTTATTACACAGATACCTGATAAAGCCCTCCATGCCCTGTTTCCTGCCAAGGGTAATGAATCTGATGAAGATTCTAAGCAGCCTACGTCAGACTCTCAAGCACAAGCCTTGCTCACTCTCAGCCTTGTGAACGGACACACAGGGCCAGAATAGGACTGTTATTAAATTATTTCACTCCAAATGTTCCCCACGCAGGGAGAGAGGCACTCTCACTGCTGCATTTTAGAAAGTTATTCACTTCTGGGAGTCAACTAAAGGAAAGAATACAAAGGTGCTCGAACAAAGGTGCTCACAGTGAAAAGCTGCTTGAAGGTCCCAACATAAGGAACTATGTTTGCACATCTATTTATTTCACTCATTCACTCACTCATTCATTCATTCACTCACTAGCTCATTCAAAACAAGTATTCCAGGCACTGGGGACACAAGAGGGACAAAAACAAACATAACTCATGCTCTCCTGGCGCTCGCTTTCTGGAGGAGGTGACGGGCCAGACTCCTAACCATGAAAAGGAGCTGATGAGGACCACGAGCTCCCTGCTGTGATGGAAAAAGGCAGGATGCCCCATGAGCCCAGATCAGGGCAGACTCTGGGCTGGCTGTCCTGAGCACTGGACACTTGAGCAGAGAGCTGAAGGGTGAACAGGATACCCAAGCCAGGGAAAGGGGAGGCATCCGAAATGAGGAAGAGGCACCTGAGAGGAGAGATGGAGGAGGTCCAGAGGGCCCGGATGGCTGGGACACCTGCTGGGGCCCAGAGACCACACGAGGGGATGAGGCTGGAGAAGAGGCAGCCACGGAAGGCCCTGTAGCCAAGTTCTCCTACCAGCTGTGAGGCCTGACATGACAACCAGATGGGGCATTTTGCCAGGCCTCATTCGCTTTGATGTGAAGAGCTGAGATTGCAGAACATCCTCCCTCATGATGTTACAGCACCATCAGCACAGAATAATTTGTGAATAATGTAACGGAGCAAAGTAATAGGCACAATGTGAGTAGGTCTTGAAAGCAAGACACAAAATTGCGTAAGAAATGTAAACTCAATTATTATAAAATATATGGGCTGAAAAAAAGGGTAGAAGGAAACACATTAAAAATATTAACAGTGGTGGGGCCCCTGGGTGGCTCAGTTGGTTAAAGCAACCGTCCAGGTCATAATCTCACGGTTTGTGAGTTTGAGACCTGTATCAGGCTCTGCTGACAGCTCAGAGCCTGGAGCCTGCTTCGGATGCTGTGTCTCCCGGTCTCTCTCTGTCCCTCCCCCATTCACACTCTGTCTCTCTCTCTCTCAAAAATAAACATTAAAAGGAAAAAAAATATATATATATATATATAAACAACGGTTATATCACAGTAGTGAAATTACAAATGATGTTTTTCCTTACAGTTTTCTGGACTTCCAAACTTTCTATAGCATCAGTCTATGTCATCTTTGTGTGAGAACCTAACTGATCTGTTGGTCTAACCTAGAGGTTTGTGTCCATATTTTACAAAGCAACATCGTCATGCCAAAAAGAAATAAAAAACCCTCTTTCACAACTATTTTGTAATTTGTACTACATTAATAGAATGCACAACAGCTGGAATACGGCCGAAACCTGTTGATTAAATATCGCGTAGATTTGCCTGTTAACTAGATGACCGGTTAGCTGAACCCCTCCCCAGCAGACCTTGAAATAGCGTGAAGATAATTAGCTACGGTCTACAAATCAACGTAGGTTGACACCAGAATGATCTTCAAATTTAATTTCCTGACAGTTTTGCCAAAGGAATGAGTACTTTTACAACTTCATCAATAAATTCAGTTGCCCACAGCCACAGGCACAAAGGACCAAGGCTACAACTTAACGAAGCATTTCCCACATGACACCGTGTTCGTGCGGTGTATCGCTGATTCTCACCACTAACCTAAGTCAGACTGTACCAGACACTCTCACGGCTAATACAACAGAAGCTAAGAGGCACATCCACTGGAGCCAAACACAACAGCGCATCTGTCCTGTTCTCTCTCATCCCCAGCGCCTGGCACATAACAGGAGTTGAGCTGAACCATGGTAGAAGAGTCTAGAGCCAGCCCACATCTGTTTGGCAGTAAAAGCAATGCTCTCTTCAAGAACGCCTCATTTTCCCTCTTCTAGAAACAGAGGAAACCCACTGGCAACGGCCATTTTCTTGGTCTTTCATCTCAGCTGGGAAATTGCTTGCAGAGCTCACCCCCTGGTGCAGGGGGTGCAGTTTGCTAAACCCCCTGGGCAGGTACCTATCACAAGTGGGGCCGAGACCCTGGGGCAGGTGTGGAGAACTCACCTGCTCATTCACAAAGGGTGGTCAACTGACCCAATGTGTCTGGAGGACAGTTTTCAATGTTGGTTACGGTTTTAAGTTCTCTTACTGTTTGAGACACCAGTTTCAATGCTAGCAATTTACCCCATGGGAAGTCGTGAAGAAGAACTGAGAGACAAAGGTACCAGAACCTTGGGCACAACACTGCCCATCAAGCAAAACCCGACTACATAAACTACAGTGCACCCTATTCAACAGCAAACGTTTTTTCAAAATATGTACCGAAAAAGATTTTTAAGGTGTGGTAAGTTTTTTTTTAATGTTTATTTTGGGGGGGCAGAGAAAGAGGGGGACACAGAATCAGAAGCATGTTCCAGGCTCTGGGAGGTCAGCACAGAGCCCGATGTAGGTGTCAAACTCATGAACCATGAGATCATGACCTGAGCTGATCTGCAGACACTTAACTGACTGAGCCACCCAGGCGCCCCTAAGATGTGGTAAGTTTAAAAAAAAAAAAAGTTGATAACAATGCACTTGGTTTTTTGTTTTAGAAAAAATAACATAATTAAAGTACTATGTTTTAGTCTATCATGAAAAAATTACAGTGGCAACAGTAGTTGTCTCTAGGAGAACTATGGGTTACTTTAACTACATCATCCAGGGTGCTAGAATTTTCTACAAGAAAGTAACAAGTGTTACTTTTTTTTTTTTTAATTAAAAAAATTTTTTTAATGTTTATTTATTTTAGAGAGAGAGAGAGACTGAGCACGAGCAGGGTTGGGGCAAAGAAAAAAGGGAGACACAGAATCAGAGGCAGGCTCCAGGCTCAGACCTGTCAGCAGAGAGCCCGACGCGGCACTGGAACTCACAAAGTGCAAGATCATGACCTGAGCCAAAGTCAGACACTTAACCGACTGAGCCACCCAGGCACCCTAACAAGTGTTACTTTTGAAAATGGGGAGAGAACAGAGACTTTTTTTTATTACAACATGTGCAACTTTAAAAATCAGTAAACTTGGGGGCACCAGGGTGGCTCAGGCCATTAAGCGTCTGACTCTTGATTTCAGCTCAGGTCATGATCTCACGGTTCGTGAGTTCAAGCCCCAGAGGAATGCAGAGCCTGCTTGGGATTCTCTCTCTCCTTCTTTCTCTGCCCCTCCCCCAACTTGTGCACGCACGTGTGTGCGTGCGTTTTCTCTCTCAAAATAAATAAAAACTTTTAAAAATTTTTAATAAATAAATAAAAATCAGCAAACATACTAAGTAAGGCCTATTTACATCTCTTTTTATTAAGGTTAAACATATGTCTGACTTATGTAAAATGCTCCCACTTCATTAAGCCAATTGGTGCTCAGTGCCAAAAACATGTGGGTCTGCCACGCATCTCGCAAACACGACCCGGGCTCGGTCAGCACACAGGCACTGTGAGGGAGAGTCCAACTCCTGGGTGAAAGCCAGAAACCCAGGTCCTCTACAACCCAGTGTGCAGAAACCGTCCTGGAACGCTGACGTGCTGGCGCTCTGGCCCCGACGGCCATCGCGGGCCCAGCTCCGGCTGAAGCCCCTGGGCCGCGCACTTTACCTGCTGGACCTCATGGGCTGCTCGTACGGCGTCTGCTGAATGGCGTATTCCTGGTACCCTCTCCGAGGCGCCAGGTCGGCCGGCGCGGCCTCTGGGTTTGCAGCGCCTGTCTCCGGGGGCCCAGCCTCCACTGGAATGATCTTGGTGGCACCTGAGATGAAGGCACAAGGCACTGCACATTAAAGGGGCACCGTGGGGGGCCCTGATCCCACCCCTCAAGCAAGCGGAGCCCCAGAAGTGTTTCTTCCCTGTGTACGGTACCCTTGCCAGGGACTGGTTTTCCTGCAGTTCACACGTGTAACGTGTGTGTGTGCATGTGCGTGTGTGTGTTGGGTGGGAAGGGCAAGTTTTCTAATAATCTATCAAAACATCCTTCTGAGGAAATTCCCTTTGATCTACTAAGAAGACAAAAATGTAAGACAAGAACACACGTACATACGTGTTTGCCTACCAGCTTTACACGGGACTACCTGTGGCAAACTCTGAGTAAGTGCAAAAGTCATCAAGCCAGCGTGGGGCAGTGGCACCAGCTGTGAGCAGGAATCAGGGCTGCCAAGGGTCCAGTCCCAAACACGACACGACCTCGCCATCGGTGGGCCTCCATTTCCACCCCAGCAAAGGACAGGGTCTGGAGTGGAAAATCTCAAAAGCCCCTTTGCTTGTGCAATTCTAGGGGGTAAGACGCTCAAAGACCCTGCACGGCAGTGGACACGGTACATATATGTGGACACGCGCACACGCATGTATCCAGCGCAGTAAAGAAAAGGCGCCAATCTATCCCCTGGTTCTAGAACCGCAAAGAGCGATCACACTTTTACCCCGTTCGCAGTTTCATGATTTTTTTTGCAGAAATCATGAAAGCCTACCACCGCGTTTAAAGAAGTTACTGTGGGGACTTCCTCTAGAGACGGCTGAGCCGCCCAGACTCACACCGCCTGAAGCAGGCTGGCGCAGATGAAGTGACCTTCCAGAAGGTTCCTCTTGCCCAGTGTTTTTATGTGCCTTATTTCCTACTGATCATCGCACTCTGCATGAGGTATAAAGAGGCAGTTTGCCGGCATTTTCACTTTAAATAAGGAGTTAATTATTGGCATTGGAAAGAAATGCATAAATGGCTGTAGCTGCCCTTAAAATCCTACACTTGATTTTTAAGTACATTTGACAACGATCCCCCCAAATGGATAGGGAAAAACCATTACTATACTTTGAAACCTACCATCATATCACACTGCTTTTTGTCTAAAGTATCCCTTCCTGAAAGAGGCCTTCTGTAAAAAAGGTGGTACTGTATCTCCACAGGCTATTTTATGTGAAAGGAAATGGAGACAGAAATCTCCAGCGTCATAAAATATTTGATGGAGCCACTAAAAATGCAGGACGGAAGTTAGGCGACGGGAACGGGAGAGCGCGGGCCCCGGAGAGCAGGCTGCAGGCGTCGGGTCTCAGCGGGTCTGTCTCGCACGGGGGACGCACTGCTTGGTGTGGTGAGTGGGGGACACACCCGGGACAGGGGCTGGGCCAGGGGAGCGAAGGAAGGAAACGCACTCCGTGGCTGCTGCTCCTCTGACCGCATCAGGACCACGGCGTCCACGCAGTCAGGCTGCCCGGCATGGACTCGCCCACACCTTCTTGTGTGGCCCCTTCCCGCTCGTGCCCACCTGGAATAGCTTCATGTGCCGTTAAAACCACACTGATGATGGGTTTCTTCGCTCCGGAAACCTGCCTAGCCTCCTTTCCCGGAGAGATCTTCTGGACTTTCTCTGTCCTCTGGGTCCGCGGCCTCCTTGGGGTCTTTTCTCGATCATCTTCCTTATACTTCCTTTCCAGTTCAAGGTCAGATTCATCACCTAAAGGTCAAATAATACTAAGATGTAGAAAATATCCTTTTATACCAGTGATAGAATTGGAGAGCGCACATAACCTTTTTATGCGACCATATAAGAAATATGTGTGTGATAGTCCACGTGGGTCCTCACTGCTACGCAGGGCTCTCTGTCCCTTCAGGCAGCACCTCTGACTCTCCAGGCTCTCATCTGACTCGGTAGACGCGGCACTGCGGCCACAGGCCACCATCGGGGCACCGGGGTACAATGCAGGCAGGGCAGGCATGACCCTTCACCTTGCTTTCACAAGCTACCAGACTTCAGAGTCATTAAGGAAGACACGGTCTCCAAGATTTACACGTAGGAGGAAATCATCCAAGCTACAGTTACAAGGTGCCGTCCGTGGGGGACATAAAGACCGCAGTAAGGCACAGACGCAGACCCTGCCCTCGATGCCCTGCAATCTGGTGGGAGAGACGGGGCAGCGGGGAGGGGGCGCAAACAGGTCAGACAAAGGCAGTGAGCTGTGCGCCTCATGAAATGAGAAGGGACGGTAGACTCCACTCATTTCTGGGGCGGCCCCCCTTCTGTGAACTGTGAACCCCGTGCCCGTGAACAGATGGTGGGGGCACGGGCAAACAGGTCATGCAAAAGGAGTGTGAAACAAAGGAGCAGGAGTGGTAACAAATGGTGACACCCGACTGTAAGAAAAGATGGCAGAGACAAGGAGGAAGCCATCAGCTTATGCGTTGTGTGGCTACAACTTCATGGAGCAGCAGGGAAGTGGAAATAAACCAGCGGAGGGAGTGAAAGCTCGGTTCCAGAGGGGCCCCCCTTCCGTGAGAGCAGGACAGGAAATGCCAGCGCCCCCGGACGCCGGTCTAGCAGCAAGGGCGAGGGAAGCCGCCAAGCAGGACTCAGGTGACAGAGCGCAGGCCCCCGCTCCAGCCAGGGCCGTCCTGGCAGGTCTTAGGACAAAGTCATCAAATCTTTGGGCTGTTCAAAGGGAGACCGGAAATTTTTACATTAAATCTTCGGATATTTCAAGGTCAGCCCTAATCTAAAAAATCTTAAAACAGTAGGAGAGCCAAGTGAAACACGTCTGCGGCCACATTTCACCCACAGCACCCCCTGCCACCGAGGAAGGCATCAGGGAGCCACGTTATGTGGGAAAAGGGCTAACCCGCACCTGTGCTTTGAACATCTGCCACCGCTGGGGAGGACGAAGTGGGTGCGTTCAAAAGACACGTAAACCCACTGCAGAATGGAGACATCAGCCACAGAAGGAAGGCGGCTACCATCGCATGGCTACACTTGGCAGTGGCCTGAGGGGGAAGAAGGACTTCAACACCAAAGTAAGGAATAAAAGGACGGGCATCTCTCGAATGCATTTTGTTTCAGATTCCGGAGGAAGAACAGGGAAGGACGGGGAAAAGAGTTTTCGGTCGTAGAATCACACACAGACCTGAACTAACCTGCCCGGGAACCCCTCTTGGGAACGTCAGGACAAGTGGAAGGGACACAGCCCTTCGGCAGGGGAGGCAGGGGGTGGGTGCAGGGCTGCAGACAGACACACAGGCAGACGGACAGTAGGGGCTCGGAAAGCAGCGGCCCAGGGTGGGGGGTGGGGATGTCACGCAGGTGGGGTTGGAACTGGGAGGTGATAAGGCAGAAGCTGGAGAAAACGGGAGAAACCACAGGGGGAGACGGCCTAAGGCAGCTCAGTACGTCCGTGCTTCCCACGATGCAGGTCAGCCGACAGTCAGACCTGCACATAAATGTGCCAACCAACGGGCCAAGATAAAATGGGGAGACACAAATTCTTGGGGAAGCCTGCTGCGGGGAGGAAAGCGCTCCCAAGATGAGGCCAGGGAAAAACGTGGTTAATGGGGCAGACTGATCAATACGAACACTAATGTTTGTCCCCATAATCCAAGTCCTTAGAACATGTTTAGACCTGGTGGAAACATTCTTAGGGAATTTGATGGACTGGAGCAGGTCCTCAGTCACATAATTAGTGTTAGTACTAAACATGTTAACACTGAATTAAAAAGAAAAACCAGCAGATGAGATCGTGAATCACACGGACTGTGCGTCACTCTCCAAGGCCGAAGGGGAGAAGTCAAGGACCATCGTGTAGGTCCATTCCTTCCTTGAAGAGCGTGACGACCCCTGAGGTGCTGAAGAAACAGGGCAAAGCGAGTGACCTGCAAAGTCACTGCCAGGGCTTACATCCTGTGACGTCTGATCTGCATCAGGCCTGACGGGAATTTTTAGTGGCTGTGTTACGAACATTTCAGAAAGCCTGAAGTTGCCTGAGTCACAGAATTCCTTATGAGGCCTGCATACCGGGTGATACGCGTGCATAAGCCACGGTAGAATATACTGGATGCTATGAAAAGGCAGGAACAACTTATCAAGGGACTGTTTGCATTTAAGATGACGCTTCACTTTATGAAAAGACTCACCAAGGGACAGAATTCAATATGCGGGTGACACAGCAGGAATAGACGTGTTCACTACGGCAGCAACAATGGCAGCACCCTGAGAATCTGAGCCTGCCGCAAGCTGAACCCGGTTAACAGCGTGAATCAACTACTAAAACCAAAAGCGGGCACACAGCATTGGCCGGCACAATCACAAGGGAGCTCCCGACTGTGCCCCGGATAAAATGGATCTTGACTCTGCCGTGGGCATCACACGTTAGAACGCACGGCAGAGCTGAGCAGTCCGAGGATGGTGGATGGAGCACATAAGCACTCGGAAAAGCCTGCGTTAGCCCGGGGGCAGGAGAGGAGAGGGTGAGAATCTCACCCCCCACCCCCCGCAGTGCCCTTGCTCCGGCCACCAGACTCAGCCCCGGTGCCCATGCCTGCCTCCTCAAGGGCGGCACCCCTCCCACTGCGGGGACAGCTGCCAGGCCGCTGGGGCTACAGGACCTCAGCGGGCCGAAGGGGGCTCTGGGGGGAAGCTTCTAGGGGGCTTCTGGGAGCAGCTTCCTTCCCTAAGAAGAAAGAAACGTCCCTCTTCGTCGGCCGGGCACTGCCATGTGCACCGCCCAGAACGGAGGCAAACACTCAGGAACTACAAGAGAGAAGCAAAAGACGGCTCAATGCCTT
Source organism: Cryptoprocta ferox (assembly GCA_028646485.1). Lineage (NCBI taxonomy): Eukaryota > Metazoa > Chordata > Mammalia > Carnivora > Eupleridae > Cryptoprocta > Cryptoprocta ferox. The sequence continues at coordinate 7,260,932 of CM053569.1, read as the reverse complement.
GAGGGTCTCAAAGGGAAACACGGCCCCTGGGACCCTGATGGCGGCTGAGCCCCCCCTGGAACCACTGGTCCCCAGATACCTCGTTACCCACATGAACAGCCATCCTCATCCTCAAACACGCCGTCAGCTGGTGCCTCTGCTAAAAGTCATCTTGACTGACACACCTCCAAACCATTCTCCTTCCTGATCCTAGAGTGAATCGCTTCAAAATTCGAATCTGTCCCTGTCACTGCCCCCTTTCAACCCCCTCCACGGCTTCCCTCCCCGTCTGCACTAGGAGAAAGTATGAGATAAAGCACTCCAGGATTTGCCATAAATCCTACCACCCCTGAACCTCAAGGCCATGACTCTCAAACACACACCCATGAGTACTTACTTCTCACCCCTTGGGGCTCCAACAATACTGTTTAGAAAAGTTGACCAAATACCTTCTGGACCTTGCACACAGGTAACACTCCACACGCCCATGCCACACCCCTGCTTGTCCAAATGACAAACTGAAAGGCACACAAATTTACCCACACGTGCACACACACAACAAACACACCACCACAGCCATGACTGGACTCCCTACTGCTTTGCAATTTTCTATTCAGATGCCTCACTGTGCTGTGACCTTCCTGGAGGATGGGTCCGTGTCTCCTTATTTTATAAGCCTAACACAGGCTCTAGCAGAGGAAGGGCCTACCCTCGATGACAAAGAAGACCTGCACTGCTGTGCTCCAAACAGCCAAGCTAGAACCAGTGGGTACAAGTCAGCAACAGATTTCAGGAGAGAGAAATTCCCAGCAGTCAGAGCCATCCAACAAGGAAAGGGTGGTTTGTGGTGACGCATGTCCGATGACAGTTTTCAAGGAGGTTTCAGATGCCATTTGTCACGTCATGGGAAACAGTCTGCACCACCTGGGAAGTCAGACAAGGCAACCTTCGCACCTCTGAATTCTAAGCCCCTCGCAGGGAGATGGAGCCTCTATTTGAGGAGGTTGGCCGTGGAAGGGAGGCAGCAGGGAGGAAACAGGGTGGAGGAATGAGCAATATGGGGCAGTAAAAGAAAAATCTGAGGAAGACAGTGGGCGACGGAACACTGCGCGCCTTCCTCCCTCTTGGAGGGATGCCAGAGACCAGTTTGTGCTTTTGCAGGTCCTGGTTCCCCTACTGAAATGCCAGTGGGGCTCTCGCTGTGTCCCCTTGGCCGACACTCAACTCTGGCAGCAGCTACAGAGGACAGCTCACACCCGCCTGGTCCTCCGGCACCCCACCTCTGCTGCACAGGGTGTCCTTTGGCATCCTAGCTGAGCCCCTGAAGCCCGGAAGTGAAGACGGTCCAATATGGCAGAGGGCAACCCTCAACCAGTGAGGGATGGGAGCCAGCACGTGACCACTGTGGGCCCCTGACTTGGATGGGCAATTCTGGGAGCCGTTCTGAAGCTTCAAGATTCTGGAAGAGCTGAGCCTCTGCCAACTAGAGCAGTGAGGCCAACAACACACCCTTGGCTCTCTTCCCTCACTATCTCCCCTCCCCACTCCCTCGCTTCTGCTTCCTGGGATCACCACCCCATAAGCTGTCTATAGCCAAGGCTGCATCTGGGAACAGATGCTAAGACACTCCCCATTGAAGACCTCCCCAAATGCACATCCTTCATCAGTTCTCTGTGGCCTCACGCAACGTGGACCCATAGCCCATTCGGCTACATTCCATTCTCGAGAGCTTCCAAAGACTCTGTTCCCGCTGATTCGGGCACCACAGATGAGCACTGTCCTCAGCAGCCTTGGAAATGATTCTTGGGGATGACGTGACATGATCCTTGGGCACCGGAGCACTATGGAAAGAAAGAGGCTCCCACAGAAAAAGCAGTGTGTGCATTCAGGGAAGAAGCAAATAATTCCAGGTAAAATACCAAGCCTGAGAGGGGCGAGCCGAGAGGCTGAATAAAGACGGGGAGACACAAGCCACAACCCTGGACGTCACCCAGAGACGGGCTACAAATTCAGATGTCTACATGCAGAAGTCCCGGGTTGTCCGTGGCAGCCCTGGGAGCCATGCGCCTTCCGGCCCCCAGCCCAGCTCTCTCACGGGCGATGCTGCTGCCTGCCTTTTGTTCCCAGCCGCAGCTCTGGCACACAGTAGGTGCTCACGTCTTGTGCTCACGTCTTGTCTGTGGAAAGTAAGGAGAATGGAGCGAAAAGGAGAAGAACATCTGAGTAAAAGCTGTGCCGGCCATTTGGTGCTCGGTCCCATCTGGACACCTGACCTCCTTGCTTGTTCGTGAATTTCCCTGCATCCTCACCAGACCCATCTCTGTCCTCAGGTCTCTTTTCTACTGAACACCTAGTGGGCTCAGCCCAGAGGTCATGCTGGCACACATTCCCAAGTGGGTATTTCCACCCACCTGCAGTACAGCCTCCCATCCGTTGTTTTTACATACAGCACTCGCCTGAGTCCTCAGAGTTCCTTTCTTAATTTTTATTTCTTAAATGTTTATTTTGAGAGAGAAAGAGAGAGCACGAGTGAGGGGGAGGGGCAGAGAGACGGAGAAAGAATCCCAAGCAGGCTTCATGCTCAGTGCAGAGCCCGATGTGGGGCTTGATCCCCCAACCACGAGATCATGACCTGAGCCAAAATCGAGAGTCGGACACTTAACCGACTGAGCCACCCAGGTGCCCCTAAGTTACTGACTTTTTAGGTTCTCCACTTTGTCCCAGTGAATGTCCACACTCCCCGATTTCTTTTTCCTTCCAAAATCCCACAGCCCCATGACGGGTGGGCATGTGCCCCGCCACATCCTGTGCCCCAGGGCCAGGGGGCCAGGCTGACTCCACTCAAACACTCAGCGGGACTCTGGAAAACTGACCAGTCTCCATAGAATCCCACAGAAAAAGGAAAATAGTGACGTGGACCACGAAGGATCGCTGCGAGGATGAAATGACACGGCTTACATACAAGTCAAGGCACACTTAACACACCCCTCGTGTGCACCGTCTCCACCCTCTCCTGGGAACACCTGCGACGCTGCCCCGACGACTCTTCACTCCACACTTCAGACCACTCCCGTCACCTGCCCCCACAGTTGACCCTGACGGGCCCTGTCTTGGCTCGGGCTGCTACAACCACCACCACAGACCGATTTATTCCTCACAGCTCTGGAGGATGGGAGTCCAGGATCGAGGACTGGCTCCTTGGTCCCTGGCACCCTCTCACCGTGTCCTTAGGGCACTAACCCCATTCGTGAGGGCTCTGTCCTCAAGACCGAATCTTCTCCCAAACGCCCCACCTTTTGCTCTCCGTGGAGAGCGATGTGAGGGAGCCCTCAACCACACCTCCCTCCTCCTCTGCTCACAGTGCTGGAATTCCTCCCAAAACATCTTGGTTTGGGTTTAGCTTTGTTTTTAAGATTTTTAATGCCCCTGCCATGCAAATTAAACAAATACATAACATAACATGCTCCGCCAGCACGTTAGCGTTAGCAGCAATTATAATTTAAGATGTCTTGGGCAACGACAGCAGCATGCTAACAACAGCAACAGCAAAAAGTCTGGGGACCAATGGAGACTCAGTGACCCTGAAGATCCAGGGGCAGATGGGTGCCAGGGGGTCACTTCATACACCGCCTGTCGTCAGGCAGTCGCTACGCAACCGCCTCAGAGGAGAGCGGTCTACGCCGGCAACCACGCTGGAGCCAAGACCCCAGCGCGTAACACACAGCATGGCGGTGACCTGCTCGGAAACAAGCGGCCCCTGCCCAACCTGCCGTGGACACACGTGAGAGCCCTCTGGGCTTGGACTTGTTAAACTGGCTTGAAAAAAATAAATTGTAGACAGTCTCAACCGTGACCATGCTGAGCAAATCCACTGCCGTCAGCCTTACAGGAAACACAAGGTGAAGGGCATTTTGTAGACAGCCACCCTCCTGGCCGACCGGACCGGCCACTCAGCACCTTGGGCAAAGGTGGCTGCAGAAGAGGAGGACAGCGTTAGGCGCGTCTGAGGGTCTCCCCGCTTCCTTCCAGGCCGCCTGCCTCTCAAGTCTCCCTCCGTCCAGTCTCCTGCCCTGTTGTTTCTGGGCGTGACATGTAACATTTGCTGCAGCATGGGGGGAGGGGTGGAGGGGTCTGGTTCCCAGACTCTGGCGGGCCCTACGGCCAACATCACCGGTCCCCTGGGAGTCGAGAGGGGAGAAAGTCCCAAGACCTCACGAGGAACCTCCCCTGAGAAGCCCCGGCTCTCAGCCCACATTTGCCACCCAGTCTCCCAGGACCATCCGTCCTTCGAGCACAAGCATGGAGACACTTGCCAGACCCGACCACTGGCAGCCGGGGCGAGTGGACACGTTCACTTTTATTTTCAGGACTCTGCTCCTGACTGTGGACTTGGGAGGGTCTGGCCAGCCTTGGCCTGACTTCACAGCCTGTCTCTTCAGTCTCTCTGCCTGCTTCCTAGGTGCCCTCTCCTCACTCTGGTTAAGTATTCATGTCAAACACTGCTCTTCTGAAAACAGAATTTCTATGTCTAATAGCAAGCTCAACAATAATTTTCTACCACTTAATAAAACATTCTCTTTGTAAGCTGACTTCTTCTCGTTCTCCTCCTCTTGCCAGATTTTCTCCATGTCTGTGCTTCTTAAACAAAACAGCATTTATGCACAAAGGAAATAACCATTTCCTGGGAATTATCAAAGGCCCGCGGAACGTATTTGTTCTTTACTATCCAGCAGTTCACTCCACAGGTGATTATGGAGTGCCACGCCCTGTCCTAGGCATTTGGGACACTGTGTGTACGGAACAGAGAGAGACCCCTGCCTCCTGGAGTTGACGGCTAGTGGGGGCACTCAATATACTGAACCCTTGATAAATAGGTACATTATTACATAGTAAGCGAGAAGGCAATCAGGCCCGTGGAAGGTGGGCAGGTCCACAGTGTGGAGTCCAGTGCTCTAGTTCTGATCTGACAAACACAATTCACACAACCATTTCCTACCGATGGGGACGGACACCATGATGTGGCTCATGTTTCACTTGTCTGCTCACCCCTCCCCAGGGATCTACATGCAGTGAAGCGTGGCAGGATTTAGCCCATTTTGCAGGAAGCCTATCAACGTGCCTGATACACTGTAGGGACTCGTTCAAGTGGAGAGGGCAGGACCTCACACTTCACAAAGCAGCAAAGTCGGCCACTGGTTGAACAGAGAACAAGAGAAGGCCCCTCGGGTGCCTGGCCCTGTGCCAGGCTCTGGGGACCTGAGAAGGGCCAGGCCCATTCCTGCCCGCAGAGAGTGCTGAGGCTCACCCACTCGACATTAGCAAACACTGACCAGCATCCCAGCCCTCAGCACACTACACTGTCATCACCTCCTTCGGTCCTCGGACCCTCAAGAAGTTGCTGGGTTCCTAAGCCTGTTATAAAGACAAGGCTCAGTGAGGGGCAGAGGTGACAGGAGCACGAGACCCTCTCCCATTAGGAGGCAGACCCAACATCACACCTGAGTCCGTCCGCAATGGAGTGAGGCCTTCCCACCACCCCCTCCGGCCCCTGGGAGACGGTGTACATGGACGGAAACCCGCTGAAGAGCCGGGCTCCGTGATGGAGGCCAAAGTCGTCTTCAGGCGGCCGGGAGCACACGTGGGCCTGGCCCTGTCTCTGCTCTCTCCTTGGGGAAGGTAACTGGCTTATAGGCACTCACGAGCCACGGCACCCAGACACTGCCCCTAAATGACCTCTCTGCCCCCAGCCCAGTTCCTTCTATCGGGGGCCGGGCCCATCTGTGCGGACGGCTGAGCGGGGGAAGAAAGGCTGGCATTTGCTCAGCGTGCCGTCGGCCGAGTCCCCGTCGGCAGCAAGAGGCCATGTGCCCCCCATCACGCCCCCCGCCCCGTCCGCTGCCGCACGAAGGCACACTGCAGTCAGCTGCACTGCTGGAGACCCTGGTAACAGACTGCCCCTCGACCCCCCGCCCCGGGGCCAGGCATCTCAAATCCCATCCCGGCTTGGGGGGGTGGGGGGGCAGGCCCAGCTCCTCCGCTCTACAGCCAAGCCCCTTGCCAGGAGAAGGCAAGTCTTGGTAAGTGAGGGAGACTGGAGTCTTAGTGCTGCTCACACGGTAGTGGTCTGTCTCCCCTGCGCTGACGCAGGCTACAGTCTCTGGCGCAAACAAGGCACTACCCGTGGCTCTTCGGAGACGGACAGAGACACTCGGAGAACCCCAGCTGCCAGCAGGGCGCCTGGGCTGACACCAACGGGTGACTCGGGATAATTCACTCACCCGTTTCAGAGAATGCCCAGCTCACCCCCTGGGCCCGGCTGGAAAATCGATGTCTCTTAATAAACAGCATCCAGCGTGGGAAATAAAGACCCCGACTGGGGGCTGGGGGCAGGAAGTACCCGGGTCACACCCCAGGCTTCTTGGTGCTGTTTTTAAGGTGAATCCTCTTCCAAAGGGCCTGCGTGTGTACAGGCATTAATTACACGATTCACTTTGAGGTAGTATTTTACCTTCAAATCGCACAAGATGTCTAAAATATCGTCACCGAGCTCTTTCAGAAAATGCTCTTTATGCAACAGAAAACAGGATGTAATTTCAGTGAGATCGACAGCTGCGATCTGCCTGAGGCGCGTAAAAGGCAGACCAGACTGGCTCCCATCAAACCCGGGCAGGTGTTTCTGGCCGGGCCCCGGGGAGGCCAGCCAGGCCGCAGGAGGAAAGGTCAGCACTGACCCCATCAGCAGCACTGGGGCTCGGACAGAAACGTCTGACGGTGGTCTGTGTCTGCCCTGTAGTTTTCCTCCAGCCAACAATCAGCCAGAGACACCACACCAGGCCTTAGATAAGACCCCCCCCCCCCCCGCTGCCTGGCACTTTACAGTGTGCAAAGCACTTTCCTGAGCATTAGGGAGCACCTGTAACTCTGTGTGGCCCTTTACCCAATCTTTTTATGTTTCACTTTTTGCTCCAAGCCTCTAATGAACGTGTTCTTCTGGAACACGAGGGCCCCTGTTCACACCACGCCGCGTCACTGTCGGGATCCCAGTGTGACCCTCACTGCATCAGGAAGGTGCTTATCAAGTGTTTCTAGCGGCAGGACGAATTATTTAAGCAATTTCAATATAAACAGTCAACAAAGGGGCGTGATTTCTCCTGGTTTCCCCCTCGCCACCCACTCCGGCCCCCCACCTATCCGTGTTGCACCCCTAGCACCGCTGAAGGGCCCTGAAAACAGCTTGAAAACTAGCGATGAGGATGCGCGGGGAGGGGCTGTGCCAAGCACCACTCCAACGACAGTCGTTGCCCTGAGTGGCCAGCGCGGAGGGCGCGGGGCGTGTGCGACCATCTGTCTCTCAGCTGCATCAGTCGGGGGCTCTCTAAACTCACGGTCTGCGGGTGCAAAGCGAATCGCTGCGCGAGCAAGGGAACGGCTGCACGGTGAAGCACGCACAGCCATCCCTCGGGACGCGTGTGCTGCCGTGGGGCTGGTGCCCGCGCACGCCCACCTCCAGGCTGGGGCCGGATAACGGGTCCTCACGGTCCCGTTGGGTCTCTGCGGCTATACGTGAGCTGCAGCGGGCTGCGGGCCTCACCCACCCCTGGCCCGGAAGTTCGGTCGAATCACTGACGTTCTGGGAACCGTAACTTCTAATGTCCCGACATCTGTGCCTTACAGCTCTTCTGCCCCAGCACACTGGCGTACTCTTTACATTTCATTTCCTTCTGAAAAGACGGTGTTTAAAAGAGCAATGGCACGGCGCAAGGCGGAATGCCAAACCTCATGTGGAAGCGGATGTTCCAGAAGGGTGTGCACGCCCACGGTGTTCATGCACGCCCACGATGCTGAGACCCTCCCCCGGGCAGTGCCTGGTGACCTCACACACAAGGGGTGCTCTGACTTCAAACCCAGGACAGTGCTGCTCAGGGAGCAGAGACCAAGCACGGGTCCCATTTTAAGGGTAATGAGCGGGGTGCCCGGGTGGCTCAGTCGGTTTAGCATCCGACTCTTGATTTTGGCTCAAGTCACGACCGCGTAGTTCATGAGATCTCCTCAAGCTCTGTGCAGAGCCTGCTTGGGATTCTCTCTCTTCCTCTTCCTCTCTCTGTCTCTCTCTCTTCCTCTCCCTCTCTCCGTCCCTTCCCCCCATTCACTATCTCAAAAATAAATAAACTTTAAAAAAGGGGGGTAATGAGCAAAAATCCAGTGTCCTCAGTGTTCTAGGAAGTTCCCATTTGCCCCTCCAGTCCCACCCTCTGTGCTTCACCCAGGAGGCCCACTGCCCTCTGGCTTCTTGCTGGGTTTGGCCAATGGAGGCAACAGCAGGCAATGGGGGCTCCCTCCCCGCCACCGGCTTGTCTGAGGTTGCTTCCTCTACCACAGGCTGGCCCTTGGAGTTGAGGGACCACTCTCCCCGGCTGCCTCTACACCTGGGGTGTTAACAGCACCCCACTACCGCGCTATCCGCAGTCTCTCCCAGGACCACACCTTTATTGAACCCTCAAGTTGCCAAATGGAGTGCAGCACCTGCTTCCCGGCCACGTCCCACCAGCTGCCTGCAGAGATCCTTTCAGTCACCCGGGGTGGCTCCTCTTTCCGGCCCCATCTCACCTTCATGTCAGCATGAGCCACCAGCCCCAGACCCAAGAACAATGGCCTCCATCCCAGCTTCATCTCGTTTCTTCCCCCTGCCTCACTTATCGCTGACCCATTCTCCTCCCCCTTAGAGGTGGGCTTCCTCAGGGACTTCCGCCCAGTCCCCTGAGGACCATCACTGGTGCCCTCATCTGCTGATGGCCCCAGGGCCAGGGCGCCAGCCCAGCCCTCCTGCCGGCCCCACGGGCAGGTAGAGAACATCCTCTCGGACACACACCATCTGCCAAACTCAACGGGTGACCACAGGGAACCTGTCCCCTCTCCCCCAAACCTGCCTCTCCCTGGGGTTCTCCAACTGGCAGGGCCCGTCCTCCACAGCAGCACCCAACCCGAAACCACGGCCACCGCCCCTCGCTCCCTCTTCTTCTTGCCTCACCCAACCTCCGCCCAGGCCCTGGGGATCACACTTCCACCAAAGCAGTGGACTCTGTCCCCTTCTTTCCACTCCCACAGCCACTGCCGAATTCAGGTACTCCAGAACCTCATCAGGACCCCTGCGCGAGCCCCCACACTTTCTCCCACTGACCACATGGGGCTGGGGGGGGCCTCTGCCAGGGCTGCATTCTCCTCTTCCCCTGCCCTCACCTCCACTTCCACCCCCACTCCTCCGAATACGAGGCCTGTGTGGCCTTTGAACCTCTGCCCAAGCCCTCCCTGACCGCCACCCAGCTCTCCGGGGCCGCTGCCACCACCACTCCTCTGAGCTCCCTCCAGACCCTGTGTGACCTCTGCCGGTGCTCCTCACGTACCTCCCAGGGCCAGTCTGCTTCTCTGCTGCACCACTAAACTCTAAGCAACTTTCCTGCTCCAACTTGTCTTCTTGCCACGGCATCGCCGGCAACAACCACATGCCTAGTACACGGACAGCAGAGACTCGACACTTCTGCTGGATCAATGCGCGGCAGGGCTACAAAAATATCCCCATTCTTCTCAGCCCCTAACCACACACACAGGCACACACACACACCCCTCCCCCCAAATTCTGAGGAGCTTCTCTGACCTTACGAAGAAAAGCTAAGCCCCTCTGACGCAAGGTCTCCTTGCTCGCCATCCCCTCCTGTCCCAGAATCCTTTGGGAGGGATACTGTTCCTCTTCCCAACTCCACACTCTTAGCAGTAGGATCTGTGTCTGTGTTTGTGTCCCTCAGTTCCCCACAGGCCTTCACAGCAGCCGCTGCGTGCAACGACACTCACACCAGGCAGGTTGACGTGGTAGAGGGCAGATGAAGAGTTAAGTGGACTTGCAGTCATACATTTGAAGAAATTAGCTCATATGCACTCATTTATAATTAACACTGCACTAATATTCCAGAGTACCTATTCTAAATTGCCCAAGAACTAATTAAATCTCAGAACACCCCAGAGAGCAAAGCGTTATCAGCCACATTAATAAAAAGCTCAGAACAGTTGTCAGAACAGCAGACTGATAAGGGATTATATTCCGGGACTCTGGCACCAATTCACTCCCCACTCTGCTACGACAGCAGTTTAAGGAACTTATTAGCCCACGATAATTCCACCAGACCTGCTGAACACGCATCACTCCTGCTTCTGCGCTTCCCTTTGGGCTTTCTCGCATCTTCCCGGCTGCCTTGCTCCAGAGGAAAGCCAGGCAAGCACCGGCCCCCAGCAGCGGCCCCACGGAGGGACAGCCACGAGAAGCACATGGAGAATACGTGACCCCAGTTCTCGCTACATGACCGCACCCGCAGGCTCGTGCTGGAACCACAGTAGAGGAAATGCCTATCTCCCCTCCTCTCCGCACACATAAATGCCCAGTCATCCTCAGACGTGGCGCTCACAGCCCCCTCCTCAGGAAGCCCTCCAGGATGTACCCCACAGACAAGTGGTCCTGCCCTGCTCCCTCTGCATGTGTTTGGCCCCTCCCTCCACCATCCTCTGTGATCTATTCCTCTCCCTGTCCTCCTTTACAGATGCTCAGCTGCTCAAAGGAAGAGACTCATCTTACTCAACCTTGATCCCCAAAGTCTGGCCTGATACCCAACAACTGCATAAGCCCAGGATTCAGGAGGGAACCAAAGAGAAGAGCATCTGGCTGCCATGAGGATCTCAGCCCTCTGCTTTGGCCCAGCACCAGGCCCAGCAGGAAGTCTGGCCACGCATCCCGTTCTTAGCAATCGGGGGGTGGCTTCCCGGGAGACACCGAGTTCCTCTTCAAACGGGGGTCACAAGGCACAGCAGCTCCTTGTCTTGGGAAAAAGCATGAGTCAGCAGGAGAGCCCACACGCCACACCTCCATCACACCCTCTCAAGTCCCTCCACCCCAGGATGCAGCGGGCAGCCCACCGTGCTTCCGACAGCAGGACGCGACAGACTGTGCCCTTCGCCCTGACACAGGAGAAACGGCTTCCTCAACGCAGTCGCTGGCAGCCAGCACCGCCCAGGTGGCCGCCGAGACGCTGAACAAAAAAGTCTTCCCACCAAAGTCCCGGCCTAACGTCCTGTGTAGGTGGGATTTTGTTCGTCCCTCCTGCCCCCTCTCCTCCCACTGCAAGAAAAGGCATGGAGAGCCCCTGGTTACCCAAGAGACACAGCAAGTCAGGAGGAGGGAGAGTGGGGTGCACAGCACCAGCTCCGCTTCTGACTCATGTGTCACACTTGGAGACTTAATTCCCACAAAACGGGAGATCTGAATTCAAGTGATTCTGGGCCGGAGCAGAGCAGCGAGTCGGAGGACCAGCATCCCACAGGACAGCTTGGCCCACATGACCAGAGCTTGCGCTCAGAAGGGCCTTGGACAACTCCCTCCATGTGGAAGAGCCTCTTTCTCTTCGTCTGCGGGGAGACAGCTGCCCCGCCCTGGCATCTGGCGGGGGCATCGGAACAAATGCTCAGGGCCCTGGCACAGCTGGGCACGGCAAGAGGAGGCATCTCCGAGGAGCCCAGCCAGGGGCCAGTGGGCATCACAGTCCTGCTGACCTGGGCCTGGGATGCTACAGACCCGTGGGAGTTCCGGGCTAGCTCGCCTCTGGAAATCTTGCGAGCTTGTAAACACACATCTGTGGAACTTCGCAGCCTGAGCCACACTCGCTTCTGGGGCCCAAGAGAGCTCCCCATGGGCTCCTGGCTACAGGTCCCATGCTTCCTTCCTCCCCTAGAGCACTCTGATCACATGCCTGGTTATCACCCATCTGAACTTCATTTCAAGTATCAGAAGTTACCAGAGTAATGAAGGTCACGCTCAGGCATTTTTACTGGGCAGCTGTTCACCAGGTGCTAGCCCTGAAGAGCGAGAGCTGGCTGGCGCAGGGGGTGGAGGGGGCTCCCTAGGAAGAAAACGGTACCTACACTAAAGGAGCCAGGGGACAAGTAGGCACAAGCGTGTAGGGCAGTGGCCCAGATGCAGCATCGAGTCTCAGGGCAGCGGAAGACCCCTCCTCGCAGAGGCAGGGAGGCCACAGGAGGATGCCCAATGGGAAAGCACCAGGTCACCTTTGCGCTAGACACTGCTCTGTGAACAGGCGGGGTTAGAGGACCAATGGAGAAGGGAGCCACTGATCCAAAGGCTGCGGCTAACAGTTCCTGGGAGGTCCCACTGGCACCTGGCTCCAGAGATCCAGAACAGCCCTTGGATCAGGGGGGAAGGTAACCCCAGATCCACAGGGGCAGATATGGGGTCTGTGCCTGGCCCCCAGCTTCTCCCCACACCCCCCACCTTCCCTCAAGCCCAACTTCTCTCCAGGCTGTTTCTAGTTTTATGACTGTAAACACAGATAGGGCTTTATTTTGATGTTAATAATAAGATAATAACGAGTAACTTAAACAGCACATTTCTCCAGTTGAAAGAAAGAAAGAGAGAGAGAGAGAGAGGGAGGGAGGGAGGGAGAAAGGGAGAAAGAAAAAGAAAGAAAGAAAGAAAGAGAAAGAAAGAAAGAGAAAGAAAGAAAGAAAGAAAGAAAAAGAAAGAAAGAAAGAAAGAAAGAAAGAAAGAAAGAAAGAAAAAGAAAGAAAGAAAGAAAGAAAGAAAAAGACAGACAAAGAGAAAGCTAGACCTGGGGCAGGGAGGAAGGTCAGGAAGGAGACTGGGGGCCCCAGGGTGGCTCAGGGTGGGGTGGGGGGGACGCACAAAAGCCAGCAGGGCTTGATGACAGTGTGGTCTGGAGCGAGATCAGAGGAGGAATTAAGGGTGGCTCAGGTTTCTAGTCCAGATGACTGGGAAGCACCAGCAAGTGAGAGGTACCTTTCACAGGCAACCATCAAATACAGGTGGAAAAAATGAGAGATGTAAAGAACAGAATCCAGAAATGACCATCAGCAGGTACGGCTGGCCAGGCAGCCAGCAGCATGCGCTGGGGCCTCATCCAGCTCGGCTGGCCCACACCACGCAGAAACACACATGGGAATTAGAAGAATTAACTTTGAGTTTCCTGCTCATTAGACATTTTGTAGTTCCAGTTTGTGCTCTAGAGGATTCGTGCATTTACTGAGCATGCCATGTGTGCCAGGCACTGCTCTAAACATGGAGACAGAGCAACGAAATGATACACCCACACAAAGTACACTGTAACACGGTCTTGCTTATGCCAAATCCATAAAGAAGCAGAGTTTGGCTCTACATTTTGGCAGAGAAAGGCCAGTTATGATTGATTCTATGCCGTGTGCAGGGCACCAGGCCCTGGGACAGCATGGGACCCTGTCTGCTGAGCTATCAGCACGTGGGGATACAAACACACAAACGACACTCCTAACACGAGGAGACACGCGTGGCGTGGGGTGAGCAGCCTGGGCCCCTGGGAGGCAGAGGCCAAGGACAAGGATGAGCATGTGAGCCAGTCTGCGACGGTGGCAATGTGGCCAGAAGCTGCAGGAGAGCGCATCTGCCCGCACACCCACACGAGAGGGCTCTGGCGTCCGGGGAAGGGATGGGTGTGCAATGGCAGAAGGCTGTGCGAGCGCCCAGGGGCCGGGGGCCCGTGTGGCTACTCAGAGGGTGTAGGGAACAACGTACAAGAGACCAAGCAGGCAGGGTACTGGGGCCGATGGAAGTCCGTGACAGAGTCACAGATGGCGACATGGGAGGGGCCGGGGTGGGGGCAGCTCTCAGGCTGCAGGTAAACAAGCAGCAGGTCCATGAGGCTCGGGCTGTGTGCGAACAGTGGCAGGTGAGCCGGCCTGTCCTCAGAGGACAGCGCGCGCAGCGCGCCCTCGGCCCCAGCAACAGGGAGAACCAGAGCACACGCACCCAGGGCGTGTGCCTAAAACAATCCTCTGAAATCTGGGGAGGAAATGGTAGAATTCCTCTTCCTCTTTCTTGCCACATCCTTGTGAATTCTATGTTGTACGTGTGTTTTACAATATCCATAAACATATTCTTACAGCAAATGTGTATTTGAGCCAAAATGCCTGGGCTCCCATCCTAGGCCCACCACTTACTACCGAGTATCCCTGGAGAGGGTGCTTGTCTCAGTTTCCCAATCTGTGAAATGGGGACAAAAACAGTAACTACGTCGTGAGTTTTTAATGAAGAGGAAATCAGTTAAAATTTCTAAGACAGAACGGTGGTGGGCCTATAGTAAGGACACTGTAGATGGTTTTTAAATTTTAAAAACACAATTTACTGGTAAAAAATGAATATTTATCAGGGATATGCATGCAAATCATGTACACATGGGCAGAGAGGACAATGGGAGCTGGGGGCAGACCAGAGCTGTCACAATAATCTGTGAATTATGAGGTCTGACCTATTCGAACGGCAGCCGGACGGAGGGAAGGATTAGAGAAATATTTCACAGGAAAAGTCAACTGACCGTGGTAAATGACCACTGTGAGAGGTGACATCTGGATGGTAGGGCCAGTCACCAAGTTGGAATATGGGGGACCTTATGGAGCTCATAAGGAGCTAGGCAGTGAGCTCAGCACCGAGCCCGCTGCAGGGCTCAAGCTGCCTGTGGGCCACCCAAACCGATCTGGAGCTCGGGGAGGGGGCGGGCAAGGAGGGCATCTGCGGGTCACAGAGCCCAGCTGGGAGATGAGTCCACGGAAGCAGATGGGAGCCCATGCAGCAGTCACTAGTGACCGTCACCAAACATCTCCTGTTCTCCCCTACCCTGGGCCCCTTCTGGCCCTTTGATGTTGGTGGGGCCGTGACATCAGTTCTGGCCCATGAAATGCACAGTCAGAAATGACGGGTGTCACATGAGCCCATCCCGGGCTCTCCTCCCCTCCTGCACAGTGACCAGCCATGTGCAGGGGGGCGGCTGCTCTCTCCATCCAGGACCCCGAGTGGGCAGAGTCCCAAGGACCTGCAGCAGGTATGGAATCCGAAGGAGAATGCGAGCTTGCTTCTGTGAGGCCGCTACGTCTGGGAGAGGCCTGCTGTAAGGGTGTGGCCTGGCCTCCAGGACGCAGACAGACTTGGGGACACTGATGGACAGTGATGTGATGAGATGAGAGGAAGAACAGAAGCTCACCGAGTAGGCGGGGCAGGAGCAGCTAGAGGCTGGCGGGGGGGGGGGGGGGAGCACAAGGTGTCACCAGGAGGGACTGTTAACAGTGCCAGGACACACGCCCACGGGGCGCCTTCCCAGCACGCCAAAGGACATGACCTCCAGGCTTCCAGTCACCTGTCTGGTGCACAGGTGAAACCAGGCTTTGCAGGCAGCGAAAAGAACTAGCCATTGCCATTATGCATCTTTCCACGGAGGAAAATGTTCTATTCCAGAGACTGACGCTACCCGCCCCCCCGCCGCCACCTGCAAATTTTCAAACAGAACCCAGCCAAACCCGTTTTCAATCAGAGCAGCCATTCCCAAGTCAGCCGTTTTGCAAACACAAATGCAGTAGAAGGCACTTGAAGTATTGTTGTAAAAAATCTCCAAGAAGATTATAGGTGCGTCTTAGGGAAGATCTTAAAATAGACGCTTGTCTTCTCCAGGCCAGATTTTACAAGAATAAGAGCCCATTTCTGCAACTCTCCTTGCCAAAAATGACCCCAGAAATAACAAGCTTAGAGAGGTTCAGAAGTCACTTTTATGAAGTTGACATATTGATTTCTGTAGGCCGCAAACTGCTTTTCAAAAACACCAGCTGTTCCACATAATGGCATAAAAAAATCTCTTTTCCTGGTTTCTTTACTATTCAAATGCAGAATAAAATAAACAAACGTTGAATACACATCAAAAGTATTATTTTAACTTGCTGTGGTTCAGGGTAGGGAAGGGCTCGTTTTGTTTTCTTGTAATTGTTTTAACAAGCTAAAGAGTCAAGGTCAATTGTTTGAAATGTCACTAAACTGCTCTTTGCAGTGTATTAAAACAATTATGCGAGAATTTTCCAAATTGTAATGTTGTGCTTGGCAAACCAGGAAACGGGAGCCATTGCACGGATGGCAGCCACGAGGCAGCTGGGCGGGTCATTGCAACATATTTCAGAGGCTTCGAAGGGGGCCAGAAAGGGAAAAACTCCCAGAACTTCTACCTTTCTGTTTGGTATTTGTTAAATTAAAGTCCTTTCAGGTCATTCAAATCAATGGAACACGACACCGTTTTCTCTACGGCTTATTACTGGAGGCGGCGGATAATCTCATGAGAAAGGACTGCTCAAGTCTAACACTGCAGGGCCCATCACAGAGCAGAAAATACACAGCCCAACCACGCAGGGTGGAGCCTTCAGTTCTCATAAGGTTAGAGGGAAAGCTCACAGAGGGACACTGAAAGGAATAAAATCCGCATCCGTGGAGTGGAAATGAGACTGGTTTTAAGACACGGCCGTGGGACAGTGGGCTGGCCAGCGGGTGGGAGTCAGGAGGTGTGGGAGGGCACCCCAGCCCTACCTCAGGCAAGGCCTGGGACTCTGCCTGACCATCATCATTTCTGATAGAAGATTCTCAAAATGGAGGACAGATCTGTGGTTGCCCGGGGTGGGGGTGCAGTGACAGGTCTCCCAGTGTGACACATGACACGGAACTACACACACGTCATCTCACTGTCCGCGTCCCCATTCTGATGTTGTGCGTGTCTGGCCACACACGATACAACCTGTAGGGGAAACGGGGTCAAGGGCACGAGACTTCTCTATACAATCTTTGCAACTTCCTATAAATCCGTAATTATTTTCAAAATATGAAGTTTTACTTTTTGTAAGTATTTCTCAGACTTTGCGCCAGACTCTTATTATTTCCTCTGTGGACCCTACGATGTGAAATAGTTTATCTACCAAACTGCATTTATTAAACATAATTCTTTTGCCTATGCTTACTGATCAAATATATAACTGTCTTACTTTGAACTTTTACAAAAATACAATTTCCAGATGGATCAAAGACACAGGTAATCAATACAACCATACAAACAACAGAGGACGTGATAGAAGCACACTTTTTATTACTTTGGGGTACAGGTAAGTGTTCTAAGCTATGAAGAAAAGGGCAAGAAATCTAAAAGGAACATTTGACAGTAGTGACAACACAGACATTTAAAGCTCCGGCAAAGTGTGAAAGAAAACAAATCACGGCTACAAACAAAAAGCCAACGATAAATGTGGAAAATACTCTCAGCACATACGGAAACCCAAAGGTGGAGTGAGTAAAGGGCACAGACGAGGAACACCCCAAGTTACGTGCAAAACACAAATCCCCAATAACATGGCCACCAGAGGGTCTACTAGTGACAACACAGATGCTAACTAGAGTAATTAAAGGAAATCACTGGCAGAGAGATTGGCAAGGATGAGGACTGACACAGCGCAGGACAAAGAGGACAAGGCGGGAACGAGGACACAGCCTGTGTCGGGGAATAACTGACAGACGTTGTCTCCGGGGCGGCTTGGCAACATGCGTTATGTGTCAAAACGTAAACTACGCCCTTATTGGCCCAGCCATTACATTACTGGTTTCCATCTAAGATAATAAGAGCGTAAGTGCCAATAATAAAATGAATAGGCACATTCAAGACCATTCACCTGTGGACTGTTGTTGTCATGTAAGTAGCCTCACCCCCGGTGCAGAGCCCAGTGTGGGGCCTGAACTCACGACCCCGAGATCGAGACTTGGGCTGAGATCAAAAATCAGTCAGATGCTTAGGGCACCTGGGTGGCTCAGTCAGTTAAGCGTCCACCTCATGATTTTGGCTCAGGTCTTGATCTCATGGTCATGAGTTCAAGCCCTGTGTCGGGCTGTGCGCTGACAGCACGGAGCCTGCTTGGGATTCTCTCTCTTCCTCTCTCTCTGGCCCTTCCCTGCTAGGACTCTCTCTCAAAATAAATAAATAAACATTAAAAAAAAAAAGTTGGACGCTTAACTGACTCAGGCGTCCTCCAAGTAGTGTTTGGTTTTTTTGTTTTATTTTGTTTTTAATCAGGGAGAAAAAATGAAAAACAATCTTGAGTGTCAATCAACTGGAAAATGATGAAGGAAAATGTATGGCCCATGCATACGATAAAATGCTGGGTGTCCTTCAAAAATGACAAAAATCTGCAGTTACTGATTGCTTTGGGTCAGGAAGCATATCCAGCTGCCACAGTGCGGTGGGTGCAGAACCCAGATGAACCACATACAGGCTGTGTGATCTAAGCAAACTCCTGAACCTCTCTGTGCCTCCGTATCCTCTTCTATAAAATGAGAGTAACAACAGCGTCTACTTCTTAAGGTTGCTATGAGATGATAGGACCGAAAAAACAGCTGTAAATACAGAGTATCCAGAAAGTGCTAGAAAACAGCCTGTTAAATAAAAAATATTGACATGAAAAATGTATCAGCTACATTAGTGAGTGAGAAAAGATCACAGAACATGATGTATGACCCCATCTCTAAAACACATATGTGTACACAGAACGGAGGAGGCTCTCCCTTCTCTTTCTTATACAGGAGCATAGTCAATACACCGCGCAGTGAAATTCTGGATTCTTGTTATTTTCCTCTTAGTACTTTCAGCATCATTTCAGCTTTTTAAAAACAAAAAAAAATAAGTACTGTCAGACACTTTTGGAATCTGAATTGGTGTGAGCTTTTGAGGGCGGAATTTGGCAACATATAAGTCCTGACCCAGCAGTTACACTTCTAGGAATTTATCCTATGAAAGTAACAATATAAGTCCACAAATACACAGGTACTCACACACGCACACAAGCACACAGAAGTATATATGAAAGCAATTATTTACAACAGCAGCAGATTGGCAATGACCTAAGTTTCATTCATTGCTGAGGGGCTTCAATGCCCAGGAGAGGACTTCGCACTTCACTCTGAAGGGGAGATACTGAAAAACCTTGTTTCGGGAAGAAAACCCTGAGGGCAACGCAGACACTCCACGGATCTGACTCGACTCCGCGGGCTGCATCCAAGTTAGATCCAGGCCTGACATCTGCAGCAAGCAGCAGCAGGAATGTTTTGCAAAGGAGACCCCTGAGTCCCAGCTGTAATTGTACAGAAAGCCCAGGGGTCTCTCAGGAGGAGGCTGGAGGGATAAATCATGTGAAGGTACAAAAACAAAACGGGTCGTCAAGAAGATAGCACTGAATGACCCGAGAGATTCAAATTCTCAGGACTCGGGCAGGTGCAAACAGGGCTGCTCCGAACGCTACGGCCCCTCTCTTCAAGACGCAAGCGCCGTGGGGAACGCAGACTGGCGCGGCCCCTCTGGAAGATGGTACGGAGGGTCCTCAAAAGAGTCACAAACAGAACTACCCTGTGAACCAGCAATCACACTGCTGGGCATTTACCCAGACAGTACAAAAACACTGATCCAAAGGGACGCACACACCTCTGTTTATGGCGGCATTATCCACAGTAGCCAAACTAGGGAAACGGCCCAAGCATCCATCAATTGATGACTGGATAAAGAAGACGTGTGTGTGTGCGCGCGCGCACGCACGCATACACATATGTATATATTCAACAGAGTATTAGTCAACCATAAGAGAGAATGAGACCTTGCCATTTGCAACGACATGGATGGAACTAGAGGGTATTATGCTAAGTGAAATAAATTATCCAGAGAAAGACAAATACCATCTGATTTCACTCATAGGTGGAATTTAAGAAACAAAACAAGCAAAGGAAAAAAAGAGAAACAAAATCAAGAAACAGACTCCTAGCTACAGAGAACACACTGACGACTACCAGACGGGAGGTGGGTGGGGGGATGGGGGAAACAGTGACGGGACTGAGGGCTGTACGTGTGATGAGCACCGGGTGATGTGCGCAGGTGCAGAGTCCCTACACTGCATATCTGAAACTAACGGAACACCGTTAACTATACTGGGATTAAAGTAAAAGACTTAATAAACAGACAACATGCAACCACCATTAACTATTTGTGTGAGAAAAAGAGAGTGGGGGGTGTGCACAGGGTTGGGGGGAGGGGACAGCCCCATAACCCAGGACCAGCGGTTGACAAATCCACCAGAAGTTAGCACTTTAAGAGCAGGGAGGTGGATCCTAATCCTTCCTCCCTCAACCATCTCATTTCTAAAAGTCTCTGTATTTGCCAAAAGGGCATCAGGCTCTGAAACCACAGCACTCCCTGCTTACGTGTCCCCCACAGTAAGACGCGCACTCCGCCGCGGACAGCTGTCTTCCCGGTGCCCTATCCTGTTGAGCGCTTGTCCGTTATTTGCATTAGCCCGTGCAGCCTAGAAAGGGTTCACATAATGACCTTGAGGGCCATTCTTCAAAGGAAAGACCGTTTTATATTTTCTACAGTTTGCGCAGATGTTGGCAATGAGCCTTGGCCACCAACCTAGATGTCTGGTAAACATCAGGTGATGAGTTACTCAATTATGCCCCCAATCTGTGCTAGGGTTTTGCACACCAATGGTCTTGCTTTGCTGCTGGCAGGTGTTTATAGTAAAGGGACTTGAGAATTGAGGTTCAAAGGCTAGGTTCCCTTGCTGACTAACTAAAGCACCCTGGACAAACGACCTGATCGCTCCGTCCAGCTATCCTTATGTATAAAACAGGAAGACGATAATAGCACTGCTTCCGTACTGCTATGAGTAACAGTTACAGCTAATGTTTGCTGAGCACTGTTCAAATGCAGGGACTGTTCTAAGCACTTAATAAGTCCCGCCTTATTCAATCCTCAAAGCAACCATATGAGATGGCGCTGTGCTTTATTCCCATTTTACAGATAAGGAAACTGAGGCAGAAAGAAGGTAGTACGGCCTGGAGGAGCTGGGGTTCGAACCCTGGCTGCCACATTCCAAAGCCTATGTTTTAACCAGAAAGGTCTCCCGTGTAACAAGATCCACACAGAACAAAACACAGTAAGAATCAAAATTCTTGGGCCAAGTCTGAAGATTTCACAAGCGGGACAAGACCCAGACAACAGCAGGGCCCACAGCAGAGGCCCTCCCCTTGCCAGTGCAGTCCTGCTGGCTCACTCCTCCCAGGGGGTCGCCCCAGAGACCTGCCCCACCACAGAGACAGCATTCCGTGCTCACCTTCACACGTCCTTCAGCCTCTTTCAGAAGTTACTTCAGGCGCACCTGGGTGGCTCTGTCGGTTAAGCATCCGACTTCAGCTCAGGTCACGGTCTCACGGTGTGAGCTCAAGCCCCACGTCCAGGCTTTGGAACCTCTGTCCCCTCTCTCTCTGCCCTGCCCCCCCTTCTTTCTCTCTCTCTTTTTCTTTGTCCCTCAAAATTAAGCAAATATTTTTAAAGAAAGAAGTTACTTCAGAGCTGAAGCCTAGCCAGGAATGGACGTGGGGGAAACACCAGTGCTCTTTGCTTCTTTCCAGGATGCCTGCCACAGCCAGGTCCCCAGCCCCCGCTGGCTCAGCAAGGTCCCCTCACAGGGGCCCCGAGCACCTACTGCCTGCACTTCTGCTCGCACCTCCCCCTGTTAATGCCAATGCCACGAACACCGTGACGTCAGGCTCCCTCCTAACCCATCAGAAGGCCGCCTCCCCTCCAAGGGTTCGTTCCCTGTTAACATCCCAGGACGCACAGCCCTGCTGTCCAACCCAGGACGTACGCTCACTGCGGGGACGCGGTGTTTTACCCTGTCTGCAGAGCCCAGAGCACCCGCTGACATGCCCCCGTGACTCGCACTCCATGGGCACCGCCTCCCGGATGATGCCTTCAATTCACACATCACGGACAGTAACAGGGATCAGTTCAAAAACAGGGACTTTTCCAGAGAGGTGAGACGTGTATAAAAGCGCTCTACCTCCATGCAGTAAGTGACCCAGGACAAAGGGATGTCAGCAGTTACACATGTTCACAAGGAACCGGCGCGGCTGGCCCGCGGGCACCGTACCTGCTTCTCCATCCTCCTCGCCCCAGTTCAGCACAATGATGCAGACATGCTTCCTCAGCTGGCGCAGGTTGGAGAACTTTCGACGGCACTGGCCG
Source organism: Cryptoprocta ferox (assembly GCA_028646485.1). Taxonomy (NCBI): domain Eukaryota; kingdom Metazoa; phylum Chordata; class Mammalia; order Carnivora; family Eupleridae; genus Cryptoprocta; species Cryptoprocta ferox. Next base: position 7,238,988 of record CM053569.1, on the reverse strand, counting down.
CACTCCAAGCTGCCCGGAGCCAGGCTGCTCCCCTCCTCCGGGGCCGGCGGGCTGCCCTCGCGAGGACTGGCGATGCTCTCTGCCAGCTCCTCCTCGGCGCTGGGCTTCTTCGTGGACCCCTTCGGCCTGCCTCTCTTCCTCTTCATGACCGAAAACTCTACCAAGGAAATGAGATGGCACAACGTCGTCACAGGAGGCGACAGTGCAGGGCACACACTCAACTTGCAAATGTGGGAACGTGCTCAGTTTCGGGTTTTCTTAAAAACAGAAAGTCTGAAGCGGTTCCAGAAATTAACAGCTGCAGACAGTACCTTTAGTGCTCATACTTTTGCATCCACGTGCTAACACAGAATCGATTTTCTAATGTTCTCACTTAAAAATACGATACAATCAAAACCTTTGCACATGCTTCTTTCGTAAAGTGGGGATGATTTTTTTAAAAATTTTTTTAATGTTTATTTATTTTTGAGAGACAGAGACAGAGCATGAGAGGGGGAAAGGCAGAGAGACAGGGAGACACAGAATCCAAAGCAGGCTCCAGGCTCTGAGCTGTCAGCACAGAGCCTGATGCGGGGCTTAAACCCACAAACCGTGAGATCATGACCTGAGCTGAAGTCGGACACTTAACCAACTGAGCCACCCAGGTGCCCCCGGGATGATTTTGAGCTGTGACCTGCAGCCGCCCGGTTCACAAATCAGACTCCTAGTGAACCAGCAGCTCCATGTGCACCCAGTTCTCAGAAAGGGCTTAAGGACTTCTTTGCAAAGGATTCTCAATGGCCGCTTTGCTTCTCACGCTTGTAATGAGCTGCACAACTATTCAGATGATGCCAAGGCATCATAATTATTACAGCCAAATTGTTCTGATAAAACAGAGAAAAAATAATTACAATCTAAATTTACCAATTACAGGACTAAAGACAAGAGCAACATTGCTCAAGGTTCCTAGCAACCTAGTGAGTCGGAGGGCAGGCTCGGAGCTGCTCGGGAGCAAGCTTCACATCATTTTCAACTTGTCTGTCTTCTTAATGAGCACTCGTTTCTAAGGCACTCGTCTCCAGCAGGAAGGCAGGAAGGAAGGGAGCGGGGCGGGGAGCATCCTGCTGCTGCTTACGTGAAGGCGGAACGGCGCGGTCTCAGGTGATGTCACAGGACACACACCCTGAGAGATGCCAAACAGGAGGCCAGCACCGTCAGGTGACGCGCCGACTCCAGGCGCCTGCCGCGGTACAGCACCTCTGGCCATCCTCTCCTCTGAATCTGAGCGGCAGAGGAGAGGAGGGGTCCTAGGCTGCAGCCCCCCCACACCCAGGAACATGGTCATGTACTGAGCCGTGGTGTCTTCGGCCGTCCCCGCACAGAAAAGCATCACCACACTGCCCACGGCTACTCCCGTGAGGACCCGTTAAGTGGGTTGTTGCTGCGCCTCCAGATCAGACGGGGGGACCAGAGGGGAGTGGAAGGCAGGACGGTTCTGGAGCAGAGTCTGCAGGGAAGGAGCGTCTCGACAACGTGGGCTCTGGACCAAGGAGCCTGCTTGGACACAGGGTCCCCAAGAACTCGGAGAGATGGCCCACGGGAACAGGGGAAGAGCTCGGCAGGGCAGCGGCGGTGCGGGGGGACCCTTGCAGGGGCAGAGCTTCTGCGGAGCTGCAGGAGGCCTATCATCAGGAACGGGAGAGCCACACCAGCAGCCTCGTAGGCCAGGGCTGCGGCGCACACACAGTCCCTGCCTTCCCGCTGGCGGGGGCGTGTTGGAGACGGGGGGCCAGGGGAGCCGGAGACGGAACAGCACTTAACAACAGGAATGCAAAGACAGAGACCAGATGAAACCGAACAAGGGCACAAGACGCTTCGATCCCGTCGCCAGCACCGGGTTTTACCGAGGAGAACAGCTGTGCGGACACAAGGCCCGGACGGGAGGCGGGAGGCCCGGGAGGGAGGACAGTACAGAGTGGGGCCAGACCCTTCACCTCACAGGCATGACAACTGTTCTCCTTGCTTTTCGTCACCGCAGCATGGCCCTGTGCGAGTCACCGAAGCGGCAAGAACAGCAGAGAAGGCGTGGCGGAGAGGCCACGAAACACGCACCGTGGGTCACGACGGCTGAGCTGCAGAAGCGTGTCTCGGGACAGTTACGGCCGCCTGTGGCCCGGGCCCAGCCCTGAAGAGGGACTCTGCGCCCCGCCACGCGGGATGGCCTGATGCTCCCCATCTGAAATGCTCTATGAGGACGCAGCCATGTAGAGAAGACCTCGGCTACGGGGGCTGACCTCCAGGCCCCCAGAAGGTCCTGCCCAACAGGGGTGCCTGTTTGCCTGGCCTAACAACGTGATTTATGACGGGCCCTGCGACAAGTCGGATTGGCTCTCACCTCCGGAGGAACCGGAAACAGAGGTCTTCATCTGAACCTACAGGAGGAGCACGGGACTGGCAGCCGGCCACACAGGCAGTGGGTCACCGAGCGCCCATAAGACCTTTGGACACTGAAGGCTGGGGTGAGCATCCCTGGTTGAAAATACTCGGGTTCTGTCACACATGACAGCCGGAAGAAGGCACGGGTGTCCAAGTCCCCACAGGGGGAGGAGGGTGACTGAAAGGTCCACACCTCGAACCCTCCCAACCCCAGACTTGGCCCCTGCATCTCTCCCTTTGGCTGGTTCTGACTCTTACACTTTTCATAGAAGATGGTAATTACAGTGTAGCGCTTTCCTGAGTTCTGTGAGTTATTCTAGCAAATTATGGAAGCTGAGCGAGCCCTTGGGGTCCCCTGGGTTTGTAGCTAGCTGGTTAGAGTGAGGGTGGTCCGGGGACCCCCAAACTTGGGGCTGGGGTCAGCAGTCTTGTGGCAAGTGTGCCCCGCACCTGGGTTTCGGCAGGCTCACGCTGGCAGGGCACCCGGCCTCCCCTCCTCAGACGAGTCACAGCACGTGAAGGTGGTCTCCACAGTGCCACGGGGTGCGTGGCTCTGCTCGCAGCGGTCTGTGCACGGGGGACTCCCTGGTCCTCACTGCCTGTTACTCCCCCCCCCCCGCCCCCGCCCCGGCACCTCACCTGGCATCCCACATGGCCGGTACCCATATATCCCAGTGGATTAAACTGGTGAGCGGTGCGTGATCTGGCTGTCACGGGAGAGACACGAAATCAACCCTGAGAGCCTTGGAAAACCTCTGACGCGACGCTGACAAAACTCATCTTACGTCTTGCCACATCCATAATGCAGATGCTCAAGACCAATTATTTAGCGAAAGATGAAATATTCATGAGTGAACTTGGAATAACTGAAGAGCACTGGAAAGGAGCAGTGGCAAGCAACCACGGATGGCCTGCAGAAGCGCTGAGAACCCAGCCCGCCCTGCGGAAGCGCTGAGAACCTGCCCCCCGCTGCAGATGTGCAGAGAACCCGGCCCCGCCCTGCGGAAGTGCAGAGAACCCACCACCACCACCCCACCCCGCAGAAGTGTTGAGAACCCGCCCCCCCCAACCTGCGGAAGCGCTGAGAACCCGCCCCCCCACCTGCGGAAGTGTAGAGAACCCGGTCCCGCCCTGCGGAAGTGCAGAGAACCCGGCCCCCAACCTGTGGAAGTGCTGAGAACACGGCCCCGCCCTGCGGAAGTGCAGAGAACCCGGGCCCAGGCAGGCAAAATCATGGAACCTCGTGGTCCAGACCTCGGAATGGGCTTCCTTTCCATCCCCTTCCTCTGCCATGAGTCCCTTTGTCCAGTGTCTCTGTGATCTATCCCAAGGACATCTGCCCACTGAACCCCCTTTCCATTCCTTGTCACCTAGATCCCTTCATACGCCTCCAGCCTCTTGCTCCTGTTCTCCTCCGCCTCCACCCCTTGTCTCAGCCCTAGAACTTTCCATCATTCACAACACTCAGACCTGGCTTTCTAGGTCCTTTCTCACTTGGCTCAACACGCACACGCGCACACAGCTGTGCCCTCTCCCAACTGCTTGGCAACGTTCTAGACCTCCCGAACTCCGCAGAGATAAGCCCAGTCTCTATTCTCCTACCTGTACTTCTCCCCCTGCCTGTGGCCACCTCCTGCACACCAGTCAGGCCCCAGGACCCAATTCAAACCCTCAGGTCCTCCTCCACAGAGGCCTCCCGAGCTGGTCTCACGTCAACAGTATGAGGCACACGTGGCATGCAAACCACCGACACAGCCTCCGGACTGCGTGTGCCCCTTTCTCCCCTGCTCTGTCACACATCCAAGGCTGAATTCCCAGGGCCCACAGGATCACAAATAGAGCTGAAGACATAGTAGTCACTGAATAAGTAAATACACGTTGATCAGTGTTTGATGACAGGAGGCCATTTCCTGTGTCCACAGTTTCCAAAAGGAAGAAAGAGGCGGGCCAACATGCATCATTTCAACCCTGTCCCAAAGCCATAATTGGGGGACAGTTTCCTCACAGCCAGAGAATCCAAGGCCAAAACTAGCAAAGGACGCGAAACATCAGCCAAGGGTTTTTAAATTCAATCAGAAGACAACATGGGCACCGTGAAAAAAAAATAGCTCCACGTTACTAAAAATCTAATAATGTGAGCCCTTTATTTGTACATCACTCAAGTGTGCAAGGCACTTTCCCAGTTATTATCTCATTTTATCCTCATAAAAGCCTCAAGAGATGGATGTAGCAAATGTAATTTCCTCAATAGGAAAAGAAAGGAGGGGCTCAAGGCCCAAGGCACTCGGTGCATTTTCCGGAACCTGCTGCTACACTCATAGAGCCAGGGTCCGGGTTTCCCTCTCCCCGGCCCGGATCTTTCCACTGAGTCATGTAGCCCTTGGGTCGGTGCTCAACACGTTAAAGGCGCCACTGTGTGCAGTGCAGAGAACCCCAGCTGGGAGATAGGCTGCCTTGAGTTCGATCCCACGAGCTTCCATTTCTAATATGAAAAATAAACACAAAACTGTCTATAGTCACTTATAAATAAAAGCAATCCATTAAGATGCTGAGCGTAGTACTTAGAAGGTGATTGATAAACAACAGCTGCTTATTCATACTCTGACATGGACTATCTCCCTGAAGGAACTATTACCCTCCCAACCAGGCGGCCGTCGGATCATGTGATTCCTCAGTACACACCTGCTCCTGTTCATTATAGCACTGTCCCCTTGATGTCTTCATTTTAAAGTTTCTCACGCACCAAGAAAGCCAATGCGGAATTCGGGGCGTCCACGTTTCATTGTGCTGAAGACCAGGGAGAAAGGCAGTACCCTCACCCCGTAGCTCAATCGTGTCACTCCAACTCAAGAATTTAGGAAAATCCTGAAACTCTTACCACTGTTGGGCCTGACAGTCCATCTCCCTGACATTTCCTTCCAACGAGCCCAGGAAGCAACGGGAAGATGATGAATTACTTATCAGAAACGCTGGAGTGTGAGCCTTTTAGGTTTATGGGGAGCACGGCGTCCCCTTCACGGGACAGACTGCGGCTGACCCTGTAACACGAGGCACCGGGGAGACAAGGCACCCTAAGCCTGCTCCCCGTGGATTTACCAGCAACAATGTGGAAATGTCATGCGAACAACAGCAACAATGAGTGATTATTAAGCACGTGGAGCTCAGGTGCCACACAGAGCACTTCCCGTGCATTTCTCCATCAAATGTCTGTGACAACCACCGGTGTTATTCCCATTCTACAGAAAAAGATCATTAAGGAAGGTTTAGGAAGATCAATCAATCCGCCGCAAGACACAGAAAAAATAAGAGGCAGATCAAGGCTTTAAGTCCTGTTTGCCTCAGAGCGCCCCACACAGCTACAGCCGCGGGGTGCTCTGACTCCGGGCCGTGAGGTGCTTCGTGCACTCACCACGCACGAAGGCATTAGGTATTAACGTGGACCTGTCCCATAACCTCTTCAAAAATAAAGGCCAGCATCGGGGCGCCTGGTGGCTCAGTCGGTTAAGCGTCCGGCTTCGGCTCAGGTCATGATCTCACGGTTTGTGGGTTTGAGCCCCGCATCGGACTCTGTGCTGACAGCTCAGAGCCTGGAGCCTGCTCCAGATTCTGTGTCTCCCTCTCTCCTCTGACCCACCCCTGCTCGCGCTGTCTCTTGTCTCTCAAAAACAAATAAATGAATAAATTGAAAAAAATTGAAAAAAAAATAAAGGCCAGCATCTTTTCTCCCTCCGACAGACGACAAGAGCCACGTCCCCAGGCCAGCACAGGGTCTCCGCAGCCGTGCCCGCGGAGGGCAGGCGGAGGCCGATCCCCGGGCCGTGCGGCCCCGCTGCATCAGCCCTGATGGCGCTTTGTCCTGGCTCACCCAGAAAGAAAGCCTGTTACTAACAAGTCACTAGCCCGGAATGGGGGCGCCTCTTCGTAATCTGCACAGAGGCACGCGTGGGCCGGCCACAGCCGTGGCTGTCACATGAAAGCTCCACAGCTGGCACGAGTCTGCCCTGGACGGGTGCTCTTTACCCCCACGCTGCCTACCAGGGAACAAGGGAGGGCTCAGGGTTCGGTGGTTTCTGGAACAGCAAGTACAACACGCCTAGGGACGCTCAGCACGGTCCTTCTGGTGGCAGCTGTGCAGAGGAGATGGCACAAACGTTTAAGTTTGATGCCAACCTCCTGTGGGAAGCTTCCTCTCGCCCTCAAGCCAGACTCCATGACCCCGTCTGCAGCAGCCCGAGCTTGAGCCCAGAGAGGTGCTTTCCCCGCTGCACCGCACAGCCTCCTCTTTGCCTACCTGCCACCCACCAGCCGGGAGGCGGACCCAGCAGGAACAGCGCCCCCTGCACCCGGCACCCTGCCCCGAGCATGGCACCCAGGCCGGTAACAGGTGCACGGCTACTGAAGAAAGTGAGGGGCGCCTGGGGGGGCTCAGTTGGTTAAGCGTCCGACTTCGGCTCAGGTCACGATCTCACGTGAGTTTGAGCCCCTCACAGGACTCAGTGCTGACAGCCCGGAGCCTGGAGCCTACTTCGGATTCTGTGTCCCCGTCTCTCTGTGCTCCTCCTCCACTCGTGCTCTCTCTCTCAAAATGAATAAACATTAAAAAAAAAAATTTTTTTTTAAAAGCAGGATGGGAGGGAAGGAAGAGATAAGAAGGAGAAGAGTTTCTATGGAAAGTCTGAAAGAGGAAGAAAATGGAAAAGCCCGAACAAGGCTCTCTGGGTACCTGCCTGAGTTCCAGCTCCAGGAAGCCCGCCTACCCAGCCACCATCAGGATGAACAAATGCGCACACACACATGCTCACCCATCACTCACGCCCACACACACACCCATACACGTTCACAGACACAACCACACACTCTCACACACACGTTCTCTCCACGAGGCAGTTTCTTCTTGGACCACAGCCAGAGACTTGATTAGGAAGAGGGGGGGAAATGAAAGGTTCTAAAGCAGACCACTTCCTACATGAGCAAAAAAGATTAAAAGGCTATAAAATAAACCAAAGGATTTAGGAACCTTCATGTTATAAAGGGAGACCAAAATAATAAATCAATTACTGCTCAGTTAAAGGTTTAATTAAACCATTTCAAGTATCTCTCAACTTAAAATGAATTGTGAAGGTTAAGCCTGAATAGAAATCATTAGAGAGAAACTAAGCTTCTGGAAGCCTCAAATAGTATGGACTCGCACAGAGAGAAAAAGAGAGACTTGGAGTTCTTAATGAAAGACTTTAGAAGAAATTTGCTCGTATGAAGAGTCTGAGTTTAATTAAAGCCTTAAATACTTTTAAAAATTAAACTGTACAGGCAACTAATCTTCCAGTATACATACACCAAAAAAGAGAGAGAGAAAACATGTTCAAGAAAAATTTAGGTCAAAAGTAAATTGGTTAATAAAGGAAAATAATTCTTTTTTTCTTTAAGTTTTTATTTATTGATTTTGAGAGAGAAAGTGTACACATGAAAGCATGCAAGTGGGGTAGGGGCAGAGAGAGAGAAAGAGAGAGAATCCCAAGTAGGCTCCATGGCAGCACGGGGCCCCCTGTGGGGCTTGAACCCATGAACCATGAGATCATGACCTGAGCCAAAACCAAGAGTCAGACGCTTAACCAACTGAGCCACCCAGGTGCCCTGGAAAATAATTCTTAAAGTAGCTTCACAGTAAGAATTTGATTATACCCAGAGCAGTATAAGAACAAGCAAATACCATCAGAGGACCCGGGCCCAATCCCACTCTCCCACCTACTAACTAAGTAACCCTGAGTGTGTTGTTGTAACTCTTCTAGTCTCTAAGCACATATTCCTCAATCATAAAATCTGAGCATCAGCAAGGAAATGGAAGACACAGACAACACTATAAACCAGCAAAACCTAACACCACCAAAAGCAGAACATAAATTCTTCTCAATCTTACATGGAACATTCTCCAGACCACATGTTAGGCCATAAATCAAGTCTCAATAAATGTACAAAGACTGAAATCATCCAAAGTATGTGGACTGAAATTAGAAATAAAAAATTCATTCAAGTGAATAACAACAACAACAAAAAAAAACCCAATTAAAAACTGCGCAGAGGGGCACCTGTGTGGCTCAGTCGGTTAAGCATCCGACTTCAGCTCAGGTCATGATCTCACGGTTCGTGGGTTCGAGCCCCGCGTAGGGCTCTGTGCTGGCAGCTCAGAGGCTGGAGCCTGTCTTCGGATTCTGTGTGTCTCTCTCTCTCTGACCCTCCCCTGCTCACGCTGTTTCTCTCTTTCTCAAAAAATAAATAAAAAACATTAAAAAAATATTTAAAAACTGCGCAGAGTACCTAAACAGACATTTTTCCAAAGAAGAGCTACGGATGGCCAACGGACACATGAAAAGATGCTCAACATCGCTCATCATAAGGGAAATGCAAAGTCAAAACTACACCTCATGCCTGTCAGAATGGCTAAAATCAAAAACACAAGAAACAACAAGTGTTGGTGAGGATGTGGAGAAAAAGGAACCCTCATACACTGTTGGTGGGAATGCAAACTGGTGCAGCCACTCTGGAAAACAGTATGGAGGTTCCTCAGAGAGTTAAAAAAAAAAAAAAAAAAAAAAAAAAAAGAACTACGCTACGATCCGCCAATTCCACTTCTAGGTACTGAAGAAAACAAAAACACTAATTTGAAAAGATACATGCATATCTACATTCACTACAATAGTATTTACAATATCCAAGATATGGAAGCAACCTAAGTGTCCATTAATAGACGAATGCTTAAAAAAGATGTGGTGTGTGTGTGTGTGTGTGTATACATATATATGTGTATATACAGAATGTGTGTATATATGTGTACACACACACACTACAGACATACACACACACAGACAGTAGAATATTACCTAGCCATAAAAAAAAGAATGAAGTCTTGCCATTCACAATGACACACACAGACCGAGAGGGTATCATGCTAAGTAAAATAAGTCTGAAAGAAAAAGTTAAATATATGATTTCACTTACATATGGATTCTAAAACACAGAAGAACAAACAGAATAGAAAGACTCATTGTTATAGAGAACAAACTGGGGGGTTGCTAGAGGGAGAGGCTGGGGAGACGGGTGAAACACATGAAGGGGAATAAGAGGCACAGAACTTCCAGGTATAAAAAAAGTAAGTCACAGGGATGAAAAGTATCACATAGAAAATATAATCAGTAATACTGTAATAACTCTGATACAGTCACAGATAGTTACAGATAGTAACTAGGGCCGCCATGGTGATCATTTCATAACGTATAAAAATATAGAATCACTGTCTTCTACATCCTGCATCTAATGTAGGAATGTATGTCAATTAAATTTTAATTTAAAAAAGAAAGGACAGGAAGAAATTTGCAAAACTAAAAAATACGTAGGAATTACATGGTACCCTACATAACCCACAGGTCAAAGAGGAGATCATACGGGAAATTAGGAAATACACGGAGATAATCAGAAGAAAAACACAGCATACGAGCATTCATGGGATGCAGTGGAGTGGTCTTCACAGGCAGTTCATAGCTGTAAATGCCTGTGTGAAATGCACAAAGGTCCCAAATCAGTGGCCCTACTCCTCCAACTCCAGAAACGAGAGAAAAGAGAAGCAAACCAAATGCACAGCAAACAGGAGAACAAAAAATAAGAGTGTAAAGAGATTAAGCAGAAAAACAAAAGATAAAATTTTAAAAACTGACAAACTTTTAGCTAAATTCACCAAGAGAGGGAAGGCTGAAATAGCTAAAAATCAAGAATGAAAGATGGAATATTACTATTAATCGTACCAAAAAAAAAAAAGGTTTTTTTTAATTCTAAAGGAATACTATGAACAATTACATGCCAACAAATGAGATAACTTTGATGAAATGGAAAATTTCCTAGACAGACACAAACTACTGAAAAGAATTCAAGAAGAAACAAAATATTGGTACACCTTTCATAATCAAAAAAATTCAGTCAATAATCAAAAATCTTCCCACCAAAAATGAAAAGCCCAGAACTAAAGGGCTTCACTGGTAAATTCTATCAAGCATTTCAGAAAAACTGACACTAACAGTGCAAAAATTTTCAAAAAAAAAAAAAAAAAACAACGAACAAAACAAAAACCAGAAGAGGAAGGAACACTTTCCAGCTCATTCTGTGAGGCCACAAACTATTTTGATTCCAAAACCAAAGACATCAGAAGAGAAATGATCCTACTGTTACTTCTGCATCTAAACATAAATCTCTTCATCAAAATACTAGCAAACCAACTCTGGCAGCATATTAAAAAGGACTATGCAGTATCACCAAGTGGGACAGCTCCCAGGAAGTGACTCCAGGTATGAAAATTCATCCATGTAAATCACCACGTTAATAGAATGAAGGGGAAAAAAAAAAACACACACATGGTCATCCCCACAGAATGACGGACCACGACTGCAGAGCAGGTGAGAAGGAGAACACGGGCCTGGTGGGCTGGCTATCAGGGAGAGAACAGGAGGAGGGATCCCTAGGAAGAGGGAGGCCCTGGATGGCCTCCCGAGCAGACAGCCATCTCTTTCACTAACATCAGTAATGGGGGCAGGGTGGTGGAAGTCAGCACACGCGTATGTTATAAAACACTGATGCACAGAGTTCCAGAAGATCTATCTGCTCTCTTATCATTTGTTCATTATTTATAAATGAAATGAAAAATTCAAATTCTTTTACCTCATTCACATTTCATTTTAGAAGGAAGAAAATCTTACTAAGCAAAGTTGAATAAAAATAGAATTAAGGGTTTGTAACAAGCTTTCTCTAAGTTATCGACACATTAACCCACGTGACGTCTATCTGCCATATGAGTTTTACAAAAGAGTTTATCCATTCTTCTGAGTCTATAGATGTTCAACCCCAGAGACAGGTATAGCAACATTATTCCAAGTTCCTGATTAAAGCTTTGGTTCCATCCATCTGTTAAGCTACACTCTTTGGAAAGCCAAAGCATCTCTTTATTTTTTAAAGTTTAATTTATTTATTTTTGAGAGAGAGAGAGAGAGAATGGCAGAGAGAGAAGGGGAGAGAGAATCCCAAGAAGGCCCCAGGCTCAGTGCAGAGCCCAACGCAGGGCTCCAATTCACCACCCATGAGACCATGACCTGAGCCAAAATCAAACGTCAGACACTCAAATGACGGAGCCACCCAGGCACCCCAAGCCAAAGCATCTTAACTGTTCAACAGGAAGGCAGCCGTGGGGAATATGGAAGTCATCAGGGATCCTCCAGTGAGGTCTGGGCAGGTGAGCCTTACTCACTCCCAGGCTGGGTGGCAGAGGGAGGCAAGGCTGAACTGTGAAGGTCTTGGCATTAGGCAGATTCTTTTGTTTTTTTTCAGCTTTACTAATGCATGATTGACAGACAAACGTTGCATATACTTTGATTATACAATATGCTTTTAAGACGTACAAGATGATTTAATGTACATATACACTGTGAAATGCTCACCGCAATCAACGATAGTGACCATTTTCCTCTTTTGAGGAAAACACTTAAGGTCTACTCTGTCAGCAAACTGCCAGTACGTAATACAGGATTGTTCACTATAATCCCCATGGTGCGTATCAGATCGCCGGGACTTATTCATCTCAAAGTTTGTACCCTCTAGACTGTCATCTCCCATCCCCCACTGCCCGCAGCCACCATTCCACTCTCTGGTTCTATGAATTCAGCTCTTTTAGACTCCACATGTATGTGAGATCATACAGTATTTGCCTTTCTGGGTCTAGCTTATTTCACTTAGGATTGCGTCTTCCACATTTGTCCATGTTGCAAAGGCAGGATTTTCTCCTTTTTTAAGGCTGGATAATATTCCTGTGTGTGTGTGTGTTTCTCTATCCATTCACCTGCTGACACTTAGTCCATTGTGAATAATGCTGGAATGAACACAGGGGTGTGGATATCTCTTCCAGATCCTTCATTTCTTTTGGATGTATTTCCAGAAGTGAGATTGCTGGATCATATGGTAATTCTACCCTCACTTTTTTGAGGAACCTCCAAAGTATTTTCCATAGTGGCTACACCAATTTACATTCCCACCGACAGGACACTCGGGTTCCCTTCGCTCCCCATCCTCACCAGCACCTGCTGTCTTCCTGAGGACAGCTGTTCCAAGGGCTGTGAGGTGGTGTCTCACTGTGGCTTTGACCTGCACTTCCCGGGTGGGTGGTGACACTGAGCATCTTTTCATGCACCTGTTGGTCATCTGTATGCTTCTTTGGGAGAATGTCTGTTCAGGTTTTTTGCCCGTTTTTAATCAGTCTACTGGGTAGATTCCTAATGACAAAATAACTTCCCTCCTCGTCCACAAAGCAAAGAGAATCAAACATGCACTATCGGCTGAGATGTGATCATGTGTGACGTCCCACCTCAGTCCTGCTTTCTCAAAGTGGGGAGAACCCACGAGGCCAGTGACAGGGCTAAAACACCGTGGACACACCTCTACCTGCCGCTGGGGAGGACGACACAAATTCTCCTGCTCCTGCTCATTCGCCATCACTGGTTTCAGGTGCTGGCCTCCCTCGGTTTCATGTTCCACCACTGACGGGGACTAGCAGAACTTCTCTTAACTTCTCAACGACTTAATCTTCTGTCAGGCGTATTTCTCCGAGCTCCCTGGGAGCGGCCAGAGGGACTCATTAACCAAAACATTTTTTGTCTGGAGTCTCTCCTTGTTAACGACACCAGACAGATGATCAATAAGCCGGCCTATTTAGAAATGCCAGCCTGAATGTTCCCAGGAAGGAGCAATCGGTTATCTGTGTGGCTAATGAGTCCTGCGACAGACCACTGATGGCCACGGACTGTACTTCTGCACAGGAGACTGGCTGGTGTCCCTCACATGTGACCATGGTTTTGTGGGGGCTTTTTCCCCCGCTATCGTCTGCAGCTACCCCTCCTGTATTACACATTGTCTCTGTCGGTGGGGACCTAATTACGGGGCCCAGATGGTTCCTCTAATCCGTCCACCTGCCGTATCTGACGCCATTCAGTGGGAGACGTCTGTACGCTGCGGACAAGACGTATCTCACTTCACACGCCGACTGTGAACCTGACGGAGTCTGTGCGAATCAAAGCTTTGCAACTTGGATCCTTGTTCCAGGTTTACACCTCAGTCCGGAAATGTGGGGTCTCAGATCACATATTCTCATACATTAATCACGTATGTTGTCACAGCATCCCTTTATTGTCTCCTGTGCCAGGCGTCATCCAAGGTGACACGGCCACGTCCTCTGACTCAACCCTCAGCGCCCACCTTGTGACAGGCATGTTTATCTTCATTTGTCAGGTGAGCACGGTGAGGCTCAGAGAAGTCATATCATCCGCCTCAGGTAACGCAGCTGGTAGGTCTGAGAGCTGGCTTAGACCCACACTCGTCTGACAAAAAACTCACGGTTTGTTTTTTATGCTGTTGGACGCTACCACCGCCTTTCATTCACTCAATCATTCATTCACTTCTTCCTTCATTCTTCCTTCTAAAGCCAGGCCCTGGAGAAGCGCCCACAGAGGCCAGGTACAGTGAATTCTAAAGCACAGGGACGCCTGGGTGGCTCAGTCGGTTAAGCACGTGACTTTGGCTCAGGTCATGATCTCATGGTTTGTGGGTTCGAGCCCCGCATCGAGCTCTCTGTGCTAACCGCTCAGAGCCTGGAACCTGCTTCGAATTCTGTGACTCCCTCTCTCTCTCTGTCCCTCTCCTGCTCACATGCTCTCTCTCTCTCTCTCTCAAAAATAAACATTAAAAAATTTTTAAAAAAAGCACAATCTTATTTTGAACAGACCTACAACCAGACAATTGTCAACTGTTGGAGATATGAACTTCCTGGGTTTCTATGCCCAGCAAACAGAAACCCAGCACGGTAATGTGGGCGGTCAGCTCACCGCCATCATCACCAGCAGGCGCGTCCGTGGCCGTGGCCCCCTCACCCGGCACCTGGGCCCCTTACCATCTCCGCTTTTGCGTGGGTTGGTGGGTTCAGGGGTGCTCAGAGGCCTGAGGGGAATGATGATCTCGTCCGCATTAACCCCTTCTCCTGCGTGCTTCTCAGAGACGTGGGAGAGGAGCTCCGGCTGACTCGGTGAGAAAAGGTTACAGCACTTGCACATGAAGATGGCCGTGTTCTCTGTGAGGGGGGAAGAAAGCAAACTGTGCTATGTCATCTGAACGAAAACAATGATCACTTCCAATCACCAAAGGAAAATATTGAATGTTGCCCTTCTGAGCAATGGCCAGCCTCCAGCTGATTGTGTCCCTCTTATGGATACCTCCGCGCCAAGCACCTCACTTCTAACTTCAGGGGGCCTCCGTTGCCAGAAAATTCTTTCTCCAGAAATTCAAAACCATCGTCCTTCCGGATGATGTCTGCTATGGACCCCCGTTACCCAAACCCGACAGCCCAGATTCCGGCATCGACACAGCAACGTGTAAGAGCGAAACCCAGCCTTCAGATGAGTGTGCCGCACTGACAGCCACGAAATGCTTGAGCGAGGCTCTCTCCAATTAGCTACAAGGAGAAATTGATCAAAATAGTGTTTCTCAAGAGCCAAGACACCTTCCACCGCTGGCGCAGGAACTGGGAACAAGAAGAATGGGAACATGTCGATTTGTTTTAAGCTACTTAATTCCTATTTGAAAGCAGCACCACCATTCACGAATATTTACTAATAGTCTGTTAGAGTTCATCCCATTATACCAGGCGGGAAGACATAGTGGGAAAACGCTCACTTTTGAGTCAGATAAGATAATTGTAGGTGCGTGTAGGAATATCAAATTTAGGATCAAAAAATAATTAAACGCTAGAGGTTTTTTTTTTTTTTAGCAATGGCAAGAGGAACTGGTACCATGGAAAGGACAATGGTTTGAAGCCGGACAAACCCAGGTTACATGCCCAACCCTACCCCTGAATGCTTACTGCCCCTGGGCGACCTCCGAGGCGTAGGAAGAATCCCTTGGTTGCTGGGATGATGCAGGACACACAGCCCACTCAGCAGTGGGAACACAGCAGGCACTCGGGAAACCACAGCGCTCCACCTACCACGGGCCCGCGCCCACCTCACCCACGCGGCGGGGCCCTCACCATCACTAGCCCCAGGGGGCCTCTCAATGCCGCCTGGCAATCACACACGGTCTCTAGCCACGTGCTCTCCGTGGATGGTGAACAAATGTCTCAGACCCGTCCATTCCTACCTCCCATCTTCCCATTTGGCCACTGACCTCACTTCCTATTTCACATGGAGCCACCAGAAGGCAGCCTCCGAGGGCTCCCTCTGCCCCACCTGCCCACCTCTTGCCCCTGCACTCACCCACCCAGCCTCGCTCCTGTTGATATGAAGGCTGGCACCAGCAGTGGCACAGAAGGTGGGGGAGAGGGGATCCGTGGGAGTGGGCTACCCCAATGCAGGCAATATTTTTATCACTGACATGGTTCAGAATTGGTGGCTTAGGGAGATGAAAAAAAACAAAAAAGCAGACCAACACTTAAATGTTATTACTTTAGGGGCGCCTGGGTGGCTCAGCCAGTTAAGCGTCTGACTTCAGCTCTGGTCATGATCTCAAAGTGCATGAGTTCGAGCCCCATGTCAGGCTCTGTGCTGACAGATCAGAGCCTGGAGCCTGCTTTGGATTCTGTGTCTCCCTCTCTCTCTCTCTCTCTGCCCCTCCCCTGCTTACACTCTCTCTCAGTATAAATAAATAAACCTTTTTAAAAATGTTGTTATTGCTTTAAAATTCTCTGAAGACAAGGCGCCCTTAGTGTCTGCACCTGGGAAGAGTGTCCCCACAGCCCGCCCGGGAAGACCACTGGACAAAGGGGCAAGGCAGTGGCCTGTGTGCAGCGAACCCCAACCCCTCCCGCCCAATGACCGCGTTCCAGTAACTTCTTTCTCCAGAACACCAATCCGTCCTCTCTACCGCTTGCCACATGCTCACCTCTCCCATCTTAACACAAGACTCTCCACCCTCCCTGCCCTCCCCCACCCCATTTTCCTCCTCCTCCTCCTCACAGCAAGATTCCCCTCCCAGAAAGAGGAGACAGGAAAGAAAGGCAGTGAGCCCACCAGGCCGCTGCCACAGTGAGGACCGAACCCCGCCGGGCCCTGGGGCTGCAGAAACAGACCCCCTCTGCATCCAAAGGAAGAGTTTCTCCACAAACGAGCAGGAGGAGTGACGACCAAAGAGAACTCCCCCCGACCAAATAACACCGGAAATAGAAATTAACAAAGCAGAACATTGTTTCGTCAATAAAACTCTCTCATGAATAGTGTCAATCGATATTTTATTTTTTCCAAGAAATGCTTTATTCCTAAGGAACCCAAAGTGCTTCCCGTGCAAGTAAGAAGAGATCACAGTAACACTTCTGGGCTTTCTACGCGGCCGTGTTGTTTTCAGTGTGTTTCCCGACAGCGAGCTCATGGCTCAGGCGGAAAAGGGATTGTAATCCCCTTTCCACCGGTGAGGAAACCGAGGCTGAGACGGGATAAGCAGGCTGCCCGAGTCACGGTCGGCAGGGAGCAGACACCAGCCAGACTCTCTGCGACCTGCTTCTGATGCGAGCCGTGTTCGGCTACACCCCGTGAGTGGAGTTCCTTCAAGTTAGGCTAAAATACTCACCATTGTAACCAACAGCGTCTGAAATGAAAGTCATTCCGAAGAGCATAACCCCCAAACCACCGATCAAGTGCTTTCTCGTCCACTGCGGTACCTAGGGAGCCGCGGGCACGGGGGTGCCCCCTGAAGGCCCCGGGGCAGAGAGGACTCCGGTGTGAGCCCCGCCAAGGAGCGGGCCCCAGCTGCCCAGGGGAGGGGGACATGACACGGAACAGGTGCATCTTACGGTTTTCAGGAAACTACTTCCCAACAGACCTGTGCGTATTATTGGTTTCTGTGACGCTTTCGGAGAAAGGGAATTCTGTGACGTTTCACGGAGCAGCACTTTGGGGGGCCACAAAGTCATGGGGAGGGGTCTCCGTTCACAGGCACACCAGGCACTGTCTGGAGACCAACCAAATAAAAGCACTTTTGCATCTATGTACGCCCAAGTGTTGGAGGCTGCTGCATCAGCTAACCCACGAGTTAGCGGTCAGGCGAGGCCGCCACACCCGAAGGACCAGGCAGGCACCTGACCTTGGCTGCCTGCTATCAATTAGCACGTGCTTCCCAAGAGCCTGCTGCATGTCCCCTCCATGAGGCGAGTGGGGACTCGACCTGGAGACCCCAAGGTGTGGGTGGAGGTAAGTGCGGGTGACCCAGCCAGACTGTCACTTAACTGAGGGGGTGGCCGGAGACAAGCAGGCATGGAGGGCAGCCTCACCTGCCCCAGGCCCAGGGTCTCCTGGGCACCATGCGGCCCTCCCGACGTCAGCACTGCTAAGGAACGTGGCCATGTAACAGCCCACAGGCCCACAGAACTGCCCCGAGCTGCGGCAGCAAGGTTGGGGGGGGGGGAGGGCTCTACTTTGCCACCAACCGCGCAATCTTGAATTTTTTTTTTAAGACTTTCTTTTATAAGTAATCTTTACCCTCAACGTGGAGCTCAAACTTGCAGCCCTGAGAGTACGAGTCGCCTGCTCTACAGACTGAGCCTGTCCGGTGCCCCGATGCAACCCTGGCTTTAAGGGCAGCGGCTTCCAGAAGCCCAGACAGAACACACCGTGTTCCCTCCTGAACGAAATCTGTGAATGTCCCGCAGGCCTCCGAGCAGGAGGGAAGCCGCGCTCTCCGTGGAGACGCGCACAAAGCAAAATGCCAACACATGGGAAGAGAGTGTCGGATCGGGCTGCCTCCCCAAAATACTAAGAATTGTTATCCCACCAAAATAACAACAAGGAAGCTGTTTCCATTTTTTATAGTAGACAGATATGAAAAAATGTATCTTATACCCTGAAATATAATCATAATTATGCTGTCAGCTCATTCTGATGAAGATGCTATAATTTGGATGCATTTTTAGGTCCAATTACTTCCTGTGCACTCGTCCTCAACAAAAGGATTCAGAGAGAAAATCACATGTTCAAAACAAGGAAAATCACAGAAGTTTGGGTTTTGAGTGTTCGATTCTATGAAGTGTCTGCCAGCTTTTAGCAACTACACTATACTATTAAGAAGGAAAATCTCAAAATAACTGCATAAGCACGTCCTCCGTTCTGAACTCTGATCTGCAAACAGTCCAGGCCAGGAAGAGCCACATCCTGTCTGTGACCCCTGACTCGGCCGGGGACCAGGAATGAGCAAGCCGCGGACCTCAGTCCTCGAAGAAGGGCACGAGGAAGAATGGGCCCGGAGGGCCTGGGAGGTTGGTTAGGCCCCTGTGACACTGGGAGGGTCACTGGGAGCTAACAGGTCCCACCTCTTACTCTGGCCATGGGCAGCACACAGGTGAGCTAAAGCTGGCCTGTTCCCAAGGGGACCCTCCCCGCCCCCCCCCGCCTCCCCCCCCCCCCCGCCCCGATCTCAGGCCCTTGAGTAAACATAAACAGAGTCAGTTCAGCCTTGAGCTAAAGTCACATGCTCCAACCAGCTCGCAGGACGCTCCAGCCCCAGCACACGATCAAGGGCACACTGTCCCTCTGGCTGCTTCTAAGTCTAGCCCCTCTGGGACGCTCAAGGTGGGATGACCAGAGCAAGATAGGATTCAGGCTTTCCAGGTCTCCTGGTCCTGTAACAGAGCTTTTTATTTTTATTTATTATGATTACAATTATTACTATCATCATCATCATAATACAGCTGATACAGACCCTAGAGAAGAGAGGCAGCCCACTTATCATCCCCTGGAGAATAACAGCATCACTGAGCAGTTTGGGGTGTATCCTTCTAACCTTCTGCTGTGCATCACAGGAGACAGAGAGACATCATTCACACCTATCCTTTCCCTCCTCACAGGGGTCCTAACGCCCTGGCTCCTCCACCCTCCGCCCACCCTCCCCCCCACCCCGGTCCCGCTCCCAGCACCAAGCTCAGGACAACAGTCATCCTACAAAGGCCAAAGCCCATAGACCATACTGCTGCCCAAAGGCGGAGCAGGAAGCCAGACTTCCACCAGGACTGGGCAATTAAGGAAGCACCCCTCCTACTCCCTGCTGGGCTGGGGTCGGAGGAGGCCCAGTAGGGAGCCTGAACCCCCATCCTGCCCCGCAGTAGTGGGGCACATCTTCCCACAGGCATCAACAGAGGCCGAGGAGGGAGCCTGGACTTCTCCGCTCATTGGCAGTAACGGAGCGAGACCCCAAGTCCCCACCCGAGCAGTGTCAGAGGGGCCTGCTAAAACAGAAGATTTAAAGAAGATCCAGACTAACACCCAAAATGCCCAGAATTCAATTAAAAAAAAAATCATTCCTCATAATTTTTCAAGAATCAAAACAGAATGGAAAAGACAGACGAAAGAAACCAAGGACCTCGAAAATGGAACAAGAAAGAGCACACGATCTGAATAACAGGGAAAATAGACTGAAAAAAATGAACAGAGCCTCAGGGACGTGTGGGACTATAACAAATGATCTAACCTGTGTGGCATCAGGGTCTCGGGAGAGGAAAAGACAGTGGGGCTGGGAAAGTATTCAGACAAATAATGGCTGAAACTTTTCCAAATCTGGCAAAAGACGTAAACCCACATATTCAAGAAGGTCAGCAAATCCCAAACAGGATAAACCCAAAGAAATCTACGCCAAGGCACATTATTAGCAAAACTTCTGAAAACTGGAGACAAGGGAGAACCCTGGAGAACAACTTCCCGTGGGGGGAACTGTCTGAGTGACAGCAGATTTCCCAGCAGACACAATGGCGGCCAGAAGGAAGTGGCACATTGTTCAAGCGCAGCGAGGAAGCAAGTGTCCGCCTAGATCCACCGACATCCAGCAAAAACACCCTCCCAAAATAAAGGGGGAACCGAGACATTCCCAGAGGAAGGGAAACTCCAAAACTTGTCCCGCAGACTGAACCTCTCAGAATGGCTTAAAAGAGTTCCCTAAATAGAAAGGAAATGACAAAACAATGAATCTTGGGACATCAAAAGGGGGAAAAGTACAAAGGAAAGTGTAAACATATGGGCAAATCCATCAGATTTTCCTTTTCCTTTTAGTTTCCTAAAGTACTTCTGACTGTTGAAGCAAAAAGCACAAGTGTGTCTGAGGAGCTTCTCAGTATCTGCAGAAGAAACATTCACAACAACGATAAACGGAGAGTAGAGGGGGCGTGAAGGGTGGCAACATCTCTCCTCCTCCCCCACGCGGGCAAAGTGTCAACAACAGTTCTGCCTGTGGACCGTGGGGGTGGCTACACGAACCCACACACGTGATAAATTATGTAAGACGCAACCCGGGTGGGGCTGAGATGAGGAGAAAGCTCTGGAGATGAACGGTGGCGGTGGCTGCCCAACACTGGGAACGTGCTTAACGCCGACACCTAAAAATGGTTAACCTGATAAATTTCATGTTATGTACATTTTGCCAAAAAAACAAACGTAACCATTGGAGTAAATCAGGTAACGGGTACGTGAGACTTCTCAGTACTATCTTTTAAATGTCCCAGAAAGTTATTTCAAAATACGAAGTTCAAAAAAAATGAGAAATACCGTGGCAGACGAAACAGACCTCCGACTACCAGCGCGGCTCCTCCGGAAAGGACTCTGAACTTGAGAAGCAGCGTGTAGCCTGCTTGGCGTATCCACATCCCTCCAATCCCAAACACGCTATGAGAAATGTAGGGCTCAGAAGGGTGGAGTGAGGTGGCTCGGCAGAAGGGGGTCAGTCCCGGGGCCTGTGCCCACCTCTGTGGGACAGCGGGGTGATGTGGGCCCTGAAGGGCTGGCACCCCACATCTGTGTCGAGCACCGTCCACCCCTGGCGCGCCCGTTACCTGCAGCCAGAGCCCCATCCAGCCCAACGCCGTCCATCTTCCTCTCAGCACTGATAGCCCTGGGGACATAGTAGGCACTCAGTAAACGTGAGATGAATCGATGGATGTGAACATGTATCAATGCCCACAAGAAGACAAAATGCTACATTACTAGACTATTAGATTACTCTATTTAAAAGCTTTAGTTTAAAAAAAAATCCCTTTTCTCTCCTTGATCAGTATAAATCATCCTCTGCTTTGCAACTGTCTTTTACTCGGATTGATTCACTCTAACGGGTGTTCAACAGGCAAAGCTCAGATCCTATTAAATGATCTATCTTATGAAAACAGTAGGGCTGGCAAATTCTTTCAGAGTTAAATATTTTTGTTTTCTCGCTTTTCGCTCGCCCTTAGGTTAATTCGTAGGCGCTGGCAGCTTTCCAATAAGAGTGGAAATATTTTAACAACATAAAGCCAGATTGCTGTCACAGCCAGTGTGACGAAAAAGTCTCATTGTGCAGCCTCGTACAATCAAAAATACCTCTTTCGTTTATCTTCAGGAAAGGAGGCTCGGTGTAGAACAAAACACTATCTTCCATTTAGTTTATTTTACAGACCCTGCCACCAGCCGTGAATACGCTGTGTACGTCGTCATCATCCCCACGATGACTGGGAACTTGCTGTAACCAAAACACAGGCGAATTGAAGAGGAAGAAGAGAGCACGAAGCTCCAATCAATTAAACCCTCACCATGCGAGCCTCATGCTAGGCGTACTTAATCTTCACAACAATCCTAAGAAATGGGTTTTACTATTCCATTTCCTCAAATCTCAGACAACATCTATTTTAAGAGGCGCTGATATTTTACATACCACTAAAAAAGATTAAAACGCTGCCAAATAAACGAAGACACGCTGATTTCCTATCACACAGACGGTAAGACACCTCCTGATTTTAGTGATGCTACATCGTGAGTGTTTGAATCAATGGGACTCGGTAACGCTTTCAGATTCCCACGGAAGTGCAGCTCGGTCTCAGGGCTGGGGGGGAGGGTGGGCGTGAACCCAGGAGAGGCTGACTGGAGCCCCGCTCCTGTCCCAGCACCCCCAACACACCCTGGGGCTGGGCGCCCCACTTCCGGGCTTATTTCCGTGACAGTATTTGAAACCCTGCTTCCCAGAAAGAGGACAAGACCAACATTTCCTGAACACCAGGCACTTTCATACTCCGTCACGTGTAATCCTGACGAGGAGGGCTGTTGCTAACAGACACCTCCACGAGAAAGGGGGAAATGCAACCCTTCCTCAAGACACTAGCTCCCCCTGTCAGAAAGTGGTCACAATATACGGATTTTCTTGAAACCGACATTTTACTACCATTTGCAGAAAGCTGCCATAAAGAATACACAAATCTACGAAGTGAATGAGTTCCCTTACATGTGTTGCCCTGGTGCAGTGTGCAACCGGCACAGCTGTACAAGGCGGCCCTGCTACGCAAGTCAGCCACGAAGATATCACTATCACATGTCACAGATAAGGATGCTATCATCACTTGTACAAGAGGATCGAATTCCGGCCTACATGGCTCCAAAGCTACTCGGTCAGCACACAAGAAACTTAGAAATGAGGAAGGAACACATGTAGTACATGCATGCGTGTGGGCGTGTGTCTATACAAGAACATACGAACCACACGCCGCAGGAGACCATGTGGAGGAAGATTTCGCAGGGGAGGGGGCGGAGCCGGCCCAGGAGGTGGTGAGGCAGGAGCAGGGGCTTCCACAAACAAGGAGCCAACAGGGGCAGAGCACAGGGGAGCCTCAACCCTTGAAAAGCCTTGAGAGCAGAGAGGGGAGAACAAATCCAAGGCAGGGAGGCACAGGAGGGCGCCTTCCGGAGGTGGGTAGCAAGTCCTGGTCCTCGGAAAACCCACCGTGGAAGCCTGCCTAGGAGTGGCGAGGAGGACACTGGCCACTGGACCAAGTAAGCCCGGAAGTGGGGCCCCCAACAGAAGGGGGCTGCCTCCCAGCTCGATGGTGGCCCAAAAGCTGAATCTGTATTTAGAATCTCTGGATTTTTAAATACTGGCAACTAAATGAGATTTTTCTGCAAAAACAAAACAGAACCCAAGCCGTGCAGGCCAAACAGACCAAGCCTGCGGGTTACACCTGTCCTGGGGGCTTCCAACCGCAACCTCTGAGAAGAGGTTTCCCACGCAGGTGACCCGAGGGCTGCTTCAGCCTGCCGGGGAGAGCCCGGGAGCCCTGTGTGAGCAAGCAGAGATGGAGAGACAGAGACGGAGAGACGGAGACAGAGCTCGGGCTCCGGACTCTCCTCCTAACCAGCCAGCCCCCAATCCCCGGGAGCAGGGCCGGCTCTGGGCAGGCACATCCTGAAGGCCGGTTACGATACTTTGGTTCAGAGACCCTCCCCAGTCGTGGTCACAGGTGTAAGAACCCAGGAAAGAAATGACATTTTAAAACCCCACTTACACGGATATTAGAAATACAGGGGCAGTGAGTGACAAAATAAGGTCTCCCTCTTGGGGGAGGCAGACATTGACCCCAGGCAGTCTGGGCCGGACGCTGGCCGGAAGCAGCAGCACGGCCACAGCTGCGGACCCTGAGCCGGGGACACGGACTCCGGACACAGGACCAAACACTTCCCATGGCTGATGACGTTTTGATATTTCTCTCTGACGTGATTAGACACGTGACTGGCCAGGCAAGGGTAGAGGAGACATTATGCCTTATGCCTCTCTGCCATTCTCTCCAAATGAAATGTTAGGATGACAAATAAAAGTGCTCAGGTACAAAAAAAGAAAAAAGAAGGAAAAAAAAAGGAAATTGGTTTAACCAGTAGAGCAAGATAGACTCTGATGTGGAATCAATAAGGAAAAGGCATCTTTTACACAAGTGTTACATCCACTATAACAAGATGCCTGGTGGGTGTGGACAGCCAAGCCTTGAAGTGCCAGATTCTACAACTACAGATGGGCGGAGCCAGGTGTGCAGACGGCCAGGTGAGCACAGCACCCAGGTGCGCAGAGGCCCCAGGTGCGCAGAGGTTCCGGGATCAGGGGAGGCCGGGCAGAAGGCACCGGAGCTCCCAAAGCTGGAGGTTCTAGGAAAGTTCCCACAGGTCAGCCGTGGGAAGGGAAGGCATGACGACTTCGTGGCCCAAAGCAGCCCCCTCAACCTTCCCTGCCACCCCAGCAAGTGAATAATATACTGCCTCCTTCGCTCACACAGAGCTTCATGTCTGCGATGGCACTTGATCCTCCCCACTGACCTGTGAAGGAGCTAAGTACCACCCCAATCATCATCATCATCATCATCATCATCATCATCATCATCCCCAATTTATGGAGGAGAAAGCGAGGGCTCAGGGAAGTTAGTGAGTTGCCAAGGAGCCCAGCCAGATAAATCACAAGCTCAAAACTTGACCAACACCTTCTGACGGGCCACTCACCTGGTGGCCAACACTGTGTTTCCTGTAACACGACAGCAGGTCACTGCCAGGAACCCAAGGCCCAGTCCGCCACCCACAGCCCGCATCACAGTTAGAGAGGCATTTCTTTCTTTCTTTCTTTTTTTTTAATTTTTTATGTTTGAGAGACAGAGAGAGACAGCGCGAGCAGGGGAGGGGCAGAGAGAGGGACACACAGACTCCGAAGCAGGCTCCAGGCTCCGAGCTGTCAGCACAGAGCCCGACGCAGGGCTCAAACCCACGAACAGACCTGAGCCGAAGCCGGACGCTCAACCGACTGAGCCACCCGGGTGCCCCTAGAGAGGCATTTCTAATGATTAATTACAACTAAGAAGAGTGGCTACACCAAAAGGGGGGACTTCGCCCTCTGCGTGTTTGTCATCATTTACTACAGCAACTCATCCCAGGGAGCAACGAGCTGGAAAATGAGCGCTCCAGACGTGGGTGCCACCCACCCAGACCACACACGCTTATTAGGCATGTCCACTGCACGGCTTGGGAAGGTCTAGAACTAGGAAACAGAGGGCCACCACATACAGGACAAACAGCTTTTCTAGCAATCACAAAACAAAAAACAAAAACATGGGTTGTTACCAACAGGCAGGAAACGAGTGGCGCCATACACGTGCTAGTGGCACCCTCTGGTGGCTGATCAGGGAACCACAGCCTCCACTGACCGGACGGAAAAAGTAGGCCATAACTAGCATTTACTGATCACTAATTCTGCCAGACGCCGCCGTGTGCCTGTCACCCACTTAATCTGCACATTAATCCAGTGAGGGAGGGGCTGCTGTCCCCACTTTAGCTGGGCCCAGGGAGGTGACCGCAAGGCACGCAGAAGCAGAGCACCCCCACACCACCACTCCCCAGGCCCAGCGCCCATCCTAAGTGAGTCACCATGTGACACTGCTGCTTGTCCAGTAAGGGGTGGGCCCGTCCTGGCAGCCCAGTCCCGGCCAATCCAGCAGGTGACTCAGACCCAACTGCAGCCACGGACGCTCTGTCCTCATCAACATCAGCCACCGCCCGGCCAATTCGGAAGCTGCACAGAAGTTATTCTCCTGTCCTACGGTGCTTTCCCGTTTACGGCCACGTCTCCATGTGGCAGTGATGCCGGGCCGGAGAAGCCGGACTCCGGGGACAGGCGAGATTCCAGCCACACAAGGCAGAAAAGCAACATGATTCCCTGCACCGTCTGAGTTAGGCTGGGGTCACCCTTACGCAAGTTCCTGGGGCCGAGGCTACTGGGGTGTGGCGGGGTTCCGTTTGGGCACATGTGAATTCAGTCTGTGAACATCCCTGGAGCTGTTTGTCTATTCTGGGCACACCTTTCCACATGTGTGCTGTCCACCAACTTAAAAAATTTGCACAGCAAATTTTAAAGGTAAAGATGTAAGGAAAAAAGTAGATTCCGATTCACAAGTGAATCTCTTATTTAAAATGACACGAGGGGGCGCCTGGGTGGCTCAGTCAGTTGAGCGTCCGGCTTCGGCTCAGGTCATGATCTCACTGTTCATGGGTTCGAGCCCCGCATCGGGCTCTGTGCTGACAGCTAGCTCAGAGCCTGGAGCCTGTCTTCGGATTCTGTGTCTCCCTCTCTCTCTGACCCTCCCCTGCTCACACTGTCTCTCTCTCTCTCAAAAATTTAAAAAAAAATTTTTTTTAAATAAATAAAATCACAATTTAAAAAATATATACTTTTTAATTAATAAAACAAAATGACACATGAAGTAAGAGAGAAGGGCAGCCATGAAGCCCAGACCTAGACATGAACCCACCGTTGCCCAGCAGCCGTGTGACCCTGGCCCCTGTGTGTACTCGGGTCTGCTGGGCTTCTGTTTCTTTCTCTGCCGTGGGGGGACCACAGGACACCATGAATGCAACATGCACAGCTCGGCGACCAACACCTCCAAATCACAGCCCGTAAGATGGCAGGAAGGGCATCAGGCTGGGTCAGGGCTTGGGTCCCCAGCCCCTAACTGGCTCCCGCCTCCAACTGGACAGATTCTATGTAAGTCTCTGAATCTCTATAGACTCAAAACAGAAGCTGCCTTCAAATGTTTTAAAGTGAAACCTGTGCTTAAAGGTTAATGTGGAGAGAGCCAAACGTAGCCACCGGCCACCAGGGCCAAAGCAAGGGAGGAGAGACAGAGGCACCCAGCACCCCGCGAGGCCTGCGGGCCCATTATGCTCCTCCTGCCTCCTGGCCACACCCACAGATCATCTCCAAGGTGCCCTCCCAGCCCTGAGGTCGGAGGGCTAAGCTCTGAGCCGGGCACATGCTAAATTGTGGTATTATCATCACGCATCTCATAAAATGCGATGAACACAATAGCTT
Organism: Cryptoprocta ferox; assembly: GCA_028646485.1. NCBI lineage: Eukaryota > Metazoa > Chordata > Mammalia > Carnivora > Eupleridae > Cryptoprocta > Cryptoprocta ferox. Next base: position 7,211,895 of record CM053569.1, on the reverse strand, counting down.
CTGTAACTCACAAAGTTACGTTTTTATTAAACGCAAGGGAGAAATCCCATGGGTGTTCCTTTACTGAAACTGGATTAACAAAATAAAATGAGAAATGCTCCGGATCAGCTATAATTAACGCTGGGCCAACAGTTGCTCTATAATTTTATGCGTCCACATTTCTTCCATGTTGAAACTTGGCAGAATGTGTTTAAAGCTATTTTTAAGCACTCTCCCTGGGAGAGCGTCGGGCAATGGAGCGCGCTCGCTCGCACTGAACCTAATCCTAAGTGCAGAGGGGGGCCCCGTCCTCAGGACCCAATGATGTAAGTGAACGGGAACCGCCCCCCACCACCCGGTGCCCCACCTCGGGCCCCAGCGCTTTCCCCACCCCAGGGCATGGGTGGGACGCTCTGGGGAGGCGAGGAGCCCCCTACAAATGACTGAGTCGGCTCCGGAACTCTGACGGCACACCTGGAAGGTGGGCACACCTCGAAGGTGACCGTGTCTCTGGGATCATTTCCACGTTAAGAACAAAATGTGCACGATCTTGCAGCGTGTTACAGTACGTCTGAGTACAGCCATGCCCGCGGCCGCCACCCACCCGGCCTCTGACTTTCCGGTGTTTGGTTTTTTGTTGTGTTAGTTTATTTTGGTTCCTCTGTGTGTCTGATGAGCCTTTTATCTCACTTCTGAAGGGAAAGGGCTGCCTTCGGCCCCGGCTTTCAGCGCTGGGCCTCAGGTCCGGAACTCTGGATTCAAACCCCACATCGCAGTGCAGCTTCAGAGCGAGTGGAGCAACCTTTCACTTCCAAAAGCTGCAGGCACTCGGAGAAAAGGAGACAATTAAAGCTGCCTGCTGACCTCACAAGGACAGTATGGGGGCTGGGGGTGGGGAGTGACACGGGGAAAACACTGGGAAAAGGGCTTTGTAGACAGCAAAATACGGTGCAAATGCAGAACAGAACAGGCATCTCTTAAGTCCAGGGAAGTCTGGCTGGTTGGCTGAATTACCATGTCCCTGCTCTGCTACCACCGGCCATATCTGGTAAGGAAGCCAGTGGGGGGCCCTACATACACACACACACACACACACATGCAAAAATGCACACGTGTGCATAACATGCCTGCGCATATACACATGCATGCACATATATGCACGTATGCATAATGCACGTGTGCATGTACACACATAAATGCACGTGTGTGCACAACATGCCTGTGCATATACACATGCACAAATACACGTGTGCATAACATGCCTGTGCATATATACACATGCATGCACAAATATGCACGTATGCATAATGCACATGTGCGTATACACACATGCATGCAAAAATGCACACGGGAGTATAACATGCCTGTGCATATATACACACATGCATGCACAAATGTGCACGTGTGCATGATGTGCATATACACACATGTGTGCATAACATGCATGTGCATATACACACATAATGTACAGGCACAAACGCACATGTGAGGATAACATGTGCATGCAATTTGCACACATATTACACACATAACAAATGCACAAATGTGTGCGCGCACATACATTGTACATGTACACACATACCTCAGATGCACAAACACACACGCTTCCCGTTGGGAAAGAAAAGACAGGCCGCTCAGAGGCTTCCGAGGAATGGATATAAAGGACACAGCATGAATGAGGACAGCAAGTAGAGAGCCAGGCTCTGAGAAGAGAAAGCACCACAAGGAATCGGAGAAGGGAGGTGGGAAAGGAGGAAAGGAGGCGGAGCCGGAGTCTGAGACAGGCTGGCATCCTAGGGGGACAATGGGGAGCCGTGGGGCTTCAGTTCCCATAAGAGGATCACAGACCCAGCTGTGGAGGGACGACTCGCTCGGAGGCCCCCAGCCTCCTCCCTCTCCAACAGGGGTGCAAACTCTACCCATATGTCCCACAGTGTCTTCCTGCTGCACCCCAAGCCGTCAGGAGAAAGAAGAGCCAGGGCCCCAGGGATGGGGCGATGCCAGGTCACTGCAGCCAGAATATCATGACCAGACCTGTTGGTTTTTTAGGTTTATTTTTTACCTATTTTAAGAGAGAGAGAGAGCAGGAGAGAGAGAGAGAGAGAGAGAGCTCAAACCCACAAACTGTGAGATCATGGCCCTGGGCCAAAATCAAGAGCCAGACGCTCAACTGACTGAGCCACCCAGGCGCCCTCAGACCTGTTTATTTCCTCACTCTGCCTCTCGGGTTATTTTAAACACTGACTCAGCTCCTTCGAACATCACTCCAAGGGTGCTGCCTGGCACACGGCGGTGAAGATGCCACCTGCCCGGTCCCCAGTTCTGCAGTCTAGTCACACCCCATGACCAGTAAACCAGGCAAAAACAAAGCCCTTAGAAAAAAGCTGGGTCTTGCCCACCCCTTCTCCTGCCTGGGCAAGGTTTCGACTCAACACACATGATATGCACTTGCCTACTTGCCCACATAAAGCAGGGGTGCGAGGGGCCGGGATGGGGAGAGGCACAGAGCAGCACTTCCAGGGCTCAAACTGGACAGTCGCGTGGGAAAAGCAGGCTTGTCAGCACGACCTCTGAGGCAGGCAGAGATGGCCCAGCATACACTCTGCCGGCAACCCGTCAGGCACATCTCCCGCCCAGGGAGAAGCTCTGGGGGACCCCCACTCGGGCACCAGGGCTCAAGAGGCCCCGTCCAAGCCTATGCTGTCCAGCAGAAACACGACCACAGGTGTGATTCCAAACTCCCCAGCGGCCACGGGAAAACAAAAAGAAACAAGTGAAATCAATTCTAACAACATGTCTTCTGTAATACAGTATGTCCAAAATACTACCATTTCCCTTACAATCCATTTTTAGAAAATCAGTGAGAAATTTCACATTCTTTTTCTTTTTGTACCAAGTCTTCGTAACCCAATATATATTTTCCACTTACAGGAGACCAAGAGTTTGCACCAGACACAGATCCAGTATTCACTTTGTTTCCAGAACACCAGGCAACTTTCCCACCACAGGTCAGAAAACTGTGGTATGCGTGTTCCACTCCCCCACACCCAAGGGAACCCCAGAGGGCCTCCACCGCTCTCCCCAAATCCCTGGGATCCACCGAGTTAGGAAAATCGACACAAGGAATTAGGAAATTCAGACCTTGCCAACCAGCGTCCCTGTCCACGATGTTACAGGAGATGCAGAAGACAGAGGGACGTTTTCATTTATTACTGTCACAGGCTGCTCCAGGCTCCTGAGGTCGTAATCAAAGGAGATAAAATGAAATAAAAGCCTGGGCAGGAACTGGAGGCAGATGTGGGAAACATGCAAATTCGACTTCAAACTTTAAACGTCTGCCTTATGTATTATGAAAGTCTGAGGCCGGTCTCAGTTATAAAGTATGCTGAACCTGAAAATTAATTCTGGGAGAAAGAATTGCCCTCCATCACCCAGATGGGTTCAAGGTGTTTTCAAATTTCAGAATAGAGCTTCACACTAAGCAGGAAGAGCCAATGGGAAAAGAATTCTCCAAACCCCACCGTCTACCCACCCCAGACCACCAGAATGGCCTGTCCCACCCTTCCTAGTAACCAAGATGTGAAATAACTATTAAGTATATTCTCCAAATGCCTGGGCTATTAGGGGAAAAAAAAGGTAATTGTAACTTACATCCATGCTTCATAATACAATATTCAGTGGGTGCCTAATCTATGTCACATACTATGCTAGGCACATGTAGAAAGGAGTAAGATACAGACCCTCCCATTTTGTTCACGAGAGAATAATTTCAAGTGACTGTGGTTTTATCTGCAGCCTAATCTCAGAGAGTCTTCCCCTGGAAGGGACAGAGAGGTGCATAAATTCACCTTCGCAGCCAGTGTCCAGGAGGGACAGAGAGCCCTACCTGACCCTAACCCTCAGCGTCTGGGCAGCTACCACGTCTGTTTACACAGCTGGGAACCTTAAGAAGCCAGGCGACTTCTTCCCAACCTTCTCCCCAGCCTGGCTCCAGGTAGTGCAGCCTCAGGGTGACCCTGGCAAGGCCAGCCCCACCAGCTATATCTGAACAGGCTATCAGATGGCCCCGGGGTCCTCTCCCCCACAGGCCTGGGATCCCAGTCCTTCAGCCATACCTGACGGATCCCCAAGCTTGGCTGTGGCCAGGCCAGTCCGGCCCACAGCCCCAAGTGTCTCTTCAGCCACCTGCTGCAAGTCCATACACACAAGTCCATACACACACATGTCCCCTAGGGGGCGATAAAGAGCAAAGGAGAACTCTGCTAGTTCGGAGATGCGAGCTTGATTGACATTGAGCCAAGTGGAAAGAGCTGCCCGGTGCCTGGAATCTGGTTAGCAAACTGGTTTTGGTTCAGGAAGCTCCTTCTTCAAGTCTCAGCTCCAACCTCAGTTTCTCAGACTGACTTTTCTTAAATCCCCTTCAATATAAATTGGGTCTCTGTTTCTTTCTCTTGCCCTCCCTGACTTCACCTTAGCAGCAATTACCACAATGTGTAATCATGTATTTAGTGGTGTGTTTAACTTCCGTCTCCCCTAACAGACTGTATTCCATTCAAAATACAGTTAAAAGTTGAAAAAGAACAATGCTACAAAATAACAAAGATCTCTACCTAGAAACAAAGAAATGCTACATTTCCTTTGTTGTGAAGAGTTGAGTACTAGAACATTCCAGAAGTACTCACTGAGGAAGCCCTGAGAACAATGCTAACCAAGTCATTCTTCATTCACGCTTCCCACAGAACAAGTCAGACCTTGTGCAGGGGAAGAAAGATTAGCTCTGGGTCGGACAGCCACCAGCCAACCCCCACCCAGCAGGGAGAAAGCACTTTGTTTCTCTGGTCCTCCGACTCTGTAAAATGGGAATAAATTCAGCATTTGGAATGGTGGTTTTAAGAGAAACCAGACCCAGACAAAGGGCCTGGAAGTGAGATGCCCAGTGAAAAGCAGCAAAGTGCAGATAGGTGTGGGGCACCCACCCCACATCCAGGGGGAAGTTCGCCTCAATTCCAAGGCTTTCCCGGACTTCCGCTCCTTCCTGGGACCTTCCACCCTCGGGTCATCTCTGTGCTCCCCATGTCAATGTCTCCACAAAAAAGGCAGCAGAATTCAGTCCTTTCACTGAAACACAAGAAACACACACAACCCAAAAATCCACACACTTAAATAACATAGGAAAATAAACAAATAAGCAAGTACAGGGATAATCCCTAAAATGAAATACAAACAAATGAACAGAAGCAGACTTTAAATGAGTAACTACATGGAAATGGGAGGGAGGAGGGGGGAAGGCGAACCCAAATCACCCGGGAAGCTGGGGTTTGCACCGTATGCCTCAGGTCAGAGGGAAACAGATGTAATTAAATATTGAACTCGAGTTAGTAGGCTTCTTTCCCAGAGACGCAAGTTAGCAGTTCAGAAACTATTTTTAGTATATTCTAGAATCGAGCAGATAAGTAACTTGCCATGGGTGCTAGGAGGCAGTCTCTCTGGGTGGGAGAAGGGGGTTAACAGGGAGGGTTGGACCCGGACAGATCCCCAGATAGGGATGTGTGCCGGCCATGCATGAACCTCCTACGTGTCTGCATGTCTACGCACCCATTTCTCTGCTGTGCTCACGGAAGAGGTTGGGAAGCAGAGACACTCCAGCACTACTGAGCTCGCCTCGTCCCGCATCTCCTTTTCTAAATGCAATTCTCTGCCTCGACCATCATTCTCCTCTAGAAATAGCTGGTTCCAGAGTTGGAAAAGGAATACCTTGTCGGACAGAAATCAAGGAAGTTCTCAAAGAAAGAGGCGGCACGTCAAAGTGGCTTCAACCAGCCAGACATGGGGAAATGAGATCATCAAAATAATGGTAAAGGATTACAAACCGCTGAATAAAGTAAGAATTCATGAGTCCACAGTAATATAAACAGACAGATTTATTTTAAAAAAGGAAACTCTTGGGGCACCTGGGTCGCTCAGTCGGTTAAGCATTCAACTTTAGCTCAGGTCATGCTCTCACGGTTCATGGGTTCGAGCCCCGCATCGGGCTCTGTGCTGACAGCTCAGAGCCTGGAGCCTGCTTCGGATTCTGTGTCTCCCTCTCTCTCTGCCCCTCCCCTGCTCATGCTCAGTTTCTCTCTCAAAAATAAACAAACATTAAAATAAAATTAAAACAAAATAAAATAAAATAAAATAAAATAAAAATAAAAATAAAAAAAGGAAGCTCTTGCTCACACAGAAAGACAACTGGCAAATGCAGAAGAAATGCTGGCATTAGAAACTCATTGTCTGGTAACCATCAGTGATGACAGATTCTGGAAAGAATCACCAATAGGTGCCACAACTAATGAGTGAAGGAAGTTTGAGAAATGAAGAGTAACAGGATAAGTACACGTCTCAAAATGTCTCAGCATGAGACAATCACCAAGAAGAAAAACAGTAACTGTCTCTGGAAAGAACCCAACCTCCTCAAACGTGTGTCACACCCGATGGGCTTCCCGGTAGGAGGGTGGAGAACGGGGCGCCCCTGCCGTGGCGTCCCCGGTGCCCAAACTGCAGGATCTGAATGGAGTCACGATGAAACATGGCCCAGGGGAGGGACACAGGCTGCAAAACAAGTGGACCGTACCCTACGGTGTCATGGGACACAAAGACGGAAGGACCGCCCCCTATTTAAGGAGTAAAGGGACACAAGGACTGAACAAAGGACCTAAGCCAGGACTTCCTTTTGGTTTCATGGAACATCACCAGGACTGGGGAGCCTGACTTTCGGTCGGTGGAATCTGCGCTATATCAACATCCTGTTCTCACTGTGACCATCGTAAGGCGCTTACGGGGAGACTGTCCTTGTTTTTAGATGACAGGCACTGGACATCTTCAGGAGCGGGTGAAAGGGCCCTCTGCCTGCACCCGGCCTCCAATGTTCCAGAGAGAAGGCAGAGGGGCAGGGGAGGGCGCACGCCCGGTCCTGAACCACAGAGCCCTCATTTCACAGCAGCCCTCTCGCCGCTCAGACCACACATGCGGGGCCCAGTTCAGGAGCCACGGGGATGAAGCGTCCACAGGGCCCGCCAGGAACATACGCAGACAGTCACCCGACTAATGGCAGCGGTGGAAGAAAAGGCAGAGGAAGTGGGAGCGACAGAGCGCGGCCCCAGGAGGGGCAGCCAGAGGGGACAGGGTGCGATGCCCAGGCCCCCAGCAGAGCAGGCTTGCTGGGGAGCTCGTGTTTAAGGTGATAGTAACAACAGGGGCAGGCGGTGGCTCACTTGGGTGAGCGTCCCGCTTCGGCTCAGGTCATGACCTCACGGTTCGTGAGTTCGAGCCCCGCGCTGGGCTCTGTGCTGACAGCCCTCTTTCTCTCTCAAAAACAAATATTAAAAAAAAAAAACAAAGAAAGTAGATAGAACGGTAAGAACAGCCACAGCAAGGGATGCCCTGATCACAGCTGTGTGCCTCACAGCCGAGACTTCCAGACTGCCCACCTCTCTCCTTCCGTGAGCCACTCTGGCCGGAGCCCCCGAAGGTCAACGGAACCATCATGAATTCTTCTCCTGAGGGCCACCAGGGGTCAAGGGCACAGCGCCCTGCTGGCCACCCACTTACCCCAGACCTGGTCCCAGGACACCAGCCAGGAAGCAGTCACCGTCCCTTCCACCCGGTCCCTGCCACAAAAGCTCTCCTCCCGACCTGTGCCCCTCACCCAGGCACCTCCCACATGGCCTCCGACTAGACAGCAAGACTTGGGAAAATTCAAAAGGAAAATTACAGCACGATGACTCGGTTGCCTTCTAAACTCTGAGAAGAGGAGAAAGCGGGACAGGAGGGGAGAGACAGACGCGAGAAAGGTGGAGTCGGAGCCTGGTGTTCAGGGCTCGTGGCACCTCGGCGTCCAGGACCCACAGCCTTCCCTAAAGTCCAGGGACCTGGCACGGCCCCCCACCCCTGGCCCCACAGGGCACAGAGGAAAGCGAGGACAGAGGCTGGGTCTGCCCAAGTGCAGGGCACACCCACCCCAGGGCAAACGGCAAACTCAGGCAGGCAATGGGTTAAACGCCCGACTAAGGATGCTTCTGGACTCTGCCAGAAGAGCAGGCGGACCCGGAACAGTGGGAACCGCGCTTCCCCTCCCAGAGAGCGAGGCTATGCGGCACCTCTCACAGTGCGGGGACGTAGGGGCGGGAGCTGTCGTGCAAGGTGAGGTTCAGGTCCGGCCATCACACGGCCAAGGCGGCAGTGGGGCGGTGAGCCGAGGCCTGGGGACGGCCTCTGAGGGCCAAGGCCAGCGACACAGCCCACGGGTGGTCTCAAGGAGGGGCTTCCCTGAGTCTCCGCCAAGCACCCGATGCCCCGGTGCCCGGCTGGGCTTGCTCCTGCTGGCTGAGTCCTCAAGGCCCCTTGACAGCACCCTCTTGAGCAGCAGCCTGATGCCACCCTCCAGAGAATAAACTCCTGATGCACGTTTAGCTCCCGAGTTACACAAGGGGCGACGGAGGCTCAGGACGTCCGAAGAACTGTCACGGGGCGGGCGGAAATTTCAAAGCCAGGTCTCTGAGACTCCAAAGTCGGTGCTATTCTCCAGAGCTTACGTTTCCAAGGGACCCCAAGGGGACCTCAAGGCCACCCAACCCAGTGGCCAGGCAGCAGGATGGGGACCCCGGATTCAGGCAGCAGACAGGCAGGTCCAGGGAAGGCTGTCCGGGCTCAGCACTCAAGCCCAGCCCTGGACACCGAAGGCCGTGGAGGGTCAGCGAGGAGGGCGGCCAGAGGCTGCTCACCTTGCTGGGCTCCTTCGTGCCCCCCCTACCTTCACCCCTGCTCTGCACTCCTGCTGCCCTGGTCACGACTCAAACATCACCTTTTCAGAGCCCCTCGCCCAACCCCAGGCTGCCATGGCCATGGCACTGTCCCCTCCATCCATCAAGTACAACCTGTGGCATTGCCATGGCCCTGCACAACCCAGTGACTTTATTTTTTTAAATTTTTTAATGTTTATTTATTTTTGAAGGAGAGACAGAGTGTGAGTGGGAAAGGGCAGAGAAAGAGGGAGACACGGAATCCAAAACAGGCTCCAGGCTCTGAGCTGTCAGCACAGAGCCCGATGCGGGGCTCGAACCCACAAGCAGTGAGATCATGACCTGAGTTGAAGTCGGACGCCCAACCGACTGAGCCACCCAGGTGCCCCATAACTCAGTGACTTTAAACACGTGCATGTGGGTGATGGCACCATAGTCAAGACACAGAACAAAGTTCCCAGGACTCTGCAGTCAGTCCCTCTCCCTGACAGCTCCTGGGAACCGGGGATTGTTTTCTGTCCCTGTCATTCTGCCTTTTCTACAATGTGTGAAAATTAAAATCACACTCTTTTTCAACTGTAGTAAAATCAACATAAAATTTACCATCTTAGCCATTTCTAAGTGTACAGTTGGGTGGCATGAAGTACATTCGCAGTGCTGCGCAACCACCTGTCCCCAGAACTTTTCATCTTCCCAACCGAACCTCTACCCCCACAAAGAGTAACTCCTCGGTCCAACGTCCTCTGAGCCCCTGGCAACCACAATTCTATGGTCCGTCTCTATGAATCGGACAACTCCGCGTGCACCTTATATAAGTGGAATCACACTGTACAGAATTTATCTTCCTGTGACTCGCTTATTTCACTCAGCATGGTCTTCAACGTTTATCCAAGTCGTAGGATGTATCAAACTCCCTTCTTTTTTAAGAATCAGGGGCGCCTCAAATTCCCTTCTTTTTTAAGAATGAGGGGCGCCTGGGTGGCTCAGTTGGCTGAGCATCCGACTTCAGCTCAGGTCACGATCTCGCAGTTCAGGGGTTCGAGCCCTGCGCCGGGCTCTGTGCTGACAGCTCAGAGCCTGGAGCCTGCTTCGAATTCTGTGTCTCCTTCTCTCTCTGCCCCTCCCCTACTCACGCTCTGTCTCTCTCTCAAAAAATAAGTAAATGTTAAAAAAATTTTTTCTAAGAATGAATAGATTGCCTAACATTTCCTTGTGTGAACACATCGTGATTTCTTAGCCATTACCTTAGCTAACATTTTGCTGCCCTAAACAATGCTGTAATAATCATCTTCTAACACACACACACAAAGAACGAATAATACACCGTTGTATGTATAGACCACATTCGGTTTAGCCATTCATCTGTCAATGGATTCCAGTTGTTTCTGTCTTTAGGCTGCTGCAAATAAGGATGCTGGGAACATGGAGTACACACAACTTAGAGTCCTTGAGTTCAATTACTTCGGGAATCACACAGAAACAGAATTGCTGGATCTTAGGCTTCTTCTATTTTTAATTTTTCGAGGAGCCTCCATACTGCTGTCCGTCGTGACTGCCATTTACGTTCCCACCAGCGATGCACGAGCCCGCATTTCTCCAAGTCCTTGCAGTAGGTGGTCTTTTCCGTCTGGCTTCTTTCACTTAACAAGTTTTTGCTTTGTTCTGTTTTATTTTAAGATTTTATTCTTAAATAAGCTCTACCCCCAACGTGGTGCCCAAACCCACAACCCTGAGATCAAGAGTTGTGCGCTCCAACGCCTGAGCCGGCCAGCGCCCCTCACTCAACACGTTTTTGGGATGAGTGCAGGTTGTGGCCTGCATCAGTACTTCATGCATTTTTACTGAGGAGCAGTACCCCACTGGCCCCTCCACCACAGTCCGTCCAGTTGTTCCTCAGCTGGCGGGGTGGGGGGGGGGCTCCAGTCTGCAGCCACCACCAATAAAGCACGTGTGCGCATGCGCGTCCATGTCCCGCACCGCGGACGCACGTTCCGCTCGTCCGGGGTAACGCGAGCTCCCCGGTGAGCGCATGCCTGACGTCATAAGAAACCTCCTCCATTACCAAGGCGGCTGCCGCATCCTGACTCCGAGCAGCGCCGGGTGCGTGTTCGAGGTGCCCCCCCCCCCTTCTGACGGCCCGGCTACTGTCAGTTGTCTTAGTTTCTGCCACCCTCGTGGATGTGCAGTGCCGTCTTGCTGTGGCTGTAAGTCGCGTTTCCCTAGAGATGGTGACGTCGAGCATCTTTTCCCGGCTTCCGGGACGCCTGTGTCAGCTCCTCCGCAAAGTCTCTCAAACCTTTTGCCTGTTTTTTAATTGATTTCATCTTCTCCGCAGCTGGAGCTCCCCGAGACTAGGGCTCCCGGGGCCCCCTCCAGGCCCAGCCTCTGGGGGGCATCATGCCCGGAGTACAGCGTGAGCAGTCGAAGATTCACGCCTGGGCGGCTGCACCCAGCCAGCCAGGGCCTCGCGCACACAGTAGGCCTGCACACGTGTCAGCAGTGGCAGGAAGAGGCTCCTTTTCTCTCTGGTGACCCAGATCTCCCCCAGCTGCCAGGCCTAAAGGCCACACCCTGGACCTTCACCTGCAGCCCGGCCCGGCCCAGGTTCTGGACCTAGACGAGATGCTAACAGAGGGCCTAGACGGAGGCTCTCCAAGGGTCGCAAGCACAAAGTGTGCCCTGCTGCAGGTCCAAACTCCCAGCAACAAGCCTCAGCTTCTGCTTCCTCATTGGCCAAGCGGAGATAATATGGCCACTTCGCGTGGCTTTAGCAGAACCAACTACAGAAGAGGCATGATGCAGCGGACTGAGCAGGTCTGAAGAAATGTCGTTGTTATTACCAGGTCCTTTTTTACTCCCCCAGCAGCTGCACATTAGCGGAGGGTCAGGCCACTGTTTCATGTTTTAGTGTGCATTATCACACAAATACTACAAACCCCTCTCATCATGCACTTAATTCTCAATGACACTACTGAAACGTACAAGCCGGTCAGGGGAAGACGGTGTGGCTTGAGAGAGGGAGAGTGGACTGGAAAACGTGAGGGAAGGAAGGAAGAGACGGGTGGTGGAAGCAAGGAAAGGAACGCCGTGCACCGGGCGTGTGCCCAAACCTTTACGACAGGAACCATATTTATAAATGAGAAGACAGGGGCTCAGTGACTTGCCAGGGTCCCTATCCCTTAAACAGCAGGACAGGACTTCCACCCACTTCAATTCCAGTGCTCCCCACTGTCTGCATTACCAAGCCCAGCTCCCTGCCTGTGGCCCAGGGGGAGGAATGTCGGGGCAGGGCTCACTCCTGGGCAGGACAGAACCCCAGAGCCCCCAGAGGCTCCCAAGCACCGAGCCACAGGGCCCTCCTAGCAGAGCAGCCAGGGCTGCACCTGACAGTCTGCCCCGGGGGACTCTTCAAAGTGGGGGTAGCAGGGGCTCAGTACCCAGGAAGGGTCTGCACCAGCGCCGCACCAGCCCCCTGGCCCAAATCAGAAATAAAAAGAGAGAGAATTCAAAAAGCCTTCTCTCCACCACCACAAGAAGGAAGTGAGAATCACGGACCAGGGCTGAACGTACGAAGCCTGGAAAGTTTCACATCCCTACAACCTGGTAGGTTCTTTACTCCTCCTTCCCTAAAAGCAAACACAGAAGGAAGGCTTGTTGGTCTGGAAGGTAAAACCCAGTCAATCACCAGTGCCCAGGGTTTTCCCTCTTAGCTATTTCTCTGGAGCTGCCCTAACCTCTCTATTCCCACAGCCACCGCCTTGGGGGCAGTGCCATCAACCCCGGGCCTCGCTACACGGCACCTAATGATGAGTCTCCCTCTGGCCTGCACATTGGCCCTCCAAGAAATGTTCTCCTTTATATTCTAACTTCAAAAACTGCTACATAGCTATGGTAATTCAGACGGCATGGTACTCATGAAGGATAAATAAACAGATCAATGGAAAAAAACAGAGAGCTCAGAGATGGACCCACATATCATTTTCAACAAAGGAACCAAAGTAATTCAATGGAGAAACTAAAGTCTCGTCTAACAAATGAGTCTGGAAACACTGGACACCCACATTGGGGGAGGGGGAAATGGGGATCAGGATCCCTACCTCCCACCACACACACACTAATCTGAGCTAGATGGTAGTCCTAAACCTAAAAGAAGTATAAACCTTTAAAAAAATAAATAAATAAATGCACCTAGGAGAATATCTTTATGATCTTAAAGTAGGGGAACGTTTCTTAGAGAGGATGCAAAAAGCACTGCCTATAAAGCAAAAATAATGGTAAATCAGAGTTTATTAACATTACAAACTTCTGCTGAACAAATGATGACGTTAATAAGGTTAATAAGCAAGTAGAGCTTGTGAGGAAAAATTCACAACACATACATAGGACAAAGGACTCACTCAAACTACGTATAGAAAACTACAAAACATCAATTAAAAACACAAGGAACCCAATGTTTAAAATGGGCAAACATCTTAACTAGACATTTCTCCAAAGAGGATGTACAAATGGCGGATAAGCACCAAAAAAAAAAAAAAGTACTCAGTATCACTGATCATCAAGGAAACGCGAGTGAAATGAGATGCTACTGCACACCCTCTAGAATAGATCAAAGGGAAAGAAGTGACAACACCGAATGTGGGTGAGCCCATGGAGCAGGCGGCTCTCTCTTACACCTGCTGACAGGGGTGCAAAACGGCACAATTCCAGGAGGCTATTCGGACATTTCTTAAAAAGTTAAATACACCTCTGCCCCACAACCCAGCCATCCCCCTACCCAGAAGAAATGCAAATCTAGGTCCACAAAACACCTTGTACAAGAATGTCCGTGGCAGCTTTTTCACAACGACCAAAACCTGGAAATGAGGTCGGACGCTGCGCCTATAAACAGGCTGCGGCACGTCCATATGATGGAATGCTAGCAGGGAATAGAAAGAAACAAAACCCTGGATCTCAGAAACTCTATGCTGAGCTGGAAGACGTCAGATACCAGACAATTCTCGAATGTTCTAGAGAAAGCAGTATCAATGGTGACATTCCTCAGACCAGTGACTGCTTGGGGTGAAGGGCAGGAATTGGGTGGGAAGGGGCAACGGAGAACTTTCTGGGGTGAGGAAAAAGTTCCGGATGTTGTCGGGGGTAAGGGTAACACAGGTGGTCAATCCACACACTTACGGTCTGTGCGTTCACTGAATGCTGTTACTCTTCAAAAAACCTGACCTCAGGCAGCGCCTAACAGGCACGCTGGCAGGCCCTACTACGCTCTTGTTCCTCAAAGTTTCCGGAACCAAGTCCCAACAGCTTTCTGCTATTCCAAAGGCCATCTCCACTGACCTCAAGCGCCTGCACCCCGGCCTCCGGCCCCGGTGCTCACCTAGTCACCCAGGATGCCTGCGGCTGGGTCACGCCTCTGCCTCTCTGTACCACACAGCCCTCTGCAGTATCGCCACTCACCCGCCAAGTTCCCGCTCAGGCACCTCCTCCTTCAGGAAGCCCTCCCAGAATCCCCCGGCAGGGCCAGGCGCCCCCCTTCTGAAGCCCTGATTCTCGGGGCCCGCTCCTGTCATAACCCTTGCACTTTCTCCTAAGGGAATGGGTTTTCCAACCGCCAGGACCGCGTGAGAGCCTCACAAGGAACCGGTGTCCTATCTGACTTTACATCCCCAGCTGCTGGCACAAAGTTTGGCACAAACATCTAGGTGGACCCAGGAAGCCCCTTGGCAGGAAAAACATTTTTAAATTTTTTTTT
>CM053569.1:7045093-7197290 GCA_028646485.1 Cryptoprocta ferox | reverse complement strand
GTAATCTTTTTACAAGCAAATTCGATTATATATTTTATGTTCCTTGACAAAAAGTGGGGGACTTCTAATCTGTAATAAACGGTTAATATGTCTATTTCCTTTGCTCCCAGATTACTTTTTTTCTTCCTTTAAAAATTAATCGAGGGCGCCTGGGGGGGCTCAGTCAGTTGAGAGTCCGTCTTTGGCTCAGGTCATGATCTCACGGTTCGTGAGTTCGAGCCCCGCACCGGGCTCTGTGCTGACAGCTCGGCGCCTGGAGCCTGGAGCCTGGAGCCTGCTTCGGATTCTGTGTCTCCCTCTCTCTCCCCCTCCCCTGCTTGTACTCTCTCTCTCTCTCTCTCTCTCAAACATAAATAAACATTAAAAAAATTAATCAAAGTCTACTGTGCCTTTCCATCCACAAATGTTGTCAAGTAGCAAGTGGATGACAATATGCTAGGCTTTACAAGGGAGAGACAGGGTCTGGGTTGAAAAGGGATAAACACCAGGACTCCACCAGCAGCCACCGAGCACCAGGCCCTGAGCAGGGGGACAGGATTAAGTCTCCTTTTGCAGGAGGAGGGACAGCACAGGGGTTCCAAGAGTTGTGTGACCTTCCCTCAGGTCAGCAACCTGGTGGGACCCAGAGCACGTGTTCTTGCCACCCTCCCAAAGGTTCCAGCCCCTAAAGTTGACTGACACCTGCCCTTGAGAACTTTCAAAGACAGTGAAATTTTAACACGATAAACAGCTGAGAACAAAGAGAAAACCGAACTCTAGGCTAAGTCCCTTCTACATAATTAAATTGGCCCAGCTTGATGGGGAGATTTTCAGAGGCAGCAAGCATGAAACTGTCTATAAAAGGAAATGCAATTAAGGAGAGTCTTTTCAATACACCTGATTCTTTGACTGCCCTTGCCCCAGGCAGAAACTTAATTCTACTTAAGGACAGCTATCTTTGAAAAGCTGTTACGTAAATTATAAGGTACCGGGAGAGAAGAAAGAGGCACCATTTTAGCAGGTAAATGAGAAAGGCTGACGAGGAGCGATGTGCGACAGAGCTGCCTGTGATGACCACCTCCGCTAGTTACACCGAAAACCTGCCTAGACCACAGCCAAGTCCAACCTGCGAGCTGCTGTCATGTGTTGTACTGCCTCCCCTAAATCAACCGAACAACCAAGCAAAACAGGAAACGCTTTTCAGAAATCAGCTGATCACGGGGCACCTGGGCGGCTCAGTCAGTTGCGTGTCCGACTTCAGCTCAGCTCAGGATCCCAGGGTTTATGAGTTCAAACCCCACGTCAGGCTCTGCGCTGTCAGCGCAAAGCCCGGAGCCTGCTTCGGACTCTGGGTCTCCCTCTCTCTCTCTGCCTTGTCTCCTGCCTGCGCTTGCTCGCTTGCTCTCTCTCTCTCTCTCTCTCTCTCTGAAAAATAAATAAATGAAACATTTTTTAAAAATTAAAAAAAAATTAGCCGATCTCGTGGGTTGACAGTAATACATTTAGAAACATGGTCTCTTGTTTATTACTCCTGGAAATTGAACGACTACAACAAACGCCCAGGTTTCTTTTTAAACACCTAAATAAACTCCAAAACAGGGGACGTGTGCAGTTGGTTCTGTGTTTCAGCTGAAGAGGACCTACATGGGAGGGGGGAGGCGGCAGATCAAGCTGTCATGACGTTAAGAAAGCAGGCAGGTGCAGGTCGGGGGGCCTGACCCCACCACGCGCTCTGGGTCCACTGCACACACCCCAGCATCTGACAGAACTGCAGGATGAGGCCAGGACCAAGGGTCTGCGGCTCTTTACCCCCGCCTGGCATGGAGAGAGTGGGTCAGCAAGGCTCCGGCTCGAAGCGAAGAAGCCAGCTGGAGCGCCCCGGGTGCTGGCGGAGTGGCGCCCACGGCCAGCACCACAGGCTCCGGGGGTCTTCTTCGGCCTCCGCTGGGGACACTCAACACAGACGCTTCGATATGAATTGCTAGGCTCTAATGAAGCCCAGAGGGGACAGGGTGGAGGGTAAGCCCCTTGCCATGAAGTCTGTATTTCCGAAAGGTCACTGAGCTCCACAAGGAAAGGGGACTGGAAGAGGCGGATCTGCTAGTTCACTGGCAAAGCGCAGACGGAGCAGGGACTGGGGGCCGAGCACTAATGGGGGGATGGAAGGACAGCCAGGCAGGCTCGCCCGGGTCTGGACTTCATCCCAAACTGGCGGAAGAGGACTTTGAAAGCCTCAACTCTGTCATTTTAAAACTATATGCAGCTGATCCTGTGTCCCTCATCGGTAAATGACACACGAATTAGAACCGCCGGGAGACGCGAGCAGCAAAAAGCCTGAGGTCGGTGCCAGCGTGTGGACGATGTTGTCAACCACGGGTGCTCAAGGTTAAGGTTAAAGATCTGACACCTACTGGGGCCAGTCTGCGGAGAGGCTGGCTCGGCGGCGAAGCCAGAGAGGGCTGTCTGGAGGAGGTGGCATTTGAGTTTAACTTCAAAGGGTGAGGAAAAGGGCCCCTCAAGAGCTGGACGGCAGGTAGAGGACAAAAGATAATCTATCGCTGCGTGGCGCGCAGTTACCAGCAGCAACGAGGCTACTCCCTGGCGCTGATGGTTCCCTCCACAGGGCACAAAGCCTTGCTTCAGCAGCTCGGCCGAACCCTGTCCCGACATGGGTCTAAAGGAGCTGCCCATTTCACAGAGTAGGAAACTGAGGCCCAGCAAGAAGGAGGCCCCAGCCAGGGCTCGCTGGCCAGAGTTGGCAGGCAGGGGATTCGAACCTCCCGCCAGCCAGGACGCCTGCGCTCCGTCTCCGGCGCGCGCCCGGCCCTTCCCGTTGCCCTGGAAACGGCCTCGCGCGCGCGCGCGCAGTTTCCCCTCGCTCACTCTCCCGCTAGCTCTCTCGTGACTTTTTTAAATAAAACCCCGAGGCGGCGGGATACCACCAACGACAGAACGTGCTGTCGAAGGACACCGCTACGTCCGCTCTCCGCCCTGGGCCGCGGATCCCTCCGCCGCCCGGCTGCCCGCGCGCTTCTCACCGACTCCAAACTCGAAACGGCTTCCCGCGCGCCGCGCCGCGCCCCACCCCCACCCCATCCCCACCCCAACCCCCAGCCCGGCTCACCTGCCGCCCGCGTCTCCATGGCAACGCCCCCACCGCGGTGGAAAAAAAAGCCTCGGGCTCTTCCGGGCCCCCTCCCGCGCCGACCGAGAAGGCGGGGCGCCCCGCTGATGCTTCGCTTTTTATTTTTATTTTTTTAAGAAAAGAGCCGGCGAGGTTATGGCGAATCTGCGGCATCCAACATGGCGGATGGAGTCTTCGCCCTCCTCTTCACGCGGCGCTGACGCCGGCGTAGCGGACGTCAGCCTCGGGTGACCCTCCCCCCAGCGCGGAGCGTGTCGAGGCTGGGCCGGGCGAACGCGCATGCTCTGGGCCGGCGGCCGCGCTTTGCGTCCCGCTCCGGCGGTTCCACCGCTCCGCTTTTTGGGCCGTTCCTGGGAAGGAGCTAACGAGAGGCCTGGAGTGCGGGTCGCAGGATTGGGAGTCTTCCCGTTTCTGCCCTGAGCCCGCAGATCTACCTGCTTGTACCTCCTTGGACTCACCTGCCGTGGAGCCGCCGGGCTAGACGTGCAAGGAGAGTTCTGGGTTCCTGTCCCAGGTCTGCCCTTTACTAACTAATCTGGGACAGCGGTTTAACGTTCCTCGGTGTAGTTTACTAAACTGTCAGTCGGGGAGGTTGCAGCCCGCCTGCCTCTCAAGGGTTGCTTGCAGTGTTACCCGTCGCGGAGCTGGATGCTCTCCGCTGGGGGTACCCGGCTCCTTTTAGTCTGGGGGCTGCAGCCAGAATTCAGCAGCCTGGAGCCACCTCGGGAAAGCGCCTGCCCTCCGACCTGCACAAAGTCTGGGTGGCGTGTGAGCAAGCCTCTCGCTCCTGTCCCGAGTCTGGCGCACAGCCTTCCTTCTGCAGGCAGCCTGTCTGCTTCAGATGTAAGGACCTGGTTTTCAGTTTCTGATGTGGAGGGGACCCGCTCTGCCCCTTGCTTCGGATCTCAGCTCCGATGACGTCTCCAGGGGGGCCCTCCCGGACCGCCCCATCCAAAGTCACCCTCCTAAGTCTCTGTTTTCCACATAACATCTGTTTTCTGCCTGACACGAACTTATCTCCATCTCGGCCCCGGAAACTAGAAACGAGCCTGACAGCTATTTATTGAATAAATTAATGAGTTTGTGTTGCTTGTGTTTTTAAGGTTATCTTTTGTTTATAGCCAATGAAAATGTTTTTCATTTATGGTAGCAATATAGTTTTTTTTAAACCACAACTTCTTTACATTTGAAAGAATTAGTCAACTTTCAAGAAAATGTGCAGAGAGAGGAGAGAAGGAAATGTAAAAGGAACCTCAGGTGACGTGTTTGGGAAGCACTGATTGATCGATTGATCAATTTATAAGCAAAAAGGCTTATCTTTGCCTGTTGCAAGTCTTTTTTTTTTTTTTTTTTCTTCCTGGAATAGCCTCCAGTCTGTTGGCTGTTCAACTTGAGATGTGCTTCAGACAGCCCTGGTGCTCCCACCAGTGTGTCCCCTGGACCCTGGCTCCTGCTTCCCTTGCCCCCTTCCCCAGTGTATTGCATCTGTGTGTGCGCAGCCCTGGGTCCATGAGCTGCACCAGGAGCACAGAGGCCACCCGGCTCGCTCGCTCTCACGCTGGTTTCCCAGCCCCCACTGCACAGTAGTAGTGAATGGACAACACATCCATTCCCAGGGTCACCTGTGTTTCAGGAGTAAAACTCCCAGGGGGACACATCACCTTTCTCAAGAGCCGTGTGTCTTGCTCCTGAATCCTGTTCTTGGGAGATAAACAGTCCCCAAAACACCCCATATTTGCCCGGTCCGTTGAATATATGTTCAAGATGTCTCCTTCCCCCACCTATTTCTAGCATCGTGATAACAGCTAGGGAGGTTAAATTGGACAGATGTGATTACTGTTCTTTTCTAGATGAGGAAAGCAACATTCAGAGAGGTTATGTGGCTTTTTGAGATCACACAGCAAGCGAGTGAAGACCCAGGCGTGGAACTAGTCTTTCCTCACTGGGTGTTCTTCCCATTTTGCCACGTCACCACCGGAGGCGCGCCCAAACTACCCCCCATGCCCCAGAGAGCCAATTCCAAGGCTCTTGGAGAGTTACTGCTCTTCCAAGGTTATCACTACACATCCACCGCATCCTACATCACAGATAGATGGCTAGGTGGAGCCCATCATTGATTCCGTTTGGAAATGAACTGCTCAAGTCGCTACATTGATGCGCTTTTCCTTTTAGAACTATAAATATTGTCAATAATCACTATTTTGCTGTGAATCGATATCTGTCAGGAAACTAGAGTTCTGGTTGCTGACAATATTGTTTCGTGCTGGGCTGCTTTCTTGCAGATGCACTTAAACGTTGGTTATTGATTACAAGATGGATTGTTCATGGTTGTTGTGGCCAAAATGAATTTTGGAAATGAAGCAATTTAAGATTTATCTTAAAACCAAGTTGCCTCAGAATATTAACAAAGTCAAATTTTAAAAAAGAAAGAAATTGTGAGTTACGGGTGATGGTCCTGAGTTCATTATTTGGACAGCTACGATTTTCTCTATTATTCCCATGGCATTCTCTTCCTTCTCTCTCCAAAGAAGGTTCACGGAACATGTATCATTACTGAAAACTGGCCTGGCCACAAGCCTACGGAAATGACAAAGATCCCTTTCTATGGGACAAGATTTGCAAGTGGAGGAGTCAGTCCGCCCCAGCTCATCCATCTCTCTGCTGAGGGATTTGCACATTTTCAATCAGAAAAGATCTTTATTCTTTTCATTTGCCAGTAATATCTCAAAATGCCCTCAATTATTGAAGAAACACTAGTAGAATTAAGTATAAACTGCTCAAAATTATATAATTAATGGCATCCTACTTCCACAATGGTTCTCAGAGGAGATCAGCTTCCCAGCTGGCCCCTTGGGATCTGCCACGCGAAAGAATTTATGTCAAGAGGTTTATCAACCAACATGAAATGGCTTTTAGTTATATAAATAAATAATCTATGTCATTGAATACATTTGCGTCAATAATTTTATAATTCTATCTACATGGCAAATATACATTTACATGAAAAGAGAATATACACATAATTTTAGGATACCCTTTCTCGAAAGCAAGTTTTGATAAAGGGTATACACAGGTGACCTCCAAATGATGGGCCTTGCGACACACAGCAATGATAAAAACCAGAGGTGGGGATGATCAGAGTCTAAGTGACGTGTTAAAAATCTAAATAGGCACACTACAGAGAAAAATCCATTTAAAAACTGTATGAAAGAAAAGGGGGTAGTAATATTTAGAACGATATGAGCAGTCCCACTGTGAACAAAATTATGACCTTAGGAACAACATCTTTTCTGAGTTCTGTCTTTTCCGTGGCCATAGGGTGCCACCCCCTCACCAGTCAGCCTGTACCCTCAGCCCCTAAATATGGATCTCCGTCGTATTTTTCATTAGCAGTAGCCAGGGCTCCTTCCGAGAGCCTGAGTCCGTGTTTGGGGGCAAGGAAGGGCCTGAAACATCTTGCTGTTGTCGGAAGACCAAGATGCTGCCAAAAGGGCTGGGCTCTTGCTAAAAGGGAGCGGTCATCTGAGAGAACGAGCCAGTCCCTCTTCCCTGCACGTCTCAAAAACGAGCAGGTCTTTGGTGGTTGATCTATGAGAACAAGTTGAGCCTAAGAAAGACGTGGGGTTTTAGTGGTAAAAAAGAACAAGTCAGGGGCGCCTGGGTGGCTCAGTCTGTTAAGCCTCCGACTTCGGCTCAGGTCATGATCTCACGGTTCGTGGGTTCGAGCCCCGCATCGGGCTCTGTGCTGACAGCTCGGAGCCTGGAGCCTGCTTCGGATTCTGTGTCTCCCTCTCTCTCTGCCCCTCCCCTGCTCACACGCTCTCTCTCTCTCTCTCTCTCTCAAAAATAAATAAACATTTTTTTAAAAAAAGAAAAAGTCAGGCATAATTACAAAGTGTATTACAATTCAAAGAAAGGGTAAAAACAGAATAGTTTCGTAAGTGGCTACATTCGGCGTATATGAGGTTCTGTTCCTACTTGAAGTTCTCCACATCTGTTTATGAAGTGATACATCTGTGTAAGTTGAGAAGAGCAGGTATGTTTACTATGAGTGAGTTAAAAAATTTCCAGAAAAAGTCGAAACTGTACCCAAACCAGGAAGGGGCAGGTCAAGGCCAGCCATCTCATAAATGACCAGGTAAAAAGAGGACTCAGTGATCGGTATTGCAGGTTAATGGATTAGCCAAATGTCCTGTGAGAACGGCTGACAGCTGTTGCTGGTACATGACCCTGCCACTTACAGTGAAATGCTAGGGTGTATGAGGAAGTTAGTTGTAAACTGAGGCAGAACGTGACATTTCTAAGATTTACCATACATGAAGATTTATGGTACAGAACTGGGCTGTAAGTCCTGCTGACCCAGCAGTTGACCCTGATCTGAGCGAGGGTGCCCCAACCAGCAAACACCTGCTCCCCTTTGAGTCACCTTGAAGGATTCTGTGTTCCAATTAAAAATCCCAACAGTCAGGGACCCCAAAGCTGTTATTTCAATGCACCCGGGAAAGAGATCATCTCTCTTTTGGGTCTGATGTTGCAATCCTACGAAAGTATAAAAATAAGTTTTATAGCAATAACACGAAAAAAAAAATTGGTCAAATCAATCGTTACGATTTTTACAAATAGGCCATGGGTCCGGTAAAAACTTTTGTGCTTTTGGGGTGTTCAAAGCATCCAAGAGAAGTTATATTAGAAATTATATTGGAAGTTATACTGAAATGGTAATTTGACTAAATGCTTACATGTTTAAGGAGATATGATTTGTAAGGTTTTAAGTTTTTATCAGTTGTGCTTAGATAGTTGACAAAGAAAGTCGATGGCTTTAGAAGTATAATAAACATTCTTTAAGCCCTCTGCCAGCAGCAGTAACTGGGCCATGCAAAAGGAGGGGGTATGCGTGCCCTTGGATGCCGGCAACAAGGAGGCACACAGGAGCGTGGCCAGAGCCTAACAGAGTCCCAGGCTCATCACAGGGGCCCGATAAACACTTGTGGAGTGAAGGGAAGGGGCTGGGGGGAGGGGTGCACACTGGGGGTGACCCCAGGAGGTGAGGCAAAGGAGCAATGCATAATTAACCACTTACATTGTGGCGGTGGGGTGAACAGCACTGTCGTAGATGTTTAGAAGAGAGAAAAAAGAGATTTTTAAAGAAACACAGGCATCTGGGCGTCCTTGACTAGAGGGCTGGCTCACCCAACATGGAAACACTGTTTCAAGGAATGAATGAATAGAATAGAAAGAGAGTGAGAAAGGGAGAGAAGGAGAGAGGGAGGGAGATGGAGATGGATAAGGGGGGTGCTCTAAGACACACCCTGAGTGGAAATCAGCGTGCGGGACGGTGTGTGGACCGCGCTATCGTTTGTGAATAGTTTCCTAAGATATGCATGAGCACGAGTATACACGCACCGAGAATCTCTGAAAATACAGCAAAGAAACTGGATGCAGCGGACAGCGCTGTGAGGATGTCTGAGCCTCCGGATCTGGGCTCACTGGGAGACTCAAGTTTCCACGGAAGGTTCCTCTGAAACGGTTTGCATGTCCACCCATGTGAAAGCATTGCGTTTTTAGAGAAGATGCAGGGGGAGGGGAGGGAGGCCCAGCGCTGAGTTCTGGTCCTCATTCTACGGAACAGGAGCTGTAGGACGTGGGACGAGTCACGTATGTGCCCTGTGCTCTCCTTCTCTGGGCAGCGGAGGGGTGAATCCCGCATCAGAAAATTGGGAGAGGCGAATGAGGTAAGGGTTCAGAAGTGCAGTCAGGGCCCTGGTGGCCGTGCAAGGTCAAGTAGCTTCGGTCCATCAGGGACAAAAGAGGCAGTGAGCGTGCAGAGGGACACCTGGACAGAGGGTCAGGAGCTGAGCATTGCCACCAACCCACTGTGTGGCTTAGGGTCAGTCTGGGTTCCCTCGCCTGGTGCTTGGCGGTGCTGGGGAGCGGGATTAACCAGACCACCTCCAGGCCCCCTTCAGCAACCACGACGAAAGATCCTAATATTGTTTTGAAACTCCTCATAACTGAGGCATGAAAAAGCCCCCGGAGGAGTTCCCAGTACGCAGCCATCGCTTCCAGCTGCACTGTGCACGAAGTCTTTGTAGAGGGGCTGGATGCCTGTGCGAGGTCTTGTGAGGAAGAAATTGTAGAAAGGAACCACTGGGGCGAAGCCAACAGATCCCGGAGCCAAGTGTTTTCATCGTTCTTGTAAAGGCCCAACAGAAAGGAAAGGTGTTGGTGGGAAGTCCTACAATGGTGGCCCCCAGTGACCCCTGCCTCCCTGCAATCACATGCTCCCGTGACCCCCTTCCACACCGACCGACTTTTGGATTGGCCTTGTGACTGGCTTTGGCCCGTGGGACACAAGCGAAGGCCTGATCAGCACGTGCCCACTGGTGTCCCTGGAAGCCAGCCACCGTGCCAAGGAAGCTCAAGCTAGAATACCAGACACGGAGGTCACCCGGTGAGAAAATCCAGAAGATCAGAGACTCTCCTGGACGCTCACGTCCCAGCCAGTGCAGCCACGTGATGGACGTTGGCTGCTACGCGTGCCACAGAAGAACCGTGGCTGGGCCACGTGCAATAGGCCACGTCCTATTGCAGGACGACAATAGATAACAGACATGAGACATCACCCACTGTTGCCTTGGGAGAAGCTAGAACTTCAGTTTCAAGGGTTTGAGAATCTCCCGCACCCAAGTGGGGAAGGTAGAGCTTGCTTCTCAGAAGCAAAAGGGGAATGAGATCAATAGACCTCGGGCTAGACTCTAAGCTGTCTTTCAACCAAAGGAGGCTTATTGAAGAAGAAGGAAGGAAACTGGAGGAGGCCTTAAGCGTGATCGGATGTGGATCAGAGAAGACGGGCCAGGAGCAGCAGCAGGAGCAAACAGCACCAAGGACAAGCCAGGGAAGGTCTGACCGCAGAGGGGATCGTGCAGGGGACACTGGAGGTGGAGGGAAGCAGGCGTTCCCCCAAGAATCCCCGAGTCAAGCATTCCGTGCAGCCCTTCGTCCTGGTGGACTGCGCACCTCAGACCACACACGTCCTCTGAGGCCACAGCTGGCCTTTTCTACCAGCAAAAATGGGTTTGTTCAAGAATAGCAGAGAATTGCAGTTTGAGATGAGCGAGCTACGGCCAAGCCACCGGCAAGTCCCACAAACGAAGGAGAGGAAGGTTATTTTATGGAGAAGAAGGAGGAAGCTGGAAGGGGTCTTTCTGAAGGAAGGTCCACGGGAGGAAGGCAGGAGTGCAGGGCTGGTGAGGGTTTCTCAGGGCCGCATTGAAGCGGTGGCCGATCTCCCGCAGGAGACATGGCGCACCTTTCCCTGTAACGGACACTCCGAGCGGGGTGGCTCCCCTGCCCTGCCCCCAAGTCCCCTTTGGTGAGACTTCTCTTTATCAGCCTTCACGAGCCTTGGAAAATATGATCACCAGCGAGACCCCGTGTGGACGTGAATCTTCTTCCTGCTGCCAGAATGGCGGGAATGAAACCAAGTACATGCCGGTGACAACATGGGCCCAATGTTACAGAATTTTCCAAGCCCTTTGAGGTTTATATCTCACACAGCCTTCACCACCCTCCTGCAGGGCAGGGAGATAACAGTGAACAAAAGGGTTAAAGGACACTCGCAATGTCATCTCGGGATTGGAAACAGGGCCTCGCAAGTAGTCCAGGCCTTTCTGTGTGGCCCCTCCATCGTCCCTTTCAGTTTCTTCTTCTTTTTTTTTTTAATGTTTATTCATTTTTGAGAGACAGAGAGAGACACAGGGAGGGGAGAGTAGCAGAGAGAGAGGGAGACACAGAATCCAAAGCAGGCTCCAGGCTCTGAGCTGTCAGCACAGAGCCCGACGCAGGGCTTGAACCCACAAACTGTGAGATTATGACCTGAGCCAAAGTCGGACACCCAACCAACTGAGCCACCCAGGTGGCCTCTCTTCTGCATCTAAAGGATTGTGCAGGGAACAAGTGACCAGCAGTGTACAGAGGGGAGAAGCCATTTTTTTAATGTTTTTATTTATTACTGATACAGAGAGAACCAGAGCATGAGTGGGGGAGGGGCAGAGAGAGAGGGAGACACAGAATCCAAAGCAGGCTCCAGGCTCTGAGCTGTCAGCACAGAGCCCAACTTGGGGCTCGAACCCACGAACCATGAGATCATGACCTGGGCCGAAGTCGACTCTTAACCGACTGAGCCACCCAGGCGCCCCTCAGAGAAGCCATCTTTCGTCTGAGTCCCCGCAGAGGGCACAGAGAGGCAGGCCGGGCGGGGCAAGGTGCAGTGCAGTGTGTGTTTAGCCACAAGTGTGGTGTGAGCAGCAGTGGGAGAGAAAACCTAATTAGTAAAAGGTCACGGCCCGAGCTGCCCAGCCCAGCTGTGCTGTGAGATGCCACATTCCACTCTGCTGGCCCCTGACCAACCCCAGGGCACTCCACGTGGCCCCACGCATTTGCAGAGCATCACGGAGCGTGCTGCGGAGCGTCTGCTAACGGTGAGCTCAAGTTCAAGTGCCAATACCGTGGCTACCAGCCTTCTGCCTTGCCTCAGCCACTGACGCTGCAGAGGGAGGAGGAGGCAGGAGACTCCCCGTTCTAATAAAATTCTCTCAATTTCTCATATGGACCTTTTCAGCTGCAGCCCCATTGCTCACAGGCTGGTGGAAGAGGAGGCCCTGGAGTGAGGGATGGACGTCCCCCCAGTGCACCTGTCATTTCAGTACGAGTAACCGCTTCGAGTCAAACCCGACAAGCTTTGCCTCGCCTAACAAGTCACCACTTTGGTTTTGGTTTTAGTTTTATTTATTTTGAGAGAGAGAGAGAGAGAGAGAAAGAGAGGGTGAGCTGAAGAAGGGCAGAGAGACAGAGGGGGAGAGAAAGAATCCCAAGCAGGCTCCAAACTGTCAGCACAGAGTCAGACTCCGGGTTCCATCTAATGAACCATGAGATCATGACCTGAGCTGAAGTTGGACGTTTAACCGACTGAGCCACCCAGGAGCCGCCCCCCCCGCCCCCCGCCGCCCCATCACCATTTTTTTTTAAGTTTATTTATTTTGAGAGAAAAGGAGAGAGAGAAAGAGAGAGCATGCATGAGCAGGGGAGGGGCAGAGAGAGGGAGAGAGAATCCCAAGCAGGCTTCTCACCGTTAGCACAGAGTCCGATGCGGGGCTCAAACTCACGAACTGCGAGATCATGACCTGAGTTGAAGTTGGATCCTTAACTGACTGAGTCACCCAGGAGCCCCACAGGTCACCATTTCTTAACGAAGCCAGGCCTTTTGAAACTCTCTCAGGCCTTTGTATATGTCTAGAATATTTTCCCCACATTTCTCCATCTGTTGGACTCCTTCATGTCCTTCAAAACCCTGACCAAACATCCCCTGCTCGGTGAAGCCTTCCTCACTCCGCAGGCAGAGTTAGCAACTCTCACAGCCCTTTTCCATGATTCTGATGTGTTGGGTCATACCTGCTCATGTATCTGCCTTCCCTGTTGAACAGGGCACTCCTACAGACCCGCAGCAGGACCTGACTTACCCCTGTACACCTTCCCTGCCCCCTAGAAGATGATCTGAGCCCACAGGTCGTTGGAAGAGAGAAGAACTTAGGCCTAATAGCAAGGAGGACATGACCTCGCGTGGGGGGTCAGGGAAGTCCTCTAGAAGGCACACCTCAAGGGGAGTTGGGGTGTTCAACAGGCACACTGCTCCAGGCAGAAGGAACAGCCTGGGCAAAGCGCAGAGGGGCAAGAAAGAGCACGCCGGACACACGACCCTGTGGTTGTGACAGGAGACAGGAACAGAGGGAGACGGAGCTCACCTCTTCCTTTCAGAGGTAACCCTCCTGGACTGCTGTCACTCAGGGGGCTGTTTTGGGTTGTCCCTCCGGAGCGCCAAGCAAAAGTGAAAGGTGACTCGTGCACAAGCTCTCACCGGGCCAGGCCCCCTGTGACCGGCAGTGTGTGCTGTGGAGACAGTGGCTTGGGTCCTGGATGGAGCACGGCCATCCACAAAGGCAAACAGGGGAAGGGCATGATGTCACCTCGTCCCCTCTAGAGGACTGACACAGCCTGAGAGCCGTCTCCCACCTGACAGATGAGGGGGCTTCGGGAGAGGGGACTGGCTTCGGGTGGCCCAGCAAGAGAGGCAGGAACTGGGCCCCTGGGCACGCAGGGCTTCAAGGACGCTGTCCCTGACCTGAAGGGGCTCACAGCCTTTCATGGGCTGAATTGTGTCCCCCCCCCCGAAATTCATATGTTGATTCCCTAACCCCCAAGTATCTCAGAATGTGACTGTATTTGGAGTCTAGTCTTTTAAGAGGTAATTAAGGTAAAATGATGTCCTGTGGGTGGGCCCTAATTCAATATGGCTGGTGTCTTTTTCTTTTTTTGAAGTTTATTTATTTTTGAGAGAGATAGACAGAGCACAAGCAGGGCAGGGGCACAGAGAGGGAGACACAGAATCCGAAGCAGCTCCAGGCTCCGAGCTGTCAGCACGGAGCCTGACGCGGGGCTCGAGCTCACAAACCAGGAGATCATGACCTGAGCCAAAGTCCGAGGCTCACCCGATGGGGCCACCCAGGCGCCCCAGTGGTGGGCATCTTTAAAAGGAGACTAAGACACAGACACCGAAGAGGGGAGCCGAGGTGAAGACACAGGAGGAGAAGACGCCCCCTGCCAGCCAGGGAGAGCAGCCCCAGAGTGAAACCACGTGCGCCAGTGCCTTGATCTTGGACTTGCACCCCCCGAACTGAGAAGACATGCACTCCTGTCGCTCCGGCCGCCCAGCCTGCGGCACTTTGCCCAGCAGCCCTAGGGGACCCAGCTGCCGCCCTGGAGAAGCCGGGCGCGAACGTGCTCATTAGCTCCCGGAGTAACAGGGACTCTGAGCCGCCCTCGCAGACACGCCCCATAGCCCTTCGGAGTCCCTGCACCCCCTGTGCACACAGCCCTGCAGCTCAGCTCCTTAGCAGTCAGGCCCCCAGCAGGACTAGAACGTACCCTCAGCTGGGCAATTTAAGGAAAGTCTAATAAAGGGACTGTTCACACAGGTGTGGGCAGGGTTTGCGGGAGAAGAAGAGAGACCCTGAACGGCCTCAGGCCCCCCTCCCTCGAGCCTGCGGGCACAGGGGAAGGGTAGCATTGGAGCAGCCAGGAAAGAGCGCCTGCAGAAAGTCCACCTCCTGGGCTGCTGTGGCCACAGCTGGCGACAGCACCACGTGACAGAGGAGACAGAATGAATGCCCAGACCTTCTCTCCTCCCCTGCTCCCGAACTCCTGCCGGGGTGCTCCCTCGGCTGAACCTAGCCTGAAGTCTCCCCTTGACTGTGCCTCCACTGTACTGGGAGGACCGTGGGTCACAGGGGGCTTTGGGATGATCACCCCCCTAACCCCACACACACGGAGCAGGTCAACAACTGTGTATTTCAACGTGTAAGAGCAGGGGCACAGCCGAACCTCCTCCTCGGAGCACATTCATAGAGTTCCTGCAGCAACTGGCCTGGAGAGAGAGACGGAGAGAAAACCAGTAAGCCGGAAAGAGAGGTGGCCGTGAGCCTCTCCAACATTGCCAATTGTCAAAAACCGAAGTGTGAATGGAAGAGGTGGCTGGGTGGCCTTTTCAACGGGCTGCATTAGGCCATCCAGGAAGATGAACCAGGGGGTTGCTCCCAAACTCATTTATAATCTGACTTTGTTCATTTCTATCCTGGGGAGTCGGGGGGGGGGGCGTAACATTTGCTGGACATCACCCGATGCAGACTTTCAGGCCAGCTTCCATCAATAGGCTCAGGGCGCATCTTGGTGGGTGCTCCAGAGGGAGGGCGGTGGAGAAACCTTGGGGCTGCACTCTTGTTCACCATCTTTGACTGTGGCCCTGTCCCCCGCCCCGCCCCGCCCACCAGGAGGGACAGCAGCAGCGGCCCCACAGATGGGTAGGCATGCATCCTGACCGGCAGGGGAGAGGCAGGGAGCTCCAAGCCTCATCAAGGCGTAAAGGAAGGTAAGACAACAAAACCACCTGTCAATACTTACAGCGTGGGCGCTGGCCAATCAGAGAGATGCCCCTGCTGTGAAGGGTCACCCCTTTAGTTCCAGGATTCAAGGGGTGAGGTCCTGGGGGATCTTGGGCAGACAGCCTGGGCTGACAGGGGTGGGGGACACAGCACAGGGGCTCAGGGGACCGCTATCTCCTAAGCCACTAAGGATAGAAATATTTCATACTTTTTTCAAGTTTATTCATTTATTTTTGAGAGAGAGAGAGAGTCGGGTAGAGAGAGGGAGAGAAAGGATACCAAGCAGTCTCTATCCATTCACACCATCCATGGAGAGCCCAGTGAAGGGCTCAAACCCACAAACCATGAGATCATGACCTGAGCCAATATCAAGAGTCAGATGTTTAACCAACTGAACCACACAGGCATTCCCCCTAATTTACTTTCTACTTCCTTTTTTTAAAATTTTTAAACATTTATTTTAGTTTTTTTTTAATTTTTTAAAAATGTTTTATTTATTTTTGAGAGACAGAGAGAGACAATGTGAGCAGGGGAGGGTCAGAGAGAGAGGGAGACACAGAATCTGAAGACAGGCTCCAGGCTCTGAGCTGTCAGCACAGAGCCTGATGCGGGGCTTGAACCCACAAACCACGAGATCATGACCTGAGCCAAAGCAGGATGCTCAACCGACTGAGCCACCCAGGCGCCCCAACATTTATTTTAGTTTTGAGAAGGGGGACAGGGGGAGGGGCAGAAAGAGAGGGAGACCCAAAATCGGAAACAGGCTCCGAGCTGTCAGCACAGAGCCCGACGCGAAGCTTGAACTTGCAAACTGTGAGATCATGACCTGAGCCGAAGTCGGATGCTTAACCAACTGAGCCGCCCAGGTGGCTCCAGAAATATTTTGTTCTTTTAAGAACCACCATGGCCGCCAGAGTGCAGGGCTCCACCTGGCGGGTCAAGCAACTAGTCCCGGTAGGTCGGGGACCTTCCTGGATTCACGGCAGGTCCCGAGTCCCAGGAACCTCCTCGGTGCCGACCTGTGTGTTACTGTGTGTTACACCTGCAAACCCGAAGGAGCGCTGTCTCTGCCAAGGGCAGGCACTGCCTTCCTTCCCCCGCTGGGAAGCGAACCCCCGCCCTCTCTGGGCTCACCCCCCATCCCCGTGCAGCAGGTACGGCCATACAGGACGCCTACCCAAACCGAGACCCAGGACCACTCTTAGCGGAGAAGGAGCCAACGATCTAAGTAAAGGTTTTCATAGCTCATAACAGCTCTCCTAACATCTGCATTCCTGAGCAAGACTCTCAGTGTTAAAATACTAGTCTATACTAAGATCTACCTTCACACGCACATCGTACAGTGTTTCTACTGAAATATGTTTTTTATTTTTTTAAATGTTTTCTTATTTTTGAGGCAGAGAGAGACAGAGCGTGAGCAGCGGAGGGGCAGAGAGCGAGGGAGACACAGAATCCGAAGCAGGTTCCAGGCTCCGAGCTGTCAGCACAGAGCCCGACGCGGGGCTCGAACCCGCAAACCGTGAGATCACGACCTGAGCCGAAGTTGGATGCTTAACCGACTGAGCCACCCAGGCATGCCTCTACTGAAATATTTTTAAGTAAATTATACATATCACATACTTCCAGTCACATACTTCTCTTTTAGTGAATGTGCTATTCTTAAAAGTTAATTCTGTTTTTCCAGTTACTTATTTTGGATTTTATTAAATGGGAGGTAAAATAAAATGCATGGCTTTTATTTTCAGTTTTGAAATTGTAGAACCCGTGAATTTTTATACACCAATAGTTGTATTTAAAAGTTTAAGACAATCCTTCAACATTCTTCTTAGGAGAATTGTATTATAAAAAAAAAATAGCCCCATTTCAGCTACTACCTTTGTAAGGAATGATGACCTATAATTTACGGACAGTTGCAAACACAAATGCAGGAGATGAACTGACCTCAAGCAGTCTTTCTATCACAGCAAAATCAGGACATGGGTTTAACCAGAATGTAGGGCATATGAAAACTGAGAAACAGAAAAGCAAGTTTGCCATGTTGCAAAGCCCATTTGCATGAAAACGCAATGTACGTTGAGCAGTTGGGGTGGATCAGGTCACAAACTGATGAGCAGATGACTTATTTTTACCGAATGAAAGAGTCAAGATGGTAACACTGACTTATTAAACTGGATACCTGGGCACCACACACATATGTGTTTGGAAAAGACGTCAAAGAACACCTGACCCAGTTAGTCTCTGCTGCACACACACAGCCCAACCCTCAGTGACTTCAAATAACAGCCATTTGCTATGATATCCGCAAGCTGGGCAGGGGTGGGGGGCGGAGGGCTCAGAGGGGTGGGACAGACACTATCCTTCCATCCCATCGACCAAAGCAAATTATAAGACCAAACCCAGAATCAACATACTCTGCTTTTTGGCGAGAGAAGATAAAGTCACAGGACAAAGAGAAGCATTGGGACCATTGATGCAACCCACTGTTCATACCGTTGTGGACCCAGGAAAAAGCACTAAGTGTGCCCCGAGAATTTGCTTGTTTTCTACATCACTGACCAGTTACGCGCTTGGCTGAGTGAGAAGGCGAGAAGGCTCTCCCCGTCAAGGTTCGGTATAAAGGGGTGATGCCCTTTCCACCTTGGGCTTCGAAGGACGATGGATTCGACTTCAGGTTTGATTCTGCCATTTGTTGGCTATGTGACCTTGGGCAAGTTGCATTCGCTCCCTGCTGGGTTCCCTCTCCTGGTGGCAGCATCCCGCTTTTTCTCAGGGATCTGCCTTGCCCTCTGGAGTGATTTCTTTTTCCTATCACTATTACTGACGTTATAACTGGCATCAGTGCGCTCTGTGACCCTGAGGCACTTGTTTCTGGGCCCCTCGGTAAAACTGGAGGAGTGTTAGATGGAAGAGCTCACCACTCCAACACCACGGCTGGCCAAGCTGCCATGCCTTGGATTCTGAGCTGCTCGTGCAGGTGTCCTGGCCACCCTGAAGCCCTTTTATTAGGCTTATAGTGGCATCCTGACGAAGAGCGGGCCTCTAAGGGCTAGACCGCCTGAGCCTGCAGTCCTGACTCCATGCTCACTAGCAGGTACCCTGAGGCAAGTCCTAATACTTTCTGTGCCTTGGTTTCCTCGTTTGCCCAGCAAGGGTAGCATCCCTGCTGCATGGGCTTGTCGTGAGGCTTAAATAAATTAACACACAATTCTAGGTTTTCTTCTAAAATATTCGAAGCGGCGTTCCTATTAGGCTCTGGGAAACTTGACAGCTCACAAACCTAATTAGTATCTTTATTTTCTCCTCCCTGCCTTCGCACTTCAATGGTGTTTGGGTCAATTAAATCCGGCTGGTCTCTGGACAGTGTGGGGATTTTCGAGGGGCCCGCCATCCAGATCTGCTGACCTGCCCTTTGGTCCCCACACGCTACGGACACTTAGGTCAGAGAGAAAGCAGCACGAGGTATAGTGGCCTGGGAGTTATTTGCCGCAAATGAGGTAGGTCCTGAGAATGTTGAGGGGTAGACCTGCTGTCCCCTGGCTCCGGAGGGAGAGATGCCCTGGCCACACTCTCCCAGTGACCAGACACAGACGGCATCAGCCCTCCCTTCCTCCAGCCGCGGGAGATGTTCACGAGCGTCGACATGTCCCATGACTCTTGTCTTTTCAAAATGCATTTGGCACAGTTACGACCTCCTATGGATGCTGCAGGGCCCCCCAGGCACGCAGTCCTCCTCCCCTCCTGCCTCCTGCCTCCTGCCAGACCCAGGTCAGCCTTACCATCCCGAACCCCCTTCTGCAGTGCCTGGAACGCCCTTGCCACTCAGTAACTATTTGTTGGGAGAAGGAAAAATTGAATGAATAAATGTCTCCACTCTCTGCTGTGAGCAGATACATGTTAACGGGAACTTTTGGGGGACTGGATCCCTGATTTGAGTTCGATGTGGGCATCTCTGCAAGCATTTGTTCCCAAGATAATATTTAGCACAGGATACTGGAGTTAAAATGACTTTAAAGATCTTTTTTTTTTCCAAACATCATTTTTAAGTTCATTTATTTATTTTGAGAGAGACAGAGACAGTGTGAGCGGGGGAGGGGCGGAGAGAAGGAGACACAGAATCCCAAGCAGGCTCCGTGCTGTCAGCACAGAGCCCGATGCAGGGCTCGAACTCAGGAACTGTGAGGTCACGACCTGAGCCCAAACTGAGAGTCGGACGCTTAACCAACTGAGTCACCCAGGCACCCTGCCTTCACAGATCTTTTATTCTGCGTCCCCTGACCCCTCGTTTTACAGATGGGGAAGCAGAAGCCCACAGAAGCTAAGCATGTCCATTGGGCAAGCAGGATAAAGAGGGCATGAAGATCCTTATTTCCTCGAAACTTTAAAAGAAGCTGGAAATCGTGTTTTTTTTTTTTTTTTCTGAAGAAGATAGCATGAAGAGGGGACCTGAGTGCTAACGGTATGAAGAAGAGCTTCTTAAGAGAACAGAAGTGTCAAAGACCGAAGAAGGTGTCTCTAGAAGCGGTGAGTGCTGTGACATTGGAGGGGTCCAAGCACAGACTGAGACACACCTGACGCAGAAGAGAAGCATCAACACAGGGGCAGGGAGAATGGCTAAAGTGATGAAGACAGGGGAAAAAGCAGCGTTGAGAAGATGGGGAGAAACTGGCACTCTCAGACGCAGCCGGTGGGGGAGGTGATGGTACAGCCCCTTCGGAAAACCGGTTGGCCGTTCTCTATAAGGTTCAACTTACAGTTGCCCTGCGATCTAACAAATTCGCTGCTAGAAACGGACTCAACAGAAATGCACATGCACACACTTCGCCAAAAGACATGCATGAGATGTTCGTAGCAGATTAGTCAAAATAACCCCAAATTAGAAACCATAAAACTTCTTTTTTAGAAAGAGAGAGAGAGTGTGTGTGTGCAGGCATGGATCAAGCACAGGGGGTAGGGGGAGAGCCTCAAGCTGGCTCAATGCTCGGCACGGAACACAACGCGGGGCTCAATCTCACAACCCTTGGATCATGACCTGAGCCGAAATCAAGAGTCAGATGCTCAACCGACTGACCCACCCAGGAGCCCCAGAAACCACAAAACCTCCGACCAGTAAAATGAACAAATACACAGTGGGATACCATACAGAAGGGCTCAGAAAACTTCTTCTGTAAAGGGCCAGAGAGTTTATATTTGGCTTTACAGACCGTATGGGCTCCATCCCAAGTTCTGTCACAGTGGCGCAGTTCAGCCATGGGCTTGCTTCTATGGAAATGAACGGGCACGGCTGGGTTTGAAACAAAAACTTTCCTTACGAAAACAGATGGAAGGTTGCATTTGGCTCGCCGGACCTTGAACACCAGCTTCTGCACTACATTAATAAGGACGGACAACTCAGAGCCGTAGCCAACCATACGGGTGAATCTCACAAGCACAGTGTCAGGCAAAGGAAGCCAGGCCCCCAAACACGAACTGCGTGATTCCGTTTATACAAGGTACAAACACAGGCAGAGCGTGTTGGAAGTCAGGTGGTGGTGATTTATTTATTTTTGAGAGACAGAGAGAGACAGAGTGTGAACAGGGGAGGGGCAGAGAGAGAGGGAGACACAGAATCTGAAGCAGGCTCCAGGCTCTGAGCTGTCAGCACAGAGCCTGACGCGGGGCCTGAACCCACGAACAGCAAGATGATGACCTGAGCCGAAGTCGGACGCTCAACCGACTGAGCCACCCAGGCGCCCCTAAAGAGCATTTCAATTAAAAAAAAAAAAAAGGTTTGCGATAAAAAAAAGTTTACAAATAAACAGGAAAAAGGCAGCTGTTGGCTCATCAGCCTCTGATTTAGGACTGGCCTCTGGTCGCAAAGTTAGATAACAACACTGGGGTTGAAACTCACGTCCCCAGCTCCCAGTAAGGAGAAGGCATTGATTCTCAGTGAATGTTTCCTATGGGCCGGGCACATAGAAACACTCAATCCTTGGAGTAACTCTCAGAGACGGAACGATTGTGTTCATTTCTGGTATGAATCTAACTGCGAGGGTATGAATTTAACTAGGATCCTACAGCCAGTTGGCCATAATGAAGATGTCGTCTGGGCCCCGGGCCCGCCTGACTCTGACCCCGTGTTCTGAAGCTGCTCCACAGGCTTTAAATGCAAACATGCTTCTTCTTACATGAGCATCGCAGGAGTGTAAAAATAAACTGTAAGCCCCACTCTAAGAAATATTATCCAGTTATCACTGGCTTCGGCCAGTTCTCACTGACCTGGGCTGCTAAATCTTATTACGGGATGGCCATGCTGGTGCTTCTGGCCATGGGGATAGCCAGGGGGACACAGACCTGGCCCCTAAGGGCTTTTTCTCTGAAGCAAGCAGGAGGAGGGTGTGTTGGGGCAGAGGACAGAGTGAGGGGAAGGTGACATGCTGGGTGAGTGCCCAGAAGGTGAAGGAGTTTGTCTCCAGCCCCTCGAGCTGGAAACCGCAAGCCACGCCCCCCACAGGAGGCACCTGCCTCTCACTTAGGCTTAGTTCTTATTTCTGAGAGGATCCTCTCCCTGGCCTCCACCCCTTGCCTCCAAAACCGGGTGTAAATGGCAGGAGGCAAGTATTTCCTCTTCCAACGAAGAGAATGAGGTAGGGTGAAGGGCTGCCTTTCAGTATTCTGTGATGATTTCAATTCATTCTCAATAGTTGAACGCTGGAAGGTCTAAGAAGGAAATGTAGATGCACGTTGCTAAGTGGAAGAAGCAGTTGTAGATGCACGTTGCTAAGTGGAAGAAGCAGTCTGAAAAGGCTACGTAGTGTACGGTTTGGTTCCCACTATCGGACACTCAGGAGCAGAACAAAGGCAGGAAAAGATGTGCGGTGACCAGGGCTTGCTGGAGGGTAGTGAAGAAGGATGGAGACGCAGCGCACACAGGAGTTTTAGGGCCATGACAGGGCTCTGGAGGATACTATGCTGCTAAACACAGGTCAGGATACATTTGTCCAAACCCACAGAACGCGCGAGACACCAAGAGTGAATGCACACTGCAGACTTCAGTTAGTAACGACCTATCAATATTGGCTCATCACTGTAACAAATGTGGCACACAACAAATGTGGCACACAACTGTCCATTAATAAAGGGGGAAAACTGTGGGCTGCTGGCGAGGTAGTCTATGGGAAATCCCTGTACTGTCTTTTTTTTTTTAATGTTTTATTTATTTTTGAGAGAGAGAGAGTGTGAACAGGGGAGGGTCAGAGAGAGAGGGAGACACAGAATCCGAAGACAGGCTCCAGGCTCCGAGCTGTCAGCACAGAGCCTGATGTGGGGCTCGAACTCGTGAACGGCGAGATCATGACCTGAGCCGAAGTCGGACGCTTAACCGACTGAGCCATCCGGGCGCCCCAATCCCTGTACTTTCTGCTCCATTTTTCTGTAACCTAAAACCGCTCTAAAAAATAACAGCTATTTTTTTTTTTTCTTTTAGAATTAGGTAGGTCTATGGAGAATTCTGGATTTCTGGCTTCATTGGAAAAATCTGGGAACACGGAGACTGCATTCCTGGGTCTGCCAGGGTCTAGCAACAGTCGCTTCATGGAAGAAACACAGCTTTTCTGGGGCGGCCTCTATTCGAACACCCCCAATTTTGCCATAGCCAGAAGGAGCTCATGTCCCCCTTTAGTGTCGTCCATCTGGCCTTTGGGGTCATTGGAGTTTGGGATCCCTAGGGGAAGGTCAGCAATTTAGTGCAACGGTTTTCCAACTGGGTTCCTCAGAGACCTGCTTCCTGGGGTGTTGGGACCAGGGAGGAGCACTGGGCTCCTGAAGGCTCCTTCCCCCCCTTATCTGCGGGAAATGCTAGACTCGCTGAACTCTGGGAAAGATGAACTAAACGAAAATAAAAGCCTAACAAACAGCAGGTCTGCAAGATGTATTTGGAAAACGAGAGCCCTGCACCAAAACCTTCACCTCTCGGGGCGCTCGCTCCTGTGAGCCAGTGTGGGAAGGCAGATGCTTCCGAAAGCCATGCAGGGACTCTGCTGAGAAGCTGCTGTCTGGGCTCAGGCCCCAGGAGGGGACACTCTGGCCTGCAGCTGGGCGTCTGTGCCCTGCTTTGGCTGCTGCCACATCATGCGGCTCCCACCGCCCCAGGCTGCCCTTGGAGCCTTGTGACTCGTCTTTACTTTCAGGAAGGACGTTTTCATGAAATTGGTGCCTCTCCAGAGTGTCTTGTCTCCTCTGTGTGTCCTGTAGCGGTCCCTTTCTTTCGGTGGGCCGGCCATGTGTCATCCGGGGGTAGTGTCTCATAAACGTTACCGGCCAGACACCGTGCGGGAAGCTGGTCTTTGTCCCCAGAAAGTGCGTCCTCTTGGTGAAGATGACTGTGTGGACCAGTGGCTGCGGGACGGTATGGAGAGCACAGGGAGGGGGTGGGAGTGGGCCCCGAGGGGCGCAGGGGACCCAGAATGAGGGGCGGCAGCTCAGAGCTGAAGACTGAGCCGACTCCTGAGGAGCGAGTAGGCACCTGACCCAGGGCATCCTGGCAGAGGTCACGGCATGGCCCGGGGAGGGGGGGGTTAGACCACGCACATTGGAGGAGAGGCTGGGGGCTCCGGGGCGCCTGCATGCGCCTGCTGCCTGGACAGAGAGACGGTTTCCATCCGAGGAGGCTGAGCTCACGCAGCTGCTTAGTGTGAGGGCTTTAGGGTGGAGGAGGGAAGGGAAACCTAATCCTCTTATCAGATCAGCAAAGCCCCGTCTGGCCTCCACCCCTGTCTTCGGGTCCTTCTCGGGTTTGTACGGACACGTGAGCTGCACCTGCTGTGTGTCCCCTGCTGGAGCGAAGTCACATGGGTTACAATGTGTGCATGTCACCTGCCCCTACTCTATGATTTATTAGGGAAGCCTGTCCGACTTGCACTCTCCACACATCAACTTCATCGTCACCTTGAGCGTCAGGGCTGGAAATAATTCAGAGCAAGAGTTTGTTTGTTTTTGGTCCCCCCAGATCCAAGGTTTTGGGGTATAGATACAAATGGGGGATAGATGTTGCAAAGTTATAGCACATTCTGTCAGTATGGGCATCTTTCCTGGGGAGAGGCTCCCACGCTTTCATCAGAGCAGGTAAGGTGAAGGCCCAGCCACATGTTCTAGAAGGAAATGGAGATGTCAGGAAGCCCTAAAAGCAGGCTGAGGAGTAGGGACCAAAGCTCTGCTGACCTCAGACCTTAGAGTTGAAGTTAATAGGATGTGGGGGTGACAGCGTAGGGCATGGCCCCAGGGCCCCGGGTATTAAAATGGGAACATCAAAGAAGGGAGAGAAGGGACACTGGGTGAGAAGAATTTAAAATTAGCACATTCCAGCAGGTGGCCTCCTTGCGTATCCTTTCCACTGCGGACGGGTCGTTCCTTCATGAGTCACAAACTGACCCCTGTGACCACTGTCCATATGCAAAAGCAGACAGCTTTGCATACCGGAAGTTTGGGGGGGGCACAAACATTTCCAGGTACACCACGCTGGCCACCACGCTGCGTTTCTCGGACGACTCAGTTTCAAGAGTCGACATCCTCGCTGTTCCGACCTGGCTGCCTGTGGCATCCAGTGATGATCTGAGCGTGGTCTCCTTCCCCCAAAACCCTCCACCACCAGCGGCCCTGGCCTCACTGCCCCCTATCCTGAGGTTCCCCGTAAGATTTCCTTCGAAGAAAAGGCTTTGCCGTTACAATGTTTGGTTTTTTAAATTGAAAAACATAGTTCCCTTGTACTTTCCATAGTTATCCGTCCTGAAACCGAGTGGAGAAGGGTAATGAAAGCACTGGCACTAATCCATAGGCAGGTCAACGCAGCGGCTTCTTAAATCAAAGAGGAACACTCTTCAGACTTAAGCCCGGGCTCTGCGTCCCATCACCAGGAAGCACCCAAGTTAGATACGAAAAGCTGCTGGGGGGTCCCCTCCATAGACCCAGCGGGTTGGGAACCCGCAAATACCTATTAGAAAATTACTC
This sequence comes from Cryptoprocta ferox, assembly GCA_028646485.1. NCBI lineage: Eukaryota > Metazoa > Chordata > Mammalia > Carnivora > Eupleridae > Cryptoprocta > Cryptoprocta ferox. The sequence continues at coordinate 7,172,192 of CM053569.1, read as the reverse complement.
ACCTTTCATCACCTCACCTTGTCACTAGTCAAAAAATAAATAAATGTTTATTTATGGGAGTCAAGGTGAGATAGACGTGTGTGCTCGTGCCCGCCCTCCAGCCAGGGCAGCAGGCCCCGGAGCAATGCAGACGAGCATTGTAGGCAGCGTAAGAAGACGGAGCATCTGGAATTGGGAGGTCTGAGTCTGCCACTCGTTAGCTACATCACCTACAGCAGCAGGTCACAGCCCCTCTCTGAGCCTTGGAGGGTAGAGCAATCCCACCCTGGGGACGTCATGAGGGGGCAGAGTCACACGTCCTCCACTCCTGTGTGCCCAGACCACCCCCTACAGTGAGGTACAGAGATCAAGGGTATAGCCTCTGCCCTAAGGGGGCTCACGGTCCAGGAAGTAGGCAATTACAGAACAGTGCGATGGGCAGCGGTCACGGGCAGACACGGCGTCGCGCACGATGGGGCTGTCAAGGGGGCTGGAGAGCGGAGCAGAGGCTGCGGAGTCCACGGCCACGTGGCGTGTCCCTGCCCTTGTCCGGCTCTTCCCGCACTGCCTGCCCTGGGGCCCTCCCCCACCCACTGGAGCCCACTCTGCCCTGCAGGTGGACGGAGGAGGGGTGAATGCCTCCCAAGCAGCTCTCAACCTAGAAATGACGGTGGCGTGTTAACACACCCCTGCCTGGTGCCCAGGGCGGGGAGCCCCCCCGGGCGAGCCTCCTGCCTATTTCTCAGAATTTCCCTGCGGGACTAGACCGGTTGCACACGTGGTGACTTGCCTAGGCTTTTCTCCCTCTGTTGACTCCTTCCATTACCAACACTTCCTGGGACTATTCCCCAATAAACTCTTCAACACTCATATCCTGGTCTGGGCCCCTCTTCTGGGGAAACCCGCTGTCAGATGGTGGCACCCAGTCCCGCCAAGCGAGAGCCGGGAGACAAGAGTCTCCTGGAAGAAGATGTATCTGAACTGAGCTCTGAGCCCCGCGACGGCAAACCAGCCCGGCCAGCCCGAAGCGCTGGGCCTGTGTGAGGACTCCGCACTCGTGTCATTACTACAAGGGGAAATGGGCCACAGCGTGGGCCTTAAGCCAGAGCCGGTCCAGGAGTGAGTCGTTCCTGGTCCAAAGGCAGAAGCGACAGTGGCATTAGGCGACCCCATATTAGAAAACTAACAAAACAAGCAGACCTTTACTTCAGATCGTCTGAAGGACACGCTCAGAACGCCCGTTCCCTTTCTTGCCCACGGCTTTTGTGTTTGTTGTGTCGCTCAGTCTTCCCCAGGGCAGGTCAACCTAGAGGGGAAATAAAGCCCAGGGCCCCTCACGTGGAAGCCAGCCTCAGGCCTCCAGAACCGTGGGAGGCCCCGGGCTCCAGAACGACCTCCTCCAGCCCCCAGCTTCCCAAGGACTCGTGCCCACGCGCTGCCCCTCAGGAGGGCAGGGGGGGCTGCCTCCGCGCAGCCTCGTCATCACCCTTGGCACGGCCAACCGACAGGCTCCAGGAAGCCAATTAGTAGAAATGGTGTCTAGGAGACTGAGCACCAAATAGCACTGGATGAAGGAGGCGGTGGTATTTTATCCACCAGAGCCAGCTCGTCAGCAAAATTTTGAACATATTTCTAGGAATTCACTGGAACATCCTTGAACGTGACATGCAACCTCTAACTTCACCACCCCTCCCCATAACCCCTCCCCAGTGGCCAGCATAGCATAGTCTGGGGCCTGCAACACAGTGGGTGCTCAAGAAAATTCTGAAGTGCGTAAGTGAAAAATACATGATGATTTATATTTTGAACCCAGGGCCTCTCCCCACCTATTGGCTCCTTCCCATCAGAATTCAAACCCCAGTTCCCACCTCCCCCAAATCACGACCCCCCACTTGTCTTCTTCCTCCTCCTCCCCATCTCACCCCTGTGCCTCATAGACAGAGTTCTTGAAAGAATAACCCACTATCCTTACTTAGTATTACCTTTACCCCTCAAACCGCCCGGCTCTGGCTCCCGCCCAATCTGCCCCTGCAGGTGCTCTGACCAACGTGTCCAACAACCTTCTCGCCCTGAGATCGAATCACCCCTTCTCAGATCTGGATCGCGCCTGCCTCCTCTGCCCCATTCAGTACTCACTGACACTCCCTATTCTCTCCACTGTCCCTTGGCTCTCATGACATCACCTCCGTGGGCTTTGCCCGTCTCCCTTTTCTGGATGTTTCTACAGCGTAGGTTTTCCAGGACTCTTTCCTAGGTCTTCTGTCATTACTATACACACAGTGATGGAAACATTATTACAGACTCGATTACCATCTATACGCGCACGGCTCCTGAAGCCATGTCCCAGTATGGACTACTGTTCTCAACTCCAGACCCAGAAGCTTCTATGTCTAGACTAGTAAGGAGGGTATATGGGTCTAGAGCTAAGAGCCTGTTTCACCTTGACCTCCACATGATGGTGATGGTAATGGAATCCACTTAACCACCTCCTCCTTGAGAGGCACCCGGCGAAGGATGCCTGCCAAAATTTAGACAGCCTTCCCTTTCTGAGAAAAGAGGGACATTCGGTTTTTAACTGCAACATGACAGAAAATGCAGGCCATCAGGAAACACTGACAGCAATGGGCCAAAAGCGTTTCTTGCGCCTGTGTTAGTTTTCTGTGCCTGCGGAACATATGATGATGAAGTCAGTGACTCCGGCTAACACAAATGTGTCACCTCGCACATTTGTGGATCAGAAGTCTGGGGGGTGTGGGTTAACTGGGTTCGTTGTCAGAGTCTCACCAGCCTCAAATCAAGGTACTGGCCAGACAGGGACCCATCTGAGGCTCCAGACCGTCTGTGATTCTGGATGCTGGCCGAATTCACTTCCTTGTGAGCTGGGGACTTTAAATCTTAACTATACTGATGTCAAGGTCCTCTCAATCCTGACCCTTGTGTTACTGAACCTTTTTAGCCTACCGACTTTCATCGTGTCTCAGTCCTCTTCTGGAATGCTTTTAAATCCTTGTACGTGTGACTTCGCAATGTAACGTGTAAGCTCTTCCAGTTCTGGGTCACCTGTATCCTTGATAAGTACGTTTTCTTCCTCTTCACCCAGATATTAATCAAGCGTTTAAGGGACAGGCTGAAGAATTGAGGTCTCTGAGGTTGGCATGGCAATTTCAGCAATCTGACAGTTTTTAAAAACGCATTAACTTAATTGAACGAGCACCCATGCTTGTGAAAACTGAGATATGGTATGTCTGTGACATCCTCTTTATCCAGAACCTAGTGATCCTCTTAAAAATGGAAATGAGATTCATGAGAAATAGTCTTTCCTTAGGAAAACCATGCTGATCCTTAGTCATTACTAGTGATCACAACCTCTCCGCTGAATTCATAGCCTAGTGTTTTCTGGGGGAATTGATGCTATTATAATTGTTCCTGGAACACCTTTCCCTTCCTAAAGATCTCTAGAGGGTTTGGAAACTTTGTTTAAGTATCCTTTCTGGGGGTGCCTGGGTGACTCACTCCACTGAGCATCTGACTCTTCTATTTCGGCTCAGGTCATGATCTCAGGGTTCACCAGCTTGAGCCCCAAGTCCGGCTCTGTGCTGAGAGCGTGGAACCTGCTTGGGACTCTCTCTGCCCCTCCCCTGCTTGCACGTGTGTGCTCTCTTTCTCTCTCTCTCTCTCAAGACAAATAAATACACTTTAAAAAAAGTGTCCTTTCGGGGCACCTGAGTGGCTCAGTCGGTTGAACGTCAGACTTCGGCTCAGGTCATGATCCTGCGGTTCATGAGTTCAAGCCCTGCATCATGCTTTGTGCTGACAGCTCAGAGCCTGGAGGCTGCTTTGGATTCTTTGTCTCCCCCCCTTTCTGCCCCTCCCCTGCTCACACTCTGTCTCTCTCTCTCCAAAATAAACATAAAAAATTTAAAAAAATATAAATAAAGAAATAAAAAAACTATCATTTCTGAAGTCTCATTTATGTAAATAATTGACTTATATGAATATTCTTCCCAACAGATTTTCTAAAAAATTTACCACTTCTCCAAAATGACAAATCAGCAAGGTCCTAACAATGTTCCCAGCTACTATTATTTATAACTCACATGCTTGCAGAAGATAGCTAAATATACCAAGCTTGTGAAATACATTTATGGAACTTGTAACTGTGAAGAACAAAGGCAGGTAAATCAAGACCTTTGGGTCACTGGCAGCGATAGAAACGAGGCCACCTGCTTTTCTTTGTTCTTATTTTATGGCAATCTTTTCCTCACTTTTTCAGAAGCCCTGGAATTTCATGGTCCTACTTCCATTTTTATTCTAATGAATGCATCATCATTATAGTAAAGATCTGAGCAGCCCAAAGGAGATGCAAATTAACCTGAAGCATCTCTGGTCTCCGGTGCTGGGTGAAAGCCCTTTGGGCTTTGGTCTTGATGAAGTCCAGAATTAACGAAATGTAAATCACAGGAATCAAAGCTTATTTCTGATAATAAATGCACACAGTCTGTTTGGATAGTTAGATCTGTCCATTACAGTATCAAATATTCATTGCATCTTAGAAATAGCTGTGGTTTGAGTTAGGTGTTTTTTTTTTTTTTTCAATCCATGTGTCCAGGGCATAAACCAGGCGTGGACACAGACCAGCAGCCAAGCTGGGGTAAACAAGGAGCTAGCTGCTTTGTCCCTGGCTGATATGAGACAGGCGCCACCAACCAGATGCCACTCCACCCGGGTCAGGCACTCTGGGTAGCTTTTTTTTTAAGGCATTTTTTAAAATGTAAAATATAAAGCAAATAATTTTGAGGGTGCCTGGGTGGCTCAGTCGGTTAAGCGTCAGACTTCGGCTCAGGTCATGATCTCGTGGTTTGTGGGTTCGAGCCCCGCGTCGGGCTCTGTGCTGACAGCTCAGAGCCTGGAGCCTGCTTTGGAGTCTGTGTCTCCCTCTCTCTCTGCCCCTCCCCTGCTCACGCTCTGTCTCTGTCTCTCTCTCAAAAATAACAAGCATTTAAAAAATGAAAAAATAAAAAACAAAAAATAAAATATAAAGCAATTGTTAAATTACATTAAGCAGTTTTAATATAAAATACATCACATAGACAAGTTTAACAAATGGCTGCAAAGTAAATACCCATCTCATGCCCTGGGCCAAGAAACAGCCTGCTAACAGTCCCCCAGAAAGTCCCCTCAATATTCTTTACCAGTAACAACCCCTCCCTGCTCTCGAGAGTGACCACTTTTCCTTTTATAGCTTTTCTAATTTCCTCGCTTTTCCTGCTGTTTTATGGCCTGTGGATGCATCCCTAGTTTTACCTGTTTCTAAACTGCTTGAAAATGCAGCTCTATTGTATTTTTCTCGGGGACTTGCTTTTTTTGCTCAACACTGCGAGATTCATCACATTGTTACATGTATCTAAAACACTCCTTTTTTTGCTATATGTGCACTATGCACCGAGCATTTAGTTTTCTTCTGTTTTTTGGTAATTGTGAAAAACACTGTTATGGACATTCTTTTATATTTATCTTCATGCACATAATTTTGCATATCTCATGGGAACATGGAATAGTCCCCTTTCCTAGATAACGCAATCTTGTTTTCCAAAGTATTTGCACTGACTCAACTTCTTCTTGTCAGGGGTATAAGTTTCTGATCTCCACATCCTGGCCAACTCTTAGTATTGTTAGTTTTTAAATTTTATCAATCATGTTGGTGTGCAGCTCTATCCCGTTGTAATTTTATTATTATATTTAAATGTTTATTTATTTTCGGAGAGAGAGAGAGAATGAGCATAAGAGGGGCAGAGAGAGAAAGGGACAGAGAATCGCAAGCAGATTCCATGCGGTCAGCAGCGAGCCCAAAGCGGGGCTTGAACTCACGAATTGGGAGGTCATGACCTCAGCCAAAGTCGGACACTTAACCCACTGAGCCACCCAGGCACCCCAATAAATAAACATTAAAAAATAGTTTCTCATACGGGCACCCAGCTGGCTCAGTCAGTGGAACGTGCCACTCTTGACCTTGGCAGTTGTGTGTCTGAGCCCCATGTTGGGTACAGAGATTACTTAAAAATAAAATCTTAAAAAAAAGACATTTTCCTATAGAATCTTCTGAAAGCTTAGTACTTCGCCTTTCATATTAGTTCTTTAAGCCACCTGGAACTGATCTGACATGAGGAAGGGGGATAATCTCAATTTTTTTCCAATATGGAGATCTTATTATCCCATCGCCATCCCCTGAACACACCGTCCATTTACTACTGTCACCTCTTCCGCAAATAAACCCAGACCTCTGAGGTCTGTTGCTACGTTCTCTGTTCTCCTTCACTGGCCGTTTTTTAATCTTTGCATAAATGCCACACCATCTTGTTCACTAAAATACTGTAATGTCTTGATTCAGATTTAAAAAAAAAATCCTCTTACATTTTTCTTTTTCTTCAAAAAGCGGCTTGTCAACTTCTACAAAATAAATGTGCTGAGATTTTGACGGGGATTGCACTGAGCCTACAGCTTGGTTTGGGAGGAACTGACATTTTGAAAATATTGATTTTTTTCAATCCAAGAACATGGCATAGCTGCCCTTTAAATATTCGTCAGTATTTCTCGGTGAGCTTCAAATTTTTACTTTTGGAATCCTTGCACGTCCTTCCTAGGTTTGTTTCTAAGTAATTGATGCTTTTAAGATCATACTCTAATTCATATATCTTTTAAAATTCTATTTTTAACTGTTTTGTGCTAAAATGGAGAAATACAATGATTCTTATATATTTTCTTTCAGTAATAGTTTAAGACTCTTTTGGATTTTTTACGTACACGTAATAGTGTTTGAGAAAAATGACAGGTGTTTTTTTTCCCCCTTACAATCTATGTGCCTTTTATTGCTTTGTCTTCCTTATTGCTCTGGCCAGGACCTTCCGTACAATGTGGACTACAAGTGCCGACTTGCTCCTTCTCTTAAAAGGGACGACTTCGGGGCGCCTGAGTGGCTCAGTTGGTTAAGCGTGCGACTTCGGCTCACGGCATGATCTCGCGGTCTGCGAGGGCAGTCTATGAGTTCGAGCCCCACATCGGGTTCTGTGCTGACAGCTCAGAGCCTGGAACCTGCTTTGGATTCTGTGTCTCCCTCTCTCTCTCTGCCCCTCCCCCACTAGTGCTCTGTCTCTCTCTGTCTCAAAAATGAATAAACGTTAAAAAAATTTTTTTTAAAAAGGGAAGTCTTGTAATGTTTTACCATTTGGCATAAGGTTTCCTGTTGATTTGGTGTGTATTTACTTTAACAAATTAAGCCTGGAAAACCTAAATCCTTAGAAGAGGCCGGGGCATAGTTTGGAGCTCATATCTGGAAACAACGAATATGGCGGTTAGTCCAGTCCATCCACGCAGGCTCCTCGAGACGAAGCTGCACTCTTGCAAAGCCTGCACTTCCTGCAGCTCTTCTCGTTGGGACTCCTGCCTCCAGTCTGGTCCTCCCCACACTCTGCGAGGCCGCATGCTAACATGTTAGTCAAACCATTTCCTCTCTTGAAACCTTCCAAATACGAGGCCCGTGCGTCAAACGTCAAAGCCCTGAATCTGACAGAGAAGGTCCTTCGTGCTCAGGTCTCTTTCCACCTCTAGAGTCCCCCCATCTGGTGACTTCCCGCACACAGCACGCTCACCCCTTGAGTCATCTTGAATGACTTAGAGTTCCCCAAACGTCCCTGTTGACCTTTATTTCCTACAACATGGGCATGTTTATAGGGTTGTCATTAGAAGTCATGACATATTTTATAATATGATGTCGAACCACATGAATTCCAGATGACCTTTTTATTATCTATCAACATTACAAATATGAAGATTGATGGATGCTGAGTCTATCAGTTGGCTTGGGCTATTATAACAAAATACCATAACTTGGGTGGTTTAAACAACAGAATTGTTTTTCTCATAGTTCTGGATGCTGGGAAGTCTAAGACCAAGGTACTGGTCAGTTCAGTTCCTGGTGAGGGCCTTCTTCCTGGCTTGCAAATGGCATTTTCTTTTCCTTCCTTCCTTCCTTCCTTCTTTCCTTCCTTCTTTCCTTCTTTTTTTTCACATAGCATTTTCTTGCTGTGCCTTCACATGGCACAGAAAGATGGAAGGTGGGAGAGAGAGGCAAGGAAGGGGAAAAAGGGAAAAAGGGAGAAAGAAAGGTCTCTGCTCTCTTCTTATAAGGACATGAATCCCATCAAAAGGACCCCGCCCTCATGACCTCATCAAAATGTAATCACATCCCAATGGCCCCATCTCATCACATTTGGGGTAAGGGTTTCAGCATATGAATTTTGGGGGACACCATCCAGTACATAGCACTGAGCAAAGAGGGTAACGATTTATAATGGTTCTTTGTCCATTTGTCCAGCATTCTGCTGCTATATAGCAGAAGTTTTTTATGCAAATCAAGATATCCTGCACATAGAACACTAGTATCTACACTTTGGGTAGAAGTGAGGGAGATGGAAAGTTGGGGAATATTAAGAAATGATGGGGAGAGACAGACAATTCATGGGAGGGTCTTGTATTATAAAAAAAAAGTGTGAATTTTATCTTTTGAACGAGTAGGATCAGGAGAAAACAGATTCAATGAAACATTCAGACACAGTTGGCTGTTAGCTTTAAGAGCTATAAACATGCTCATCCTAATGATCCCATTTGGGGAATGTATCTTAAGAAAATAATCCAAAAGATAGAGAAAGGTATATGCATAGAGATATTCATTCCATTACTTACAATAATAAAACCTGGGAGAAACCCTCAGAGGAATGCTTAAGTAGTTATTAAATAAATGCTTGTTGAATGAACCAGCAAATATTCGCTGAATATAAAGCAGCAATTAAAACAGGGACGTCCAGGTTAATGGCATGGAAAAATCATTGAAGTAAGCAAAAGAAACAAAACATCAAATTATAACTATGCAACATGAAAACTCTATAAATACAGTGACAAAGAATGGACCAAACTAGATGCAAATACAGATAAAAAGGACAACAGATTGCTTCTTACGTTGGTGCAATTATTTGCCACCGACATATCATGTGTGCAGAAGACACTGCCATTTTACAAACAAAAAACGACCAGTGAAAGGTGATCTGGCTCCCTGCCCTCACAGCTTCACAAAGTAGCTTTTGTTTGTAGCCGGCCTGGAAAAAACGCTTGGCTTTCAGTGACAGTGAATGGATGAAATATTTGGGGTCAATATAGTGGAAAGAAGTATTTGTTTTACTGCAAAGCACGGAACAATGGTAACTGGGGGGAGCAGGGCAAAGGAGGAAGAGGATCTGGCCTGTTAGATGAACTACAAACTCGGGCCCAGGGCAGCCGTGATCGACGCAGGCTGGGAAATGGGGCCCTTGTGTTAACAAGCCAAAGGGAACCTGAACGGTATGGTGATGTCTGAGGAGACCTGTGCTTATTCTCACTTGAAACAAATACTCAAAAGAAAGAGAACAAGGTACTTGGCAATAGTTATGCCATTACTGGTTTTGCCATTATAGTTCACCTGGAAATACGTGTCTTCAAGGTAGAGTTGTCGAATGTCAGAGCCGGATGAAGAGATAATGGTTGAGGGCATGAGGTGATCCAGCTGAGGTATACAGTTGGTGTATAGTCCTGCAAGAGAAATGCAGTCTTCAGAGTCATGTGGCCCAAGTCTCCACCTCCAGAACCACCACTTTCTAGCCGTGTCTCAATCATGCATTCCCTCGAACAACAATTAAGAGAGTGTGTGACCCTGAACAAGTCATCCAGTCTTGCCCGGCACTCAATTTCTCACCTCTACAATGTGGTGAAGGCCTCTGAAGTGTCATGTGTGGGTTTTGCTGCTCAGTGTCTGCGCACTTGACCACCCTCATAACTGCTCCCCACCCCCCACCCCCGCCCCGAAGACCATCTGTTGCCAGCTCTCCGTCCATGTGCTCTGCATAGGCCCTGGGTCCTTAAGCACATCAGGTTCTCCCGGGCGTGGGTTCGGGGTCAGGGAGGAAGCGTGACCCATGAGAGGAGCTGAGGGGTGAGGTCGGGGCAGGAATGGAGGACGAAGTGAGGCAGGTCCTCCCCTACCCAGTGGTGGAGGCTGAGAAGGAAAGGCTTGAGCTGCTGCCATCTTGGTCGACACGTACACACTGAGAGCAAAGCTGGTGATGTGGGAGGCCGAGCTGTGAGAGGAAAAACAGAGAAACTGGGTCTTGGAGACACCATTTAAGCCCCGGAATAAAGTGCTTCTTGAGGCCAGCCCTTCCTTCTGGTGTTTGGGCCAATACATTCGTTGTGCTTTTGTTTTTGTTGGTTTGTTTGGCTTAATTAAGTTAGTTTGAGTTCTCATTCACTTAAGATAGTTTGACTTGGATTTTCTTTCACTTGCTACCCAGACTCCCCTAACAGAACAACCTCTTATGGAGAGAGAATGTGGACACAAGGCCAAGCATAACATCTGGCACTGAGTTTAACAAGTGTTGGATTCACTCTCTTCTCGTGCTCCCTCATTCCATCTCTTCCTTCTTCCCTCTTTCCTTTCTTCACCACGTTTCCTCCTTCCTTTAGGGGCCTATCCCTACAAGTTCCCTTTGGCTTGAAGTACAGAAACAAGGCGCTCTCTCTTCCTCCTCCTCATAAAACTCAGCCACCCCAAACTCTGGCGTAAGCCTCAGTGAGCTCTGCCCTAGAACTCATGTCTGTCATGCATTTCTTTCAAGCAGGACTATATGAACGGGGATGCCTCACATTTGCACAGTTCTGTCATGGGCTCTCCCATCCAGATTTTCACCTGATTCAACTTTAGCTATGTGCGGTGGCAAGGTGTTCTTATGATCATGCCCATTCCTCAAATGCAGAATCAGAAGTTCACAAAGGGGAAATAACTTCAACACCGTAAGCACAGGAAGCTGGACACAAACCGTGAGACCCACCATTTTTCCATTGTCCAGCCATTTCCTGTACTTAAAGTAAAATCTTCCCGTGTCTGGGTCCTGTGGCACCCCTCTTCAGGGCCTATGCACCAGATGCTGGAGACAGTGGTGCTGACTCTGACAGCCACATCCCTGGCTGGAAATTGCTATCAGGAGCAGGGGCTGCCCCGCCCAAGGTTACAGTATCCATGGCCGCTGACTGTCCTCCTCCCTCCAGTTTGGCACAAGCCAAAGGGCCCTACAGCTCCGAGCTCCCTGCAGAATCCTGAAATCTCCCAGGGTTGAGAGGGTCGGAGTAAGAGGCCAGGTTCTGTGCAAGTGACCCTTCACCTCGGGCCATAGAAGCCCGTCGATCTGAAGGTGCTTAAAGCACCTATGGCGGGTAGGGGTGCTGTGTGGATGGGGCCTAGGGGTCGGCCGAGGCTTGTGACGGCCACATCACAGGTCACCTTCTCCCTCCGCCCACTCCTGCCCTCCTCGCCTCCTTATGGGAACCTCCAACACCCTCCCCAACAAACTTCTGACACGCAGCTCTCCGTCTCAGAGTCTGTTTGCAGGGATCTGCGTCTAAGCCAGCTGGTGCTGGAGGTGGTCCTAGGAAGCAGACTCGAAGATGGGATTTTAGAGCTGGAGCGCTCGCTGGCCGGCTGGCAATGATCACCCTTCCCTGGTGGGAGTGGGGTGGGGGGGTCCCGACAGCCCTTGGCGTGTTGTCCTGGCGCACATGGGGAAAATGTCAGTGGCGGCAAATGGGGATGGGATCCCAGTGACGGGGGCCACACTCCTCGTGTGTTATTTGCAGCACTAGAAGAGCAGGAGGAAAATGGGAATTCAAAGGACAGTGGACTTGGTGGCAGTTGCAGAACACCACTGATTTGACGCACAGAGATGATAGGCTCAGGATGAAACACAGGGCTGGAGCTGCATCGGTAGCTGCTTCCTAATTTTGCTGGTTTCCCTCTTGACGGGGACAGCAGCACTGAGGTTCTAGGGACAGCAGCCCCCCTGATGGTTCAGGGCAACGGTTGTGGCTTTGGTGATTGTCCCTGGAGGCTCAATGGGACCTATTTCTTCAGCTCCCCCAGCACTTCCGCAACCGGATGCTGGTCAATTCCAACCTAAGCCTGTCTGATTTCAGAGCCCGCGTTCTGTGCTCAACACCACGAGGTGACCGGGAGGACCGAGGTCCGATTCCCCTTAAATCGAGAGAAGAGCAAGTAGTTGGAGGGAGCCGAAGGGAGGAAGGAGCTCAGCCTCAGGCACGAGGAAGCTGGCGAACCTAGAGAAACCAATGGGACCACCCAGCAGAAATCTGAGGGTGAGGGACACGCTCTAACCACAGAGCCTGGGACGAGCAGTGCCGATTTGGAATTCCATCCTGGAAGCGATGATTTCCCTAATAAGCGTTCCTTGTCACCCTCCGTATCCTGACCATGTCTTATTATTTTTTATGGCACTCACTGCTGGATTGAGTGACATGTTTACTTAGCGACGTGAATAGAAGTTTCCTAGTACGGAAGCTCCACAGGGCAGGGATTTTGATATACTCGCTACTGTATATACCTTGAGCCTACAACAGTGACTGGCACATAGATGTCGCCTCTATAATTCTCTGTTGAACGAGTGCGTAAATGTACGAATGACGGGTCCTTGCGGCAGGCGCACGAGTCACCTGAGCATAGGAGTTATTTCCCCCTTTTCTGACGGAGGAAACGGGAGCCGAGGAATGCCCGGCAGCTCCTCCCAGCTGTAGAGCTGCGTCGTGGTCTTGTAGCTTCCCACTGTCTTACTTTCTGAAGCCACACCCGGCCTAAGAGCCGGGACGCAGTGCGCCCTGTCCCGGCTCCATGGAAAAGTTTCTGTGTGACCTTGGGCAAATTAGGAAACTCGCATTTTCTAGGCCTTATTATTCTGATCAGGTGAATAAAATAAAGGGGTTTTCTTGAAGCACCCAGGTTCTTACCAGCTTTCCCTTTACTTACATAGAAAATAATTCACACTCACAAGTTAATCATAATCGTTACCTGTGCTTCTCGCCTTAGAACAAAGCCTGCGGGTGAGCGCCGGTGGGGTTGTGCAGCCCCGTGATCTCACACTCACCAGCAAAGTGCACACCGACCTTCCTGCTCCCCGGCAGCACACCGGGTGACCCCTGTGTTTTCTGGGCAGCTGCTGTCCTTGTCCTTGCAAGCCCTCTCCTCTTGGGCAAAACACTTGGCTTCTCTAAACTTCAGATCTTATTTTGTGAAGATTGAGTGGGATAGTGTACATAGGACAGAGCTGAAGTTGCTTGTTTCTCTGCAGCTGTTATAATGAATTCTGCCAACAGACAAACGGGCCGTCCTGCTTTTAAGCTCTGATGACTGCTCTGTGTAGCACCTACACTGAAAATACTGCTTAATTATAAAAATATACTAAACACAGGATCCGTGTATTTTTTCTAGAAAATAAATTATTTAAACATGCAGCCTTGCACAGTTCATTAAAGACAATAAGAATACAACCTTGAATACGGCTCATAAAATCAGCATAGCTTTTGCTGGCCAGGGATGAGAAAAGAGACCAAGTGGCAAGTACCATGTTATGTGCTTGTAGATATACTATTATTCCATTTAATGCTCAATAAATATATTTTTTAAATGTTTGTTTTTTTGAGGGGGGCAAAGAGAGAGACAGAGGGACAGAGAGACAGAGAATCTCAAGCAAGCTCCATGCTCAGCGAGGAGCTGGGGCTCGATCTCACAACCTGAGCTGAAATCAAGAGTGGGACACGTAACCGACTGAGCCACCCAGGTGCCCCTACTGCTCAATAAATATTGACACAAGAAATCCCTCCCCTCCATGGGCAGCCATTCAAATACATTTGACGCGCACTTTTTTATTGGTATGTTCTTGAAAAAAAGTCTATTGTTTTGTATGCATTTAAATGAATAGTACTGTACTATAAATCTCATTCTATTATTACTTTTTAAAATCACTTTTAAAAATCTTTATTTATTTTTGAGAAAGAGAGACAGAGACAGAGTGCGAGCAGGGGAGAAACAGAGAGAGAGGGAGACACAGAATCCGAAGCAAGCGCAGAGCCTGACGCGGGACTTGAACTCACAAACTGAGAGATCATGACCTGAGCCGAAGTTGGGTGCTTAACCGACTGAGCCACCCAGGGGCCCCTCATTCTACTATTACTTTTTATCACTAAGTGTTATGCTTACACAAGCGGCCCATGCCCCGGGATAGAGGCCTTGCTGCTGCTTCGAACGCTGCAGCACTGCAGTGCCCAGCACGTCTCACTTCTCCGGTGATGCGCCTTGTCAGAGGACTAGGGGAGCCCTCAGATACTGCTGCTGGGAAGCTAAGTTGATGGGACCATTCTGGGGAACAATCTGGCGGTATACCTGGTGACATTCCAGTCACACGTCCTGTGATGTGGGTGCGTTATCTTGGAGAAGTCTGCTCGCGGCAGTGTTGTTTGCGAAATCCAGGAGCTGGAGGTGGGCAGCTGTGTGCTGGAAACTGGTACGTCCAGTCCATGAGGAATGTCAGGAATGCGGTGAGCTGGTTTCCATATTCAGCCATTATTAAAATCAAATTGTATATATAAATATGCTATATAAAGACATTGGAATTAGAAACCAAAGTAACAGATAACAGCTCACCACTTCCTATTATTTCACTACTTTTTTTTTTCTAACGTTTTTTTAATTTATTTTTGAGAGACAGAGAGAGCTCAAGCTGGGGAGGGGTGGAAAGAGAGAAGGAGAGAGAGAGAATCCCAAGCAGGCTCCGCACCGCCTGTGCAGAGCCCTGTGCGGGGCTCGAACCCAGGAACTGTGAGAGCGTGACCTGAGCTGAAGTCAGACGCTTAACCGACTGAGCCACCTATTTCACCATGACTTACTCTTATCCAGGTCCCAGAGGTCACTGACATCTAGGACACCTGCATGTGGGACAGCTAACGTTACTTCAGCCACTGTGTGATTTCACGACATTCGTTACAGATCGCGCTGTGTAGGTCTTGACCGTGTCTCCGCCTGTGTCACAAGCCTTGGCGTGTGTTTACTTCCACGCAACTATGTACCTCTGCTATTTCCTAAATATTTCTTGGGGAGCAAGTTGAAATTCAGCCACATTTTCTTCTTATCAAAAATCTCTTTTCTCAGGGCACCTGGGTGGCTCAGTCGGTTAAGCGACTGACTTCGGCTCCGGTCATGATCTCACGGTTTGTGGGTTCGAGCCCCGCGTCGGGCTCGGTGCTGACAGCTCGGAGCCTGGAGTCTGCTTCGGATCCTGTGTCTCCCTCTCTCTCTGCCCCTCCCCCATTCACACTCTGTCACTGTCACTCAAAAATGAATATATACTAAAAAATATTTTTTCAATCTGTTTTCTCACTTGTTCCATCCTGCAGTTAGTCATCGATGAACATTTATAAAGCTCCTAATTATGCACAGGACACAGGAGAAACGAGGTTGGGTAAACAATGTCCTTAACTTCCAGAAGCTAACAGGGCAGCACGAGGAACATACAGTTGAAACATGGATTCTGAGGCCCACATTAAGGCAGGTACCAAGGCCATGGGGATGTCTTAGCCCATTTGGGCCACTACAATAAAGTACCACCCACTGCTTATAAACACCTAAACTTATTTCTCACAGTTCTGGAGACTGACGAGTCCAAGATCGGGGCGCCAGCGTGGCGGGGGGCCCGGCCAAGGTCTGCTTCTGGGTTTCATCCGGCTTCTTGCGGTGTCCTCCCATAGTGTCGGGAAGCCACAGGACTTCACACTGCTGCCCTGAAGCCCCAACCTCTCATCTGGACTTTCCACGCTAGAATGGCTCCTGACCCAGTTTTCCCAAGATCAACGAATAGGCATTTTTCTTAGAACACCATTCAGGTGGTCCACCCTCCCCTAAACAAAGTAACAGGTTACTCAAAGCCACAATTCTAATACTTTTGTAATTTTGCAATGTCAGATTCCTTTCCTTCTTTTCTTCTTCTTTCCACTATGATTCATCAAGGTTTCACAAATCTTAGAACGGAGTTTCTCCTAGGGCACACCATTAAAATAACGGATTTAAGTGTTCTAAACAAGATTACAACTTCTGAGAGTGTTTACACTTAACCCATTTTATTCTAATTAATTAATTGATGTGAAGTGTTTGATACAGTGACTAGTAGAGAGGTTACTATGCATACTAATTTCTTCGTTTACTCCTGTAACCATACACCGGAGGTTGGACGGGCACTATCAATCAGATTGGGCACATGAACAAGCTGAAACACAAAGAGGTTGTCTTTCCTCAGCAGTCGCTAAGATCCACTCCGGCATGAGGTCTCTTGGCTCATGCCGGCGCAAACTACCCAAATCTTGCGACTCTGTGGGTGTATACAACCTTTCTTCCTAGGGAAGGAGCTGGTTTGCCCAGCTTGCGCTGGGCTTGGCCTGACTCCGCTGGTCTGGAGGAAGCAAGGGAGGCAGAGACAGATCGTAGGACAAACATCATCTTGAGAGGCTCCTGCCTCGGTGGTCTTTGCAGTGGCTGCCAGCAGGGAAGACCACTCTTCATCCTCTAGGAGGTGGGGGGCCGCTGCTCCTTGGGGCATTCGGAAGAATCTGTGTTCAAGGTCCTCAAGTGTGTCCATCCAGATACGCCTGTCCCGTGTCTCAAGGTCTCCTGTTTCCTTATCTGGGCCCTGACTCTGACATCAGAGATGGTGAAGGCTGCGTTCGTTCCCCTTGCTAGCTCTCCTGCATGCACAGTGAAGCCCCAAGACTGAATGTCAGCAGCCTCTGCTGCCTGTGGGACGAAGGGAGGCTTCCCTAGGCTGCGAGGAAGTGCTCTTTGACAGCACCTCTTGAAGTACATAGTTGGCTAACGGAGCCTGCCGTTTCCTCTTCCTTTTACAAGACTTCTCAAGACCAGTAACCAAACTCGGCGAGTTCTATGTTCCTTATAACGAACACTGACCGAGTACTTTTTGTTGCCACTAACACGTAAACCAAAGCTTCACCTTCCGCCTTTATCCCTCCTCTCACCCCTGGTGACCATCTCAGGAACGGTGATGCGGTTGCATGCCAGGGCTGACATCACTCCACTTAGCAACATTCACGGGATCCCGCCCCCTGTCTGATTGATCCAATAGTGGAATCCAGCCGGAAAACGTGCGCAGGGCTGTGGGTGGTATCAAGTGTCCTAGCTTGGGTGCCTAAGTAGTGGCGTTTAGAGAGGTATTTGCATGAAGAATTTATCTGGGGACATGATCCCAAAGAACAGGGTCAGGGAAGAGTAAAACAGGGAAGGAGATCAATCGAATTCAAGGGCGCTTTATTGAGCTGACCACGGCTTACAGAAATTGGGATGTTATTTTGCCGGGACTCTCTGAGGAGGTGCGTGGAGTTGGCCACTTGAGGGTGGGTGTGGTGGATGTTTTTCTACTGGCTCTCATCTCCTAGCGGGTAACGGTTGCCCACAGGATTTTAATGTTACAATCCCTATGGTTGTAGATTTATGTATTTCTCCTTGTAGATATTATCCATTTTTGCTTCATGTGTTTTGAAGTCCTATTATTGGTAGATACAAATCTAGAATTTGTATATTCTGCTGGTGATTTGGACTTTGTATCATTATAGAATGACCTTCCTTATTCTTAGTAATGCCTTTTGCCTTAAATTCTATTTTGTGACAGAACCTTCGTTATAACTTAATTCCATTATTTTACTTTCAAACTATCAGCATTCATGTGTTTTTGATGTGTCTCTTGTAAATAGCTTACACTTTGATCTTTTAATAATTTTCTTAAAAATGTTTATTGGAGAGAGAGAGGGAGAGAGAGAGAGGAGGGGAGGGACAGACAGAGGGAGAGGAGAGAGAATCACAAAGGCTTCATGCTGTCAGCACACAGCCTAATGTGAGGCTCGAACCCACGAACCGTGACATTATGACTTGAGCTGAAACCAAAAGTCAGACACTAAACCCACTGAGCCACCCAGGCGCCCCAACACTTCGATTTTTTTTAAATCCAGTTTCACAATCCTTGTTTTGTAACTGGATCACTGTCCATTTACATTTGATATAAATGACATATTTACATTTAAATCCACTCTTATAAAGTGTGCTTCCTATTTGTCTTACCTATGTTCCGCCACCCTCTAGACTTTTGCCTTTTTCAGCCATTGCATTTTGGGCTATTAGTCAGAAGCAATACAGTCCTTATCCTCGTAGTGGCCACGTGAAGTCAGACATGCATTGTTGACTTATCGGAGTCTGATGTGAATCCATAGCTTAACTGTCAGAGCACAGACCGTAGGACACTTTTAACTTCATTTACCTTCTTCCTGATTTACATCTCGGTGCTGTAGTGTATGTTAGCTCTCTCTAAATACTTTTAACTCCATGTTAAATTTATTAATTCTCTGTTTTATCAATATTTCTCTGTTCTTCATTCATGCATCACTAACCTTCTATCAGTGTGGAGATCATCACTAGAATTTCCTTTGTGCAGATTATCTGTGATAAACTCTCTGATTTTGACATCAGAAAATGTCTTTATTTCCCCTTCACTCTTGAAGGGTATTTTTGCTTAAGTGTTGAATGTGACTTTGGCAATTAATGTCTTTTGGCCCGTGTCCACTGTCTTTTGGCTTCTCTTATTGTTGTTGAGATGTCTATTTCTCATATTTAAAAATTTTTTTAATGTATGTTTATTTTTGAGAGAGAGAGAGAGAGAGAGAGAGAGAGAGAGAGAGAGAGAGAGAGAGAGAGAGAGAGAGAGAGAGACCACGAGTGGGGAAGGGGCAGAAAGAGAGGGAGATACAGAATCCGAAGCAGGCTCCGGGCTCTGAGCTGTCAGCACAGAGCCCGACGCGGGGCTCGAACATGCCGTGAGATCATGACCTGAGCTGAAGTCGGACGCTCAACTGAGTGAGCCACCCAGGTGTCCCTATTTCTCACTTTTTAAAAGTTAAGTTCTCCCTTTTGTCTGTCTTTAAGATTTTCTCATTGTTTTTTGTTTTCTACAATTTCATTATGTTGTGGGTTTGTTTTTATCTTGCTTGACATTTGGATGGTCTCTTGAATCTGTGGACTAATGTCTTTCACCATTTCTAGAAAATTCTCAAGTATTACCTCATATGAAATGTCCTCCACCCTAATCTTCTCGCTTTTCCTACTCTGACTCCAGTTAAACCTGTATTAGGTGCTCGCAGGGCATCTTTGAGACTCTCACTCTCTTGTTTGCTTCCCACCTCCCATCTTTTTGTCTTTACATTCTTATTTCTATAATTTCTTCTAATCTAGGCTCTTATTCACTAGCTCTCTTTACCAACTCACTCTCTGTCTAATCTGCTGCTCAACACTTCCAATGATTTCTAGAATTCTATTTAGAATATAGTTCACTTGTTTTTCAGTGTTTGATAATACTAATATATATAAAGTCCTTGTGGGGCCCTTTTATTGTTTCTCACTTATGCTGTCCTACTGCCTTAAGCCTTGTGATTGAAATCTTATTTGCAGAAATAATTTGATGCATAAGAGGATTTTTGTTTGCTTCTTATAGACACCTGGAAGTGCTTACAAATTTTGAGATTTTCTGTGTTCTTGGCCACCCATCTGACATGAAGCCTGGCTAAATAGATTGATGACTGAATTATTTCTGGTTCCTTCTTATTCTTAGCATATAAACCTTTTGGGTCCAGACCAAAGTGGGGAGTTTGCAAGATCGTACCCACCTTGATAAGTCCTAAGCATTGACTCTGTACCGGTAGCCCCAGAATGCCAAGAATATTAGCTGTGACTTTTAGCTTCCTCTTTAGGTTGGCAGATACTCCTAAGACAAAAGCATTGATGAATGCTGAGCTTATCATTCTAAGTTTGCACCTTTTTCTGGATCCCAGCTGGCAATTCCTTGCTATCTTATTAGCTCCTTTTCATTTTAAAACATTATTTTCTTCCATATTTTTTGCTTGTCTTCTCTAGGAAGACTAGTCTAAGTCATTGAGTCTTCCATTACCAAAAGAAGAGAATCCCTCCGTTATTATTATTATTAATTATTATTTCCTCCTAGAGCACTAGATGGTTAAAATTATTGAATAAAGAACTGTTCTCTGTGTCAAACAAAGTGTAACAACTACACATCAGAGTACACATGTTCAACACTGAAGGCAGCAACAGGAAATGAAAGGATCAATGGCCTGGGAGAAAGGAGATGCTAGATTTTAGACTCATTTTGTCCTGCCATCTTTATCATTATAATAAAGTAGCAAAAGCTCTAACTTGAAGAAAGCAGTTGGTTAAAAAGCGTTTTCGAATCAAACAGAAACTTGAAGATCTTTAAATCAACCCTTCCTCGTTTTGATAACACTACCCGCTTCTCTGCTGTGGACAGATCGCACTTCCTGATCTTCTGTGAATGTGTTCTAGCTCTTTCTCAAATTGCTACTCTGTCTCCTCACAAACACAAGTTCCCTGCCCATATACTGTCTGACTTAATACACTCAACTATGCCATGTGGTATTAGGATGCTCCTTGTGCAGAGAAGGAAAGCGAGGCTCCAAGCAGCAGACTGCCTCTCTGGTCTTCCGAATCCAGCGTTCTTCCCATCCTGCCATTTGACTTGCTCGCTTTGGGCAAACCATTTTCAGGCTCGCCCTCCTCCTCCAGCTTAATTTTCTTAATGCAGAATAGGAAGATGACACAACACAGCCATTACAGTCCCCCTCCTATGCTGGCATCTTCCGGAAAAGTTCGCCCTGTTCAGCGGATGGGCTTTTGTAGCAGTTGTGTAAGAAGTCATAGGGAGAAAAGGGGGCCGGAAGCTCTCTTTCAGGCTGGAATCCTAAGCCTTCTCTCTCCACAGTGCTCAGGACCACCCTCGTATCATTTGGAATAAATCATGATGGTTTAACTGCTCGCATGTGTTCTTCTACGCCCGTCTGTGGCATGTTTTCAACAGAGTGGTATTGGCACATCCAGATAATTACAGCAGGATATGGAGAGGCTCGTGAGTACCTAATACATTCCATCCCTTGGAAGGATGAGCTGGTCTCGAGATAAGAAACAAATGGAGCTCTGGAGAGTGAAATCTTCTCCATCCTTAGAGAAAAATCACATGTGTTCTCACTTGAGGATATAAACAGAGAGTATCTGGAGTCAGGAATTCTGGGTTTCGTTAAAATTCCCCTGCTGCTAATCAGATATGCGACTTTGGGTAAGTCACAAAGCTATGTGGAGTTTAATTTTCTCTGTTGTAAGAGGAGGATGAAGAGATGTTGCAGACTCTTTGTAAACTCTTAACTTACTGTTCAAATGTACATTACCATCTTTTTCTAACATCAAGCTGGGCACTGAAGAGAATGGTGAAGGGGGGGGGCCAGGGATACAGGTCTGCTCATCTGCTCTAAAGGAGAAAGTGAAAAACCAAGAAGGGAGGACAGGAACACCTCAGGGTGCTTCCCTTTACTTCCTACATTTACTTCCGATAACCGGGGTTCTCACTGCAAGGTCAGTGGAACACAATGAAAAAGTGAAAAAAAAGTTAAGAGGCTTAGGTCATATTGGACCTACCTGGTCCAACCCCTATCTGGGCCACATCGCTGTGTGGGTGGTGTAATGGCCTAAGCTCCCCAACACTGTACCTTTATCTGTAAAGTGGGGACAGCTTTTTAGGTTAATTGTGAGCATTTCCTGAGATACCTTGTGAGAAGGAGTCTAACCGTGTTTTGGACGTGGTAGGTGCTCAATACACGCGAGTTCTATTCTCTCTTTTATTGAGGGGAATTGCTCGCATTTCTGAATTTAATTTTGCTAATCGTTTATTGAGCATTCACGGAGACTCATCACTGGAATTACATACAGAAAAGAGAAACTTAAGTAGGAAACCTCTGTGGAACATTTTGCTCCGCAATCATTACCTGAGAGAAGTTAACATGCCAAGTAGGCTATAAGGAAAGGAAGCTTAGATATTATCTAAAAGTCATTTTGAAAACTGTGTTGGGCAATAAAATTATATTAAGTAATATTGCTACCAATTCATTCCATTCCACGTTTTATTGACTCTCACCATCTTGCAGCACTTAAATGTAAAACACTTTTCCTTTCAAGGATATGGTTTGCTGTTTAAAAGAAAACAGAAAAGCAAGCAAAACCAAGTATCACTGGCCTTCTTCCAGGCCGCTTTTCAATTACCCCCATTTAACCTCGGAACAATCCAGAGAGTGGTTCCCTTAGCTGAAATTTCAGCTTCAATGTTTCTATAGCTTCCCAGTTGATTTGTCATTCGTAAGCCTTTTAAAAATTAATTATTAAAACCATTTCCATTAGTGTTTGGTTTGGCCTTCATGCAACCATTTTGCTTTAGCTGTTTAACAAGTGAAAACCCGCCAGCATTAGCTATAAATACAGAGCACCGGATATGGCAGCAGGCACATGACTCATGCTGGACTGTTCCCTAGGGCTATCCGAGTGGTGGTGGCATTCTGGGAAGTGGTGTCAGGGCCATTCTTAACCTACAGGCAAATTCCAAACCAGCAGCCACGTGAAGAGAATTCTTTTGCCCGTTCCTCTTTCTTTTATGGTTCAAGGTATTGGTTCACTTGGTCTATTGGCAAATTCTTTCTTGTCTGCCCATCCAACCAGTAAATCTTATTTTTATTATCAGTCACGTGCCTAACACTGGAGGCAGACTATCAAATGTGTTCCTGCCCTCAAAAAGAGCACGACTGCAGTGCGGGGGGAGTTGGACAGATCCATTCTTATCATGTAGTACCTTCTATGGCAGAGGAGGAAAACGAATGATCTGGAAGCCCAGACAAGGGTCTCGGGGAAGTTTTCTAGGAAAAACTCCCATCAATGACAATTAACTGCCATCAAAATAAAGGGTCAGGGGGATGGGGGGACATGCCCAATGGAAGAACAGCAAAGACAAAGTCACTGGGTTGCAAAACAGGACCTTCTGGGGAAGTAAACAAGGCTAATGATGGCTGGATTGGAGAGGTCAGGGAGGCTGGTGGCCAGAGATATTGGGCTTTGGTGAAAGAGTTCTTCTTAAAGGCTAGGTTCCACTATAAAGAAATAGTTGAAAACCACTGGTCTCTGTTGAAAGAGTTTGAGCCTTCTCAGACTGAGTGATAAAGACTCTTGTTTCTGCATCATTCCCCACAGGACAGTGGGTCTCACCAGGAGTGAATTTAGGCCATGCAAAACCTGTCTACTTAAGAAAGACTTTTTTATGTTGATATTCACCTGTTTTAACTGTTGTGATTTCAATGGATGAAAATGATGTAGGTTATTTATTTGCTACATTTTTTTTAACTTTAGACTCTAAGAAACTAAAGCTGAGTAACCTGGAGGGAAATGGGTTAAAAATGCTGCACAGCACTGCTGTATCGATAAACACAGACACACTGCAAGTGCAGGCGTGTATTTATTTGGTAGCTCACACACACTCCTTCCTCTCATACCCAGCGGGGAATACATAGGTAGGGGAAATTTACATCTATACTTTTACTTATCTTGTTATTAAAAATATGAAAATTAGGGGCGCCTGGGTCACTCAGTCAGTTAAGTGTCCGACTTCGGCTCAGGTCATGACCTCACGGTTCATGGCTTCGAGGCCCACATCGGGCTCTGTGTTGACAGCTCAGAGCCTGGAGCCTGTGTCAGATTCTGTGTCTCCCTCTTTCTCTGACCCTTCCCTGCTCGCACGCTCTCTCTGTGTCTCTCAAAAATAAATAGAAAACATAAAAAAATAAATAAAAATATGAAAATTAAAAATACCAGTGTCTTATATATTCAAAATAAGGTTTCTCTTGCCTCTGGTTACCACGTTTATCGGTAAAGTCTGGCTACAAGGACATGGTTTAGTTCTCTTTAAGAGTCATTGCCAATAGAAAAGAAAAAATATATGTAAATATCTATTTTATAAGTTTTTTAAAGCTGGGGGAAAAGCCTTTAAAACTATATTAGAACAAATGTTATGATAAACTTCCTATTATAATCTGTGCAGTAGGAATGATGTCAGTGCTGCTTGAAAATGAAATTCATCTACACCAATCTTTATCTTTTTCAAAGTATTTTTATGTCAACTATTTTATATTCACAACCCAGAAGGTAGCTGGTTGACTTGAGGCTCAATATGGTCACGTAAATGGATGTATCAGTGAATGGTTTTCGGGGACGAGGTCTTCTTAGTCCTACCCCAGTATATCAAACCCCAACCCCCAGTGCACCCTAGCTCAATGCCTACTTTAAAAAGGATTTTTAAAAATCAGGTGCCATCCACAAAATGTTTAAATAGTTCCCTGATGTGGTGTGTTTACAAAATGGTAAATGTTACATCATAGCCTTTATCCTGAACTCGGGGTTGGGTCTTGTTCTTGAGTTCTAGAGATGAGTGGAATCTTCCATCATTTCCAGGTTTTGTCTTCCATTCTTCATGCTGGCTCAGGAAGTCCTCCACTCCTGCACCCCTATTTCTTGTCCTGGGACCAAATGCCTGCCAGAGCCAGGACAGCCAGAGTGTGTTACCTCTAAGACACACGCCATTGGGCTCACCGCGGTAGGGACCTTGGGAAATGGTAACCAGTTACCACTTCCCCTTGCTATCAGTGTTCATTCTTCTTCACCCACAAGATTCTAGCTGTCCTTCAGGCCCTCCTTCAAGAAGCCTCCCCTACGTGCTGCAGCCCCCCATTACTGTCTACTTCCACTTACCTGCTATAAACAAGACTATTTAACACTCAGATCCTAGCTCTCTTGTATTGTTGATTGTTTTGTGCAGCGTCTGTTTTCAAGGCAAAAATGAAAACAATGGGCTCAACTAGCTCTGAGCCTACTGGATTTTAAGTTACTTAACTTCTCTGAGTCTCAGTTTCCATATGAAAACTATGGGTGATACCTTGATAGGCAAATGTGAGGACCCTTAATATAAGTGCTTCGCTTCCCTCCACCTAACACATAGTAGGTGCTCAATAAATGTTGAACTGAAAAAGAGGGCAGGAACGATGTCTCGTTCTTCTCCCATCTCTCACATAAGTTGGTTTGGGCTACAAAGAAAAAGCTGGATGAATGTTACTTTTCCTTATTTCTAGCTGACATAGCTCACCTCTGGCCTCAGGAAACCAAAGAAGAGTATGTGTTTTTCCCTTCACAATGACAATTAGTCCACATGAATGCCATCACAGAGGGACAGCAATACTTTTAGAAGACTCATTTACATAGTATTTTAATATTTATAAAGGGTCTCTCTCTCTCTCTCTCTCTCTCTTACATTTATTATCTCATTTGATTCTTCCAGTAACTCCTGGAGTGCATGTAGGAAGAGTGTCATTAAATTTTATATACCAGAAATCTGAGTTCAGTGTGTTTAACAACAGCATACCACTTCTACCCTAATTTACAGTTTACAAAGCATTTTAAAAACCACTTTCTTATTTAATTCCTAAAATATCCTAAAAGTGCTTAAATTTTAATGCCCTTAAAATCGTCTAGATATCAATGGGACCACTAGCCTTGGCATGATCTCTGTGCTACAAAGAGCAAAGAATTGTTTTTTAAAGAAAATACAAGTTAAGTATATTGACTGCATTTTAAAGCTACCACGGATTTAGTGGCCCCTGGCGTACAGGAAATTAACCCCTGAGATGGCAATGTTTTACTATTTGTAATAGAACTAGTTGTTTGAATTCTCAGCAAGTTTCCCTTTCTTCCTTACTCACCTAATCTCTCAATGTTCTTCAACTTATAGATTCACAAAATGGAAAGAGAACTTGATAGGTCTCTGGAATGTACAGTATACCCCGATGTATTTGTTTAAAGAATCAGATTTCAAGCTTCCACAGTCCAAAATAACTACACTAACATACTTCCCACAGAATGGCCTCTTTAAACAAACAAGAATTCAGCATGACCTTGGGCAATTCCCCTACCCAGGCCTGTTCTTAGGGCATGAGGAATGTGTCTGAAGCAGCTTCAGTCTTCAGCACGATAATTCTATAATTCTAAGCAAAGACAACTTAAGGAAATAAATTTAAAAATTAGTAAAAAAAATTCATTGTTTTATGAGGTCTGGGTTTTTCCCCTGAATCTCTTTTTAAAAATGAAAATGTGACAAATAAGCCATATCTTCCTTCATTTTTTTCTCCCCCCGAGTTCACCAGTGTCCTCAAGTTTATGTTTTTCATATACATTTACTTGTAACAATACCCTAAATTACATAAATACAATCATATTGTATTATCCTTCTGTTAGTTGTTTCACTTAAGACAGCTTGAGATTTTTTTTATATTGATATTCACCATTTTAACTGTTATGATTTCAATGTATGAAAATCACACAGGTTATTTATTTGCCACATTTCTCCACGAGTTGGCAAAAGTTTTCTGAAAAGGGCCAGATAGGCTTTGTGGGACACATTATGGTTTCTATTGCATATTCTTTCTTTTTTATAAGAATAATCCTTTAAACATGTAGTGTTGGGGTTCCCAAGACCACCAACTAGTTCAATGACTCATAGCACTCGGAAAAGTGGTTATGCTGACGGTTAATTTCTTACAGCAATAAGAAAGTTTAAAATCAGCAAACATAAAAGGCACAGAAGGAAGAGTCCAGGCGATCAGGTACAAACTGCCAGTTGTTCAAAGGGAAGTTGCATGGACATAATTTAGTACTTCCAGATATGACGCGGGACACGTATGGAATATTGTCCACCAGGGAGATTTCGTGTCCAGGGTTTTTATTGGGGGGTCCACTCTCAGGGGCATGCGGCACTCACATGGCTGACCTTACTCGGTTTCCAGTCCCTCCAGAGATCCCGCTGATAACTGCACGGTACAAGGTCGGCACCACAAATCACTGTTAGCATAAACTATCTGATGTGGCTCAGAGCCTCTAGTAAACAAAGGCACTCGCTCACATGATGCAGGATATTCCAAGAGCTTAGAGGTTATCTCCCAGGAGCTGGTCAAGGGCCAGACTTATCTTTGGAATGTGCTGGATTTGAATAAGCCAGACCTGCTCAGTCAGTCGTTCACTGCACCGTCAAAAGCCAATTCTTAGTTCACAGGCCACGGACTGGATTTGACTGGAGACTCCAGTGCTAAGGATATGTAAGTTACTTTCTTTTTCCCTGTTAATTCAAACATTGCTGTAGGAAACGTCCTCATACATGCTTTATTGTATATGCACGCAGTACACTATAGGAACAATAGAGGGGCCTTACCTTTCTTCAGAAATAAAAATGTGAAATTGGATATATGTAAAACATGTGACTCTCTTTAAAATAAAATCAAACTATAATGTTAATCATGAGGACTTAAAAATCATTTATTTATTTATAACATTTATTTTTGAGAGACAGAGTGGGAGCAGGGGAGGGGCAGAGAGAGAGGGAGACACAGAATCCAAAGCAGGCTCCAGGCTCTGAGCTGTCAGCACAGAGCCCGAGGCGGGGCTCGAACCCAAAAACTGTAAGATCGTGACCTGAGCCGAAGTGGGACACTTAACTGATTGAGCCACCCAGGCACCCAAAAATCACTTATTTAGATGCAGGACTATAAAATCTCTGCCTTTCTTAATAATAAAACTGAATTAACAATATAGTGAACTACATATAAGATCTGTGTCTATATTAAAGCAAAGGTCTCAAGAGCTATTACATTTGAATAGCATATTTATCGTAAGCAGCAAATTGCTGTTTTGCTATTACATATAAAGAAAGGAATTTTATCCAATTGTTTTGTTACACATTTTCTCCTAATCTGAACTGTAACTTTTGTATGAATGAACGTCAGGGCTATGAAATGTCTTAGATAACTGTGCAAAGTCAAAACACAACCGATGTAGGAGACTGTGGTAGTTCACAAACTGCTTCTTGTTAGTATCTTCAAATGTAGCTGAATTTAAAACAAAATAATTGGATTTTTTTTTTCTATCTAGAGCCAAGACTTTGGTTTACAATAAAAATATCAATGTGATTTTCCAGTTTTGGGCAAAAGCACTTCAATCTTTAAAAAAATTACTATTTGTTTTTATTTTAGAGAGAGTGAGCAAGCAAGCAAGTGGGAGAGAGGGGCAGAGAGAGAGAGAGAGAGAGAGAGAGAGAGAGAGAGAGAATCCCAAGCAGGCTCCATGCTGAGCATGGAGCCCAAGAGGGGGTTTGATTCCACGACCCTGAGATCATGACCTCAGCCAAATCTGAGTTGGATGCTTAACCTTAACCAACTGAACCACCCAAGAGTCCCCAATCTTCTATCAGATACAAATGTCCATAATAAGCTTCAAGTGTTCAACAATTTTTTTTTTAATTTTTAATATTTATTTTTGAGAGAGACAGAGAGACAGAGAGAGACAGAACGTGAGTAGGGGAAGGGCAGAGAGAGAGGGAGACACAGAATTTGAAGCAGGCTCCAGGCTCTGAGCTGTCAGCACAGAGCCTGATGCGGGGCTTAAACTCACGGACCGAGAGATCATGACATGAGCTGAAGTCGAACGCTTAAACCAACTGAGCCACTCAGGGCTCCTAAGTGTTTAACAATTTCTATATCTAAGCATGATGCGGAACTTCTTGTAAATAGCCTTCTATGTGGCTGTTATAAGCAATGTAAGATTTCATCTTTACTAAAGTGATAAAAAAAAGTATAAGTTGAAAAAAAAGTTTTCTCAAGATCTTTGCCAATCTTTGCTATTAGGTAACTGAGTATGAAATGATGTCTAACTGCACTGATTTGCATCTCCTTGGTTACTTAGAGACCTAAAACATATTTTTGTGCTAACTGACCCTTTGGACCTCTTTTATATACTTTCCCGCTTACCCCCTCTTGCAACCCCATTAATCCTTTACGTAATCTGGACACTTCCTTTGTTGGTCACTGGTAGGTACACTGCGAGTCTCTGGCTTTTTTCATATTTAGGGTCTTCTGTCATACTTAACTATCTAAATTCTATACAGTCAGACGCATCAATCTGATCATCTTTATGGCTCACTTTTTTTGTGTCACATTCAACTTCTTCCTTACGCTGGGTCATATTTTCCTGTCGTTCGAAAATACTTTTGGATCGTCTCTAATTCACCAAGTTTCTCTTTGCATGCGGTGTAAGAAAGGTGTGTAATTTGATTTTTCCACATGGACATGCAATTGTCCTCATATTTACTGGAGAGTCCTTTGTGTCTCCATTTTCTGTCACATCAAGTACTCAGTCCTGGCTTGTGGACCTTACTCTGAACCACAGGTCTGCACGTCTGTGTGCACCCACTGGAGCTCTTCTATCAGCCCAGTCCCGCGTCCTATACGGAAGGTAGTCCTCTCTCTTATTCTTCCTTTTTGAAAACTGTCTTGGCTCTTCATCTTCCCACATTAATCTGTTGAGCTTAATTTAATTAATTTGTTGTCGAGTTCTATGAAATAGTCTGTTGAGGATTTGACTGGAACTTCAGTGACTTTAAAGATAACTGAGGCTTTAGTATATGGACTTTCCCCATCCTCAAAACATGGAATATTGCTGCATTTATTCCAGCCTGGTTTGGTAAAATTCTTGCACATCTTTTACTGGCTGTATTGCTAGATACCTTAGAGTTTTCATTGTAAATGAAACTCTCTTAAATATTACTTTCAAGTAGACTTTTGAGTAGAAAGGGGCACTACTGATTCTTGCCATTTGGTCTTACTCTTATTAGTCTCAATACTTTGTAGTTTCCCTTGGACTTTCAAAAAAAAAAAAACCCCAGTTATCGTGCCCACTAATAATAACTGTTTCTTATTTTCCAATCCTTATGCCTATTTCTACTATTATTGCAGTGGCCAACCTCTCTGTGCAACATGGGAAATGTGCGCAATAGCCCTCTTGTCCCAATGCTGACTTTAAAGAAACTTCTGTAAAATTGTACCATTAACTTGTGATGTTAACAATGGGTTTGTAGTAAGTTTTTCACTTATCACATTAGGGAAGTTTCTGTCTACTCATAATCTATCAAGAGGATGTTTCATTTAATTTTTTTTTTTAATTTTTAATGTTTATTTATTATTGATAGAGAAACAGAGCATGAGTGGGGGAGGGACCGAGAGAGAGGGAGACACAGAATCTGAAACAGGCTCCAGGCTCTGAGCCGTCTGCACAGAGCCCGACGCAGGGCTCGAACCCACACTGTGAGATCATGACCTGAGCCGAAGTACGGCGCTTAACCGACTGAGCCACCCAGGCGCCCCTCATTTAATTTTTAAAATTATGAAAGAGTGTTGGGGTGCCTAGGTGGCTCAGTCGGTTAAGAGTCCGACTCGTTCATGAGGTTCATGAGACAGAGCTCCACATTAGGTTCTGTGCTTATAGTGTAGAGCCTGTTTGGGATTCTTTTTCTTCATCTCTCTCTCTCTCTCCATCTCTCTCCGATCCTCCCTTGCGTGCTCTCTCAAAATAAATGGATAAACTTAAAAAAAAAAAAAAAGAAAATCATAAATGAGTGTTGTATTTTGTTGATTTTTTCCCTGTGCATTCATCAAAATAGTATGGCTTTTCTTTAGATCTATTAACAATGTGGCATATCACATGAAGAGCTTTTCCAATGTTATACCAACTCCCATTTTGTCAATAAACTTTGTCATAACGAATTAATTTAAATGGTGAATTTGAATTGCTAACATTTAGGCTAATTCAGCGTGTTCATAAGAGAGACTGGTCTATCCGTTTTTCCCCCTCACATAAGCCATTGACTTTAATATCAAAGTGGGGTTTTCCCATTATATTATTTTTTTTGTACTTTAGAACAGTAATTACAAGGACATGTTTCTTGAAGGTGTAATCGGCCACACGAGATCTGGTGGATTCCTGGGAAATTTAAAAACACAGAGATTTATTTAATGAGAATTTGCATTTGTGTGTGTGCACACACACATGGACTGACCTACATTTTTAAAAATATCTAAAATTTCACATTTATCTATACAAATTCACCACAGCTTTATCATCTCAAAAAATCTTAACTATACCCTTACTCATATCTTATTTCTTTCCTGATATCAAGTTGTCTTTTTTATTGAAAAATAAATTGTCAGGATAGTTACAACCTCTATCCTGATTCTATCACTATAGATTAGCTTAAATTTTTTTCCCTTTTTTGCTCTTATGTCCTTTAAATTGTTGCCTGCCTCAAATCATATAGTCTAGGTTTTATTATTTACCTTTTTAGATTTAGACTATTTTCCATATGGAATTGACTCTTCTATCTGATGTAAAGAGGAGGTCTCTTTCATCCATATGGATATCAAACTCTGCACTACTTATTGAAAAGAACATCATTTTGCCCATGGCATTAGTGTCCCTTGGTCATATATCTGGTGGCCCACATATGTGGATTCCTGCTTAGACTTTGTATTGTTAGTCTATTTGTCTGTCCTTATGCCAACCAACATTACAGTCTTTTTCTTTTTTAATGTTTATTTTTGAGAGAGAGAGAGGCAGAGCGCGAGTGGGGGAGGGGCAGAGAGCGAGGGAGACACAGAATCCGAAGCAGGCTCCAGGCTCTGAGCTGTCAGCACAGAGCCTGAAGCAGGACTCGAACCCACAAACCATGAGAATAGGACCTGAGCCAAAGTCAGATGTTTAACCAACTGAGCCACCCACGTGCCCCAGTCTTAATTATAACTACAGCTCTGGTAAGATTGTTCAGTTTTTTTGTTGTTCAAGGTTACCTTAGATAGCCTTGGTCCTTTGCATTTCCGTTAGCTTGTTAACTTCTTCCCATACTGTGGGGCTTGTGACGGTATCACACTAAAGTTACGTAACAGTTTACACAATTGCCTTCCAAGGGATCAACATAATATAGCCATACATTTATTTAGATCTTTTAAGATTTCTCAATGTGATTTTTTCAAAAATTTATTTCTAGGTATTTGATATTTTATGCTAGTGTATACAGTATCATTTTAACAATTCCAATTTGTTTCTGATATTTAGAAATACAATTTATTTTTATATATTCATTTTGTATCCTGAGACCTTGATAAATTCCTTAATATTTTGTAGATACTTTTGAATTTTCTATGCACAGAACTAGTTGTCTAGTGTTTTCTCCTTTCAAAACTTTTGTCTTTTAGGCCTATTTCGCTTGCTAGGATCTTAAATTTAATGTTAAACAGTAGTGGGTATTCTTATTAGACTTCAAAACCAACCTTCAGCTTTGTTGACTTTCTCTGTTATTTCACTGATTTTGTCTATTATTTCCTTGTTCTTTTTCTAGCTTCTTGAAATTAGGAGTTTAGGTCATTGATTTTCAGCTTTGCTTTTCTTCTAATCTATGCATTTAAGGCTATAAATTTCCCTCCATGCACTGCTTTCACTATAACTCACAAGTTTTGGTATCATTATTCACCTCGAAATATACTTTGAAATTTGATTTATTCTTTTGATCAAGGGTCTGTTTAGAAATTATTACGTAATTTCCAAGCAACTGGGGGTTTCTTCAGTCTTTTTGTTACTGGTTTCTAGCATAATTCCACCGTGTTAGAGAATACTGAAGGCTTTTCATCTTTTGAAATTTGTTGAAGTTTGTTTTATGACTCAGCGTAAGGTCAACTTTGGTAAATGATTCACATTTACTTGAAGAAAATGTGAATCACGTCTTTTTTTGATCAAGTGTTCAATACATGGAAACTAACTGCAGTTTAGCAGTCATATCAGCCAGATCATCCACATTCTTTTTATTTTTTTGGTCTGAACACTCTATTAGCTATCACAAATGCTGTACAAAAGTTTCCAGCTATGGTTAGGGATTTATTTCTCTTCTGTCATTGTTGCTTTATTTATTATACATTTGTTTTGGCACATACACACTTAGGATTGTTTGGTTTGGGTGGATTAATTCACTCATCATTATAAAATGTCCTTCTTTAGCTCTAGTGATGCTTCATGCCTTAAGTCTCTGCTTGATAAAACTATAGTCCTATTATTCTCATTCGGTTGTGTACCTTTCCCTGTGCGTTTACTTTCAACCTTTCTCTGACCTTATAATTGTGTCTCCTATAGGAGTATGTAGGAGGGTATTCTCGATTCAGCTGATAACATTTCAACTTTAACTTCAGTAATGAATCGCTTAAGGTGTTTGGGTTTGTTTTGCAATGTTAACATCTGACCCACCTGTTCATGTTTCCTTTGCTAACTCTGCCTTTTAATATTTTCCCTCTGTTGTTAGATACACATTCTACTCTTTGTGTTTAACGCAGGGGCTATAACCTGTATCCCTGACTTTATAGTCTAATAACAGTATTAATTTTACCACATACCCTGTGCTAGAACTGTGGGCACTAACAACATTTTCCCTTCTTGTGTCACGTTACAGGATGTGTTTTAAATCCATAGATGTTTTAAATCCATAGGTGTTTTAACCCCACACTTTTACAGTTAACATATTTACAGACTTATTTACCATTTCCATTGTTATTTCATCTGGGGTCATTTTGCTTCTGCCTAAGGAATACCCTTTAGCAACTCCTTCAAGTGCATGCCTACTGGTGACAGATTCTGATTTTCCCTGAAAAGTATTTTTCCACCATACGTGAAGTGTATTTTGCCCTTGGCCCTTCTTTCCTGTCGTCTGGAATGCGATCACTGCAGCAGCCATCTTTGGACGAGGACAGAAGCCACGTACTAAAGATGGTGGGTCATAAAGAACAGAAAAAGCCTAGAGCCCCACTGGCCTTGTGGAGCTACTGTACTGAGCAACTGACAGCCTACCCAACAGATTAAGCACCAATGTTACTTTGGTTCTGTTCCTAATTCAATGTCTTTGATCAACTCTGGAAACTTTTTAAACGATGTATCTCTTTCAATATAGCTATTAAGGTATCTGCAATCTACACTGAAATACTCCAGCGTATGTAGCACACATGTGTTACTTATGTAAACTCATCTCTTGGATCCAGCTGACATTCTGATCAAGACAGTAGCGTCCGGGATAGTTAGCCCACGCTGTAGTCAGAGAATCCATATTCCAGAGGCAACATTTCTAGGTACTGTTGTGTCTTGAAGAACTGTAAGCCTTTGCTAATTTACACACCTAATGTCAACATTTTATTGATGGAATTAGGGGTCTGTTAACTAGAATGATGAACTTCAAAAACTGGCTCAGATGTTTAAAGGTTGTCAAGGTTATATGGATTGGCTAGGTGCTCGCCCCACCCTTGCAAGAAGAGGTTAAAGAATTCAGCTTGGCCTGCACCCTTTAGCCTTTGGGATAATGTCTTAACCCAATCCCCTAAAAGATCCTCTGTCCAGGTTTTGTTAAGGGTAACAGAATTCTGTGTCCTGAAGGAATGAATCTTTTAGGCAAGGTGGTGGTCAGAGCATCTCCAAGGACTGAGAACCATTTCCTTGAGCTTGCGAAAGAGGCTCCAAGAACTGTTTTCTTGCTTAGTATAGTACCTGTACTTGTGGCAGAAGTTGTTGGTGTGAAGCTGTTTTCATTATGATCTGGCTGTTGCAGGTGATCTGGGGGGGGGGGGGGAGTGTGCGTGGGTTGGTAACACTGTCTACCAAGGGTTGTACACAAACGCATTAGCTCGAGTCAGTTCACAACTGCCTCACCCCACCCCCTTTTCTGTTTTCTCCCTTCTTAAACTCCTGAAGTCCATCTATACATTGAACCTTCCATGTGTTAATCTTTCACTTTTTTCCATCTCTTTTGTGCTGCATTCTAGCTTATTCCTTCTATTGCTTCAAATAATTGTCTTCAAGTATTTCTGGTACATTAGTAAATTTCTTCCGATAGACATCAGAGTAGAGGCACCCAAGAGGGCAGAAACCTGTGTGTTTTATTCACCGCTTTACTACCAATAGCGTTGCTTTGCTGTTGTGCTGGCATATTAAGGAGACGCTCCCAGTGATTTTTGAGCTAAGCACGGACACCATGACGGGAAGACTGCAATGGGCACTGTGACCCTTCCTCCTCTTCCACTTAGTCTTAGGTTCCAGGGGCTGCTATGTGGGGAGCTCTGCTCCCCGCTTCCTAGGGCACAGCACCTTCTAGGGTTTTGACTCCAGGCAGGGGTCTCTGTCCCAGCCTCCCTGAGTTTTGTCAGGTCACGTCTCTTGCTGTTCAAGTTCCACAGTCCACTGGTGAGGCTAAGAGCCGAGATGATAACCTCCTGGGTCTGAGTAGCTTTCAGCTCCCGAGTTTACTACTCCGGTTTTTGTTTTCCCTTCGTTTCTGCCAGTTGAGACTTCCTTTCTTTTGCAGTCAGCTGTGTGTAATTGTCATGCTTTATCTGACGTCTCTAGGAGTTTGGAGCTATCAGACGACGGTGGCAGGAAGATATACGTTTAGTTAGTCTGCCATGACACCAAGATTCCCGGAAATGTACTCTATGTGAGAGGGGAAAAAATAAACCACCAACCTGTTTAAATTTACTGTTTTAAAGTTTTCTGTTATACTGTAGTCAAATTAGATCACTAACTGATCCACACTTTGAAAAGCAGATCAAATAAGGAAAATACAAACAAAAGTTGGAAGAAAATATTTAGTAAAAAGGTATGAAGGTAAAAAGTCAGTAAGAATGGGGAGAGGGAAAACTGCAAATGGGGGACGTTTGAGGGGTTCCTTTAAAACACAGGAATTGGGAAATGATTTGGACAAAATCTCACAGGCAACGAAGGCTTATATGCCCATAACCACTGGACTGAAAGGCACCTGATAATCAACCGATTTTATGTGTATTAGTAGGATTGAGAAGAAGTCTCGCTACACTTCCACCTTTTATACGGAGAATGCAACCAATAAAGACCTGTATTGTTCTAACGTTTTCAGTGTGTGTCTCCAGTCATCAATGATTAACTGTGGCAAGGAGGATGAAGCAGAGGCCTGCCTTTTTGTGCTAAGAAAATATTAACCTTTAATTATGGGCTTAATTCCTGGCCATCCCTTTGCCATTTGATCTTTGTTTGCTCTTCCCTGCAGCATCAGCATGACGGCAGCGAGGCTGCTCACCGTTTAACATTTTAGTTCTGCTTTGCAACATCTAACCAAGGGTACAACTAATTTAAACAAATTCTTAACAGCAAACAATTGCATTTTTGACAAAATAGGTTAGTTTTTCTCAAATTTAAAGGATACGGTATCAATTTAAACTAGGACAATCTCCATCAGGTGGCTTTAGTTCAGGTATCCTGTTCCAAGGAGAGTGGGCTCAGGGTCCACCTTTCATCTCTCTGCTCCCCCAAGCCGCCCTTTTCCCTCTAGGTCTACCCCCAACCACAAGACACTAACTCCAAGAACTACGTGAGCGCCTTCCTTAAAGCAAGCACAGTGCTAGTACTATATGTATATTATCTCATGTTAACCCTCTAACGACTGCAAAGAGCTCTACTCCAGTCTATCCAGAGCACTTTCTCCAACCCTTCCTGTCCTCAAGTCTATTTTCTCTATGGTTACAACATGTAATATGAAGTGGCCATGCCTACTTTGTAGAGAAAATCACACGATCGCTGTCAGATGGCACAAAGCAGCAGCACCGCGACAGGAACCCAGAGCTCTGATTCCGAGATCAATACTCTTCTCTGCAGCCATTATGCCTTTACACAATTACTGATCATGGTGCTTTAGTTCGTATTTAGTGGTCAGCTGGCTCCACCCAGCAGTTACTTTCTTCATATTCTTATTAGAAGGAAACACTGAAGTAGTAAGAAATCCTTAGGAATACAATGGCAATTAAGAGTCCTCACTGAGGGGAAACAGTGAGAACATGACGTGGATTTTTGAGAACATTTCTACTTCTCACCTTTGCTCCAGATTATTGTCCACTGAGGGGGGGGGAGGGGATTTTATTTAAAAACGAATAAAATTTTATTCTTTCAACAAAATGTATCATGTCAGACACTGAACTTACACAGATGAATAAACTGGTCTCCGTCTTCAAGGGGCTCATAATCTCAAAGGGGAAGACACGTAGGTGAATTAGAGATACATTTAGTGCTAGAAACAGTGTTAGAATTGAGTGCAAGACACATTTATGGCACAAAGACAAAACCGATCTTATCTAGAGGTCCAAGATCTAGATCCTGTTAAGACTTGACATCTGAACTGAGTTTTGAAGAATGAGATATTTCCTGAGTGCTTAATATATGCAGATAGTATGCTGAGTGGTTTATCTGGATTATCTAATTAAATTCTCATTACAATTTAGGAGGTTGATAACTCCAGCTTACAGGTGAGTCAGGCTGTGGGACCTGGAACTCGCTGTGCTCCACTGATAGCCCACCGCTGCCGCCCGCCCCCCCCCCCCGCCCCGGGTGCAGTCACACTGGGAAAGGGATTGATGAGATGATCATGTTCTCACTTACATACAAGGAATAAAAGGTCAGAAGGCTACAGGAATTAGCCAAAGGTCACATAATATACAGAGATATCCTTCATTCTCTCAGGGGCCTGGCTGGTGTATGATCACTTATTCCTGAAAATTTCTTCTCTTCCTTGTTTCCCTTTAGCTCCTTCAAACATTCCACTGGCATGGAGAACAGTCTCAAATCGCTTACCAGAGGGTGAAGTCCTTAAATGAGTACAGCACAAGGGCACACAACTTAATAGGGTTAGCTTGTATTTAAAACAAGATATTTACTATAAATATCAGTGTTTTATAAGCAATGACCTGAAAACACTGAGAAACCAGTAAAACAGGTTTGCCAACTTTTATGAACACTGCTTCTTACATAGTCGACCTATTATATACAGAAACAACTAAAAGGCATGGATTCAAATCCCAGGATATCCCACACAACTTCAGAAAAGGCCTGCGCTCTGCTCCGTCCTGAGCACTATCTCTCCCCCTTAGAGTAACACGTGTCTGTACGGCACGGCCACACGGAGTTTGCTAAGCGCTCTGACTAGTTCAAGGGGGCCTAGTGTCAGCCCCCTTGGGAGTCTGCTTCCTGCCTTGTTTGAGCTGCCTGAGATATGTCCGATCATTTTTTAATATATAACCAAACAGTACAAACAAGTATCTTGCTTGTTCAGTCTGAAGCTAAAAATCTTGACTGCTTGTGTGAAAATAAAGTTTGAATAACTTCCTTTGGTTCATAATAAAAACCATCATTCTTACTGTACATGCAGTTTTAAAAACATACTTTGTGTTAAATGTTCACGGTAAGGCTATGACTCTAATGCAGATAATATTGTTCAAGGATGGTGTGCAACTGTAGTATCTTGTTCTGGTTTAGGCTGAATACACAAATAAAGAGAATGGTTACGCAATTTTCTTGGTATCACTGCATCTATTTCCCATCATCGAGTGAAGGTCTCACTTTCTAAATCCTATTGAGTCCAGAACCATAACAATATGAAAATTGACAGGAATCAAAAAAAATACCAGCAAACATATTAATAAGGACAAAAGTGAACATTATTTGGCAGCGTAGCACACACTGGTTCTGTGAAGGTATGGAAGTCAGAATCACACACGAATCACACACTTCTGAACCACTACAGATGTTCCATTCTAGATTGTGTACTTGAGGGTAAGCCTGTTCCATGTATTTATTGTCTCAGTCTCCACAAATGACTCAGAACCACATCCTGAATATGAACCACAGCACGCCCTCTGCAGTCAGGAATCTCATCTTAACTGCTCTGCTAACTTTTCTGAGTCCCAGGCTCCTCAACTGCAAAATGCACTAGTAACAGTCACCTTAAAGGGCAGCTACAAGGCTTAGATGAGAGCACGTATAAAAGCACCTAGATAAATATCAGTACCACAATAGATGTTTCACATACACTGTGTCTTTATGAATACTCACAGAGTAATAATGAAACACATATTTAAATGAGTAACAAATTCAGAACCCCCAAGGACTAAGTTTTTAAAAAATTTTTTTAAATGTTTATTTTTGAGAGAGAGAGAGAGAGAGAGAGAGAGAGAGAGAGAGAGAGAGAGCGCGCATGCTAGAGGGGGAGGGACAGAGAGAGAGGGAGACACAGAATCCGAAGCAGGTTCCAGGCTCTGAGCTGTCAGCACAGAGCCCTACGTGGGACTTGAACTCACAAACTGTGAGATCATGACCTGAGCTGAAGTTGGACACTTAACCAACTGAGCCACCCAGGCGGGACTTGAACTCACAAACTGTGA
Organism: Cryptoprocta ferox; assembly: GCA_028646485.1. Lineage (NCBI taxonomy): Eukaryota > Metazoa > Chordata > Mammalia > Carnivora > Eupleridae > Cryptoprocta > Cryptoprocta ferox. The sequence continues at coordinate 7,133,207 of CM053569.1, read as the reverse complement.
GATCATGACCTGAGCTGAAGTTGGACACTTAACCAACTGAGCCACCCAGGCACCCCAGGACTAAGATTTGTTAATGCAAAAATGAATTGATAGACTTTCTTTTTAATATGTTTTATAATTAAAAAAAATTAACCTGAATAAATGTCTAAAAGAGATTAAGTAACTATAAAATTTGAAATGTGGTCTGTTCCTCAAAGTTTTTTTCTTCTTTCTCAGTATATAAAATACTAATGTCATATAATCAATGGCATTTCTCAGCTTTGATGAAATCTGATTTGGAAAGATTAAAATGTAATTTTAGGATAATATATTTATAATATTGAAGGTGGAAAGGGCCTACCTAAAGAAAGACAACAAAACCCAGAAGTCACAGAGTATTACACACCAGTTTTCAATAAAGTTAAAAAACATGACAGATAAGGAGGAAATATTTGCAATGCATATGACATAGCAAGAAAAAAAAAAAATGTCCAAAGTACATAAAGTCTCTAGAAAGCAGTGAGAACAAATTAGGAAACCAGAAGAGGTATGAACAAAAGATATGAACATGGAATCCAAAAGAAAGACAGAAAGAAAGAAGGGGTGAGGGGGGAAGGGAGGAAAAAGGGCAAAAGAAAGAAGCCACTACAGGCATGAAAAGATGTTAACTTCACCTTTAGACGAGGGAATGCAAACAGGAGGTACAACTTTGCAACTATCCACTCAGCAAAAATGAACAAGACTGAGGACGCTCTGGCAATGATGTGAGGAAACAGGCACGCTTTTATATTGTTAAAGTATAAACTTGGCACAGATTCTCTGAGATTAACTCAGCAAGATCTGTTAGGTATTTTAAATAGACATCTTCCTTGACACAGCGATTGTACCTTTACCAGTTGCCCTGTAGAAACAGTTACACTGTGCATCAACATGTTGGTATTTCATAGGACTGTTGTAACAGTGAAAGCCTGGAGCAACCAACCTCCAGGTCCACCAATGGGGAAGTAAATAGGTTATGGCACATTTTGGAACTAAAAAACTAGCGATGCCGAGATACGAAAAGTTCTCTTACATGCAGGGGAAAAAAGGCACATGCTACGTACAGTAGGATTCCATGATGTCAGAAGTCCCACCCATGCCCATAGGGTGTGTGTGTGTGTAAAACCACGAAAAGAATTTGGAAGGCCGTGCACTGCTCACAATCTAGGGCACAGCAGAGGAAGGTGTGCTGCCGAGTCTGAAGACAGCGAAGGGGCACCTGCACATTTTACTCTAAAACATACAGGATGAATGGCCAAACATTTAGAGAGTTATCTGAAAACAAAAGATTTGCCAATATCCAGTCCCCAAACTCTATTTCTCCTTCATACTGACAGCCTCACTTAGAAGTAAGGCAGTACTAGCAGCATTCTGGCTAATATGGAACTTTCCTGGGCTACAGACCACGTGCAATAGAGAATTTTAAGCAAATGACTGTTAAATATAAATTGGATACTCAAACATTTTCACAGATAAGCTATAGAACAAGGAACATTTGTAAGGTCAAAATGAAGGCTAACGTACACCTTTAGGGACCGTTTATACTTTTTCAAAGAAACCTTATGAAGACCTTTTCTCCCCCCTCCTGGGGAATTTGGACTTTTATAAAATTTGCATGGAGAACAAGTAGCAAAGGAACGTCCTCAAATTACTTTTATAAAACAAAACCAACAGCTCAAACCCTGTCTTTAAATATTTTTACGTGGACAAATACTGAACACAGCTTCACAGTCTTTAAAGAATCCCTTTGAAATAAGCAAGGGAAAAGGTCAGAACTTCTAAGCCAGTTATAATTACATCTGGTTAGTCCCAAGACAGTTAGGTAGTTGAACAGGTTGTACGGCTAAGATTTTGATTCATGGAACAGTTTTACTTAGTCTCATAGAAATAATGTGTATTAAATCATAAAAATACCCTTGGGACTGGTTCTTTTCCATAAAATTAAAGGAAGTTAAAACTAATATAAAAAAATAATCCTAATTTATATACTTATAAAAATCCTAAATGTGAAACTGCTGGTTTCATAATGTATTAGCAGTTTTATGAAGAATTAAAAGTTATTAACAAAACCTACCTTTAATGTTAATCCAGATTTTGATACTAGCATATTTATAGTTTAAAAAAAATCTCAGTATGCTTTAACAATAAAGAAAGTATATAGCTGGTTACCGTCATGTTGCGTTAAGATTTTGTACTGCGTAACCATTTGACCTTTATCAAAAAGTAAAATCACTTTTAAACATAAAAGGAAAGCTCTCATATAAAAACAGATTCTGCATTTTAACTGTCATTTCTTGATTAATGAAGTTGATAGGAGTCATTTCTTGATTTCTGAAGTCAATAGGAGACATTGGTTCAGAACCCTACATTTCAACTACGGGGAATCAGTGAGATATGAAATGACATAATGAAAACACAGTTAAATAATTGATGCCAACTGCTTAGCAAATAATTATGAGGAGATGTATCAAATCTTCAAACTTGACAGAAAATGGTTCAAGTTTAATTTCAGGTCATATTCAAGTTTATCAAAGACATCCACCTCTGTATTATATTCTCTATCCATCAATTAAATAATAAATGGCAACTGTCAAAAAGGGGGAGAAATGGGTACATTTTCACATTTATCCAGATGTTGTAACATTTCACACTTAAAAGCACATGTTCATCAGAATAAAATTTATATTACACTTCTAATAAATATATAGTTTTTAAACAAATCAAAGCATGTATTTTCCTGTAAGGGTGGGGGACAGCTCAGTGTAATTTAGAATGTTTCACTCTATTATGTAAAACAAGATACACACTCAAATCTTAAGTATGGTGCATCTTTCACATGGAGCTTTTTCCAAGGGACAACATGGGGTGCAGCTGGCAGCCCGATGAGCAGAGACTCTGCTAGATGGTCAGGAAGGCAGGTGATGCTCACATGCAGACACATGACCATAAACAAAGAAAAAAACCCAACGAATTAAAAAGCACAGCCTAAACCACATGGCATGCTAAATATTTTTTAATATCTGAGAATATAACACAAAAATTCTATAATTTGTTCACTGAGGTTCAAAGGTGAATTGATGGGGAAGTCCCAAATACACCTGATTTGAAAATCACGTTTTATAAAACTACCCTTAGATTAGATAATGCTTCCATGACGCACTGCAAGGTTTCACATCATAAGTTATAAAATAATTGAAGCACTTGCCAAGTTTCAAAGGAACACGTAGCGCTCACTGAAATGTATGTGTTGCATCCAAGTACATAATAGCTCTGAGTAACAAATAATGAAAAATTACCCTATTTTTTACATAAAATATAATTGGACAAACAACACTCACCTTTTCAACAAGTTCCATGTTTTAATTTCACATTTTTATTTGATTGTGAATTTCTCATGACAGGCAGATATATTCCACAGGAAAAGCACCCAATGTGGATTCTAACTCAGGACTTAGGCAAAGACCAGGGTTTACAGACACTGGCCGAGCTGCTGGAATAATGTGTCCTTCTTAAGCAATTTTGATTTTGGGGTTGTTGTTTGTTTTTTTAACTTACCAAAAAATGAAAAGTTCCTGGAAGCGAAAAGCAAAGCTAGAACCGTGAAATGTAAAAGTGTCGTTTAAACCAAGCAATGCATACTTAGAACTAATTATTAGGTATTAGCTGATCTTTAAATTACTTGAAATGTATGACACAATTATACTCTGGGAAAAATAACGGATAACAGACATGTTTTTAAAATAATAATAATAGCTACCACTTACCGAGAGCGTAGTAAGTACCAGGAATTGCTCTGCACTTAACTGGTGCGAACTCATTCGGTCTACCAGTAGGTAGGTAGGGCTATAATCCCTCCCAATAAAGCAGACTGACGAGGGTGGGGTACGGGCAGTGCAGCTGGTCGGCAGCAGTCCTGGAACGGGAGTTCAAGAGGGTGGGCTTCAAAACTCCTTACCACTAAATTATGGTCTTGTCAAAGATGCAAACCACTTCCATTAAGCCAGAAAGTTGGTGTCATCATTGCTGCTCAAATAAAAACGAGTTATGTCTCATTAGACATAACAGCAATTACTTATTGAACACCTAAAATGTGCTATGTACTGTTACCAGCATCGTAGCTGACATTCAGAAGAGCTAGCATCTTAGCAATTATTCAGTGCTTAATGTGACAGGCGCTGTCCTAATGCACCACTTTATACCCGTCATCTAGATCAGTCCTTACAACCGACGGCCCTGTGAAGTGGATGCCGTACCTCTTTTGCAGAGGAGAAAAGCACTGAGGTGTGAAACAGCGCCTCTCCCTCCTCCCAATCACCTAGCAAATTCACTGGTACAGCCCGGATGGCTACAAGAGTCTGATATCAAGGCCACGTCTGTTAAAGCACACTGCAATGCCTACAGATCTGACCCCAACTACCACACAAGCACTTTTTTTCTGTCCTAATACCTAGAGTTTGATCTCGTGTTAGAGATACAGTAACACAGAATTAAAAGATATGACAGTAATTTAAGTTTTTAGTAATTACACTAAAAAAAAAAAATCAAGCCTCTCTGTCCTACTCTTGCCAAATCCTACATCAATGTTAATGGTCGATATTCCAAGTCAGCTGAAGTAAACATCCACCTCCCAGCCAATCCATGCATCACAGCTGAGTGTAGGATGTTTACATGAACTGCAACTTGGGTTTTCGAAACCCTTTACTGTGTTTATGGTGGTCCTTTACCTGACACTCAAATTTATATTAAAGTACATATGATGACTTCTTCTATTTTTTAAAAAGATAATTTTGTAGAATCTGTTGAAAAAAGAATTGGTACAGTGATGCACATAAATGAGGCAGGAGTCGGAAGGTATTTTGAGACGAAGTTTAGAATCCAAGGGAAAAGGCAGAAGTGATATTCTTTTCACTGAAATAATTTATGGCAATGTATGCAGACATCTTGTGCATGTTCCAGATCTAAATGTGGCTGATTTTACAGCCTCTCATCTTGCCATCTCCCTCTCTCCAAAACAAGTGAACTTGCGTTTATAGGAACCCCCATTTGATGGGCAGTCCGATGCATCAATCAGCCATTCTTCCTCACGAAGAAGATCCCCATTTGGGGTAAAAGACAAAATTAATGAAACACCTCTGAGGAGCCCCAAGCTTTGTGGTGGCCTTCCTGGCCCTCACTTCTCTTCCTCTCCCTGGCCGCTCCGCATCTCCCCACGTTCACAGTTCAGACACTTGCACTGCAGGGACGTCGCTCCCACACTGTCGGGTCTCTCCACCTTGCACTGTCCCGACGGCTGTCACGTTGCCCACAGAAATCCCTTATCCTCCCTCTGCATTCCTCTGGTTAAACTAATATTACTGCAAACATCTCTACTAAGCATAAGGGTGGTCTTATCGATACGCTTACGTTAAAGACGATGAAATCCTCAAATTTGGAAGTAAAATGAAATTTAAGAGCCACTGCTGGCAAACTCTAAAAATCTTTGGAATTTTACAGGCATCCAAGGACGTTTCGGAACCTCCTAAGTCTCCACCTGGCCTGGCCTCTTGTCTCCTGCGGGCTACTTTTCACGCAGTATCAGGTCTCAAGATTAAACACACATACACACACACACCTTTCTTCGTCCCCTCTAAGAGTACTGTTTTCTGTTTCAACTACTCCTACTACAACAATATTTTTTTTCTTCTGATTTTCTTTGAAAATATATTCAAATAGGATTTCCTGGGCTGGGTATGATACTTTCTCTGGAAGAAAAATGGGCCTCAGGTTTCTAACAAACCTTATTAAAAAATCAAACTTTTGGATTACTGCATGTTTTTAAGTTGGGGATTGTTTTTTGTTTTTGTTTTTTTCTCTCTTCAGTCACTACATGGGCAAAAGCTAACAGGGAAAAGAATGTTAAAATGAGGCCCATGGATCTGAAAGTATGGACCCAGAATAGCAGTGTCTGTGGCACCTGAGAATTTGGGGGGAGGGATGCCCATTCTCAAGCCACACTCCAGACCTCCTGCGTCAGAAACTCCTGAAGGGGCCAGCACTCTGTGTTTCATAAGCACTCTAGGTAATTTTGATACACACTAATATTTGAAAACCAGTAGACTAACTGTTTCACCAAATACGTTGGAAAGTCAAAGAAGAAACAGCAGCGAACGTCAAATTATTTGGAAGTCTGTAATATGCTCCAGATAAGAAAAAAAGCCAACGTCAAAACATGTATCATATGTCCACACATAATTAACGAAGCTTGGGAAACTGTGAGAGATGATCTGAAACAGCATCATTTAAAAAAGTAATTTAAGCTCAGACTCATATTCGAACTTAAAAAAAAAATTCCTGAATACATACAACCCGAGAAGCACACTCATTCCCTGAAGTTTTCGTCAGAGGGGTGAAAAGGAGCCAGAGTCGGAATGTGCCCCGTGCCGGGAGGAAGGCACGTTGCGAACTAAAGTCTACCATTCACTGCTCGGCCACCCCGAGCCTCTGACTCTGTGTGGAATGAACTCAGATATGGAGACCAGTGAGGACCCATCTAATGTGATGTTCACCAAGGATATTTGGACTTGTCAACCATATCTAATTGGAAATGAACTTGACACAATTCAGTAGTTTAGCCTGTTTGCTTAAGAAAGTAATCCCTAACTAATAAAACACAGATTAAGGAAAAAAACCTTGTCATTTTCAGAATGGTGTTCCGTAACTAACAATCTTTTGCTTTTAATATTAATTTGATCAAACATCTTAAGTCGTAGTTTCTGAGCTTTCTAAGACCGGTCAATAAAGACCCCACACTTCTCCCAAGAAACTAAATTAAAGGCTAGGGAAACAGTTGTTACAGGTTTACTGGAAAATACTGACAATCTAACATTTTAAGGCATTTGTTCTAAATAATTAATTGCTAAATTTGCAGGCCAATGGGAATTTGTGGTTCTTCAAAATTAAAACACGAAGAAGTCATCTGCAAACGACTAAAAGGCTGCACTCAAGAACACTGAAGCAAGGGCATCCAGAATTAAAGCTGACATAGTCTCCGATCCACCTCATTAGGGCAGAATAATATAGAACAAATGTTACATAACACTGATTGTACCATTAATCCTGCGGCATCACGGGATAACTGGACTGGCTGGCAAGAGTAGAACAAGGCTGCCCCCCTTTTAGCTTGGATTTGGGCTATCATTCTGCAAAACCTTCCAAATTCAGCTGTGCAAATTATTACACTAGGCAGCTTCTATCCATCTTGAATTTTAAAGCAATAACAAACGTCTTCATAGGAAATAATGTCACTCGGTTTAACAAAATAATCCTATTACCAGAGAACTTTTTCTGCCTTTGCCAGGGAGCACTCTAGGGCTCAGAGATGCCTCTGTCCATTCGCCGCTATCTGGAATCTAAGGCCCCCAACGCGCTTAAACGGAGAGTCACGGAATATGCAATAAATCTGCTTCATTAAGAGTTCAGTGGGGACGCCTGACGCATGCTAATTGTCAAGCTAGAAAATTATCCTTACAAGTTGCCAGGCTACTTGGGTCTGAAGCAACAAACTACCCTCCCTCCCTCCACTCCTGACCAAGTCAGTCTCATAAACCACCACTCTAACAAAGAAAGCTTTAAAAATAAGTGCTGTAGCATGGATACATCTGGAATAGCTGTATTGACCCAAACTTCCATGTGCCCATCTGCATTAAGAATAGAGGGAAAGAGCAGAGAGTTCTGCAATAATATAAGATTGTTATTAGAACCCTATACACGCAAGGTGCGTTACTTCATGTTTATGGCAAGAAAACAGAGTTAGAGCGAGTGACCCTGCCCTCAGAAAGCCTGCCACACAATCAAAAAAGACACGCATTTAAAATGGGATGAGCAAGGACTTTATCTTTTGGTTTAATTACGTATGAACCTAACACAGTATGATGGTCAGCAGTAATAAATAATCATAAATTGTAAACATACCAATGCTTTATTGAAGAGAAAAATTTCAATAAAACACATTTCCCAGGGTCTAAAAGGACAGATAAAAATAAGAAATCAAATTTGTAAAACTCAGAAAAAAAGCTGCTATAAAGTTATACACGATCGCTTGGTCTACAATGAAGCCTTCTATGAGAAGAGCCCTGTGACACTCAGCTCTGGGGGGAAACACAACACGCCGACAGCGTACCTGCTCACTAGGCGTCCATCCACACTTGAGTGAGGGAGGAAAAAGCAAGTGAGAACCTGAAACACTTCTCATCACTGGCGAACACCACGCGCAGGCCCCGCCGTCTGCCGTCACGCACGTTTCTGACAGCGGTGCTCAGACAGGAGCTGTGACCTCACTCGGGGTGAGGAGCGCAGAGGCTGGAGGGAGAGGAGGGAGGCCACGTTCACGCGCACACACCTCTTCACTACAGAGAAAGAGAAACTCCTAGGTGGTATGTCGCTGGGTGGTGGGGGGGGGATACATCCCAATTGTAGAATTTCTGAGGGAGGAAATCAGTGTCCTGAACTGCTGGGAAGTTCAACTCCAGCCTACTTGGAAAGGCCGTAAGGACCCGAAGTTCACTGACAGGGCAAAACCAACCCTAACATCCCCCCAGCGGAAACAGAGTTCCACTGAGTCCTCCGTGGCCCAGCAGGGGCCTGGCTCCGGCAAGCTCGGGCCTGGTCGGCTGCAGGGCGTCGGGTCATCAGGCCCGCGGCCCACACTGACCTCTGTCACGACCCAGGCGTCCTCCCAGACAGCGGTAAACGGAGGAATGTAAACATTTCTGGTGTCTCCCGCACATTTGCCCAGCCTCACCAACTCCACGTCTCAGGCACAAGGAAACCAAACGAAGCCTGTGAGCAGCCGGTAGCCGCAAACATCTGACTGAAAGCTCTGCCGTGTCCTACAGCTTCCAGTCGGGGATGTTTACAGCGACAGACTTTCTGAACAGCAGGTTCACAGAAGGAGTAGACACGCATGCGGCCTGTCGCCTTCTTTATCTAATGATTTACAGGCTCTTTAGCGCTGGATGGTTTCTGTGACATTTTGGGACAAAAATTAATAAGGTTAATGTTATTAATTAGTTAGCAAGAGAATCAGCTAACTGGTTCATCAGCTGCAATTCTTCCTAAACGGGCTAATTAACAAAGCAGATACACATTGTAAATTTAACTTGGCAAACATGCAAAATTAAATATATTACCCAGTTATCCTACATGATCATCTATTTTTCTACTTAATACATGCAAAAATGAGTGTTTCTGTAAATCTAGAGTTTCAAAATCAATAAGAAACAACACAGCAGGACAATCCTAATAATCAGAGTGACCATCCGTCCATCCAAACCAATCTCAATTTATACCTGTTGCCCTGGTATTGTTATGAAAGCGACTCCCTTCACTAATGGGAGCGTCCTAATTAAGATTATGAATACAGTAGGTTTTACTTGGCAGTATGTCTACACTAAGAGTCTAATGTTTTTTCCCCTGTCCCCATTAGATTTAGGTTAGGGATGGACAGTCCACGGGAATGAACAAAGCCAAGTAGAAAACAAGAAGAACAAACTCATGAACTTGGCTTTGTTCATAAAGCAATACATTGAAACCATTTTGTTTCCCACACTACTTACCTGAAAAAGAGAAGGAAGGAAGACAGTAAATCTGCATTCCATCAAAACCAGACTTGCTTTAATCTAAAATAAGCATGTGTACATACATACACACACATACCCTTTAGGATAACTATTGAAAACATCAATATACACAAACATACTGATCTTGTAATAGCAATTTTTTTTGGAGTTTGGATTTTTCTGGAGTAAGAGATTTCAGTTACTGATATTTACCCTGTGATAATATCTAAAGGTTGCTCTGTAACAGTTTTTTTTAATGTTATAAATAAGTCTTCACCATTACAGAATATAGAAATAACTAGGAAAGTGCATGTGGTCACTATGGATACAAGATGACCTTCCTTGTTTCTGAAGACAAATACTTAAAAAAAATTCAGTGACTATTTACAATAAAAACTATTCAAGCTGTTCTACAATTGAAAACTTGCAGATTTAAGTTAAAAAAAATGATCTCATGGCAAGGTAGGCACAGGAGGCTTGACTAATGAGGATGCTGCACATTAAGTGGCCGTGAACCAGTTACTACCAACTCCCGCCTTCAATTTCCCTCTCTGTTCTCATTTTAATCTTTTGTTGCTGTTAATGTTTATTTATTTCTGAGAGCAAACAAGTGTGGGAGAGGCAGAGAGAGGGGAGGACAGGGTATCTGAAGCCGGCTCTGTGCTGACAGCAGAGACCCTGACACGGCGCTCGAACTCACAAACCATGAGATCATGACCTAGGCTGAAGTCAGAGCTTCACTGACTGAGTCACCCAGGTGCCCCTCTCAGTTTGATCTCTTCTTAGAGGCTGATCACAAGAACAACACTTTTATCAGAGCTACTATATTTAACTCAGACACATAATACACAGAAACTTTTCTTCAGGGCTAGGAGGTGATAGTGCCACACATTTGTACACGATGTATTCTTCTTGATGGCAGCTGAAATAGCGAAGTATGTTATAAGAAAATCAATTATAAAATACCTTCTCGGCACCATCTTCAGTTATAACATATAATCTGTACTTTATAAGTATTCTTTAATTTTGTTCTTTTATTCACAACCAAACACACAGTACGCTGTGGCTCAAGGTTTACCATTTCTGACACACTGACTTCCAGCTGTCACAAGTGTATCTTTCAGCAGTTGAGTTGCCCTTCTCACCACCGGCTCTGCCACTCCCACGATTCTGTTCACAAGTCTTAATAAAAGTGGGCAAAGTATACATTACATACATACAAATAAGCTAGTTTAACCTCCAGAAGTTATCCATTTACATCTAATTTGAAATACTGTTTTCAAACACAGGAAATCTACTGGATGCTGTACTTCAGAAAAAGATCCTCTTCTAGAGATACGAGGTGTGAATGACCCTCCCGCTCTTTCACAAAGTCTGCTTATTACAGTTTCCTCAGAGAGATCACATGCGTCCAATCAGATCCTTGCACTACCACCGACACACTAGCTGTGTCACCTTGAGGAAGTCACTTCTCTGCTCAGAATCAGTTTCCTAATCTGTACAATACGAAAACCCTACAGTGGAATTACAAACGACTCTCAGAGTGGTTGTGAAGGTTAAGTAAATAAACTATGTGAGTATAAACGCATACTGGAAGCAACAAAGCACTACATGATAGTACTGGTGTTTATAGGTTTGTACTCACACTTTCTTGAAAACCTTCCCCCTGAGAGCAAAGGTCTGCATGTGAAAGCGCTGACAACCGTGAGGGCGACCATCGTGTGAGTACAGGCGCTCTGCAGAATTCTACTGGACACGGCTTTATGTAACTCGGGCAAAAACCAAAACAAAACTCGGGCAAGCAAGCAAACAAAAACAAACCACCGGCTTCCTCTGCACCAAACAGGCTAACCGGGTTCATCTGTAAGTGATGATATAATGACAATAATATTAGAAACACTGTTGGGGCGCCCGGGTGGCTCAGTCTGTTAAGCGTCTAACTCTTGATTTCAGCTCAGGTCATGATCTCACGGTTCGTGAGTTGGAGCCCTGGGCTGACGGCGTGGAGCCTGCTTGGGATTCTGTCTCTCTCTTTCTCTGCCCTTCCCCTGCTTACTCTCTACCTCTCCCTTTCTCTGTCTCAAAAATAAGCATTTAAAAAAATATATTAGAAACACTTCTTTTTTACTTTCAGTTAAGAAAATCTTATTTAAAATGTTAATTTAAATAGCATGTTAAGATTTAGTGTGCAAATTAAGTCATAACCGAACTATACTTTATCTGCTCAAATGCAAAAAAAATCATTTCTTTTAGTCATTCAAACGGTTGTGTTACCTAAAATTACATTGTATTTAAAGATCCAAAAGGTCTTTTTCATGGGCAAGTACTATCAAAACTCCTTGTGCTCTGTGAACAGGTTTCAAAGCAATCAGAACATTCTTACATCAAGTTCGTAACAATGTGCACCTGCCAAGTTAAAAAAAAATCACTTGCAGGTGAACCTATGACGTTGCACTGCTCCCCCCACAGCTAACTTGAGTGGCACTGGATGGGAATGGCAAAAGGACCCAAGAACGCGAAGACGGGCGGGAGACTTCTGCGGAGGCCTCTGCCGTGTCCTGCTCCCGGCGCGGACTACTGGCACCGCATCGGCTGCGCGGGCTCCTGGGGCGTCGGGAGCACAGGGTGTCCGGCACTGCGGGCCCCCTGCCCGCAGTGGGCAGGGCACACTCTGAAGCACAGGTGCAGGGTGCAGCCAGCCTTCTCGCCCGTGCTCAGCCTGGCACCGAGCACCACACAGAGCTCTCCGCTGGTAAGCTGGTAAGGTACCTATTCTCATAAAATTAGAATCTAAAGGAAGCTATAGATTGGATGAGGTGGTGAGAATGTAGAAGAACCGTTGATGATTTTTAAGACACAACACAAGATCAGATCCTGTGTAAAGATCAGACTGTTGGTAAAACAGATGACGATCTTAAGGGCGGGAGCAGGGAGGTGGTAAGGATGAGCGACTGGTGAGGAAAGGCAGTTGCAGTAGTCAGATCGTGAAGCCTGCCTCATGATGATGAGCAGGATTAAAAAAAAAAGTACAGATATGAGATCTACTTAAAGGTAGAAATCTTCATAGTTTCTCAGTCTACATAGCAGGTGTTAATAATTTGTTGACAAATCCTGTTTTTTCCTTAAATTTTTTAATCTCTGGCATTTACTTGTTACCATATAATGTTCTTTTTCTCTTAAAAGCAGAGGGAAGGATACATTCTAGGGAAAGATTCTAGTTCATTTAGGTCTTACTCTAGTTTTATAAAGGCTAGCTACCTGAATTGTTGGCTCTATCTTCTGAAATGGGGAGTTTTAGATAGTTTAAAAAAACAAAAAAGGCATTAAAAATAAAGAGGGGAAAACCAACTGTCAGCTACTTAGTGGAAGGAAGTAGTACATGGGAGACAGAACAATTAAAAATTTAAGTCAAAGCCAGTGAGATATTTGAGAAGAAAAAGTAGGAGCATGAACTTGTCAATTCCCGCAAAGTTTCGAGAGAGAACCTTGTCAAGTAGCTTGAGGATGGAAGGAAGGAACAGTGATAGAATTAAGATCACCCTAATTATATTCCAAACAAACCCCCACACACAGGAACCCGTACGTGCTGAAGACTCGGAAGCAGAGTTGAACACACCCCTCTGATGTAGGGAACAGGAAAGGGTACTCAAATAGTAATCAATTCTAGGCAACCAATGTGTGTGAAAAGCACTGAAGGTGTCAATCAGGATGCCATTGGGGGAAATCTGCATAATTCATCGTAAGAAAAATAAAAACTTTAACAACTGAAGTACTGTCATTCTCAGTTCAGAAAAGCCCAGTACCTTCGTACGGCGAGGATGGCAGGGAAAACCGCACCGCGGGCGCCGGGACGCACATCTCTCTTCCATCTTGTGCAATGACGAGCGTACACTGCATCCAGAGTCTCACTGTGACACAGTGGTCACACGCATCCCTAATGCCGTAACTGTGTTCATGTCTGCAACTCCAACACGGAGCCTTCACCCTTTTATATATATGTATGTATGTAAGTTTTGGAATCCTCTTCCGATAGTCTGCTCTTAGTAAGAAGTACTGAACAATAATGAAGAAATGTGAGAGGTTTACGATCGGACAGAACTAGCCCAGCATTTAACTCTGTGACTCTGGGAAAGGGACTTCACTTTTCTGTGGCTACTTTCCCATCTGTGAAACGAGAACTGAAAACACCTATCTTGCCGGGTTACCGTGAGGCCTGATGAAACTAGCGGAACGTTCGCCAAACACAGAGCTTGGCAGCAGGCACACAGCTAATGTGCAATAAATGGATGGAGAACAGGAGGGAAGAAGATTCTTTACCTCCTCTTTCAACTTTTTTCACACAGCTTTCCCCACGCTCATTTCGTTAGATTTCCCTTTTACGAATCCTGTTTATCCTTCAAGGCCCGGTCCGAATGCCAGACTCCCCGTGAAAACTTGCCCAGTAGAAGCGGCGCTGAGAGGTCTGCCGGCCGCGTTCTTAGGGGTCACGTGCAGGAACTCCCCGACCCTCTAACAGCCCCGTTTGCAGGGTGCGGGTATGACTGTTTTGTAAACGAGGAGTCAGAGACCGAAAGCAGTCCGCTCCGAGCCCCACGGCAGCTGGCGGACCGGGCCCTGAATCCTGCAGCCTGGCCCCCGAGTCCCCTCTCACCCCTGCTGCACGCCCCCACTGTCAGCTGAGAAAGAGGACTAATAACCGCTGACACCTTCCGAGAGCTCCCAGTTTTATATTTAGTGCAGCTGGAGATGTTTTCTACACGAGCTAAAATCATTCGCAATAGACAGCTTATTCATCTTTCATAGAAAATACCTCCATGGCTCAGTTCCTCGATCTGCACAAAATAAGGGAGGGGGGGCGGTGGAACAGTTACTCACACAAGTTGATGTTATCATTCTTTAGACTGTTAGGTACAATTTTTTCAGTTCGTATGTCTAAAATTCTACCTCTCTTCCTCATAAGGCCCAGGAGATAATGGAGATGGATAATTTTATCCTCCTATGACCCAAGAGAGGGAGAATGCCAGATCACCTACTATATTAGACTGTTAAAACTGGTTGTTTTCTAATATTCTGTGAAAATATAGTACAGTCATCAGGAATTGATCATCTAATATTCTTGACAACGTATGTTATATTTGCAGGTTTTGATTTTACGCACACTCTCACACAGGCAATGTCAAAAGACAGATCTCCTGGATGAAAGATACTGATATTATTCTTCAAACTAAGGTAGGCTCAGGGGTATGGAGCTGCATCTCATTACCGAGCAAACAAACGAACAAATCAACCCCTGCAAATAGGCACATTCTTTGTGTGGGAGACAAAAAGTTCGCATCTTCCCTTTTTAATCAAACTTTATAATACAGAACCAAGGGCAAAAATAAAATATACCTGCCCAGGGGACATGTTTGGGTTATACAGAAAGTAACAAGCTCTTGAAAGGGAAAGGCTTACAAGGAAACCACCGTCACTCCTATAGCTACAGCAGCGCTATTTTATCTACCTGTTCTCTCAGTGCACGTTGGGGGCTTTAAGATTCAGAACATGTTGTAACACTGATGACGAACTTCACGTGCCAGCTCTCTTAGGAATGGCCACATCCCCCAAAATAAAAGAGTAAAAAGGTAAATGAATCAAAACAAACAAAAAACGGTTGTTTCTATTTGCTTTGAGAATTCTTCAAAAATTAAGAATTAATGAAATCTGCATCACTTAAGAAGAGGAATCAAGTGTTCTCAGGGATTCCCATGTAAAATAGGACACGCTGCCATCATGGTGGCTCGTCACGTCCGTGGGTACATGCCGAGGCCTCAGTGCTCTCAGGGGCAGGAGCAGAGCAGAGCTGTCAAGATGAGTCTTACTGGCCAGACAGGGGCTGACACATGGCCTTCAAATTGGCTTATGTGTAGCCCAAGGCCATGGCCAGAAGGCAAAAAGGACAGAAAAGGCCACACAGCTAGGGCAACATAATGTAAATTTCACATGGGGCCAAGCACCCAACCCTGCAGGTAAACAGACCCTGAACTTGTAGTCACTCAAACATGCTCGTCACTTACACCCCCAGCCCACCACGCTTGTCTTAGAGCGGCAGGTAACACACACACGCCAACTATTTACGTGTCTGTTTCCATGCTAAGGGAGGGCCTGGCGGATTCATCTCTGTTCCCTCAGTTCAGGGGTAAGTGGAAAACGGTACAGGTGTAAAATAAATAAGCAACAGAGAAGGCAGCAAATGTAAAGCAAACTGATGTCACAGTCTTTTCCCTGGTTCCACATTCTGCCTCAAGAATCTCTCATCCTGCAACTGGGGGGATCATACAAACCAGGCTCCTTTTATTTCTTATGTTAACATAATGTGACCCACTTAACCTCTCTGGATCTAAACTGCCTCCTCTATAAACGGAATTAAGACTAAAAAATCCGTAAGGTCCCTTCAGCGCAACAATTCCATGATTCTGTGAAGGAACCCTATATAAAGATTTGTTAATATTTACCAAAAGCTTCCATATGGTAATTATGCTCAGACCTGAAACCAAAGTTGTGCCCTTTACTGCTACACAAGTCAACTGCCACTTGTACTTCCGAAAGAAAAAAAAAATTCACAAAATACTATTTTCGAAAATACATACAAGTGCACAAGAAATCTTAGTAAACTTTAAGAGATATAAAATAGCATTTGCTTTCAATAACCCAGACTTGGCTTTAATAGAACCTGGCTAGGATTTTTACATCAGAAAAAGTAAGGAGTTTACTCCAATGTTTCTTGGGCAACTAGGAATCCAAGTCACGCTAAAGTATACAGCTGGCTCACCTAGGTTCGTTCGTGTTTCCAAAGGTCCATGGAACATTTCCATCAAATAATCACGCCACTCTTTTCCTGAAAACCCTCCAGTGGCTTCCGCCGCACTTAGAATAAGATCCAATCTCCTTGCCGTGGCCCGTCAGGCACCACCCGGGCTACCCTGACTTCCCCCCTGGTCTCCAGGGCTCCTCTGGGCAACCCCGGCGCACCAACTCTTCCCCACCTGAGACACCGTGCACTCGCTCGTCTCTCTGCCAGACATGCTTGCATGCAGATCACATTTCTGGCTCCTGCGAATCCTTCTGGGGTGTCTACTGCAACACCACTTCCTCAAAGAGGTTTCTTCCTACCGGCCTTCTTGGAAGGGGACTGATTCCCCACCCCAGTAATTCTGTGTCACATCTCTCTGATTTTCTTCTCAGTTCTTATCACAACCTGAAATTACGTGGTTTGCTTATTCCCCCACTTATTTACGGCCTGCCTCTCCTGTCATAACCTGCCAGGATAGAAGCTTTAAACGAGCAGGAACCTCGCTTATCTTTTTTACTCCTGTAATTCTAGAGCCTGGCACGCCGTGGCTATAGGCTTTTTGGGAGAATTTGACAAAGTTCTTCTAAATTCATAAGGAAATGCTAATAGAGTTAAATATTTGTTAAATAAAGGTAACAGAGTAGTGGGAGCTGTTCAGTTTAAAAGGACTATTCCAGGCTCTTTATACAAAGCATCCCACATTACCTTCATGATGGCTCCATGAAATAGATTTTCATCCATTTTATAGATGAGGAACTGAGGCTCAAAAAAAGCTAAATGACTTGATCAAAGAAAGAATGGCATAGAGATAATGCCTAAGATATGAACTTGTATCTTTTCTCCCGAACTTTCTCCTTCCTTTTTAAAAGGGGATCAGCACCTCCACTCTGCCAAGTAACTAGGTTCTAGATTCCAAATCCACTACATCTTTCATCTCTGAACTATGTAAGAATGGTTTAATCCTATGATACCAAAAAGAAAGATACTCAAATGAGGTAAGACAAGATTCTTACAGTGAAACAGCCATTTCTGTCACGTGATTCTGACAAATAAGTGGGAGGCTAAGTAATGACAGTAGGAAGGGTCTAAAATAATTCCTGCTTTTAAAAGGACAGGTCTATGGGAGCCCGGGTGGCTCGGCTGGTTACGTATCTGACTCTTGATTTCGGCTCAGGTCATGATCTCACAGTTCCTGAGACCGAGCCCCGCATCGGGGTCTGTGCTGACATGGCAGAGTCAGCCTGGGATTCTCTCTCTCTCCGCCTACTCACTTGTGCACGCGTGCGTGCTCTCAAAATAAATAAACAGTAAAAAAAAAAAAAAAAAAAAAAAACAATAAATAAAAGGATAGGTCTACAAAGATGAAGGTAATCCTAATGTAGAATGAAAACACCGCCATTCATCTGTTTTAAGAATCGTGAAAAGGCTAGTTAAAAAAAAACAAAAACCAAAAACTAGTGAATTAGCAACAACCAGAAACTCAACTTTAAAAATATGTATCCTCTATAACTGTACTAAAAATAGGACATGCTTAGGCACTGTGAAGGTTACATTTTGTGTCAACTTGGCTAGGTTTTGTGCCCAGCTAATTTGGTCAAACACTAGTCTAGATGTTGCCGTGGAAGTATTTGTACGTGACTGACAGTTTCAATCAGCTGACGTTAAGTAAAGGAGATTACCCTTCACAAGGTGCCTGGGCCCTAACCAATCAGTTGAAGGGCTTCAAAGCAAAAAATCGAGGTTTCCTGGGGAAGAAGGAATTCGGTCTCTCGCCAGGAACAGTAATCCCGCCTGAGTTGCCAGCCTGCCAGCCTAGGCTACAGACCCAGGACTCAGGACCGCACCATCACTCCTCCGCAAGGGTTCGGCCTGCTGGCCTTTCCTACGGATTCCAGACTTGCTAGCAATCTGTGAGCTGATTTTTTAAAGTCTCTCTCTCTCTACACCCCCCCCCCCACCCCATACCTAACATAAGACTGATTCATCCACTCCACTCTTAGGTATTTACCCAAGAAAAATGGGAACATACGTCCATACAGAGACATGTACATGAATGTTCACAGCAATTCTATTTGTAAAAGCCAAAAAACTGGAAATAACCCAATGTTGATCAAGAGGTGAATGAACACACAAACTACAATACACCCATACAATAGAATTCTACTTAGCAACAAAAGAGGAATCAACTATCGATACATGCTAAAACATGGATAAATCTCAAAGTAATGGTGCAAGGGAAAGAAGCTGGACTAAGAGAGAGTATATACTTTATTCTAGGACATGCCAATGAATGCAAATAGTGGTTGCCTGGAGAGTAATGGGGGGGTATTACCAAGAGACTTCTGGAAGTGATGGATATGTTCAGCATCTTGACAGTGGTGATGGTTTTATGGGCATACATATACGTCAAAGTTTATCAAACTGTACGCTTTCTTTTATTTTTTTTAATGTTTATTTATTTTGAAAGAGAGAGGAGAGAGCAAGTGAGGGGCAGAGAGAGAGGAGACAGAGTTCAAGCAGGCTCTGCACTGTCAGTGTGGAGTCCAATGTGGGGCTCAATCTCACGAACCGGGGGATCACGACCCGAGCTGAGATCAAACATTGGATGCTCAACCGACTGAACCACCCAGGTGCCCCAAACTGTACCCTTCCAATATGTGCAACTTATTGTGTAACAATTATATCTCAGTAAAGTTGTTTTTAAAAAGGTAGAAATTTGCTAGAAGTACTAAGGAAAATTTTTAAAAGACCCAAAAAATAACAAAGGCCAGCTTCTTTACTTGGGATCAATTGTCAACAGATACTCTAAAAGACTGCTTCACTCCCATCTGGAGTCAGCCTCGTTAAGCAAGAAGAATGATCTTTAATCTGGGAAGGGTAAAAAAAGATTAAGGGGAAAAAAAGAAAAAAAAAAAGTAACTGAAGCCCAAAATAAAAAAGGAGACAAAAAAAAGAAGGAATTGCTTTAAATTCGTATTTATAGATCAAGAAAAATTGTATCCTAAGACATTAAATGTATCTGCAAGTTTGGTAACTTCTAAGGAATCATAAAGAAATACGCTTAGGATGGATGTAGAATTCATGCAAAATTCTAGAACAGATTAAAAAACTGTGATTAATAACGAGCTGGCTTCTCTAACATTTATTTGCTCCTGGTCCTCAACCCTTTCCAATGATTCCTTCTCAGCTTCCCTTCTGGGTCCTTGTCCCACCTGTCCCTTATGTAGGGCATTTTCCAGATCTTTGTTCCACTTCTATTCTCCCTTCACAATGGGGCTGGTAAACTTCCAGGCGAATGGTGATTCCCTTTGATAATGTGACGAAAGCTACAGCCCACCACCATGTATATTCACAGCTAGTTTTCCATGGAATTATTTCCAAGGCTGAACACGGGCATGCATTCCTTAGCTTCTCCTCACAGAATCCCAGCCTGGGCTTTGTCTAACAGCCCCATGCAGAGTGAGTTGCACACACAGCTGTGAAAACGGGAAACCCGAAAGCTCGCAGACATAACTGATATGGAATCCGGGACCCCACCTCTCTGGATATGCTGGAGAAACAGTTCAACTAGGCAAATTCTTGGGTTACTTCGTGGGTGCTGATGGATGCATTCATGAAAGAAGTTTCTGCTGACTCTCTGTAGAAGCCCATCTTAAACATTTTTGCACCAAGGTGATTTGAAGGTGGATTCAGAAAACATGCTGGTCAAATTACGGATGATAAGAAGCTGTGACTGGGGTAGCTGGATCACAGATGTAGGATTTACAACATACTGACGGATTTAGCATAGGGGTGAGGGGAAGGTCAGCAAAGAGCCCCAACTTCACAGACCTTTCCATTCGTGGACTCTCCTTTTCCCCAACTACCGTTAACCCATAGAATTTAATGCATTCACCAAAACAGCACTCCCCTTGAGGACAAAGCCTACACCTTCTTGTGTGTCTTCGGATAGCACCTCGAGTGATGGCAGCATCACACTGTGTTTGGGCTGTATTATGTTATAGTGTCACAAATGACTCCAACATCACAGTGCCTACAACACAAGGCTTTATTTCTCACTTACATTAATAATGGCTGTTGTGGACCAGCTTTAGCTCTGCTCCATCACTGTGGGACCTGGTCTGAAGCCTCCCTCATCCTGGGACCGGCTCTAGCTGAGGCATACCGGTTCCATTACAGAGGGAAAAGAGCCACTTGCAAAACCACAAGATGGAAACATCTGCTCAAACAAGGAATAGGTCACTTCTTCTAACGTTTTACTGGTCAAGGAGAGCCTAGTGCCCCAACCTGATGTCAGCATAGTGGGAAACAGAATCCTACAGAGAGGACCCTAGTAAAGAAAGGCCACAGATATCCTGAACAATAAAGCTATCTCCCACGGTGCCTTACCAATACAAAGTGCTCTGTAATTGCCAGTAATTATTTATGTGCCAGGCCATGAATACCGCAGGGCAGGGCCTGTAATCTGTCTTGCTCACAGACGCACCAGCACCACATAGTGCTGGCCCCATATTAAAGGGCATGCTAAGTGCTTACTGAGTGAACAGTGATAAGATGACCATGGGATCGGGAATCAAAAAAACCCGTGACAAAGTCCCAGATCTGCCAATTCCTGATTCAGTGGAAGGTCGTTTTCTCTTCTGAGTCTTGGGTGGTTGTTATGAAGATTAAAGTAGATGTGAAAGCACCATGAGAACTGTGCTGTTGCAGACAAACGTTAGCTCGTATCATGCGACAGTTAAATGGGATGACATCTGATAAAGATAAATTCGTTTAAACTTTTATAGTAATGCAGGACCCCATATTCTGCATTTACTTTCTAAGCATCAGCTGGCAAATAAAGGAGAAAGATCAGACTTAGGGCAGCTCACATGAGAAGGAGACAGGGTTTTAGCTGACCAAAAGCTCAATATGATCAAAGAAAGGGTAACGTGGCTGCCAAAAAATGTAATGCAAATTTCAGGCTGCATTAACAGAAGGACAGTATCCAGATAATAGCTTCATTGTATTCAGCCATGGTCAGCCCACATCTGAAGCAGGCGGTTCAGCTCTGGTCCCCATATTGGAAGAGGTGTGCTGATGGAAAGACTTTGTCATGAGAGTGATGTGGATGGAAAAGGGTCTGTAAAGCAGGTCACATGCATATCTTTTGAAAATTAGGGCTTCTTTCCTTATTGTGGCAAAAAGATGATTCAAGTAGGATTTAGTAGTTGTTTTCAAATACTTGAAGAAGAGTTATCCTGTGTAAGAAGAGTAAGTTGCACATAGATAGCCCTAGATTGCCAAGGACCAGTAAATGAAAGTTAGAATGGGAAACAGATTGAGATCAATGAGTTCCTTCCAACAATTAGAAACCTTCTAAGTCAAGGAAGGGTGAAGGTCAGCATGGGGGAGATGCTACTGGGAAGACCCAACTGGGAAAGTCATAAAACCTAACTTACTCCTCCACATAACCAAGCATTTCTGAGGTATCTGAAAATGCCCAAATAGGATTTCTCTTTTCTGAGTACATAATAATACTATTAATACTAATAGTATTACTAATAATACTATTAATACTAATAGTAACCATGAGGAACAAGAACTGAGGTAAGAAGTAAAACAGGAAGTTGTTTGGCCTGACAAACAGAAAGGCATGCTGTTGAAGGGAAATGAAATTTCAAGGCTAAACACTAACAGTGTCCTGGTTTGTACAGAGGAAATCGGTTTAGTCAAAATTGTGTTTATTCTAGAAGTTGTTTTTCCTAGCACGACCTACCTCCTGTAATTCTCAGGGAGGAGCAAAAAATATTTTAGAAGTTTCTACCGTGGCACTTAAGCAAAATTTTGCCAATATCAAACTAGCGTTCTAATTACAAGATGATACTAAGGGTACCAATTAGTCTGTACAAACACTCAAATGCCCCACAGCAGACTGTCACCCTGCACACCACGGACATTTAAAAACAGTCCCTTGCTCTTGTCTTATTTTGTTTGTTCACTCTATTCAAAATCCAGCACTCTTCCAGTCTTATTTCCAGTGTTCGGTTCCCAAGTCTTCCCCTCACCCTCTGGCCTCACCAGCAGGTCATAAAACAGCACATAAAGATGATGCCTGACTTATCTTTACATCACAGTTCCTCATCTGCAAATCACTCACAGCACGGTGAACACTCAAAATCCCTTGGTAAAGTCCTTCCTTTAGTGATACAGGTTTTGAAAGTTGCCCATTATACCTTGCTACATGGAAGAGAGAAAGACAAAGGAGGCTGTAAGGACACACTGGGTATTATTTGTTATAAGAATAACCATTCTTGGGGCATCTGTGTGGCTCAGTTGGTTAAGTGTCCAACTCTTGATTTCTGCTCAGGTCATGATCTCATGGTTGTGAAATCGAGCCCCACATCAGGATCCATGCTGAGCACGGAGCCTGCTTGGAATTCATTCTCTCTCTTCCTCTCTCTCTGCCCTTCTTCTGCTCTCTCTCAAAATAAATAAACAAACATTAAAAAAAAAAACCCACCCTTTACAAAACATATTGGAATACAAATTTCTTCTTCCTTGAAAATTTTCTTTGCATCCTAAATGGGCATATTTAACAGGACTTCATAGTACACAGCACTAACACAAATGAGACCCTACTGATTTCCCTCACTGCAGGTATATAAATATAAAAAAATGAGCTTAAAAAACAGGCTCACTGACTAATGAAAGTGAATGTGTATGTACCTTTCTGGAATAAATGTGAATTCAGATTAAAACAAAATCTGTTACTCTAAGCCAAAATAGTAAAGGAAAGTGTAAATAAGGAAAAAAGCTGCACACCTCTCCTGTACTAAGGAGTATGAGAGTCGAGGACTTATTTGGTGCAGGTTAAGACTTGTTTAATAACTTGCTGCCGGATTCTTCTACTTGCTGTTTCTCTCCCTCCTCTCTTGTGGGCACCAGCAAGAACTGCACAGGTCATGGGAACACAAGGGCTCTGCTGTAGAAAGGAGGAGGACACAGTTTGAAGTCTTCCACATCGTCACTGACCCATCGGACAGAAACAGTCTACACTCCACGGGGAGATGCGAGAATGCATCAGTGAGGGGATAAAACAGTTGCTAGGTTATAGATAAAACTAACTAAAAGTGTTAACCTTCTTTTCAGTTAGATACTCCCACAGTAAAGCAATTATTTTAAAATTATGCACAATAAACATTCATTTGTTTAAATCAGAAGCCACTAGAAATTAGTTAGAGCTAACATTTATTGAGTGTTTTCTGTGTGCTGGGCATTCTCTTAAGTGCTCGACATACGTGAACTCACATATACACTTCATCACAGCCACAGGAAGCAGGATTATCAACATCCTCATTTTACAGATAAGAAAAAGGAGGCACAGGATGGTTAAGTAACTTACAGAAGATCACACAGTATTGACAGGCAGGAAAGGGATAGGGATTCAGGCAGGGCAGCTCCCAGGGCCCATTTTTTAACCTTTATGAGTGGGCGTCAATATTGTATACTTGGACATATGGAGGTCTTTCTGAGTCTGTTAGCTTTAATCATATATGGAGAAATTTTTTTCATGGGCAATCAAGACTGTATGAAATTATTGTTAAAATGCTTTCACAACCAACTTTTAGGATGAGATAACTGAATCCAGTATGACACTTCATTTAAGACACTAGAACTTAATCTAATCTTTTCTACATATCTTTTGGCTTTATTATACTTCATGGTAAGTGCCACTGGGTGCCTTCCACATACTTAGCCTGACACTATGTCATTAAAAATACTTGGCACGGACTAGATCTGGGATGTTTTATTCACATGAGTGTGCGTTAAAGTAATTCTACTACTTCTCAAATTCTAAATGCAATTATTCAACAGACATCTGAATACTTAATGAACACTAGGGTGTACGGATACAAAGATAAATTAGATGGTCTCTGTTCTCAATGGAGGCCACAGTTAAAAACAATGAAATAAATGCTTTTATGGAGTCATGATCAAGGTTCCAAGGGAGCAGAGTTCTGCCTAGCATGATAAGGACAGCAGCTCCATGTGCCAAGGAATGGACATGTAAAAGAACATTTTCCTCTCAGGGAATATTAAGCAATTTAAGTAGGACTAGAATGCAGAATTTACATGGAAAGCGAGAAAAAGAGAAAAGAGGCGAAGAATGAAGTTGGCGCTGGATAAAAAAAAAAGGCTTAGAAATCATAATAAAAAGACCCAACCACTGTAAGAATTTAAGCAGAACAGTGATAAGATCAAATATGCTAACAATCATGGATACTACCTTTTTATTTTAAACAAAAGAACCCTGCTCTCAAAAGAACCCTGAACGCAAACTTCCATACTTAACCTGACCAAAGTTAAGACTGCACTAGTTGAAATTGGAATGAACTTCCTTGACTTCCTCTAGAACCTTTTACAGAATAGTTTAGAAAGAAAAATTAATATACCTATACAATTATGTTTTATTTACCTCAGACCTCGCTCAATGTAATTCTAGCTTCTCAAGGATTCATTTTCTTAATTTCTCTTTAATTATAGAGCTGGGCATACATAAAACTAAGTGAATAGTACCAGGCCTGAAACAATTAATAACAAGTGTTGTAATACAGAAAAAAGAAGATAAAGATTAATTATCAGCTTTTTCATCCTACAGGTAAACTCTAAGTGACCAATTTTCTAGCCTAAGTTAGGATGTGTGGTTGGACACACACTAGGGTGTTCAGGGCCACAGGATATTCAAGATTGGTATAGTGTTGGAAAATAGAGGATATATGATTGTAATTGATGTAATGTGACTTTTTTTCAAGATTGGTAATGTTGAATTTTCTCAACAATGACTTTGAATCTGAACATCCTTCCCCACTTTTCACTTGAGCATCTGTCCTCCACCTTATAAAATCTGGAGCTCTCCATGTGATCACTGAAAATGATCATCAGTGTGAAACTGCTTATCGTCCTCAGCCATCAGCAGTAATATGTAAACTGATTAAAGGTTCCCATATGTTTCTCCTGGCAGTTTGCTCCTCTCAGCTCTTCACAGTCACAAGTACTAATAAAAAAGCAAAGTTACAGTCTGAAGGAAAACGTACACAATGACTACTTCAGCGCGCTTTATATCACAACCACTATACTCCCTTTGAACACCTCATCTAAGCCCTACAAGGCTTCTTTATCTTTACCTCTCCGTTCCTCACAGTAGTGTTAGGGGCGGGGTGGGAAGGGGGGAACAGAACCACTTATGACGTCTCAAGAAGTTTTAAAGTGTTTCCCCCTTAATAAATAGCAGACTGATTGATTAAAACCAAACGTTCACAACAACATTTAACATGTATGAAGAGTTACAGGACAATCTCATTATTCCCCATCAGATAAGGCACTAGGAAAAAACCACCACCACCCTGAGTCACTCAACCATGCATTAAAAGTTTCCTCACAGTATGTGGCTAAAGGCCAACTACTGACAATTATTAAAAGGAGGAAAAGGGGAGAGAAGAATAGGATATAAATTAAACCCTTCAATACATCCTGTGAACATGTTTAATATATTTACTTTCAGGCATGCTTAAGAAGGCTTCCTTAAACAGACACACTAAAAATGTCTTTGTAAGGTAAATATCATTTCCATAGGATATTGTAAACTTAATCCAACACTTAGCATTCAAAGGATGATTTCTGGGCATAGTCTACACTACCTACATTTGCCAAAATAGCCAACTATTATTCTATAAATTTGTTTAGGATAAAGACAACTCTCTGATTAGAGCAAAAATAACTTAAATCACATGCTCTAAATTAAATTAGTGCATTTTACGGAAAAGGTTTAATAAATTACTCATTTCCAGTTCTTTCAAATATAAAAGTCTGAGGACTCCTGGGGCACCTGGATAGATCAGTAGGTTAAGCATCCAACTCTTGATTTCGCCTCTGATCATGGTCTCATGGTAGTGAGACTGAGCCCCATGACAGGCTTTCTCTCTCTCTGCCCCTCTCCCCTGCTTGTGATCTCTCTGTCTCTAAAAAAAAATAAATAAATTTAAAAAATAAATAAAAGACTGATATCTAAAATGCCTTTTTTTTTTTTTTTAAAGAAAAGCTTTTTAAAAAATGTTTATTTATTCTGGAGAGAAAGAGCGTGCACGCAGGGGAAGGGTGGGGGGAGGGGGAAGAGGGAGACAGAGAGTCCCAAGCAGGTTCCGCACTGCCACCACAGGGCCTGACCCGGGGCTCTACCCATGAATCACGAGATCGTGACCCGAGCTGAAATCAAGAGTTGGCACTTCACCAACTGAACCAGCCAGGCACCCCAAAGAAAAGCTTTTTTTTAAAAATAAAAAATACTTGACAGTAATCCTAGAAAAACACACAAAAAATCCTTGTACGTAAGATGACAATTAAAACAATATCTGGTATCAAACATTTAGGTAAATGTTTCAGGGTGCAGTTTTCATCTTTTGCCCATTTAAGGGCGAGTTTTTTGGACAAACATTCCACCGACAAACAGATATTTTTAAATGAGACTGTACACCTACTATTACTGACTTTAATAATGCAGCAAATAAAGTTAGAACAAACGTTAATAATAGTTTGAAACACTAAGTTATACATACTATGTTTAACTGTCCCTGCAATAATATAAAACTGTTTATAAAATATCTCAAGACAAATTTATATTTTCCTCTAGTTTGTGAAAATTGCAATAACTTTCCTATTTAGTACTAACTTCTGATTACAGCACATTCAGTTAAGTGAAATTCAAACAATCCCTCAGACAGAACAGCTGGGAGAAGATACAGAGGGAAGTTTTTACAAGTGAACTTTCTATTGATGGTATAGATACCATGATCAAACACTAAAAACTAGCATGATTGACATCTAGAAGATATAAACAAGCAACAGTGAAAGAAAATCCTTCAAGGAAAATGAGGAAAATACAATTTACAAGATCATCAATGACTGTTAACTCTGAACTTGGCCTTTCTTATTTTTAAAACTTTTGTCCAAATTTCTTCAGATTATAAGGTCCAAAATTTTAAAAGTCCCATATAATACCTATTTACATATACATATTAGTAATAGGTAATATTTTGTGCATAAGAAGTCTAGCAAATATTTAAAAACCCAATTTTACATAAAGTATGTTGCACTACTGATTGCATTTTACAGAAGAAGAGAACTGGGAACCGAAAAAGTAAATGGTATTTTTCAAGTGACACTGAGTTAAATAATGAAGTTGATAACATAAATCAGCCTTAAGTTCCAATTAAAATTTCTCATCATTATCTCTATTCTCACAGATCTTGGCACAAATATTTCAAATTTGCATCAGTCTACTTACTTTCTGCATGTGTTTAATTTTTTTTTTTAATTACATGCCCTCATTAATGATAAATCCAAGTAATTTTTTTTACTTCACCAAACTCTAAAATTAGCAATCCTTTGAGACATCTTGGAATTAAAAAATAAAATTGAAAAAATTTCTATTAGTATCACATCTTCAATTTTCATTTTTACTCATTTGTTCAACAGAGGAACTAAGAGCCTGCACTAAGAAATCAATGGCATCATTCAAGCCGTTCTCTCAATTTTTATAATATTCAATTATGTTAAGAGGAACAAAACTGTGCCCATTATCCCAAAGTTGGGCTCTCAACCCATATTCAGCATGAAAATAATTTCTTGCTTTCTGGCTGACGCGCAAAAACAAAACAAAAACTATGAAAGAACTCAAAATACTTTGGATACTTTGAACGCTTCTATACCTGTGCACTTAGCACTTATCCTTTAAAGTCCTTCTCTAAAAATAAGACTTCTCTAAAATTGAGAAGGAGTATCACTCTTGTGAAGCCGGGCATGAACAGTATAAGGCAAAGTAAGTTTGCTTAATTATCCTTAATAAAGTTTGTGCCCAGTTCCTTCCTTTACCCCATATCCCAACGTAAAGTCTGAGCTAATCCATGAGCAAGTTCTACTCATATTAACTCACTTTCCTTTTTTTGTTTTTACGTCGCCCAAGCAAAATGATTTCAGAATGACAACTCCCCAAGTACGACATTCAGCATCTCCTGCAATTTCAAATAAATCCAACTGCACTCACAAAAAAAAAAAAAAAAAAAAAAAGCTCCCTGGAAAGTTTACAGAGTACGTAGTTGTTCTTTTATCAAAATAGAACTTTTTTCACAAGTGACCCAAACAGAATTACAGCTTAGGAAAATCAAGCCTTTAATTCTGAGGAATAATTTGCACCTAGAGAAAAATTCCAGGTAACGGTTTTTACTGCATGTGGACTTTAGACCAAAATCTATTTATTTTGATTTTGCTGAAGTCTGGGTATAACCACTTGTTGGCCATGCTACCAGACCACCGTCCTACGGACAGTGTCCCATGACAAGGTGCTTTTGATGCCTCGGTAACTACACTACCCTGGGTGGACTTCCACACAAACCTGACTGTGACATTTTGGCGTTTTCATTAGGTTTCAGTGTGCTCCTTAAATGGCACGGCACAAATCAGATGACAAGTGTTCCATTCAGTTAAAACATTCATGGGTAGCATACAAGCTAGCCTGCACCCAAATTTAAGAAGCCTGTAAATATTAACTTTGTCCTCACTTTTGAGAAAGGGACAATTCAAGAACACTGATACACCTGATATAACGCCAAAATCCTATCCCTAAATTGTTGTTTGCCAAACACTTTTTTATAAATCAAGTCACATTTGGTAATTACCATATAAAAGGGATGATTTGGGGGCGGCTGTAAGGCTCAGTGGGCTGAGTGTCAGACTTCAGCTCAGGTCACGATCTCACAGTTTGTGAGTCTGGTCCCCACATCAGGCTCTGTGCTAATAGCTCAGAGCCTGCTTTGGATTCTGTGTCTCCCTCTCTCTCTGCCCCTCCCCTATTTGCACTCCGTGGGTGTGTGTGTGTGTGTGTGTGTGTGTGTGTCTTAAAAACAAATAAACATTAAAAAAAATTTAAGGGATTTTAAGGGATTATTTGAAGGCATCTTTTAGTGAATCCTTTTTGTAAAATATAGAATTCTCATGAAATGTAGGTAACCACTACTTGTTTTATATACTTGTTTATACTTGTAAATATCAAATTTCTTGGAGCACAGCTGCTTCCCCAGGCCAAATTCACCCCAGCATTACTGCCCTTCTTCCTGTTTCCCAAGCTTTAAAAATGTCACCCAGAAAACCGTCTGTAAGTTGCAGACTCTACAAGCAATACTAGAAAAGCTGAAAAAAGAAGTGCTTTTTTAAACGTAAAATAGAAAAATACATATGCCCCCAAAAGAAATCAATGAATTATTTTTGGCAATCATCACAATACGTTCCCCATAAAAGCAATTTAAAACAAAAACCAAGATATGCATATCTCGCATCTCCTTCCCATGTGTCTTTATCTTTTAGTGGAAGCTGTTCAAGCACAGTTTATCTCCAGGAACACATGACCTCCACCATGCCACCAAGGTCAGTGAGACGCGCACATGGGGCAGACGTGTGCTGAGTTAAGTGCTGACCTGCCCAATGCTACCGTTCCCTTTGAAAAGAGACAAGGATGACACATAAGAAAATAATTTCTGTACTACAGGAAATGATGTTTTAGGTTGTAACATTCAAAGAGCCCGTCATGGGGTTGTGTACACACTTAGGTCAGCAGGAGCCAATAGGAGCAAGACCTTTAAAGGGTGTCAGAGCCCAGAGTCAGGTACAAAAATTGCTGCCCAGAAAGAATGAACAAGACCCCAAACTGAATAATCCTTTACGTCGTGTACTGAAACTCCTGGGTGCCTGGGTTCACGCCACGACGACTCAATTTCCAAGCGAGAGTTTTCTGCCGACGGAACTTTCTGAAAATGACAAATAACCAAAGATCCACAATCAACAGCAGCCGCTCCCGCGGGTCAGAAACGCTCAAGTAAGGAGCCAGTCTGGGGGCCTGCGGGTTAACATCACACTCACCGGGCGTCCTTACCCCTCACCGAAGACTCCTGCACACGTTCCGTCAGCGGCCACAATCCCGCACCTTTCACAGACCCCAAGTTTCCCTGGATGGGATTTAAATTCCAAAACACATCACCGCTTGGTGTATATAGTCTGTTCCAGCTGGATTTATACTCAAAACAACCCTCAGCATCTTGAAGCTGTTCTATTTGGAATATCCAAACAACTTTCAACCACGGCGGGGCGGCGGGCGGTTGGAAGACATGTCAGAGCTGGCGCCTGGGAATTTAAACGTGACTTGGTGGAGGGTCCCACCGGGTAGTTCGTTGTAACGTTTGTGTAAATGCGACGCAGGAGCGGAAAATGAAAGAGTCTGAAAACAAGCCCAGCCGCACCGCTGCTAACTGGCAACGGGCACAGTCCAGGGCTGGCAGCCGTCTTCCAAGTTACACTCGGGGAAGCTCCTGATTGGCGGGTGGCTCCGGGTCAGTGTGATTACTTAACCCCGGCAGTTACAACTAAACTGCACTTTGATGGGCTCCAGAGCCCATTACAAAAAGGCGACAGCCTGAGCCTATCAAGTGCTACGGTGTCCTCCTATCTTCCTCCCACGGAACCCGGAGCCTGACACCTGAAACTCATCCGACAAACGCCGCCGGCTTTCGGGGCTCTCGAGTGTTGTCTTGATTACGGTTAAAGCCCACCGGGCATGGGTTCCGTCGGGGGTGCTAATGGGACAGATTTACCCATTTCCTGCACACCCAGGGAAGAAGTCACGACCATTCAAGCGGTTCCCTCTCTCCCAAGTAACTTTTTTATCATTTAGTCCTAAAATAACCACAAGCAACAAACAAGCAAACATTGGCATGGCAACGTCCACACATCATGCCCCGCCGCTACCCACAGGCGGATTTGTTCATCTCTGCTGCCCATCCAGACGGGTCCTCCCGGTCCCTCTCCCTTCCGTCCGGTCGTGCCCGGCTTCCCCGAGTTTCGCTGTAAGATCCGCCACTTTCGCTGGCCCGGGCAGAGGCGCAGCGCCTCGTCCCAAGGGCAGAGTTTCTCCCAACTGCCCGAGGACCGCGTCCGGAAAGCTTCCCGCGGGCCCCCGCGCGCACCTTGCCCGGCCCCTCGCCCCCTCCCCGCACTTTACCAAGCCCCAGAGAGGGGCCCACCTGCCTCGCGTCGCCTGTCCCCACGCCCGGGTCGCCCTGCCAACTCCTACCCGGCGGCTGCACTCCCCCTGCGCCGAGCCCCCTACCACGCCGGGGCTCGACCTCGAGGGGCAGGGGCGCCCCAGAAAAGGCCCCCCGACAGGCTGACCCTGCGACGCCCCCCAGAGGCCGGGTCCCGAGCGCCTGTCAGCGTCCCCGGAAGGGGTCAGGCGGGGGGCTGAGCGCTCTCCGGTCCTCTCCTGACGCCCTCTGCTCCCCGCCGCCGCACTCACCTGGCGGGCTCTCGCCCAGGGGACGGGCGGAGGGACCGGGGGTCGCGCGAGGAGGCAGGCCGCCCGCCGCGGCCCCCACCCGCGCCCGCGCCCGCGCCCGCCCGGCGCGCGCCCCAGGCCCGACGCGCGCCCGGAGCGCCGTGGGGAGGGGGCGCGGGGACGCGCGGGAGCCGGGGGGAGGGGGGACCCAGGGGGCGGCGGCAGGGGGCGCGGCGAGAGCAGCGGCTCGGCGGTGTCGACGGCGAGAAAGCAGCCTCGGCCGCGTCCGTCATGGCGCGCGGCGGCGGCGGCGGCTCCCTCCGGCCTCCCCGCTCCCTCGCCTTTAGTTTGACCTTTCCCTCCAGTGTGTCTGAGGGAGAGCGGCGGTGCGCGCGCGTGTGCATGTCTCTCTGTGCGCGCGCGCGCGTGGGGCAGGGGCGGGTTCGCTCTCCGACGCCTGACGTCACTGCCATGGCAACGGCAGCCCCGCCCCTCGCCTCCCGTTTCCTTCCCCCTCCCTCTGCGCACGTTCCGGGGCCTCACGTGCTCACTCACACGCACGCACGCACGCACGCTAGGAGCGCGCACGCCCAGAGCGCTCTGGGCCTCGTCATCGACTTGCTGAATTTGACCAATCCGATGAGAAGGAGCAGTGGGCGGGGCGGGCCCGGCTGCCAGAGCGGCGTGAAAAATTTCCCGAGGCCGAGCGAAGATTCATCAAGAGCGACTGAGCATGCCCGGTGGTGGAAGGGGCGCGTTTCCCGGGAGTTCGGGGAGGAGGAAGGGGAGGTGTCCGATGGTCCAGGGAAGGGGACGCTGGGCTCCCTGGGGGAGATTAACCCCTACGGGCCTGGGACTGCGTGGTGTTCGAGTTGGGCTTTTTCGGATGCGGTCTGGCCCTGCAGCTATTGCTGTGTGACCTTGGACGTGTTACTTAAGCACTCTGAACTGAATGTCTTGGGTAAAATTGGGTTCGTAAGATTTACCGCTGTGGTTGTGAGGATTAAAAGAGAAGTGGAATAAACAGTATCGTCATTTATGATTATCGTCATATATAAATATTGTCGTGATATCCTCAATTTTGTAATAATGTTATATGGTGACAGGTGCTAAGTACAGTTATGGTGAGCATAGCATCATCACTGTTAGTATACCTGAAGCTAATATAACATTGTATGTCAGTTACACTTCAATTAAGGAAAAGAGAGGAAAACGCCCGGCCTGACATATGGTCAACCCTAAATGCTTGGCTATTCGTATGGTACCCACACAACCTCCTTGTTTTGCAAATGGGGACATGGGATGCAGAGAGATTGAAATTTTCAATGCCTGTTCAGTGTCAGGAAGTGGCAGAGACCCAGGCTTCAAGTTCAATACTTTGGCCTTCCCTTAAGGAGGATGGAAAAAAAAAAAAAACCATCCAGAAAAACCTGTCAAGAGCCTCCTTTGCGCTCTGTGGATTCCTTCATACTCCCCACCCGCCCCACTCTCGTCCCCTAAGAGGTTTAGAACTCTGGACGTAAGGGCCGATAGCCTTTGTGCAACTTTTGGAGCTCCGTCATTCCGCCTCTTGATTTGCACCAGAGCAAGCAACGGAGTGGCGCTTTCCTCAGTTCCCTTCGGGGCTCCTACACTTCAAGTGAAATTTTGGTGCAAGTGTACACGGGTAGCAAGGAGCTCCAGGCCCTCACGATTTCTGGCTCGCTGAGGAAAGAGTAATTCAGTTAACGGTCCTCGTGTACCCAGCGCCCACCCAGTCAGCAAGACCACCTTTCCAGCCCGCAAGAAGCCTGTGACCGCAGGGCTGGGCAGGCACCTTGCGGCTCAGACCCACTGGTGACCTCGTCGTTCATCAAACCTGTGCTTCCAGCCTTTCCCTCTAACTTAGCTCGTCATCGCTTACTACCTTATGATATGTCTCGAATGTTGTAGTACTTCCTAACTCTAGATTTGCTGTTAGCTTTTTTTTTTAATTTTAAATTTTATGATTGAAGTCTAGTTGATATACAATGTGGTATTTGTTTCAGGCGTACAACAGTGATGGACAGTTCTCTACATTACTCGGTGCTTAGCACCGTAAATCTAGTCGCTGTTTATCACCATCAACGCGGTCACAATACTATTGACTGTATTTCCGATACTGTAACTTTTTAAAAAGTGTATGTCTGTCTCCTTCTGTCTTACAGCCCCAAACGTGATCTTAGTGAAGGACACCACCCCATTCCCCAAACATGCCCTCATGTTTCCCCCTTTGTTTGCAGGAATTAATTCACTTGACCCTACCAAGATCCAACTAAAATGCAGTCCCTTCCAAAAACTCTTGCTGGATCTACTCAGTTGGGATGAATTTGTCCCTTTTCCAGAACAGTCGGTATATACCTTTCTTTGGACACTCTTCCTAGTAGACGTTGTATTCTGTGATTTATGGACATGTCACGTACAGAAAGCTTCTCTGAACATCTAGATATAGGTTGGCTGTTCCTATTCCTTGGTCCCAAGGCATCTCATGTCTAATATATCACTTATCACTCATTGCTTTAAGGCTTGATTTATTCACCTTCTCCATCAGATGTAAAACTCTTTAACGGCAGGAATCGCGTCTAGTTCTACTGCACATACTGAACAACTAGCTATTGAATGGCCGAATGGGCTCCCTGCCTATTTCATAAAGTTCCTGGGGGCAGACGTTACCTTGTTTATATTTATAACTCAGACCCAAAGACTTTCCGGGAAGTTATGAATTCTCAATAAATCTTAGACTACTCGAAAATGCACCAGAAATTACATGGTCACACTCAGTGCAGTGAATGCACCAGAAATTACATGGTCACACTCAGTGCAGTGAAAGAAGGCTTTGGCAGTAACACAAGCTATTGAGCAGAGTTGAGAAGTAGGAAGTCTAGGCAAGAAGACTAGGTCTATGACTATGGTCATAACTAAGGTCATAGTTTCTTAACACCTGCTGCTGTGGACCTAGAATGAGATTTTCAGCTGTTGTTAAGGATAATAGGCAAATGACTCCAATGTGTTACCAGTGAGGTTGCTTCCAGACAAGGGGGGGAAATTATGCAAAGAGGAATCTTGAAAAAGAGTTCAAATATTGTTTGCTTAATCTGAACTGGTAACATTTGTTCCTTTGTCTAATTTGGCTCAATAACCTAAAGCCCAGGGTGTTTTATGTATAGTGTTGTTCTCTCGATATGCTGTTTAACTCACTACATGTGTGCTAAATCCTCACCAAACCCAGTCCTCTTATTCCCGGTCATGTTTGAGGCCCTGCCAAACACCCAGTAGCATGAATCATTCTGTTGGTCCCCATCTCCATTCTGCCTGCTTGGTGTCCCATGATCTTTCTCCTAAAGGGCGGCGGTAGCCACGGAGGCCCCCCACCGCCTCGGCCACCGTCTTACTGCGAGCCCTCCTCTCTCTCATCTGGACAAAAACAGAACTGGTCTTTTCACCTTCTCTTGGGCTCATCCATCCCAACTTCCACCTTGCCCTGGACTGCAGCAGCACATTTCCAAAAGGTAGAAAAATTGAGCACATCCCCCTAGTAGCTTAACTGTCCTCCTGACTCTTTGCCTCTTCAGGAAAGAGACAGCTTCTTCAGTTGGCTTTTTAGGCTTCATCCTCAACTAGTCTCTTCAGCTGTGCCTCCCACTACTTCTGCAAGAACTTTTGCTCCACAGGTTTTGAAAGCCCGCAGCTTCTCCTACCTGTCCTGTACTTGGTGCACACAGGTTCACCCACCTAGAATGCTCTGCTCAGGCCCCTCCAACCAGGCTAATCTCATCTCTGCTCTCTAGGCCTATGGGAACAGCCAGGCCGCCCACCTCGGGCATAGCTCGTCTTATTAGGTGTTGTAAATACACTGTATGTATCGTCACGTCTTCCCTTCTCCACCAGAATGTGAGCCACTTGAGGGCAGGGGTCTTGGCTTACCTGAATCATGTATGTTACTCTAACACCCACGAGGGTGCTTGGCACATCACAGACACTCAGTAAATGCTTCTTGAGCCAATGAATGTATTATAAGCTCCATGGAGGAAGAAGCTATTACATTTCTTTGAGTCTTCACAAAGCCATGCTTGCAATTGCACAAATAGTAAGTAGGTACTTAAAATAATAATGAATGATGAAAGGGGGGGTAATGACTAATGATGTATTAAAAACCAAACATGAATCAGGGACTAAACTTCATGTTTTCCATTTATTCCCTCAGTGAATCCCCCAACAATCCTATTTAGTAGAATGTTATCTACGTTCTGCAGATAAAGAAGCCAAAACTTTGGGAGGGGAAGTGACTGGGCCAAGGTCACACACACTATTAGCTGTTGGCTAAGCTAGGATTTAGTGACTAGCTCATCTACTTTGGAAATAGACTGTTAGGGAGGTATGCTGTTCCTGCAGATGTGACATTGTTGCTCCAGCTGGGACTTCCACCTTCCCTTATCTCACCTGTCTTGTCATGACCAAAGGCTCCTACTTGTTAGCAGAAGGATTGGTCCTCCCTTTGCTCCACCAGGAAGAAATGTGACTGCATTATATGCAGTGACTATGCACTAGTCGACCTAAATGGAAGGGCCGTGTTTTTCCTTTCTCTTTGTATTTCAGACTTATTTTTCCATAACTGAAATCAAAATTCTTAGTTTTAGAATATACGTGTTGAGCGTATAAGGATAAAACGGTTGTTTAAAAAATTTTTTTAACCTTTATTAATTTTTGAGAGAGAGAGAGAGAGACAGAGAGACAGAGAGAGAGAGAGTGGGGGAGGGGCAGAGAGAGAGGGAGACACAGAATCCGAAGCAGGCTCCAGGCTCTGAGCTGTCAGCACAGAGCCCGACGCGGGGCTCAAACTCACAAACCACGAGATCCTGACCTGAGCTGAAGTCGGACGCTCAACAGACTGAGCCACCCAGGCACCCCTAAAATGATTTTTTTAAATTTATTTTTAACATTTCTTTATTTTTTAGAGAGAGTGAGCACGAGTAGGGGAGGGGCAGAGAGAGGGAGATAGAGGGTCCAAAGCAGGCTCTGCACTGTCAGCACAGAGCCCAACGCAGGGCTCAAACTCACAAATGGTGAGATCATGACCTGAATCAATGAGCCACCCAGGCACCCCAAGGATAAAATGTTTAAAGTTGGCCTTTGGGACATTAGGCCTTTTTGGAGGCTGCAAAATGAAAACATCTGTGAATTAGTGACATTGTCAGTTCACAGAAAGCTAAGGCGAATCTTGGCATTGAAAAAGGAATGCGTAAAAAGTTGGGTTAGAAGAAAGCCATTGGGTGAGCATTTGTGTGAGTGCCTCATTAGGAAGAGGAGAAGAACATTCAGTTCCTATCTCAGGGACTCTCTTGCTCCAAGATTACTCGGGAGGCCCCTGAGTGTGAGTGGGGCTCTAGCAGGGCCACGAAGCACAGCCTTCGCTGGAGGGCATGCTCCTGTCTCTGGGAAGGTCAATATCTTTGACCAGAACCTAAACTGTGGGGGGAGGGTGGTGAGTGAGGAAAAGGTGGGGGAGTGAGAGCCCATGTCTCCCCACTTGGCCAGATCGGCTTCCAGTCCTGGTGTTTAACCAGGTGAATCAGCTGTTCTGTCTTCATAGCCTGTTAAATGGCTGCATTGGAGTTAGTGGCTGTGCACGCACTATGCACATCACAACCCTAGGGGGGGCTGTTAACACTGGAGTCTAGGTGAATGACATCCTCTGGGGCTGTATTCAACCTGTGTAAGCATACCTAGTAGTCCTGAGAGACTCGTATGAGGCACATCTCTGTCTACATTGGCAATTTATAGTATCCTGATTCTATCTTTGATGATACGCATAAATAAATATGTATTGAATGCCTTCCGGTTTACCTCAAAAAATTTCAATGAATTTTATTGTTGTATCTAAAGATGTGGGCATATTTCAAAGTGCTTATTAGATGAATATCACTATCATGCATTTACTTATTCTAATAAACAACTGAGCATCTAAGTTCCTGACATGATTCAAAAGGCTGCATTCAACAAATGTATTGAACGCTAATTATAAATCTTAGGAAAAACGATTAGCTGGTTCCTTCAAAACTAAAGGCTTGGCTTATTTATGACACTTTACATATGAGGGTATTCTCCAAATCAAGTTTCTTTCATAGATACTCCCCCACTAGAACCTGGAGATGATGTCTGGTTCAGCCACTTCAAACAGTAAAATATGGTAGCATGTCCCAGTGAATATAAGACTTTCCTATACTTTTTTATTGCCCTTTTTTTTTTTTCTCTTTAGCTGTATCAGGAGAGGCGCCA
The DNA here is from genome assembly GCA_028646485.1 of Cryptoprocta ferox. Lineage (NCBI taxonomy): Eukaryota > Metazoa > Chordata > Mammalia > Carnivora > Eupleridae > Cryptoprocta > Cryptoprocta ferox. Next base: position 7,095,109 of record CM053569.1, on the reverse strand, counting down.
GAAAGTTAAGCTGGCTGCTTTAACGGTGTCCTGGGAGCACAAGGGAAACCAGCTTTGGTAGGACAAGTCCATAGTCCATTGTCCAGGAAAGAGAATGTAATCAGGCTTGGATCCCTGGATCACTCTATGGAGGAAAGCTGATCTCCACCTAGAAACATTTCACTTGGACCATGGCATAAGCCAGAAATAAGTGAAAATTTAGGGGTTCGTTTGTTACAGCAGTAAGTGTTACTCAATGACTTTGTTAGAAAAGTAAATAACATGACCATATTTGCACCCCACATTTGTGGAGCTGCTCATACAAGTAGCATTAAATTCTTAATTTTGGAACACCCAATGAAGTGAGCCTCTGTCTCCAGAAGTCTTTATTAAATTGCTTCCAAGCCTTTGATGGCTTTCCTATGTGTGACTGTCCCTGCTAAAGCATTGCTATGTCTAATTCTATAAGCTGGTAATTGGTTTAAAAAAAGCCACCTGGGAAGAACCAATATGAACCAATACATAGATCCATACATAGAATCACACACACACACACACACACACACACACACTGCTAAACAGTAGAATGCAGAGTCTTGGGCAACTTGTCCCATTTTTACTATTTTTACTATTTTACCAACATCAGCATCTTCCTCATCATTATCTTTTTAAGTTGAGAGGCATAAACAAATCTGGACTATTTACAGCAACTCATGAGGAATGAATGAGTTGACCCCGGAAAGGCGGTGGGCTCTTCTTTCTGTGAATCATCATCATGATCTCTTTGGATGCCTGTCCCATGAACCTACGTGGCATGCCAGGCATCTGTGATTGAGCGGCCCTTCAGTTCCTGCAGAATCCCTGTGGAGTTGGAGGTAAAATTTCCTTTTGCTGTTTTTTGTCCAAATCCGAGTGAAAGGCTGCGGCAGGGTTGAATGAGCCTTCCATTCTCTTTGAGGATGAGGTTTAGGATCCACCCCCTTCAGGCCAAGATTTTGCCTAGAGGCAAAGCATTCAGTCTTTCCTGTTAGAGGGACAATGTGGGCCAAGCTCGAAGCCAATAGATATAATGCATTAGCAACTAAAGAGGTGAGTTCTGTCAAATTACAATAGTATCCATGCTTCCAGAAGAGCTGCAAAAGCCATTCCTGTCAGATGCACTCAAAATCAACAGCCGAATTACTCCTGTCAAGTACTCTGAGGCTACAGAATTAAGGCCTGCACTATTTAAAATAGTAACTCAAGCTCTCTGCTCCCCTGCCTCAATAATAATTATGAGAATGCTTATCAGTATTCTTAGTAATGCGTGATAATAAGTATTTATCAAGTGACCACCGTGTACAAGGTACTCTTTGAGGTGCTTAATGTATGCCAGGTATTTAAACTTGATAACAGTCTTACAAGGTAGGAGTTGTTATCCTATCTTATGGGTGGGGAAACAGAAATTCAGAGCCTGCAAGGAACTTGCTCAATATGACCACAGTGGTGAGGCCAAGGTACTTAAAAAAAAGGATCTTTGAAACAAACAAACAAACTTAGAACTACTTCCAAGTTCAGGGACATTTTGAACAAACATTTTACTGGAAAACTGTAAGCATATACAAAAATAGAGAGGAATACTCACCAAAGAGCTCCTATCAGGAGTCATTTGGAATGAAAGAGTTTAGAATGATCACTACCTTATTTTTCTTGGAGGAGAGCCAAGTACTTAATAAGAATTTCTGCAAAGGAGGAACCTGGGCTTAATCTTATTTATAAAGGCAAAAGATGATTCTTATTTCAATCTCACATTCCTCCTCTCCACTCGAATTTACCGATTAATAGAGGAATAGCAAATAACATGAAGACTTGATTTTGAGTGGACTAAGTCCTCAGCCTTACTGCAAATCCTTAGTTTAGCTTCCGTTCAGGTTTCTGCTGCGTCAAATAATATTCTCCTTCCTTGCCTCCCTTCCTGTAGCCCACAGCAAGATTTTATATTCACATTGTGGCACAGGTAGGACTCGAGGTATGCTTAGTAACTGATTTAAAAGATGGTAACCTTAGTTCCGCGCAATCGCCTGCTTACACTGCACACAAGAACCGATTATCCACACTGCTTCCTAATACATTCAGGGACACTGGTAGCTTGAAATTGGCCATTGAGGGAGAATTTACACCATGGAAATCAGCAAAAGCTACAAGTCAGGGCTTTTATTCCCCAAGAGGCAGTTTAGTACTTACCGGCACACTGCTGGGGTAGGTTGTACTGTTTGCTCAAACATAACTGCTGACTTCACCAAGTGTCTCCATGCTGCCTTTTCCTGGGAGAGGAGAATTTTCACCCATTGAAGTCAGGCTTGACTGTACAACTGGTTTGGGTGAATGGTACATGACCAGAAGTACATGTGCCATGTCTAAGCAGAGGGATGTGTGCCCAATTTGTCTTCTTCCTCTGCCACAGGCTGGCATGTGCCAGCTAGTGTCTGTGTGTTCAGTCTGAATTCTAGAATAAAGAAGACATGGAGCAAAATCACAGCCCACGTCCAGAAGACACGGGCATAAGCAAAGAAGAATCTTCCCTATTGTAAAGAGTTGAGGCTTATTTGTTACTTGGGCGAGCCTGATTGATACAGCAATTGGGACTTACAATTCAGGTGCTGCCATGGTAGAAAACCTAAATTATGGGGGCATTACCCCTGGGGCTTAGGAGCGGGACACAAAAAATATGTTTCTGAAGGGTGGAAAAATGGCACCTCCTCTTATCTAGTGGCGAGGCATTGGTGAAAGTGTCCCCTGTGATCACTGAATGAGTTTGTGGCTGTGGGCCAGGAAGTTTTGAGGCAGTACGTGACTCACACGCCTATGGTACCATAAAGAGAGAGAGTTGAGCTTAGGAAAGAGTGGTGCATTCTGGAGAGATCGAAGGGAGTAGAAATGTCCAGAAATGTGAGGACTGAGCAATAGAGGGTGTTCTTGATTCTGATTTCCAAACAATAAAAGATAACACTGAGGTCTTTAGGTTACACAGTCTGATTAAAATTCAGCCTTGTGGCAAGGACCAGTAAAACTTCTGAATTGATTAAGGTGGCACCAATGAAATCATTTCAGTTGACAAAATGGCTCAGGGAAAAGAGGTTGTAACTGTGATTCTCCTATTGAAGGCAGATAAATTCAAGATACTCACAATGAAGTCTAGAGAGAGTCGTAACTAGAAAGGAATTGTGGATGTGGCCATTGGCACATGAGGTTTGGTTTCAGATTCTACCATTTGCAACTAAAAGCATTCTGCATCATAAACTGTATCACAGGGTTATTGGCAGGGTAAATGGAGGTTGTACACATAAAACAGCACAGTTCTTGGCACATCGTAAGCATACAGTAAAGAGAAATTTTTATAAAGTCTGCTATAAACTAAGAGTAGTTCTCACAACTACCATGAGCCAGAGAGCAGAGCGAAGTAGTCAAGGAATCTCAGTTAAAAAGTTCAATGTTAATAATTTCAGCAAATGGAGATAATCCCGGATTGGGATGTGTGATGTGGTGGGAAGAACTTGGGTTATAGAACGAGATAGACTTGAGCTTGAAATCCACCTCTGTCCCTGACTACCTGAATGACCGTGAGCAAACGACAATAGTTCTGCGCCTTTGTGATCTCATCTGTCACATGGGGATAATACTATCTCCTTGTAATGACTGAAATAAATAATGAAGCACAACATATCATTCTTGGCACCTAGACATTCAGTAAATGCTGGATACCTCCTTCCTCCTAAAGCACCTGCTACCACTACCATCATGTGCTGGGCCCTCCTCACTGAACACAATTACACCTGCCAAGGGAGAACAAGAGGACTTCTGCCCAAAAATATAGGGCTAGGAATGCTGTTGAAGAGTTGGAAAGAGGAGTTTATGGTTTTACAGCCAAGCTGCTTTCTAGTGAATATTTTATGATTTTGTCAATATTTTATTATTTTGCTAGCATTCAAACAGATGAGGAAACCTGATTTGCTTTAGAAAAAAAAGGAGAGGGAATCACAACAAATAGTGGAATCCATTTGTCCTGGGTACCGTAGAGTCCCAATTTGGTTGGCCCCATTCCTAACTCAGGGGGTAGGTCCTGAGTAATCAATCACAATCAATTCATGGTATTCCCACTGATGACCCCTATTGTCTAAGAATGGTCATTTGCCTACATTAGTACAATAAAAGTGCATTAAAGGATTTATATATTCCAGCATATTCCATGCCTGGGGCAAAATTTCCTCTTCCTCATTGGCCACGAGAAAGAAAGCACAAAGCTTCAAGACTGTTGGCTGCTGTCTTGGAACTATGAGGGGATCCAACTTTAGGATAAAACCAGATGCTCAGGACAACGGCGACAGGAATGGAAAAATTTGTATTTGTCATGACATCTTTGAGCTGATAATTATACTGCTCCTGGATCCCACCCTACCTCTGGACTTAACAGTTATGTGAGAGAGTGGATTTCCTTATTTTTATGGCAGGCTTTTAATCAGTAGAAATAGTCAGAAGAGCGGGGCAGCAGCAAAGGGTAGAGACACCAGAACAATGAAGGGGCCACAGCCCTGAACCCTCAACACCTGGGTTCATATCCCACTTCTACCTTGTGCTAGCTGTGTGGTCTTGGGAAACTTACTCGACCTCTCTCTGCTTCAGCGTCTGTATCTGAAAAACAATGTTAATAATAGATCTTACCTCATAGAGTTCCTGAGAGAATACATTTGCATACCACGCACAGTACAGCGGCTGGCACATAGTAAGTTTCAACATAATCTGGCTAATTATGATGATTACCTCCAGCTGTGAAGGTCATCTCAGGCTCCACCGAGTGAGCCCATGGAGGGACCTCAGTTCTCTCCCTCTCTGTCCTTGGCTATGTCTCCTGTCTGTGTCTCTTTATTCCTTTACGTTCTGTGCTCTTCCCTTTCCTGATCTTCTCTCCTTCCCTTGTTCTTTTCACTAGCCATAATTGGCATTGATTTATAGCATTATTTGCTCTATTTAAAATATGTAATTTTACATTTCTTCTTGTTAATTTAAGAAGTCAAACAGAAGAACATTTTATATTTCCTCCAATGAAAATAACATTTTGATTTGCTTTTTATATATCCCCATTACATTTCATCTTCTTGGCTTTGGTCCAGGGCTCCACTCTGTCAAAATCATTCTAAATCTTGACACTGTCAGTTATTGGCTTTGCCATCCTTCTTGGCTTTATATCATTTGCCTTTGAGGCCTTCACCAAGTCCTTGACAAAACCTGCAATTTAGGACTACTTTATCGGCCATCAGTTTAGGTGGAGGTGCTGAAAACTCTAAATCATTGCCTCTCAAACTTTAGAGAGCACAGGAATCACCTGGAGAGCTTGGTAAAACACAGACTCCTGGGCCCCAGAGATACTGATTAAGGAGGTCTGTAGTGGGAACTGAGAATGTGCATTTCTAACAAGCTCCCAAGTGACGTTGAGTAGGGCTGCTGTAAATAATAGTGTCCGAATCAAGTTAGTTTACTTTTACGTTAAAGAAGTCCATAGGCAGGGTTTCCAAGGTTGGCACCAAGCTGTCAGAACATAGGCTCCTCCTCTCTCTTTTCTGCATTACATGGCAGGTGGTTTGCTCCTCCAAAATGATTGCTTGAGCTCCAGCCATCGACTGTGCATTCAAGCTGGTAAGAATGAGGAATGGGGGGAGGGGGTCCCCTCTCTTTTTACAGACATCTCTCAGGTACTGTACGTGATGCTTTTGCCAATGTCTTCTTGGGCAGAACTTTGTCACATAGTCAAATCACGCTACCTGAAAGAAATCTGGAAAACACAGTTTTTATTTTGGGTGTAATGTGCCAAGCTAAAAATCAGGGTTTTAGGACCACCCTGGAGGAGAATGCATTTCCAACACACTGATTTTCAAAGTAGTTACAACTGACCTTGTCTCAACTCTCCAGCTAGAGGTTTGCAATTTAAACCCCACTATATGCTAGGCACTTAATATAAAATTCTGAATTTCCAGTTCTGATCGTCTCCTGTATCAGTCTTCTTGGGCCACTCTAACAAAATACCACAGAATGGGTGGTTTAAATAATGAAAACCTATTTCTTGCGATGCTAGAGACTGGAAGTCCAAGATCAGCAGGGTTGGGTTCCTGGTTAGACGCTCTTTCAGCCCTTCTCACCTGTCCTCACATGTCTTCACCTGGTGGGAGAGAGTGAGAGGGGGAGGGGCAGGGGAGAGGAGGAAGGAGGGAGAGGGAGAGAGAGAGAGAGAGAGAGAGAATGCTCTGATATCTCTTCTTATAAGGACACTAATCCTACAGGATCGGGGCCCCGCCCTTATAATCTCCTTTAACCTTAATTACTTCCTTACAGTCCCCATCTCCAAATATAGCCACACTGGGGGCTAGGCTTCAACATATGATTTCTGGGGGGACATGATTTGGTCCATAGTGATGAGGGAGCATAAGGCAGGCCGAGGGCAAAGTACAAGCTAACAACACCCCTCCTCCCCCATGAGGTGGGATATGTGTGATATTCCTCAGACACTCCTGGCTACCCCAAAACAAAGGAAAAACTGATAGTCTCCATCAGTTTACAAATAACTTATCGATAGCCTAATCTCCAGGAACTCCCTAGTGTCCTCATGACAATGCTTTCCTAGAGGGAAACACAACCTTAGCTTGACACCAGCTAGGCCTTCAGCATCCTATGAGTCTTTCTTTAGCATTTGGAAATCCCTTTAAGAAACTTCCTTTGCCTTTGCCTCCCCCAACTCCATAGTATTTAGCCAGTCACTCTTCACAACCCCAATGCAGCTCTTTCTGCCCACAGGTCCTGTCCCCGTGCTGTAATAAAATCACCTTTTTGGCACCAAAGACGTCTTCAAGAATTCTTTCTTGGCCATCGGCTCTGGACCCCCATCACTCCAAAACCCCATCCCATAGCATCCCCCTGTAGGTAAATATTACTTTCATTTTGGAGTTTAGGAAATCAGGTCTCAAAGTTTTAATGATTTTCCTGAAGTCCCAAAGTAACTAAATAAATGCCCAAACCAAGATTCGAATTAAACTCTGCCCAAGCCTAGGCTCCTTCTAGCGCATCATTTTGCATCACAGGGATTTTGTGCATTTGTTTGCAGGACGAGCCTTGAGTCACCACTGTGGCATATGCAGCTACAGAAATCTCAGAGACAGGCATTTATTCCATTCCGGTGTCTGTGTGTCCTCTGGGGGACCAGCTGACCTAGATGGGGCAGGACTAAGTGCCTCTAGGCTGCAATCTGGGTCTGGGTTTGCTCTGTGGGTCTCTCATCAACCTTGGACCCAGAGGCTCATCGGGGACAGTGTCTTCTCTTGAAGGCAGAGCACACCTGACTGTGCAGGCGCACTTCAATCTCTGCCTGCAGTGGGTCTGATGCTACTTAATGGCCAAAGAAAATCATGTAGCCAAGACTAAGGTGGGCAGTGTACTCTTCCCAGGTAGGAGGAAATATTTTTGAGCATATTCTGATCAACCTGAAGTCCTTAGGCAGAAGCATTGGTGTGGAAAGAACTGTAGACGGAGAGTCAGGAGTCCTGAGTTCTGGTCCCAGATCTGCCGTTCATGACATGTGACTTTGGACACCGTTCTAAAGTCATTACAAATCCGTTGTAGATCTCTCATGCCGATTCAGGCTTTGACTCAAGAAGCTATGGCTTGAAAAAACAAACCAGCGCCCCTCAAACTTCCAATCTCCTCTGAATGTAGCTTCGTCTTTACCTATTCCAAGCAAAAATACACAGCGCGAGAGCCCCTTCTAAACTGTTGGGCTAATGTTCATGATTGTTAATGATCAAACTGGAGCACTGGGCAGCTGGTCCTGCTTGTCCCAGGAAGGCTCAGAGAGAAATGAAGCCATCGGGAAGCCGTGGACGCTGCGACCTGCTCCTGGGGCTCTGGTGCAGGCTGTGCCTCTGCTCAGACAGGTGAGCTTTGATTTTGGTGATTGATGATAATGCCTCCGAGTACAAGGGTAAACATGCCATGGTTCGTTCTGCAGAATTAATGAAGCCTGATTAATTTCCCAGTCCCCAGCAGATTCTGTTCCGAGAAATAGAGGGAGACTGCCAGGCTTTTGCGTGAGTTATGGAGGGAGATCTCATGGGATGGAAATCATCTGGAATCCTCACAACCTGGTCTTTTTTATCCCATGGATCTTTGGGTGGATTCTTGGCCATTGGACCTGATGGCTGTTGACTAGTGACAGACCCTTCTAACAGCACCGTGTGGGATACAGTAACAGCAGCTCCAGTTAATTGAGCTATTGCCATGGTCGGGCACCCTCCTTGGTCCTCCATATACAGTGTCCCAATCCCTGGAAAGAGGCCACACTTTCCTCTTAGTTCAAATTCTCATCTCACAATTGACAAGCTGTGTGACCTTGGATATGTGGGCACCGTTGGTGTCCCTCCCCATATATATTCCAGCCCTGACTTCTCTGCCCACCCAAGTACTGCAGTGTAGACAGTTTCAATATGTTGACCCCTCACATTTTGATAGGAGAGATAAGTATGTAGGCAACACATTAAATTAAAAATACAAACCATAGGTGGCTCTAAGCTTATCCAGAATACTGGGGTTAATTCCCTCTTAAAAAGAATCAAAGGTTGTAAAGACCTGCCTGAGAATTTAGGGTTGCTTGCAGTCATTGAAATTCACAAATGAGGAAGAGCCTGGCATCAGCAATCAGGAGCCTTGAATGTGAGTCCTGATTCTCTGGGCACAGTCACTAAACTTTCTGAGTCTCTTTTTCCTCACCTGTAAAGAGGGAATGACAATTCCTTTCCTGCCTGATGCACAGACTTCTTGCAGAGATCCTAAGAGATAAAAGCTGCTGAGGTTAGTAACTCCATTTTACAGATGGAGAAACTGAGGACAAAAGTATAACAGGTGGAACAAAAGAAACATGGGTCCCTAGCATTTCTTTTTTTTTTCTAAAAAATTTTTCCATTTAAAAAAATGTTTATTTATTACTGAGAGAAAGAGAGACCGAGTGTGAGTATGGGAGGGGCAGAGAGAGGGGGAGACACAGAATCCGAAGCAGGCTCCAGGCTCCGAGCTGTTAACACAGAGCCCAACGTGGGGCTTGAACCCACGAATTGTAAGAGCATGACCTGAGCTGAAGTCGGATGTTTAACCGACTGAGCCACCCAGGCTCCCCCCTAGCATTTCTTTTCTGTTTTTTTTTTTAACTTTTTTTACAAATGTTTATTTATTTTTGAGACAGAGAGAGACAGAGCTTGAGGCAGGGAGGGGCAGAGAGAGGGGGAGACACAGAATCCGAAGCAGGCTCCAGGATCTGAGCTGTCAGCACAGAGCCCGACGCGGGGCTCAAACCCACGAACCGTGAGATCAGGACCTGAGCGGAAGTCAGACGCTTAACTGACTGAGCCCCCCAGGCACACCCCCCTTAGTATTTCTTTAAGCTCATCTTGTCCCACTATTTTCTGCACTCACTATGCTCCTATCATGCTGGGACTTGGTCCTTTTCTTGAATAAACCAAACTCATTCCTACCTCAGGGTCTTTCTTCTTGCTCTTTCCTCTCCCGAGAAGGTCCTCCCTCTGTGTCTTTACGTTCTTGTCATTTGGGAAAACTGACTGATACAAAGTCCAACTTGGAAATGGGGCTTCTGCTTTACAGTAACGCGGCACTTCCTACGGCAAATATGAAACATCTCCTATGGCAGTGAAGGCAGAGGAATAATTAAACTCCAGTTGACCCTTAAACAGTACAGTTTGAACTGCATGAGTCCAATTATATGTGTTTTTGTGTGTGTGTGTGTGTGGGAAATACAGTATAGTATTGTAAATATATTTTCCTTTTCCTTTTTGTTTTTTTTTTAATTTTATTTAAACTTTATTTGTTTTAATTGATTTTTGGAACATTTTTACAGTTTTATAATTCTAGTTAGTTAACATACAGTATTATGTTAGTTTCAGGTGTACAATATAGTGATTCAACTCTTCCCGTACATCATCCAGTGCTCATCACAAGTGGCTCCTTAATCCCCATCACCTATTCCTCCCATCAACCTCCCCATTATCATTTTCTTTTTTCTTTTTTAAATTAATTTTTTTTTATTTTTAGAGAGAGAGAGCATGAGTGGGGAAGGGACAGATAGAGAGTAGAGAGGGAGAGAGAATCTCAAGCAGGCTGCACACTCAGTGTGGAGCCTGACACAGGGCTCGATCCCGTGACCCTAGTATCATGACCTGAGCTGAAACCAAGAGTCAGAAGCTCAACCAACTACATCCCCCAGGACCTCACCCCCCTTTATCATTTTCTTTCTCTAGATTACTTTATTGTAAGAATACGGTATATAATACATGTAACATACAAGCTGTGTGTTAGCTGACTGTTTATGTTCTCGGTAAGACTTCCAGTCAACAGTAGGCTATTAGTAGTTAAGTTTTGGGGAGTCAAAATTTACTTGTGAATATTGCATGGACAACTGCATGGGGGGTGTCCATGCTCCTGCCTCCCTGTGTTGTTCAACAGTCAGCTGTACTCACATACGCTCTGTGTGGGTTTCATTGGTCCTTGAAGAAAGCAGAGGAATAGATGAGTCCTACGTAGGGTAAGAAAGCAATACTAGAACTGGAACAGCACGAGCAAAGAAGAAATGTGCAAGACCTGTTCTAGGACCAGTAAGCAGGGCAGAGGGCAGACCACTTGTTGAAGGGTATTGGATGGAGGCAGACACTCAAAGTTTATTTGAGTGAGAAAATACGGAATTGAGGAAGGCAGGTGTAGCATTTACTCTTAGCTATGGGCTCCAGCAATAGAAGAAAGAAATATATGCTAGCTAATATAAAGGAATATTAGCTACAGGGCTCCCCTGGATGCTAATTGTATGTCGACTACAGACTATAAGTCACTGACATTCAGAGGTCAGCTACAGAATGAAGATTAGACTGTGCCAAGTAGAAAAGACTGGAAGATACTTTCATTCATAATTTTATTATTTCCATTTGGACCATCATTATTAACTAAGCTGTGTTTAGCATAGTGCCAGGCCACATTTTTGCTCCTTCAATGTGATGTGAATATGGCTTTGTCTTCTCAGAAAACAGACATCAATTAACTACTCAGAAGTCATCCCGAACGTGGCCTCGTACATACCCTCTTTTTAGTAGAATTCACTTTACACAATTATTTTGTGAGTAGTTTCTGGTGTTTAATCAAATAGATTATGCTAACATTCACTCATCCACTTTTAAATATTTAGCATAATGAAAAGTCATATATGTGGGAGTTTGAATTCCATAGCCAGCACTTACTGGTTGTGTGACCTTGAGCAAGTTCCTTCATTTTGATGAGACCCAGTTTCTTCACCTGTAAAATAGGGGAAATAAAATCTACCACATAAAGTGGCTGTAATGTTTACATGAGTTAACACGTATGAAGCACATAGCATTGTCCCCGGGCCCACAGTAGGACTCGGAAGATGCCATCTACTATCATTCAGTTAAATATTTATTGAGAAGCAAGAACCAACCCTGAAGTAGGTATATGTGGGCACAATGGAAGAAACAAGATCTTGTCCTCCAAAATCTCAAAGATCAGGAACAAGCAAGGCAAGATTGGCTAAACAAAGTAAGAAGTGAAGTAAAGGATGTACAGTCAGTGTAGAGGACCTCTGCCTTCTGTCTTCCCGTTGTAGAGGGATTTCCATGGATAGCAGTCATGCTCCAATCACATAGCCATCCTTTCGACTGCCATATTGTTTCAACCCTCAAGAGACATTGACCCAAGAGTGAGCACCTGACCCTAACTGGATCAATCAGTCCTTCTCTGTGATTTCATAGTTACAATGGATGGCAAGTGAACTTAGTTCACGCTATAAATCACTCCATTAAAAAAATATAATGTTTTGGTTAATAGCAGTCTCATACGCACCCCATGAAAACAGAGAGGATCCTTTGCCCCTGGTCCCACCTCTGTTTCTCTATGAGGGGGTGATGTGCTTTTATGGGTTGGATCCTGAAGCACAAACTAGTCTGGCTCATTACTGAGTGGGTTCACTGTGTGTTAAAGGATGTAGATCAGTTTTCCTGTCTTTCCACCTTTTTCCCCCGCCAGAGGCTGCTTGGGTAAACTGAGCCCTGCCTGACCCTTCGAGACAGACCATTCTTTTATTTCTTGTCCTGTTGATTCCTCATGGTCAGCGATGTACGATGTGTCTTTCTGCAAAGATGGAAATGTGCTACATATGCCCTGTCCAATATGGCAGTCACTGGTCAGGTGTGGCTGTTGAGCACTTGAAATGGTGGCTTGTGCGACTGGAGAGTTGAATTTTTAATTTTACTTAAACTTTAAATTTAAATATCCTCCTGTAGCTAATAGCTACTTTATCAGACAGCACAGCTGTTCCAAATAGAAAAGGCTGTCAGACAACTTCACTTGTAAATTGTATTGCTTCCATTTAGAAAACCAATATTAATGAAGCCATGTTAACATAGTGCCAGCCCCTCATTTTTGCTCCTTACATGTGGAAGAAGCAAGTGGGAGAAGTCAAAATTTGGATGTGGATTTTTTTGTGAGGTAGATGCTATACTTAGTTTCTGGTCTAACTTGTGTTTTAAATTCATCTTTAACAGAGAATGCTGAATTCAACTGCTAGTCGCTGGCCCCTCTAATTATGGTAAGGTATTTAATTTTCTAGATGGCCACTCTTTCCGGTAGCTCTATCTTTCAGGACCTCCATATGGAAGAAGGGTGATTGGCAAGGCAGACACTCAGGGGCTCCAGAAATACTACATTTGTAGCTCTATCCCAGTTCCCAGCACAGATTACAATGTGGCTTAGAGAGTGTCACTCCATCTCAGGTGTGGTTTTCTCAGATGCAGTGGGACCAGGCATGTAGGAGGGAAGTGCCGCTACAGCTTGGGTTGTGCCCTGTCTGCATTTGGGTTGAGTGGGTCGGGCATCTTTTGTCCCTGCCTATGGTGCATCTCCAGGTGAGGTGACTCTAATTTGTTCAAGGGTAAGCCTCTGGAGAAGGTTACAAGACTGAGGTGTCAATATTATTATCTATATAAATTCTACCTCTCTTGTCTTAATTTCATCCACCTTTGCCAAGTTTGACATAAACATTTCCCAGGATGCTTATGCTTTCTCCTACTACTTTCTGTGATATAAATTCTTTTATTGAAAATGTCAACATGTGGGGCACCTGGGTGGCTCAGTCAGTTAAGTGTCTGACTCTTGATTTCAGCTCAGGTCATGACCTCATGGTTTGTGAGATCAAGCCCTGTGTCGGGCTCTATGCTGATAGTGCAGAGCCTGCTTGGGATTCTCTCTCCCCTTCTCTCTCTGCCCCCACCCCACTCTGCTCTCTCTCTCTCTCTCTATCAAAATAAATAAATCAGCATTAAAAAAAGAGAAGATGATCAACACTCTCTAAAATTACGGTGGGACTTCTACCCTAGATGTGAGCTCCTCAAGAGCAGGGGGTCTTGTTTTCATTTTCACCTCTCTGTTGCTAGTGTGTGGAAATGTGCTTCGTGAAATGTTTGTGTGCACTTGAGAAGAATGTGTGTTCTTCTGTTGTTGGATGGTATGTTCTGTAGATGTCTTTTAGGTCCACTTGGTCTAAAGCATGTTCAAGTCTAATGTTTCCCTGTTGATTTTCTGTCTGGATGGTCTATCCATTGTTGGAAGTGGGGTATTGCAGTTGGCTACTATTATTGTATTGCTGTCTACTTCTCCCTTCATATCTGTTAGTGTTTCCTTAATATATTTAGGTGCTTCACTGTTGGGTGCCTATATATTTATGATTGCTATATCTTCTTGATGAATGAATCCTTTATTGTTATATAATGACCTTCTTTGTCTTTTGTTACTGTTTTTGACTTAAAGTCTCTTTTGTCTGATAGAAGTGAAGTTACCCATGCTCTTTTTCAAAATTCCATTTGCACGAACTATCTTTTTCCACTCCCTCACTTTGAGCCTATGTGTGTTCTTAAAGCTGAAATGTGTCTCTTGTAGGCAGCAGATAGCTGGGTCTTGTTTTTTAAGAAAAATCCGTCTCATCACTCTATGTCCTTTGATTGGAGAATTCAATCCATTTTCCTTTAGAGTAATTATGGATATGGAAGGACTTACTAATACCATCTTGTTTCCTGGCTGTTTTGTAGTCCCTTGTTCCTTTCTTCCTCTCTTGCTGCCTTTCTTTGTGAATTAATGATTTTCTGTAGCGGTATGCTTTGATTCCCTTCTCTTTACTGTTTGTGAATCTATCTTTTGTTTTTGTTTTGTGGTTACCTTGAGGCTTACATAAAACATCGTATTGATACGGCAGTCTATTTTATACCGACAGCAATTTAACTCTGATTGCACAAAAATGTTATCCTTAAATTCTACCCTCTTTGTAAATATACTCAAATGCCATGCATTCCCTAAATGGGACTGTTTCAGATAGATGCAAATACTTGACTGTATCTTCTGAAGGAACTGTTTACTTAATTTGAGAGACCAAGAGAGAGTCAGGTGGCTGAGAGTCTGGAGGTAGGGCTTCCAAGAATTCCATTCCATTGCCAATGAAAAGTGGCCATTTTTAGATGGATGGTTCTTGCTCTGTTTTACACAGAGATGAACTGTTTTTCAGGGGAGGTCCTGTATCTTTCTCAACTTTTGCACCTCAACACCTACTACGGTGCTGGGGTAGAGTAAGATATTTAATTTTCTGTAAGTAACGTATTTGTTTCATGTGGCATGAATATTAGAATAGTTGGGTTGTGTGTGCTTCTTCACCATTGTTTTCATGTTGTAAGGCAAGCGTTCTATTCTACCTGCACACTAGAATTTTCCAGGAGGCTTTAAAAAATACAAGGCTCAAAGGGCGTCCCTCCCTGGACATTGGAGAGCTGCACATAGTGATGGTTAGCAGCTCCCTGGTGATTGTGAGTGGCCAGAGGTGAGCTCCACTGGTAGGAGGGAGGTGTGAGGGTAGGCTGAGCCAACAGAACGGATTCTGCTCCGTGTTCTGTCACCAACTCGCCCTGTGACCTGAGGCAAGTTACCTCCTCAACTTGGGTCTTGGCTTTCTCATCTGAAAAATATGAGCATTGGATCAGAATGGTCAGTTTTAAGCTTTTTAGTTCAGGAATTTGTTAAAAACACTGATCCTTTCTCTAGGAAAATAAACCTATGCATATTTATATAAAATTTGCATACCGTTTCAAGGAATTCATGAAATCTCTTGTATTGGTCAGGATTCTTTTGGTCACAAGTGATAGAAACCCAGCTCACAAGGCAATGTAATGGTTCATAGTGCTCAAAAGTTTTGGAGAAGCTACAGCTTTAGGCATGGCTGGATCCAGGAGCCCAGAGAATGCCATCAGGAGCCCATCTCTTTCTGTCTCTTGGTGCTACTCTCTGAGTTGTTTGCTTTCTTTTCAGGAAAGATCTCCCCAGGTGGCTATAAATACGTCCATCAGCAATGAAGGCTGACATCCCACTAGCTGAGCAACCCCAACATGGAGAGCACATCTCTTTCTCATGGTTCTGTTAAAAGTCCAGGCCAGACCTGATGCCATTCCCTGTGGATAGATAGATGGATGCTGAACTGGTCATGTGCCTGTCACTGGAACACGGGCTGGGTAAGCCTCACCTAAACCATGTGGAGAGCACAACAGGGATGGCTTCCCTAAAGGAAATTAGGATATTGTTATCATGAGATGGGGCAATGGATTCTGGGAAGACAAATACTACAGGCATCCATCTCACATCTGAAGGTTGCTTGGCTTCGCAAAGAACCCCTAGAGTGGCTTGGCTGCAGGTTGAAAACTTCCAGACTCATAAGCCCTGAGGTCCCTCTCAGCACGAATAGTGCACAATGAGAGATAACATGGTGCTCTCATGAGTTCTATATTTGAAACATATATATGTATATTTTATATATGTGTCTTCTATATAATATGTAAGAAAGGTATTGAGTTTTTTCCTTCTATGTTTAATTTCATATTCTACTCCCATTTTCTGGAGTGCCACTTATGTGCTAAAACTGTTAGCCCCATTTTTTTTTTTTTTTTTGGTGGCAATAGCAAAGCTTAAGGTGGGTTGAGAACTTGCAAAAAACCCATGGAGGAAACGTAAGAGCCTGAGGTTTGAATCCTGGTCTCCCAGTTCTGAGCACAATGCCATTTCCATGAAAATACTGCCTGATACCTTGTCTTATGTATTTTTTCTCTTTTGAGAGATTGGCCCCATGGAGTACTGGTTAACTCGAAGGAACAGTTCCTCCTCCATCATTTAGATGGAATTGCCTTTCTAGTGTCAATCATCTTGCATCCCATAATCTTATGAAACAGGGTAGTTTTTTTTTTTTGTTTAAAGTGGACACTTATTTAAGAAAATAATACATCCAGCGATTTTTACCTACTTCTTGGGTCTGTACTTATCTAGCTCATATTACCCCCTGTTATCTAGGATGTGGGCCTCGGCCCAGGGGACATGTCTATCATCAGCGAGTGTGACAATTAGGGATGTGTCCAGAAAACCATGGGTGATTAGTGGGATGGGGGGTTGTTAGGTTTGAAACACCGGATCATCCTGGGATTTCTGAAATACTAAGACTAGGATAAATGATCTGTTTTTTTTAAGAGTGTAATTTCAAAGGCAGTGATCCATCCCAGAGGAAAAGACATGATTTTTGCCATAACTATCAAGTAATTTAATTATTTTATAATCTAGGACCTCTAATGGTGATCTCATGGAATAAATAAAAAAGATTCATTGCTTAAGGTACCAAAGATTTATTTCTTAGCTTCTACAGTTATTTGGAGGATGATTCTGAAGGATGAACAAAACATGCCTCTTAATGTGTGCAGAAACTTTGCTGGAGCTCCAGAAAGGAATAAAGTGAATGATCTGGAAAAAAATGCATTAACTAACTTTATTTGATTATGCTCCATGGTGAAGTATATGTGGCAGATAATAATGGTAACTTCTCTACATAGGTTCTCTGGGTCCATGACACAATTCCAGTCCTCTTTTGTCTTTGAACTCTTCAAGTTCTGGGCGTTTATTACTCATGCCGTTTCTCTAACAGCTCACTCACAATCTTTCTACCCGGGTTTGAGTCCCAGCTTTGAAACTTAGTAAGCTGAGTCAATTAACCACCGTTAACATCTTGTGATATTTCCTTCTAGTCTTTGTTTTAGTTATTTTTAATGATTGAGGTATTATTTTGCATACTTCCTGCTCACCTAAATTAAGCTCTTTCTTTCTCCATGTTATTGAAAGCTCCTCTTTTTTTTTTTAAGTGTATTTATTTATTTTGAGAGACAGCGGCAACATGAGTGGGGGAGGGACAGAGAAAGAGGGAGAGGGAGAATCCCAAGCAGGGTCCACGCTGCCAGCATAGAGCCCAATGCGGGGCTCAAACTCACAAAATCACGAGATCATGACCTGAGCCAAAATCAAGAGTCGGATGCTTAACTGACTAAGCTACCCAGGCACCCTGAAAAGCTCATCCTTATACATCATTTTATTTCTTTATTTTTTAAATGTTAATTTATTTATTTTGAGAGAGAGAAAGAGAAAGAGAGAGAGTCAGAGAGAGAATCCCTAGCAGGCTCCGTGCTGTCAGCACAGAGCCCAACACGGGGCTCGATCTCACAAACCATGAAATCATGGCCTGAGCTGAAACCAAGAGTCAGACACTTAACCGACTGAGCCAACCAGGTGCCCCTATACATCATTTTAAATGACTGCATATTATATATACCCTTGCATGAACCCACCACGGCCCTTCCTCTGCTATTGGAAGAGTTTCAAACAGGGAGTGAAATGATTTGGTTTATGCCGGTAGCTGTCTGGAGGGCGAATAGGGAAGGGTGAGGGCTGGGAGGGACCAGGGTAACTGAGAACTATTCTTATTAAGTGATTATTTTAGGTGGAGTCAGAGCAGCATCGCTGGAGAGGACCCTAAAAGTCTTTTAGTCCAAATCCCTCTTTTCACTGTTGAAGAGTTAGAGACTCAGACAGGTAAAATGACTTCACCAGGGTCTCCCAGCCTCACCAGGAGCTTCCTGGCACTCAGTCCATTGCATTTTCTATTCTAACCCAGTCTCTAGCCATGGCCACATAGTGTCTGAACATCAGCTAAAATCCACTCCTGGGGGAACGTTTCATTAGCAAATAGAGATCTAGCCTTGAAATATATTTGACAGTTCATTTTTTACAAATTGTCGGTGTGATTAGTGATTACTGGCTGCTGGCTGAAAATAATTTCCTGCCTACCCAAACAAAGCAAATTAAGGGGAACAAATGATGTCACCCTGTTCAGAAAAAAAAAAAAGCCATTGAAATGTTCCCCAAAGAGAGGAAGCTATTATTATCCCAGACTTATAAATGGGAACATTAGAACAGGGAGGCTGGGCAACTTGTCCAAAGTAATCAGCCCAAATTAGAAGTCAGAATTCCTGATGGCCGCCAAGGGCAAGAACTATGCTGGCAGTTTGGCATTACAGGCTATAGGGAAGTCCAAGTTAAACAGGACATAATTGGGATAAAAATTCCCATGCTTTCTCCTGCTCTGTGACCCCCTGACCAAGAAGTTCTTGCCAAGTTTCTTGGCTGCCGTATCAACTTTCTGACCTCCGTGCAGTCAGTAAGATGGGGGCAGAAGCAATTGGGGGTGGACAGCCTTTCCACGGCTTTCCAGCCATGCCCTACTGGGCAAGTGGTTTCCCCTCTTGGACTTCAGAAGTCCCATCTGGAAAGCGGGATGAGGGCTAATTGCCTACCCAGCTCGGTGATCCAGGAGGTCAAGTGAGAAGTACAGTTCCAAAAGGCACTTGCCCGGGCTCTTTCCGCGGCAGGTGATAGCATGCCCCAGTTCCAGGGAGCTTAGGCGAAGGGAAATCTGCAGTGAGAACTCGGTGTCAGCGGTCCATGACCACCTTCCCCTGCAAAAATTAGGGTAATAAAAAAAATGATACTTGCATACAACCCTTCCTAGAGAGGGAGCCCAAGCCTTGCACGACTTATCTCATTAAATCCTTGCCAACTGTGAGGTGCCTGGTCTTACCAACCCCTGTTTGTTATTGGGAAAAACCAAGGTCTGAAGACCACCAGGATGCTGTGAGGCAGAATGGCAAGGCTGGTGTCCCCGACTCTGACCCCGGGTGCCAGGCCCCCCATGCTCTTCTTCTTTCCGGATTTGAGGAAGGAGAGACAGGTAAAGCGCTCGCACCCTAGCACTGTGACAATTCCATGAGGGGAAGTATAATTACCCACGAGTGCAGCTGAGAAAATGCGGCCACCTCTGGGCGAGGAAAGCATCTGTCCCGTGCTAGGAGTTTGGATTCAAAGGAGCAGGTGCGTTATCTTTCTTTCCTTGGGTCTGTGGCTGGAAAGAGAGCAGCTTGACCTTAGTTGACTTACGCTGAAGTCCTGCAAGCTGAGGATGGGGGCTCCTCAGGCCTTGAGTGTATCTGTTGAATAAATGAGTAAGTGGACACTTACTGAGTCCCCCCTGTGGGTTCAGCCCCATGCGGTTCAGTCACGTTTGCCACCTCATGTGAGACTCCCAGCAAATCTGTGGGCCGGTGCTATTTCTGTCTTACAGGTGAGGACATCAAGGGGCGCCTGAGTAGCTCCATGGGTTTAAGCGTTCAACTCTTGATTTTGGTTCAGGTCGTGATCTCATGGCTCGTGGGTTCGAGCCCCGTATCAGGCTCTGCTGCGCTCACCGTGCGGAGCCTGCTTCAGATATTCTGTCTCCCTCTCTCTCTTCTCCTCTCTTGCTTGAGCTCTCTTTCTCTCTCTCTCAAAAATAAACAAAAACATTAAAAAAAGAGAGACACAGCAAATCTGTGGGGTGGTATTATTTCCACCTTACAGGTAAGGACGTCGAGGCTCAGAGAGATTAAGTGGCATGTCCTGGGTCACTGAGCTGGTAAACGGCAGCAGCAGAGTTTGGATCCACAAATGTCAGATTCTGGATTTACGACACTTTGTGCCATTTCTCAGAGGCTTCATTTCCCATGAGCACCAAAAGCTCAATCTAGGTCTCTGGTTGGTGAGAGCAAAAGGACCCGCCAAACTACTGTATGTTCCACTGAGTTACAGAATAGCAGAGCAGGATGGCTCTCCAAGTGCAATTAACTTAGCGGTCCTTGTGTTTTTGCGGGGGAGGGGCTCCAAAATTCTTTGACATTTTTCTCCAAAAAACGCACATAGCACAGATACACAGATATTGCTTACAAGTCTGGGGGGAAAATTGCCTTTTCCCTCATTTTCCTTAGCCTTCACATCAAATGTGAATTTAGTATAATGAAGGAACTCGCAGTCAGTATATTTCCCGGCAGACTCTGAGTTTCTCTATTAGTTATAGTTCTCTAGACAGACAGAACCAGTAAGGTATGTGCATGTATCTACCTCTCTCTCCCTCTCTCTCCCCCACACCCTCCTCTATCTATCTATCTATGTATTAGGGAGAGAGTTATTTTAAGGAATTGGCTCATGTGGTTGGGGAGGGGGGTAAGTCCAAAATATGCAGGGCTGGGCAGAAGGCTGGAGACCAGGAAGGAATTGATATTGTAGATTGAATCCAAAGGCAGTCTGGAGGCATTATTTTCTCTTCTTTCAGGGACCTCAGTCTTTGAAGCCTTCAACTGATTGGATGGAGCCCACCCACATTATGAAGAGTCTTCTGCTTTTCTCAAAGTCTACTGGTTTAAATATTAAGCACATTTAAAAAATAACTTCACAGTAACATCTAGACTTGTGTTTGATGACACACCTGGGTGCTATGGCTGATCCGAGTTGACACATGAAATTGACTGCCATAATTCCTCAAAGCAGGGCCTGGGTCTCACTGGACTCTGTGTTCCCAGGGCTGGTCACCATGCCCTGCACGGTAGCTGCCCAGGATGTGTAGATTCACAAAGAAGTCAAGTTCAAAAGTTCTCAGAATGACCTTGGAGGAAGCAAGGGAAGGGAAAGAACTTTATGCTCAGTGCGGAAGGTTGAATGTGAGTCCGGGAAGCCACTGGGCATCGTTGAAGAGTTTTTGGTTAGAGAGGTGAACATGGCAGTGAGGTGCGGGGACCTTGGCAGGTGTGTCTTGTCGGAGCAACCCTGAAGGGCGTCCATGCCTACTCAGATGCCGCAGAGGAAGGGCTACATTGAGCCTGGCCACCGGGAGGCCCAGTTCTTGTGCTTTCTCCACACCAACAGGCTATGTGTCCTTGGCAGGTGACCTCACGTCTCTTGACTTGGGCCTTGTTTCCATGGGATGGTCATAAACTGGCTATCTGTAGGCAGGATTCAGCCTGAAGTCAGGTTCGTTGATTCAGGTGAATTTTATTTTACTTCACTTTATTTTATTTTATTTTATTTATTTTAATTTTTAATTTCTTAAACATTTATGTATTTAATATTGAGACAGAGAGGCAGAGTGAATGGGGGAGGAGCAGAGAGAGAGGGAGACAGAGAATCTCAAGCAGGTTCTGTGCTATCAGTGCAGAGCCCAATGCTGGGCTTGAACTTGGGAGTCCTGAGATCATGACCTGTGATGGCCTTAACTGACTGAGCCACCAGGCACCCTTCAGGTGAATTTTAAAAGCAGTTTAAATAAATTGCCAATATTTTATTTTTTAAATAGTTTTTTAATGTTTATTTATTTTTGAGACACAGAGGGAGACAGATCACGAGCAGGGGAGGGGCAGAGAGAGATAGAGAGGGAGACATAGAATCCAAAGCAGGCTCCAGGCTCTGAGCTGTCAGCACGGAGTCCAACGTGGGGCTCCAACTCACGAACGGCGAGATTGTGAACTGAGCCAAAGTTGGATGCTTAACTGACCGAGCCACCCAGGCGCCCCTAAATTGCCAATATTTAAAAATGAGTGGATTTCAAAGGAAAGTAAGGATTTATGGCTTCTCTGAAAAATTGGGAAGGGTTGATGGCCCTGGGCTTCACTTTCCCGGGGAACAACCACGCAGTCAGGGCAGCTGCTGCCTCCTGAATTGGGAAAAGTTTCTGGGCTCCCCTCCCCAGGCTCCCGTCCCCTCCGTGGTCTCCTCGACACAGTGGCTGGAGTCAGCCGGCGGCAGCACTGGGCTGGCATGGCTGGTATGCACACTCCTGTGTGACCTGCAAGGACTCCGATGGCCTTGGAGTCAGTGCTCCTTGTTCTAAATGCCTCTGAGGTCTCTTTTTAAAATTATTTATTTATTTATTTTGAGTGAGAGTGAGTGAGTGAGCAGGGGAGAGGGAGAGAGGGAGAAAGAAAGAGCCCAAACAGGTTCCAGGTTATCAGTGCAGAGCCCGACTCGGAGCTCGATCTCCCAAACCAAACCGAGAGATCATGACCTGAGCCAAAATTGAGAGTCTGTTGCTTAACTGACTGAGCCCCCCAGGGGCCCCACCTCTGAAGTCTTTTTACACTAATGCCAGTAGGTCCTGTCGACGGGTCCCACAGCAGGCCACTCCTGGAGCTACGTAGTTGATGGGCATCTTGGGGGCAGCATGTCAAGATTTAAAAAAAAATTTTTTTAAACATTTATTCATTTTTTTTGAGAGACAGAGAGACACAGTGTGAGTGAAGGAAGGACAGAGAGAGGGAGACACCAAATCTGAAGCAGGCTCCAGGCTCTGAGCTGTCAGGACAGAGCCCGACATAGGGCTTGAACTCACGAATCTTGAGATCATGACGTGAGCCTAAGTTGGCCACTTAATCAACTGAGCCACCCAGGCGCCCCAGCATATCAAGATTCTTAATGAAGACGCTGAACAGGGGGCGCCTGGGTGGCTCAGTCGGTTAAGAATCTGACTTCGGCTCAAGTCATGATCTCATGGTTCCTGAGTTCGAGCCCCGCGTTGGGCTCTGTGCTGACAGCTCAGGACCTAGAGCCTGCTTGCGATTCTGCATCCCCCTCTCCCTCTGCCCTTCCCTTGCTTGCACTCTGTCTCTCTCTTGAAAATAAACATTAAAAACAATTGAAAGTGCTGAACGGGCTCAGTATGGAGACAGCACAGGGTGGGGCTGGAACAGGGCAGGGAGTGAATAACTACAGAGACAAACTTCTCTGGCTAATCGGATGGCTCGCAGTTGGGACAACACTAAAATAATTTTCTCCCATTCTCTGCGCCGGAGTTCTTACATAACATGCTTTTTAGATATACATCCAGACACCTTACCTAAAAGAGTTTGGGAGAGAATTTCATTTATTTCCCCAAATCATTCACATGCCCGGGCTGGGAATTTGCATCGACACTTAGCCACAACTATCCCCTTGAATGAGCGTGTCCCGGATGCAGCCGATGCAGGTGATCTTTTGAGCCTCTGTAGCTCAAAGATCTATGATTCAGTAAGAAGCAAATTTCCAAACTGTGTTTCCTAGGAGTCTGTTGGTGATAAGTGACAGAAACCCAATTCGAAATAGATAGGCACATAGGAAAATTTACTGGAAGGAGTTTTGCTCATATTTTGTGGTAAGTACTTTGGGGGCCATGGGATTATAAGATAAAGTGCTTGATCTCAAAGAGCGTAGGCTCTCTCCCAAGGGCAAGGGGAGCCCATAAGAAAAATCATTACATTCCTGGGGATTAAGGAGTGCACCTGTCATGGTGGGTACCAGGTGATGTATGGAATTGTCAAATCACTATAATGTACACCTGGAACTCATATAACACTGTTCGTTAACTCTACTGGAATTGAAATAAAATAAAATAAAAAATAATTACATTTGATTTTTTGTATGGAAAGCATATGGGAATCTGGACCCAGGAAGGCCCTGGCTTCATTTACTGTGCACCAGCTCAGCAAATAGTGTGGAGTCTGTTTTCTTATTGTTAAAGTCCTTTCCTTGCAGGACTGTTTTGAGAATTAGGACAGTGTATATACAATGCTTGCCATGTTCCTGGCACACAGTAAGAGCTTAATAAATGGGCTGAGGTGGTTGTTATTATTCTAATAACCGACTGGGGGTTCTGGAGGTTCTGAGATCCCCATGGTCTAGGGGTCTGGGGAAGATTCTGCGAGAAGACTTCAGCTGGGCGTTGGAGGGTGGGGAGGATGTGGGTGGGCAGGGTGGAGTCATCTCAGGGGCGGCAACAGCGTGTGCATGGGGCTGGGGGAGGAATAAGCACGGCATGTTCAGGGGACAGGGCAGACTGGCCTGGCTGGAGAGGAGGGTTCACGCAGGGGCAACTGGTTAGAACAACACTCAGCCCTTGTGACAGCTGGTTAGAATTGCCCTGTAATCCTCTCCGAAATGTCCGCCCCTCTGCCAAGTGGAAATTGGCATCCTTTGCTCTGGCCAGGGACTCTTTCCTCCCCCGTCTGCTTACATGTAGGCTTGGGCAGTGGGGCCAATGAATCGTCCTCACTCTCTGCCAAGTATCCAATTAAGAGATTGCATACCTGGCATTTCTGTGCGGCTGGTCTTAGGGGTGTGCCCAGGAGGAGGGCAGCCACTCTCAAGGAGGGTGCTGTTCAGTGACTGTGGAGCAGGGACCCTCTGACTTGGATGGCTGCTTCCCAGCCTTCTCTCCCCTTCTCTGAAGACATAAGGGGCTAGAATATCAGAATAGGATTCAGTCACGTTGGTGCCCAGAATATTTTTCTTGAAAGAACCCAGAGAAGACCTCCAATGCCTCCCAATTTCACGTCCAGCTGTCCCTGCAGGGAACGCTGAGGCGCTTTCTCAACAGACGGCTGCAGCTTCTGTTTGCAAACCTCCAAGGGAGGGGTTCCCACCTCCTGCATCTGCTTTACCTTCTGCTGAAAGCTTCTGCAATTTGCAAGCCTTAACATTGAATCATGTACTAACATTTTTTTTTTGTTTCCCTGTACTGGTTTTTGTTTCATTTTTATCACATAGGTACAGTGAGGGATGGCATTATCTAAATAACTGGTAAAGGAGCTAAAATGTATGGGCAAATATGAGGGGGAGGGTCTGGCGGAGAACACAGTGCCAAGCCCGCCTCTCGGGGTCTCTTCGATGCAAGACCGGAAGGAAAAGACCACTCAAGTCTTGGGATGGGCTTGCTGGAGATGACTGTTCTTAGTTTTTCCCCCTGTGACAGCCACCCTCTTGATTTTCTCACTCTCTAGGGGTGTCCTGCCCCCCTCCCCCCAGTCCCACCTCTGGTGTCTCCTGTACTCTGCAGCTAAGATCAATGGTCATTTTTGTTTTTCTCATCACTAGCACCTCTCTGTCAGTAGTAATTTACTGACTACTCACCACACTGGGTGCTGTTCTGAGTGCTTTTCACAGATCATTTCAGTCAACAATGCACGGAGGAAAGGACTTACTGTCCCTTCACGACTGGAGAAAGTGGGGACGGAGCTGGGGAGTGACCTGCCCCAGGTTCATAGCTAGAAAACGCCAGAGTCAGAATTTGAATCCCAGCCCCTGACCACACAGCCTACACATCTACCCCCATGCCATGCCATGTGCCTGGCAGATCACACGACATCAGGTCTCCCCTGACAAATGAGGATTGGCTTTGGGAGGGTTATTCGGAAGGAGAGGAGATGAGGAGAAGAGATAAAATATTGGAGGAAGTTGTGAAAAGCCTTCTAGTTCATGGCTTCCATTTGGACTTGACTCTGCAGGCATCAGGGAAGCACCGAGGTGTTTGAAAAGAGCAGTCATATTGGATTTGTACTTAAGGACTGTGTTTCCCGAAGTGCCGGCGAATCAATTGCATGGAGGAGGGAGGAGGCAGAGAGGCCCCTGGGAGGCCGTTCAGGTTTTCCAGACAAGCAGTGCAGGTACAGGAAGGCAAATAAACTATTGAGCACGACTCACATTTCCAGGCATGGCGCTGAGCGCTTTCCTAAAAATTGTATTTGATCTTTGCAACAGTTGTGTGAGGTAGGGATGACAGTCCCTATACTTGCCTGGTGGCCTGTGGTTTCCACGTGTGAAGATCACAGCATCAGCATCAGTATCCCTCGGGACGTGCTTAGAAATGCCAATTCTCCAGCTCCACCACAGACCTAGGGCATCAGAACCCTCAGGGTGGGTTGGTCCAGCAATTTTCGTCTTAACACACCCTCCAGGTGATGGTGAGGTGCCCGGATGTGAGAAGTTAGGTGTCTCCTCTGACCAGAGTGTGGGTCCCATTGCTCTACCTCCTTCCCCCAGCGAATGGTTGACTTGATGCTCTGGAGGCTTCCACCGAGTTGCTGGACTCCCAGGGGAGATGCGGAGATGCTGGAAGGAATAGTTCCCCCAGGAATTTATTAAGTGCCATGTGAGTACTCAGCATCTCGCTAAATGCTCACAGGCATTTGAAGGCCATGCTTCAGAGTTTAATATATTCTATTTATTTATTCATTCAATGAACACTTCTCAAGCACCTGTTATGGGACAGAAGCTGTGTTGGCCGTGGGATGCCATGGTGACCAGGGGCAGAAAAGGCTGCTGCCTTCAGGATCTTAATTCTAGATGGCGCAAATAGAAAGTAAGCGTGTCAACCAATAAGTTAGAAACAGTGATACATATGGTGGAGAAGATGAGGCAGGGTCAAGTGCAGAGAACCTGAGGGAGACGCGGAGAGCAGTCATGGCTATCTCCCCGAGAAAGAAATTCTAGTGGAGAGCTGAATTTTGTAATTCAGGCATGCACAGATCTGCAGAGAGCATTCTAGACAGGGGGAAGGAGGTCTGTGCCGAGTGCCTGAGGTTGGGGGCTGGGTGGTGTGAGCGAAGTTAGTGGTGGAGACAGGGTGGGAAGGCAGTGGGGCCCAGCTCGGCAGGTGGGCTCAGGCATCCAGCTGGGAGAACAGGAGGCGCTCAGTGCCTGGCAGGGACACTCGGGGCTGAGGGATGATCCCTGGGCTGTGATTCCCACCTGGAAATTGCAGGATCTGTCATTGACCCTGAGATGCAGGGAGCCTGTAGATACCTTCGATCCAAGCTCAGCCTCCAGAAAACCCATTTATGTGTCTGTCTGTCTCTCTCTCTCTCAAAGGAAAATAATCCAGGGGAAGACTCCTTTCTAGAAGAGGACAGCAGAAGCTCACTGAAGTCTTTACAAGGGCCACACACTCAGAAACTGCAGTGTTAGAGATGCACGCTCTCGTGCCTAAGCCCAGCGGTCCTACTTTACAGATGAAATTGTGGTCCAGGGAACAAGAGGGGTTCAGCACATTGGAGGGACATGGCTGACCCTGACTACAGCTTTAGTACCCTTTTTCTGTTTTCTTGTGCTTGACATTGTTACTTTTTTAATGTTTATTTATGTTGAGAAAGAGAGAGATAGAGAGCAAGCAGAGGAGAGAGAGAGAGAGAGAGGGAGAGAGAGAGAGAGAGAGGGGAGAGAGAGGGGAGAGAGAGAGAGAGAGAGAGAGAGAATCCCAAGCAGGCTCCATGCTGTCAGTGCAGAGCCCGATGAGGGGCTCGAACTACAAACCATGAGATCGTGACCTGAGCTGAAATAAAAAGTCAAATGATTAACTGACTGAGCCACTCAGGTGTCCCTTGACATTGTTATCAACTCTCCTCTCTAACCCCTCTGCCCCCACTTTTCTACCCTGCTCGGAGATGCAGGGGCTGGGTGTCTGAAAGCCACATTTCTGTTCCACCCATGGGCTCGGCGTGAAGTTCTCCAATAGGGATGCTAGAGGGAGGCTGTGAGGACGGAGGAGGAGGGAGTACTTGTGCACGTCGCTTCCTGCTTCCCAGTGTGACCCCAGCAATTTCTCCCCACTTGTCACTGCCGTGGCCTCCAGGAGGCACATGGGTTCCAGGTAGCAGGTGTTCCACAGCCGGGATCAGCCTCATAATGTCCCCAATAGCGACCCCAGTACTAGCCAGCTCTAGCCCCTTCCTCAGATGCCTGTGTTCCAGCCCCACAGGGGCCCCTCCTCGGAACGTCTACATTTTGGGAATCCCAGTCTCTGGTTGTTCCCCAGCTCTGGCTGGTAGCAGCTTCTACAGTGGTTGTTCCTGGGATTTGCCAGAGGTCTTTTCTCCCAGGTCTCCCATACCTGCTCAGCGATTCTTTATGTCACCTTCTCTCTGTTAAAGTAGCTGAGGGAGATCCTGTCTCCTGATGGGACCTGCATCAGCACACTACTCCTTAATTTCAAGTATAGTTCAGCCCTTTTGCAGCCTTTCCCTCCTCTGGTCCTCCTTTGCATCTTGTGGAGCAGGGCTATTAAAAGCCTGCTTTTATCAGGGAAACTGAGGACCAGGCAGCTCGGGCCACGCCTCCAAGTTCCCTCAAATACTACATTGTGGAGGCAAAACTTGACTCAGGGTCTTTCACCACCAAAGGCACTGTCCATCCTTCCAAAGCCTGGCTGCTTGCCTTGGCTACAAGGAAAAAATCCACGATTCCCACCTTAACTTGTTGAGGTGCAAGTTGAGGTTCTCACACACTTTGTTACAATCATTATAAAACCTATGCTTTAAGGAATATATTCCTTGGAAATATGAAGGAAGCACTAGAATTGTTAGTAAACCCCCACGATAAGTTCCAAAAGGAACAAGGAATCTCAGTAAAATGGGATTGTTACTCGAGGCTTACCGTTCTAAAGGGGATTTACTGTGAAATGATGTCGTTTTTGTTTATTTCTTGTTCTCCTCTGTGTGACATTGAATGGGTTGCATGTTTTGCAGAAAGCACTTTAGTTGTGAATTTTTCTATATTTCTTGCATTTATAAGAATTTTGAAGTACAGAAAGAAAATGTGTATTCATCTATAGTATCAGAGAACAGAGTTTCTCCTTACTTGAGTATTTATTCTGTTGCAATGACTGTAATCTTTATACGGATGTATATTGATTACATTAAAGGCAATATATTGTGGCAAACGTTTACATGATATTTACGAGGTCCCAGGCTCTGTTCTAAGTGCTTTATTACATTGACTTTTACAATTTCCACCATAACCCTAAAATAATCTTTGTCATCTCTTCTTCAATGCCATCATTAAGGCATAGGGAGGTCAAGTACTGGTCCAGGGTCACACAGCTGAGAAGTGTTAGAGCTGGGACTTAAACTCATGGTATCTGGCTCTGGAATTCTTGCCTTTATCAAGTAAACTGACCCTATTCTTTTTTGACTCTGCAGTTGCCAGCGTAGGCAGGTTGTGTATGATCTCCGAAAAACGAGAAGAAGATACCTGATCCCAGGTTGTAGAGCATGCAGTCATGGCCGTGTGATGTCACTTTGACAAAGTGCTGCCTGCATTGGCCCAACCCCCCTGGTGCTTGGAGAATGTGATGGATTGAGTGCCTTCATGGCCCCAATTCTTCAGGTCTCTCTGGGGCTCATCTTAGAGTTCTGCCTATCACATGCATTTTGGCCAATGGGATAATAGCAACCTTGACACAGGCAGAAGCTTGGAGATGTGCTTGCTTGTGTCCGCTGCGCCCCTGGGGGGCATGGGTGGCTCACTCGGAGGCCATGCCTAGGCTAATTGGCTGCAGGGAGTGAGAGACATGTGAGTCATCCTAGCTTTGAAAGCTTAGACCAATTTGGAGCCAGTCCCCCTCCAAATATATGAAAGAGCTCAGCCAAAATCTGTGGTTGCCTCTCCAGCTAGCAGCGGACTGAGGATGCCTGAGTGAGCTGTCAGGACCAGAACTATAGATTCGTGAGCAATAATAAGTGGTTGTTGTTTTAAGCTACTGACTTGAGGTGATTTGCTATGTAGCACTGGGTTGTCCATTGATAAGAGATACAGAGTTCCCATTTCTTGCATAACCACTCTTTGCCAGGTGCCATGTTAGTTTCTCCACGTCTGTTTCCTCCTTTATTCCTCAAAACAGCCCTGCTGGAGAGGGAGAGTCTAGTCAGTATTTCCATTATTGATGTGGGTAAGGATATCAAGATTATAATTCCTAATGGCTAACAAGACGCTCAACATCACTAATCATTAGGGGAGTACATATCAAAACCACAAGATACCACCTCACACCCAGTGGCTACTATGAAAAAAAAACCACCCAGAAAACAACAAGTGTTGGCAAGGAGGTGGGGAATTGGAACGCTCGGGCACTCTTGGCGGGAATATAAAATCATGCAGCTGTTACATAAAACAGTGTGATGATTCCTCAACAAATTAAACATGGAATCACCACTTCTGGGTATGCACCAAGAAGAACTGAAAGCAGGGTCTCAAAGAGATTACATCTGTACTTCCGCAGCATGATTCACAATAGCCAAAAAAGGTAGAAACAAACCCAGGTGTTCGAGGATGGATGAACAGATAAGCAAAGTGAGGTGTATACATATGATGGGTGTTCAGTCTTAAAAAGGAAGGAAATTCTGACACATGTTCAATTTTGATTACATGTTTTTTAATTAAAAAAATGTTTATTTCTTTATTTTGACAGAGTGTGTGTGTGTGTGAGCAGGAGAGGGGCAGAGAGAGAGGGAGAGAGAGAGAATCCCAAGCAGTCTCCATGCTCAGAGTGGAGCTGGATGCGGGCTTGATCTTACGGTCTGTGACCAAGCCAAAATCAAGAATCAGACGCCCAACTGACTGAGCCACCCAGGTGCCCCTGGACTCAGGTATTCTTATATGGGCTACAATGTGGATGAACTTTGAGGACATCATCCTGAAGTGAAATAAGCCGGCCACAAAAGGACAGATACTGTAGGATTTCACTCATACGAGGTGTCTAGATAATCGTGCTCATGGGGACAGAATGTAGAATGGTGGTTGCCAGACATAGGGGGAGAAGGAAATGAGGAATTATTCTTCAACGGGGGGCAGAGTTTCAGTTTTGCAAGATAAAAGAGTTCTGGAGATGGCTAATGGTGATGGTTGTACAGCCCTGTGAATGTATTGAACACCCCTGAACTGTATGCTTAAAAATGGTGAAGATGGTATATCTTATGTGGATTTTACTGCTGATGAAAAAAAAAGATTATGATTACTGTCTCATCTGCTTGTAATGCAAATCCTGTCAAAATCCTACAATTCTTTAAGCCACTTCCTGCAAGTAGACATCCTTTCTAGTGGGTTTTTTTTTAATCCTGAAGTTTATGTTTTGTGACTTTTTATTTAAGGGCAATTGATGCTTGGCAGGCACATCATCGCCTCTGCAGGGGGACTGGCTGGCTTCACATCTGGCCTCCGTCGGTGGTGCGTCCCGGCAGTGAGCTCTCGGCAACTTTTGGAACCTCTCTGACCTGCAGTTATTTCGTTCGCAAAATCAAGACAGTAATAGAACCTGCCTCCTGGTGTTGTGGTGAGGATCGAGTGACGGGGATGCATGGAAAATGCTGGGCGTGAGGCCTGGCAAGGAGGAAGCAGCCAGTAAATGTCAGCTTGGTACTTATAGTTGGTACTTGATAAATGGTAGCACCTTCCTAGTGATCCTGAAAAAACACAATAGATGCTCATGGTTCTGCAGAACATAAGGGACGTGATTAAGAATCTTGGCAACCGAAAAACATAGCATATGGTTTTGTACCTATGGTGTGATCATAAGAACAAACTACTTGTTCTTTTCCTTTGGGTCAGTATTCAAAATTAAGGGAAAATGGCCCGCAATTAGAGTCTGAGGATGATAAAAACGGGTCACAATACAACGCCTTCCACAGTCAAATGATTCAGTTAGTGTTGGAACGACCATGTCACAGCTCTGGATCCCCTTTCCCACTCCCCCCTAGCTTAGGGGGCTCCTCTCCATTCTGAAGCCCATCTGGGAGGTCTTGCTGTGTGGTATCTTGTATCCATGGTGCACAGGCCTTATCTATCTCAAAACATGGTGGGCCCATGTCTGATTCACCCTCCAGGTATCCCTCTGCTTAACACAAAGGAGGCTCTCAAGAGGCCCAGAGGATTGAGCCATGATGATGTGAGCATTTGGGGGACGTAGTGAGATGTTCCCTGAGAATTTGGAAATAAGTTTACCCTTTGAGACTCTAACTTTAAATGCCACACATCATGGATCATGAAAAGAGATGCAAAATGTGGCTATTCGATGTGAAGACACGTAGGGCATCTAGACCTCGGTATCACCACCTAAAGAAAATTGTGTTCATCAGAAGGCAGCATGGGATGGTTGTGTCAGTGGTGGTTTGATCAGCTTTGGAGGAATGGTAAAGGGAGTCACGGAAGCAAATATTGCCCGGAGCAGCCCAGCATTCACTGAGGAAAACGTTACAACGACGTTGGGGTCCGTTGGCCAGGGCATGCCCATGGTGGGAGTGCCTATATGGACACTGTGAGGCGAGCACCATTGTGGTTCCCATTCATGCTCACCAAGCCTATTGGGTAGTGTTGCCTACAAGGAAATAGTGTATTTGTTATATAGCCTTGATATTCCTGTTCCCATGGGTGGTAGGCAGAATAATCGTTCTCCCAAAAGACGCCATGCCCTAATTCCTTGCACCTGTGACTATGTTATGTTACATGGCAAAGGCAAATTAAGGTTGTAAGTAATATTATAAGGTTGGTAATCAGCTGACCTTGAAATAGGAAGATTAGCCTAGAATATCTGGGTGGGCTCGATGTAATCACAAGTTCCTTAAAAGAGGAAGAAAGGGGCCAGAGAAGAGTGAGGGCAGAGTGACGTAATGGGAGAGAGACTCAAGCCAGTGTTCCCAGTTTGCAGGTGGAGGAAGAGGGCAACAAGCCAAGGAATGCAGCAGCCTCTGGAAGCCGAAAAGGCAAGGACACAGATTCTCCTCTAGCGCTTCCAGAAGGGACTCAGCCTGCTGCGTCTACTCAGGCCAGCCTTCCGGTCTACTGAATTGTAAGATAAGATACGTGCATTGTTTGAAGCCACTGAGCTTGTGGGCATTTGTCACAGCAGCAGCAGGAGACTAATACACCGCGGCAGTGATTCCTCGACGCGAATGCATAAATTGACATTTTGATTTATGTTTCAGGTTTGGGGTCTGTGGTTTAAACTCTCCATGGGCTGACACAATCCGATTTCTGACTTTGCAGAGCTAAGCAGACTCTGCCCCCCGGAAAGCGTCCCCACTCACAGAGTGTAAGAATTAGTACCGTGTCCCGAGAACTTCTGTTGCATCGAGTGTTTCAGGTACACAGCCTCCAATTCCCTCTCACCCTACGAGCTAAGAATGGTTACGTCCACTTTACAGACGAGGTAACCATGGATCAAATGCAACCACCTCAGAGGACATGATCTGGATTTAAACCCTGTTCTGGGCGCCTAAACGCTCATGCTCTTTCCAGCACCCCCGGCTGTCCTGTCACTGCGGGGGGGGGGGGTCCCAGAGAACAATCTGTCTGGTCATGGTGTGTGAAGAAGAGAAGTTAGACAGAAGCAGGACAGCAAGATTCCCCATCTTCCTTCTTGGCTGGGGCTTTTTCCATTCCCTAGGGAGAAGGGGATGCAGCGAGTCCCCCCACTTCCATGGTCTCGACTCCAGCAAAATGTCGCCTGTATACTCTGAAACTCTCTCTCTCTCTCTGTTAACTGTTTTACAAACTGTATATGGCTCATTACGCTGTGTGTTCTGTTAATGTCAATGCTTCTTGTTGTTATTATGTTAAATATTTCTCAATGGAAGAGCTCTCTTAATTAATTTAGGCCAAGAATGTTTAACCCGAACCAGCTGTGGTGAACCTGAATGAAGAGGAGGCAGCAAACAGATGGTCAGAGAAAGCGGACCAGGAAACCGAAGTCCCCTATAGTCCCCTATAGCCAGGGGCCTCCTATTTCCTTCCTTTTTAAGACTGAACACCCATCATATGTATACACCTCACTTTATCTGTTCATCCATCCTCGAACACCTGGGTTTGCTTACGCTCCACTCCCATCGCCTGCTGATCGGGGGACATTCACCTACGGAAGTCATTCCATCACTTACGTTCTCAACTCGCCCAGGAGGTGGCCCGGCAAAGGCC
The DNA here is from genome assembly GCA_028646485.1 of Cryptoprocta ferox. Taxonomy (NCBI): domain Eukaryota; kingdom Metazoa; phylum Chordata; class Mammalia; order Carnivora; family Eupleridae; genus Cryptoprocta; species Cryptoprocta ferox. The sequence goes on along the minus strand of CM053569.1, from coordinate 7,061,290 downwards.
TTGAAGCTTTGTTCCAGATTTTCCATTCGAGCAACCACACACGTGGAGAAGCCCCTGATTCCAGCCAAACCCCACGTTGTCCCTCTCTCTCTCCTAAAGGAAAGAAGGAAAACGTGTCCTGTACCAAGGGCTGCCTGAACAAATACTGGCGCAAATGCACTGACTGCTTCAAGAGTGGGGGCTTTCTTGCTTTCATCGTTTGATTTTCCTGCCAGGCTTAAGGAGATGCAGGGTTTACTGCTCATCATGAGCCTCGGCAGAGATTTTGGCCTCCGGATCTTCCCCATTCATGGTGGGTCTGGTGAGTTTGGTTCAGTGCCAGGAACACGGGTTATGTGCCCACCTTGAAAGCCTCGAGCCAGGGGACAGGAGTGCAGAGGTGAGGTGGGAGTGTCTTGGCCCAGAGGGGGCACACTGTCTGGCCTGGGGCTCCGGTGGGGGAGGAGCACTAGGCTGTTGCTGAGGGGTCTGGGGCCTCCGGACGATGCAGGAAAGGCAGTGCCTTTCAGAATTCAGGCCCTGTGAGACCTGCTGTCAGTGGCCAGACGCTCTCTGTGTGTCATGCACTGTCCTCCGCTCTCCCCCTCCAGGCAGGGCAGTGTCCTTCCCATTGCACAGAACGGGCATCGAGGCTGGGAGACAGGAGGCAGGGCTCCTGGGCTCAAACCTTCCTCCCCAGCCCCCCATTTCCAGCCTCTGTGATTTTGGGCACTTTCTCAGCCCCTCTGAGCCTCAGTCATTCATAAATGTGACCATAAGGGACTTGAGGCTCAGTGAGAAACGCAGGCTTTAAAGTCCTAGGCTCCATGCCCACCAAAGTCAGAAAACCCTGGGAGCAATGGAAGTTCAGGTGCTTTTTGGCTGAGTCCCAGTTTCTTTTCTTTTCTTTTTCTTTTTTTTTTGTAATTTTTAAGTTTTATTTATTTTGAGAGAGACAGAGACAACGTGAGTGGGGGAGGGGTGGAGAGAGAGGGAGAGAGAGAATCTTAAGCAGGCTCCACACTGTTAGCACAGAGCCCAGTGTGGGACTCGAACTCATAAGAGCATGAGATCATGACCTGAGCCGAAACTGAGAATTGGATGCTTAACCAGCTGAGCCCCCTGGGCGCCCCTGGCCGAGTCCCAGTTTCAGGAGTGAAGATGGGTTCTCCAGTCCCGCAGAGGAAGTGCCCGCGTGGACTGTGTAGGCATGTGTCGTGGATGCGTTCTTCATTACCAATGTCCCTGGAGGGATGCGTGCCCAGCCCCCGAGGGCCTGGGGGGCCGCCACGCACCGGTGGTCACGCAGCCTTCCAAGCCCCCATCGGTGCACCTGCCCGCCCTTCCCCCCACCCCCCTGCTCAGGAGGATGTGACTGGAAAACTCCTTCCCCGGGGCTCCAGGACACTGTCTGGCCCTCGGTTCTGCGAAGGTAGCAAATGGCCGGCGTGGGGGGATGTCTATTGATTTGGGCAGTTTTTCTTTTACTTCTTTGTGTCTCTCATTTTATGTTGTTACAGCGATGGGCTTTCTTTTCACTGCCTCTGAGAAGACCCCCGGGAGAGGCTGGCCCGGGGTCCCCCTCACTAACGCATGTCTAGCGCGGGGCTGCTTTGATGGATAGAGGCAATTTTCCTTGGAAATCGGCTGCGATATCGGCAGTTCTGCAGGACATATGTTACATTCTTCTCGGAGAGCTTTTCCATGGGGCCTCGAGATGCGGTGATGCCATCATAAGGGGTTGGGGAAAGCAGAAAGGAAAGGCATCTATTTTAATTTTTTTTTTACTGAGCTGTCCCCAACCGTTTGGGTCTAGCCCACTCTTGGGAAGCAGCTCCTTTTGGAAAACAAGGGAACTTGCAAACGTCTTGCTAAAGGTAAATGGATTCAAAGGAGGGTAAATGGAAGCAAGTCCAAGTAGATGGAGCTGATGTGGGGGAGGGGGGTGGCTCATAGGCCCCTGGATCCAAGATTTCTCAGTTTTCAGTTGAGAAGAGAGAGACTCCCGCTGGTCATCACAGGCCATGCCACCCACCGTGGAAGGTACTGGGCAGCCGGGAGGAGGGGACAAGTCCCCATGCCCGCCCTGTCAGAGTCGACAGTTCTGTTAGAGGGAAGTGCACAAAAATAGCCCTTTCGGTGCAACAGAGCAAGTTCATGGGAAGAGCTAACGTGCATGGGGTGCTTACTATATGGCAGTACCTAAAAAGTACGTAGTAATTTAAGTTCCCCCAGAACCCAGTGATATCAATATTATGATTATCACCTCCATTTTGCAGAAGAGGAAACTGAGGCAGGGCTGGTGAAGTAACTTGTCCAAGGCCACTGCTAGTAAGTAGAGGAGCTGGGATTCGAATCCAGGCTTTAGGGATCCCATGCTGTTTGCTCTGTCTCTGGCTCACCTCGGGAAACATGGAGAACTCAGAGCTTCAAGTGACGCATTTGCTGGTACATTTGCTGCCTCTTAACTCCCAGAGCCTTGTTTGGTCAGTCTTGTGCACTCGCCCCAGGCCTCACTTCTTGAAGCTTGGCCTTCCTCCTCCTTGGTGGCCCACCTTATTGGGGCTGAAGTCAGGCTCTGTAGTCAGCAGGGTGTAGGCTGCGAGCAGATGCTCTGGTCCAGGGTTAACCGTGGTCTTCGTCCCAAGAGCGTGTGCTCAGTACACATGGGCCTCCTCTGGGCTGGGCACCGCGGAGACCATGGGTCTTCCAGATCTTGCTGTCTAGTTGGGGCGTCAGATAATAAATCAGCACGTGGGCATGCAGGTGAATATGATATAGACCATGAAACCTGGCTCAGGTGGTCAATAGCGATGGGCATCTGTTTTGAGTTCAAGGAAAGGTAAGCCCTGGCAGAGAAGTGATTTTGAAGCTGAGATCTGAATATGAAAATGGAACTGGCCATGGGATGATCAGAGGGAAGAAAATTTTGGGGAGAGATGCCTGCGTGTGCCAAAGCCCTGCGGAGGGCAAGACGGTTGTGTGGATATGGCAGTGGTGGGAGCATGGTGGGTGGGAGCGTGGTATGAGACGAGATGAGAGAGGTGGTGGTGGGGGTCCTGCAAGGGCTCAGAGGTCATGTGAGGAGCTAGGACCCTTTCTGAAGGCATTAGGAAGGCAGTAGGCAGGGGAGGCACCCACCAGCCCCTTGGCTGCGGTGTTAGTGTCCCAGCAGGTGTAAGGTAAGGCTCAAAGGCTAGAGACTGCAGCCTGACAGTTGGAGCCCGGATCCTGCAATTGGAATAACTATTCTATTCATTCACTTATTCTTCATCCAGCAAACGTTTTGGGGGCAATGACCACGTGCTAGGCCCTCTGCTGGGCTAGGACACAGAGCAGCCTAGGACACATCCCTGCCTTGAGAAGATCCCATGCCACGGGGTCACAAGGAAACTACTGGCCCGCATGGGTCAGCAGAGGTGTGGGCGCGGCTTCTTCCACAGGTACGGGACACAGTCAAATTGGAGTCCTCTGCTTTTTAAAAAAAATATATTTTTGGGAGAATACAAGTGGAGGAGGGGCAGAGAGATGGGGTCAGAGGATGCAAAGTGGGCTCTGCGCTTACACACTGATAGCAGTGAGCTCAATGTGGGGGGGCTCGAACTCACCAACTGCAAGATCTTGACCTGAGCCAAAGTCAGACGCTCAACCGACTGAGCCCCCCAGGCACCCCTGACTGTTAAGAATTCTTAATTAAAATAACAAATAATTACAATCCAGTGCAATACACATTAACGGAACCAGTAAGTTTGTCTGGTTGGGGTTGGGGGGTGGTTGGGGGGAGTCAGAGAGAAGGAAGTCCTGGAAAATGAATAGGTTATCAGAGGGAGAAAAGAATTAGGGTAGGGAATCTGGGCAGAGGCGACAGAAGGCTGCTTCACCTGGGTGTTGGGACCCTGTTAGTGGGAGCAGGGGTGCAAGGGAGGGCGATGAAGTCAAACGTGGAAAAGAATCCTGTCGTCCCTCAGCACAAATGTTACAGTCTCGCATTTCCGCCAAGACCCTTTCACGTGCAGGCACATTCGCTCTGAATGGACACAACTAGCCAAGTCCCCAGAAGCAAGAAACTTAAAGAGACCTGCTGACAACTGGACGCTGGAGAGAAAAACACCAAGACCAAAACGAAAACCAACGTTCTTCCCTTAAATGCCAACATGTGTTATACTGCCCTCCGGTGGCTAAATGGGAAAGGGCACACCCACAGGCCTGGAACACGATGTTCTATTCTTAGCTCTGTGTACTTAGCAATGAACCTTTATTGTGTTCTCTTTATGTACCTAAGAAGGCAGACCTGGCAAACGTCACCTCTTCCATGATGTTCTCCTATATTTCCGTCCACAAATAACTTCTACCTCCTGGGTTATTACTCATCCGCTCCTCTCTCCCTGATTTACCGAGAAACCTCTTACTGCCTGCTGGGCTTTTCAACACCTGCCTTGCATTCAAGGTGTCTGTGAGTACTTCCCTTCTCAGGCACACCATGAGTTTCTGGAAGGCGGAGAGTCAGGTTGATTCCCATCTGTATTTAACAGGGTTTTCATCCGAAAACCCCAAAGGCGGCCACTTTTGTCTTCAAACAGCAACTCACACAAAAGGGCACATACGTTTCTATCCTGAGCCTTTTCCTTTGCTGAGTTTGGTGGGAGAAGCAGGACTTGGGATGAGGTGGAGTGGGTGCTACCGCTGCTGATGCAGAGCCAGCTCACAAGTATTGTGTGCTTCATAGCCCAGAGCACGCTTTCTGCACTCAATGCATCCGTCTGTCCAAGGGAGATGATAGGACCCACCACACAGACCCCAGACGAGTATGTGAGCATCAGCCGAGTCACCGCAAATGACGTGTGTGATTAACGCGGCCTCGAACATGGCCCGCTCTGCCACTGCCTGGAAAGGGGATTATGGGAATTCCTCTTTTTATGGGACTATGATATTATAATGACAGTTTTTATCAGTTTCCTGTGCAGATTAAATTTGATAATGCCTGGAAAGTCCTAGAATGGGGCCTGAAATCATATGGGTGCAATTGGCCCAGCTCAGTGTGTGGGTGAAAGGGGAAGGAAAAACCATTACAGATTAGGACACTGAAGACAAGTGTAATGTGTAGACTCTATATCTGATTTGAACGAACTGTAAAAACACATTCTGAGACATTTGGGGTCAAGTGAACACAGACCGGGCATTAGAAGATGGGAAAGAGAAACGCAGTCCCGGTGCCAGTTGCTGGCCCTGTCTGTTGGGATGATCTTCTGTTCTTTGCCTTCGTGGCCACCAAAGGCTCAGCTTGGTTAGCTACGTTGTCTGCCACGAATTGGACAGTTATTTCCTGAAATTCCAGGGAGCAGTACTTTTCCCAGATGATGCCGAAGGGCTCCCCATATGCGCTGGGGCACACCTGTAACCCCATTGGCACAGAAGACAACTCTGCCTTAGCCTTCATTTCCTGCTTGCACAAAAACCTCAAGGTCAGCCGGAAGTGAGTGCGTAGGGTCCTCTCGGGTCTCTCCTGGGCATGAGCACAGCCCTGTACACACGAGTGGTTCTAGGTCTCCAGGGGGATGTCAGGACTTTTCAAAGCCATCTGTGAGCATCTCATTCCCCCGCTTTTCCTCTTATTTGGTCAGCCGTGCTGTTTTCCCCAACTGTTATCACCAGCTCAGGTAGTTACCACGTTGAATAATTGCCACTGAACGTTTCCCACAAAATGCCCCAGGAAAACATTTCTCCCCACTGGGCAGCTCTGAGTCCGGTCAAAATAAAGACAAGTCCTGCAAACGGGTAGTGACAATTCTCAGCGCTTTGGAGGGCCTTCAGTCCCACTCTGTCCCCCTGGTGGCGTATGGACCGCTGTTTTCCCCTGTGATTTAGGGCTGTTGGTGTTCAAACCGGCCGTGGAGCTGGAGGGACAAGGGTGGGCACATGGCAAGATAAAATGCCACGTGGCTCCCCTTTTTTAAAACTGAGATTTCAGCCGTTTCTCTTAAATACAGGCTTCTCAGATCATTGCGAGCCTTTGGTTATGGTTATCTCCAGAGTTCTGGAAAAAGGAGATTTTGACCATTTTGCTGATGTTCTCATTGCTTCAGTGGAGGGGTGGGTTTCCCCCTGATGTCATTGTCCCAAGTAATCCTTAGGAATGATTAATTTATCCATATTGTGCTGCTGCAACCATTTCTTTCTTCTCTCCTCAAACATCTAAATATTCTGCAAGAACCCCACCAATGCAAGTAAGCCTCTTTGGATAAATCAAGAGAAAGAGTCTACAGGGAACGTCTCAGGCAAGAGGACCGAAACCAGGGACAAGAGGAAAATGAACGCTACTCTTCTCTACTTTGCTGCCCCATCTCTTCTCCCAGATCCTTGGAGAAATTGCCCTCGATGCGGGGCTGAAAGTAATTTCACTTACACTTCAAAAGACCAGGAATGAGACAGATACGGGGGAAATCCCAGAGGAATATTTACTAAGCACAGACTGTAGCCATGGGGTGGGTATTTGGGGATGAATAAGAGACAGAGCTGGCTCTTGAGGACCTCACGGCTTAGAAATAAATCTAGAAATAAAGGTACGTGATCAGGGCAGGTGGTCTAACAGAGAACTCCTCATCTCAGTGGTTCAGCACACATGTTGATTTCTCCTTCACCTTTCAGATGCCGCCGTGGCGGGGCAGAGGCAGGCTCCTTCCGTCTTGTGGCTCCTGGCTTCTATGGGTCCTCTGAGTCCGCTCTGCGTGGTGTGGTGAATGGGGAAACCGAGTCAGGATTGTGGGTGGGACGTCACAGTGGGTCAGCTCCCGAGGGGTGCACTCATTTGCTCACATTCCCCCGGCCTAAAGTTCATCATGAGGACACACCTAAGTGCAAGGGAGGCTGGCAGTGCAGTTTGTATCTGTGGCTGGAAGAAGAGGAGAGAACGTTCTCCACCCCCTCGGTCCGGTCAGCATGTGGCCATGATGCAGGTTCCCAAGGACTCAGTGTCTGGGAGGGTTTCCGGGAGGCTCAGAGTGGGCAGACACTTCTCACTGCGAGCTCTGGGAACGTTTTCTGGAGCGATCATCCCTCCAGCTCTGCCTCAACGGCCCTGGGCTCCTGATGTAGACAGGGTTATGGGACTTTAAAGTCCTCCAGCTTACGTGTTGTCCTCTCTGGGAGGGTTAGGAATCACCCCCCGAGCGCTCATGGTGTCCAGGGCTCAGCAGCACAAAGCACTTTCAGTGATTCCTTTTCTTGTACATGGGTCTGGATCTCAAAGACGAGGAGCAGAAAAACAGTAGATGGGGGTGGGTGAAATGAGTCAACGTGGACAAAAGGTACAAACTTTCAATAAGGTGAGTCACGAGGTGTAACATACAGCTTGGTGACTATACTTAATGATACTGTATTGTATATAGGAAACTTGCTAAGAGAGAAGATCTTAAAAGTTCTGATCACAAGAAAAAACTTGTAACCATGTGTAGTGATGGATCTTAGCTAGACTTACTGCAGCAAGCATTTCAGAATATGTACAAATAGCGAATAGTTATGTTGCACACCTGAAACTAATAGAATGTTATATGTCAACTATTTCCCCCCGAATATGTATAGATATAAAAGAACCCCAGGTCATTTGTATGACACTGACATTTGGGAAGCACTTATATAGGGCATTTTGGGCATGATATTTATCTTTTTTTTTTTTCCTACTGCCATGGTCACAATAAGTATAAATAAATTAAGCACTGTATAGGTGAATTGAAAAAGAAAAAAAGTACTTTAAGCAAAGAGCAAATTTATCACATTGTTGATAAATTGTATCAGAGTACAGGCAGAAGAGAAAAACCCAACGCATATGTGAAGAAGGCTTCGTTGTAACGAGGGATTGGAGTAAGGGGGAACTGACTTGAGGAAAGTAAGAGAACCCTAAAGGATGTAGCAAGAGGTCATATGAGATGCAGCTTAGGTGCCTCATAAGAGAAGGACTCTTCTATCTACGTAATCAATCCCAGGGAAGACTGGCTGTCCCTATGGGGCTGGACACCCTCTCCAAGCCACCTTTGGTCTTCTGTCCTTATCATCTTCTGTCCATCCTTCTTTTTTTTAAAAATTTTTTATGTCTTTATTATTTTATTTTGAGAGACAGAAAGAGAGAGAGCAGGGGAGGGGCAGAGAGAGAGGGAGACACAGAATCCGAAGCAGGCTCCAGGCTCTGAGGTGTCAGCACAGAGCCCGACGCGGGGCTCGAACCCATGAACCGTGAGATCATGACCTGAGCCGAAGTCGACTCTTAACCGACTGAGCCACCCAGGCGCCCCTTCTGTCCATCCTTCTTGACAGATTCTAGCTTCAATTCTAGCTCCGTCCTTACATATACATATTGTTGGCACATTTCAAAGTCAATTCAATAATTCATGTTGGAATGATTAATTCAGTACTGTCATGTGTCAGGAAGTTAGGGACTCAAGGGATTCCAGGATGACCTGGGCAGGCGGTCCCTGTCCCCATGGTCCTGCGGTCTAGTGGGGAGACATGTGAACATGGGTTAGGATACAGGTAGGTTCCAAGCGCTGGAGCAGTCGGAGAGGGATTCCTGGAGGAAGTGTCAGCCAAGCTGAGTCTTAAGCAATGAGTGGAAGTTAATCAAGAGCAGAGGTGGAGAGTGACAGGATGAGCATTCTGGACAACAGGGAACAGAAGGTGCAGAGTCGAAGGTAAGAGATAAAAAGGAGATAAACACCCCTCATTTCTTTGCTTAAAATCTTTTAGGGGATTTTCTGTGTCCTTACAGTTTGGTTCAAGTTCTTGAGCCTGTTCCGTGGGGCAGCTCCCTCCCAAGAGGAAGAAAGGTGCGAACGGAACCACGGATATCCGCTATTTCCCGCTAATTCACCAAGCAGAAAGTTCTACCTCACTCCTTCACCCCATGGGCAGACATGTGGGGAGGGCTTAGGAGAGCCCCTTCTCCTAGAATTCCCCTCCAACCAGCCCTCCTTGCCACCATCGTTTGGGTTGCCCGTCTCCTGCGGGGGTTGGCTAGAACAAGGCCCGCACATGCCCCCCTGCAGCACCCCTTCAGGGGCAGTGGGGCCCAGCCCCAGCTGAGACAGAACTGGGCGGCGGCGCCTCCACCCATAACGAGGGCGGCTGGTAGAATTTGGTGAATCACCGTGGCGCTTTCTGGGTCCATTCCAGACAAGGATGCTTGCCCTACCTCTACGCAGCCGTCGTTATCAGCATTATTGTCATTAGTACGATTGCTTGTAGCATTTGGTGGCCGTCCTCTCCCCAAAGAGCTAGCAGGATGCCAGTTTTTAGAGAAACCAAATCTCAGAGTTTTGAAACGACAGCTTCCTCTCACTCTCTCCTTCCCTTCCTCCCCACCTTCCTTTCTCCCTTTCCGTTGTTGTAATAAGGAAAATTTCCAAATCTGCAGGAGAGCAGAGAGAAAAGCTTAATGAGCTCCCCGGCACCTACCAATCAGCTGTAACAATGATCACAATCGTGGGCCTCATTTATCTACCCTTCTCACGGCTTTGTTTTTTATGCCCCATGCTGGGATATTTTATAGCAAATCTCAGGCATCAAATTATTTCATCTGTAAATGGTTCAGTAAAACAGATGAATTCTTTGAAGAATATAACCATGTTACCATCATCACTCCCGAAAATTAAAAATAATTTCTTAATAGCCTCAAATGTACGGAGAGCTTTCAAGTTTCTCCAATGGACTACAAAGAAATCTTTTTATAACTGCTTTTGTTTGAATAGGTGCACGTGTCACATTTGTTTGACATGTTTCTAAGCTTCATTTCATCTCCGGCAAGTCCCGTCTCTCATTCTTCCGCTCTTATTCTTGTCAGTTTCTTATTAAAAAGGAACCAGGTCATTTATCTTCTGGATTTTTCCATGTTCTGGATTTGATGGATTGTATCCTGACTTATTCCTTTATCCTCCGTATTTCCTAGATTTCCAGATTTCCAAGTGACCAGGAGGGGACGGCCCTGGGCACCAGGGACTGTCGGTGGGGTGCGTGGGCGTTCTCGAGGGCGAACCCGTAGACGTCGCCAGACTCTCTGAGGGCATGTGGTGCAGAAGAGCCAAGAACAGCCGCTTTAGACAATCAGAACTGTCTCCCTCAAGGCTTCTCCTGATGGGTATGATTAATTTCGGAATCGCCAGGGAGAGGAGGTAGGTTTGAACATGCGGCAGGAAAGGGGCAGCCCTGCTAAGACTTGGTGGCCTGGTTGTGGACTGTTGAGTCCTGGGGCACTGCGGCCCCTCTCTTCCGGTCTCCATCAGATCCTGCGGGGACCTTCGTGTCACATCTCTCCTGCCCACCGGGCAGGAGCCATGTCCTATCCATCATCAATTGTTTGTAGGACATGTACCTCGGTGTCTGGCAAAGAGCAGGACTCTGAAATGCTAGTGGAATTGGTAGGTCTGGGGTAGCATTGGCTAGAAGTCTCTAGAATTCATTTCCCCGGCCAGGCGAGGCCTGTCTCCGGTACTGGGGGGAGCGGGAGGACCCGGAGGGACCCGGAGACGAAGCCGTCGTCTTCGGGTTGGCCACGAGGCGGCGCTATTGGTCTGCACTCGGGTCCCCGCGTCGTCTCCGCCTGCTCTGCGACAATGCATTATTCAAAAGGATGATCGCTACCAACAGTTAGACTCACGATGTGCAATGTCGCACAAATGGCCAATAAGGAATGGGATGGGGCAGCCGATTAGCTGCATCCCAGCCCCCTTGGACCTGCTCCTGCGTGAGCGGTACCTGCGGGACCGACCCTGCCTTGCCCAAGCTCGGCAGGAGTCACAGATCGTCGGGAAAACCCACAGGTTGCTGCCAACTATTTCCAGGGGAGATGCCTTCCTCGCTCCCTACGCCCATCACGAGGCGGATGGAAAATGATCCCTCGAGCGCAGGCTGCGCCTATTTTCCAGCCTCGATTTTAGCTTGGCAACGGTCGACGGTGCGGCTTCCGGGAGCGGCCCTGGAGGGGTGTGCGGAGACGCGCGAGGGGGTCGGGCGGCGGGAGGCCCAGCCCAGGCGGGGAAGAGGCCAAAGGCGCCTCCTCCACGCGGCCCGCGTCCGGCGGACTCGGCCTCGCTCCCGGGGGCCCCGCTCCCCGCTCGCGCCTCTAGGCGGCAGCACCGCAGCGCCGAAGGCGCTCCTGAGCCTGCGCTGGTTTTGCCTGCAACTCCTGTGATCACACCCGCGTGATTGTGGGCGCGTGGCCTCCTATGTCCAGCCTCCGTTTTCTCCTCTGCAAGATGGGGATGTTAGCACCTGCTGCACCAGCGAGGTGAAGGCTCTTCATACGCTCTGATAAGCACCTGCAGGGGGAGGCGTTTCGAGGATTAGGGGAACCCAGGGTCTTAGGTCTTCATGTGCTGCGCGGGCACATCGCTTAACCTCTCTGGGACCGAAACTGCCGATCTGCAAAAGATAAGGTTGGAGCAGGGGATGCTTGAGGTTTTTCCATTTTGCACCTCAACCTTTTATAAAACACTCCTACCCTGTGTACGGCGCCTTCGCAGCCGTGATCTGGCAAACGATCAGAAATTATGGAAGCAAATACGTGAGTGGGCAATTTGGACGACCTGGATTATTCATCTCACATAGTTCATCTTTCTCCAGGGGGTGAGGGTCCATCCTGCTTTCCTCTCCTGGCCTTCTGGTCTTACTATAAGCCGGCTCAGAGACCACCCCCCTCATTCCTCCCGAGCCTTCTGTAACATCCCCAGGCAATATCAAGTCTTTCTGATTCTGCCCTTGCTCCTTGCACCTCAACACACACACACACACACACGACCCTGTTCTTGTGTTTGTCTTTGAACTGAGTCTATTTCCCCTGCCCGGTTCTCACTGCTCTTCGAGCCTGTTACAGGTAAAACTTAGTCTATGTTGTGACTGTGCGCACATGCCTGTCTCTCTCGCTGTCTCTGCACAGCAGGTGTCTGTAATAATCTCTGCACTCTAGGCGGCTAACGCAGTGCCTGGCCCGCGGTGATCAGCTGAAAAGAGACTCTCGGATGAATGAATGAATGAATGAATGAATGAAGAGAGTAGATGGGAGATGAAATGGATAAATGAATGAGTGGGTGAGGCATCTCTAATAAGGGGGGTTCAGGCTCTGTGGCAGTGTCGTGGGTAAGGACAGATTTGGAGGAATCATATGACGCATTGGGCTGCCTCCTCCATAACACAGATGAAGGTAATCCTTTTCCTGCTGCCCGAACAATAGATGTCAAGGTCATACATCTGCAATCCCAAACTCAGTCTTTTTTTTTTTTTTTTTTTGTATTGTGTGTGTTCAAGTATAGATTTCATGTTCCCTTTTATTTTCCTTGAAGGTTAAACTGTTGCTTTTTTCATCTATAAAGATGTTTTAAAATCCCATCTTGAAGCTTTAAAGATTTTTCTCCCAGCAGCTAGCTATAGATATATAAAATCCACCCACCTTACAAATGAAGATGATTGATACACATCAAAAAAGTTATCTGCATCAGATAATAAAACCCAGCTTAAGTCTCGCTTTAACTGCTTGCTCCAGGAATTTAACTGAAAAGGCAGGTTCCTTACAGACTCAGTGGTGGGGAATTTAGGAGCGGGGAGGGTTCTAGGTGGACAGGGAAACTCGCGTTTATGCGGGAGACATCCTAGGCACTTTATATAAGAGTCATCATTTAATCTTCCTACTGCAAGGAAGTTAGCACCAGCCCGAGTTTTGCGGGGGAGGGAATTCAAGACTCTGATATGTTAAGCAACTTGTCCAAAGCACAGGCCAGTTGGTGGTACTGGCTCCCAATTAGGTTTCTGAACATGCAGACCCTTCCCCCCCACCCCAAGCATAGGCACTATGATCCCACCATCGTGAAACTCCGTGAAAAGACACACTGGTAGGAAAATAACTTTATGTAGAAATTGAGTACATCTCGTGGCTGCAGACCCCTTCCGATCCCTCCTTGCCCGAGGCCGAGTCCTAGTGTGCCTATGTCAGCCACAGAGGTTAAGAGTGAGGCTTGGGAAATCAGGCAGATGTGGGTTCAAATCTCGGGGCGCCTGGGTGGCTCAGCCGGTTGAGTGTTCGACTTCTGCTCAGGTCATGATCTCATGGTTCATGAATTCAAGCCCCCTGTCGGGCTCTGCGCTGACAGCTCAGAGCCTGGAGCCTGTTTCAGATTCTCCCTCTCTCTCTGCTCCTTCCCTGCTCGCTCTCTCTCTCTCTCAAAAATAACAAACATTAAAAATTAAAAAAAACCACCTCAACTTCTCCACTTATTAGTTGTACAGCTTTGCACAAACTACTTAACTAATTCTTGGTTTCCTCATCTGTAAAATGGGGATCATAGTGTTGCCTACTTTATAGGATTGTTTCAAAGGTTAAGGGACATAATGAATATAAAGTATTTAGAAATGTGTCTGGATATAGTAGATACTAGAAAATGTTATCAGGACATGTTACTGAGGCATGAATGGTGCTTTGACTTTTCACCCTTGGCTCTGTGGTCGGCCACTCTCAGCCTCACCTGTGGCCCAAGAAAAAGTCCTCCCTTTCCTCAAGACACTTTATTCTGGTCTCTTAGAAATGATGTTAATAAGTATTTAAATCTGTGATGACTATAAATATGAATGGCACCCCCTGTAGTAACAGTGCACAACCTGTTCGACGGTGCCCCGTGGCCCTTGATCTCCTTGGAAAAGAAAGAGAAGTACTTTTTTCTTTACTAAGAGGAAGAGGAAGACTTTGTGCCTCTTAGGGATGGACCTCCCTTGCCCCAGTGTGAAACTGACCATTGGATGAAGGCTCAGTGCTTTCCTAGTGCGCATGGGGGTGGAGGCTGATTTCCCAGAGGGGAAAGGGGCAGGAGCACAATCCCAGGAAAAGATCATTGAAATTGCTGAGCCACCAGAGAAGAGGAGGTTTGGGGGTTACCCAGGCAGTTGAACCTTGAGTTGGGAAGCAGTGGGAGGCTGCTGGGTGGCCTGTGCCTCCAGTTCCACTGTGTTCTGGCCACGGCCCTTATCTCCATGGGAAAGGGCTTCGCAGTGTGGAAGGAGCGGTGGACGCCAACAGAGCCCTTCCGCTCAAATGGACCACACAGGGCTTGACAAGGAGGACCAGGAGTGGTCACCATGGCACTGGGAAGACCAGAGACCCCCCGTGTTTCAACTGTAAAAGCCTCCCGTAAAGTGCATTACAGTGCATCAGCTAAGGACGGGGGATTCAGAGACACACATCGCTCCCCATCACTGCCTAGCTGTAAGATCTTGGGCAAGTTCCTCAGTTTCCCCATCAATAACATGAAGATGCTAACAATATCTAACCCGATATGTTGCGAAGACTGACTGAATTAAGGCATAGGAAGGGCCTAGAACAGCATCTGGTACGTAGTGCTCCATAAAATGTTGACCGTTTGTAACATTTTTGAGTTTCAAGAGAGATGGCAGGTTCCACAAATCTGAAAGTGGGGTTTATTGCTGATCGGGGCTGACAAGGCTGAGGTGGATTTAATCTGATTTAGCAATATATGGAAATATGACATTTCTTGTACAAAATAAAAGAGAAATACGACGTTTCTTGGACCAGAGAGCCAAGCAATTCACCTGTGTTGCAGGTCTCGTCACTGTTGTTGGCGTGGGTGGCGCTTCTGCAGGCCCGAGACCAGCCTCCGACCTCGCTCGGTCGCTCTGGTGGATGCCCTACAACGCAGTGTTCTCTCCTTACTCACCCATCCCCGCTCTTCCAGGATACGGCCCGTCCTGCTTCTGCGCCTCCCTCCCCTGCAGCCCTGCCAGGCGGGTCTGCAGGTTGCTTCCATGGTGTCACATGACTTTGCAGGAATGAGTCAGAGAGACGTCACAGAGGTGGTAAACACGTTCCCAGAGGCTCAGGGAGTTATCCCCACCATGCTCTTGGTGTGCGGTCCCTGCCTCCCTTTTTGAGGGAGTCCGTTTCCTGCTTCTCCTTCCTGTTCCTGAACACAGGGCTCAGCAAACCTCCCCTCCAGGGCTCAGCAAACCTCTCCTCTCATCCTCAGATACTTCTTCCCCCTTGAACTCCTGCTGTTGCCTGCAGATGCGAGACGCCTCCTCCAGAGACGTCTTCGCCATACAATGCGGAGCCTGAGGCAAAGGTTACACACTCAGACTGTGCGCGAGGTGCAGACCCGGGGCAGCAAGAGTGAGGGGAAAGGGAGGTGACACAGACAGCGGAGAACACAAAGGCAAGGGGGGCATTGCTGAGGCCGCAGCTCACAAGAGGACACCCGCTTGCTTGGGCATGTCACACAGCTTTGGTGCTACACACCTCAGAACAATCTACGATGGGGAAGAAGGGACGGCTCCTTCTCATCTCCTGCCTCTCGTTGGCCCAAGCTGGCTCCGGGCGGGCGAACTCCTCCGCGCCTTCTGCATGCGGCGCGCAGACCCCTGCGGATGGCGAGGCGATGACGCACCGCACAGCGCTCCACCGGGGCCTGGACGCGGCGGGGAGCCGGAGCCTGGGCCTGCTCTGGTCGGACGTGAGTGCCGGGGCTGCTTCGGTGTCGGCTGCCGAGGGTGTGACGGAGCCTGTGCGGGACCCCAGGCCTCGCTGCGGGAAGTCTGGGACAGGCGAGAGGCTATGGGGACAGCGGCTGGCGCTCTCCTTTGAGTGGGTGGCCAAGTCGTCTTTGGGGGAGGCAGGTCGGCGGTGCCCATGGGCGTCTGTGGGGGGTCTGTCCTCTCTCTGGTGACTCACAGACTTCCATGAACTTCATCTTGTGCCATCACCATCTCAACCTGTGGCTTCCAAGGTCACTGCAACAGGGGAAGAGAGGGAGGGCTGAAGCTCCGCGGCGTTTTACCTCCTCCACCATAAGGGGACCCACTCGCTTCTGCTCATTATCCATCCACCGGAAGGGGACCCACTCACTTCCGTCCATCATCCACCGGAAGGTGACACACCTCACTTCCACTCATCATCCAGCCACTGGCAGGGGACACACTTCTGCTCATCAACCATCCATCGGAAGGGGACACACCTCACTTGCGCCCATCATCCATCCACCCTTGCGTCCGCCCATCATCCATCCACCGGAAGGGGACACACTCGCTTCCGGCCATCATTCATCCATCCTTGTTTCCGCCCATCATCCATCTCCCCTGGAAGGAGACACACTCGCTTCCGCCCATCATCCATCCACCGGAAGGGGACACACTCGCTTCCGGCCATCATTCATCCATCCTTGTTTCCGCCCATCATCC
>CM053569.1:6913096-7044993 GCA_028646485.1 Cryptoprocta ferox | reverse complement strand
CCTCAGTGTGACTTCAGGGGAAGTGAGAAATGTAGAGCAGCACCTGCAGGGATCTCGTGATTCCGCCTGTCTCTACACCGCCACCTCCTCCTGCTTCCCTCTCCGCATCCGGTCCGGGAGTAGTTTACGCAGGTGCTCAGCGTTTACTGTTCACATCTGCTGTGATCCCCAGCGGCACCCCTTTTGGAGCTAGCCCTGGATCAGACTTCCTGCAGCCGCCTCCGGTCAGGGACAGCCCAGCGTGGGCACTGATTCGAGCCCCTGTGTGATTGGGTACCTTTAGTGGGGGACTTAAGTTGACGTTCTGCACTTCCAGGTGTTAGGGCGGTGTGAGGGCTTCCCTCTGTCTCTGGCTCCCTCCCCCTTTTCCTTCCTCGGTGTTTCCTCCAATAAATCTCATGCACATCTAATAGCATCTGCTCCTCAGGGAACCCCAACTAACACATACATTATGATGATTCTATAGATAACTTCCAGCCCTGCTTTAAATAGCACTCAATTTTTTTCTGTAAGTAAATATCGTTTCATGTATTTTATTTGTTTACTTTTCTAAGGATCGTTTGCTTTTTTTTTTTCAAGGGACCTAACATCACACGTGCCCTCAATCCATTTTATTTTCCTGAAGACTCCACTCCAGGAGCCCTCTAATCCCTTCCGCAGGCTGGAGAAGGTGGGGTGGGGGAAGGTTGGGTGGAGGGGGTGGGTGGGTGTGCCCTGGATCTGGACCCTGCAAAGAAGCTTTTTTTTTTTTTTTTTGACTCTCTAAATATCTTCATTTTGGTCCTTTAGGTGGAAATAGTCTGATGGTATTCTGATTCCAGTTCTTTTATGTGTGACCTTTTTTTTTTTCCCTTTTCTTTTCTATTTGGAAGCTGGTTGAATCTTACAATAACATGTTTTAGTGTGGGTCTTATTTATTTTTTTTTACTGTACTGGGCATTTATGGCCCCTTTCTGCCTGAAGAGTTGGAAGTTGTGAGACAGTGAATGCTAAGAAGTGAATCTCCATCCTCACCCTATCTGCTGGCTCTACACTGTCTTCTCAGAGACATTGTTGTCACCAGTTCTTCGTGCACCTTCGGGAGATGGGCCGAGATGCAGGGGCAGCTCTAGGCTGACATTACATTCCCATTATGAACACTGCCTCAACCCACTACCAGGTCTTTGGAAACAGCCTTTCAATGGCATGACAGGATTCTGATATATGGATAAACCACAAAATGGATTTAATCAATTCACTCAGTTGAGGTTTTAGGCTGTGTCTACTTTTTATATTGCGAGTAGTGATGTACTAAGCGTGCTGTAAATCTTTGTGAACATCTCCAGTTATTTCCTTATATTCTGTTTTCCAGAGTGTGATCAAATGCTGGATCTGGCCTCTGGATTAGACTGGACCTGGTTGTATGTGGTTTCCTACTCTTTTCTCCCCGTGGATGGTTGAGGATGGGACCCCATTTCACCGGTAATAAAGCATGAATGCCAGGGAACATTTGGTTGCCTTTTGCTCACACGCAGAGTACAGAAATTCCCTTCCTGCAAATCACTTTTTGCTAAAGGGAGACTTTCTCACTCGTGTCAGATGACACCATCTCCGGGCCCAGCTGTCCACACAAACTCAAAGCTGTGAGCTTTGGAAGTCACGATTTCCCAGTCCCTCTCTGAGTTTCTGAAACAACAAGCCCAACAGAAATTACACACCTCTTCCTTCTCCACAAGTTCTGAATGCATGGGGAGTTCAGATGCTTCCAGCACATTCTGCCCTCCATGAGGTCTGATGCACACAGGAGAAGCACCACCTTATGTTGGTTGGACGGTTTCCCTCTTTAAAGTATTTTTATATCTAGAAATACATCCAGTCCCCCTCCACCTATGCAAGGTTTCAGAGCATCTTGCGGTTCCTCCTGATGGTTAAATGGCCTCACAAGGGTCAAGGTCACACAGTGATTTCAGGGCAGATCGGGGTCCTGATCCTTGACCTTCCAAGCCAACTTAGAGCTGATTCCACTAGACAACAGAAAGACCAGAAAGAACCAGCAGAGAGTCAGAGAGATACTGGTGAAAATATGGAGACACTGGGGTCAGGGGGACATGAGGATGAATCCCAGACACTTCTCCTCTCTGAATCTCAGGTTCCTCTTCTGCAATATGGGACAAGTGTACCACTCCTCAGTGTTGTCACGAGCATTAAAACACAGACGCTAAGCCTGGGTGGCTTAGTCCTTTAAGCGTCTGACTTCAGCTCAGGCCATGATCTCATGGTTCGTGAGTTCGAGCCCTGCACTGGGCTCTTGCTGTCCGCACTGAGCCTGCTTCAGATCCTCTGTCTCTCTCTCTCCCTGCCCCTCCCCTGATTGCTTGCTGCTCTCTCTCTTTCAAAAATAAATATTTAAAAAATAAAAAAAATTAAAAACAAAACACGACACAAACACATTCATCACAGGCCGCTGCACAGCAAGTTTCTGAGTACATGAATAGAACTGTCGTGTGAGTGACTTGAAATGCTGTGAAGAGACGAGTCAGAGTCTCTAGAACCACAGATGGTCAAGGTTAGATGGACCTCCAGGAGGACAGCCCAGACCTGGAAAAGGAAGCAGGTGCTGAGGAGCAGCTCCATGATTTGAACCAAGAGTCCATCTTCCTGTTGCTGTTCTGTTTACCGAGCCACGGAGATGGCCCAGCCCAGATCCCCCATGACCTTGTCCTTATCAGCACAAAGCCTAGTGAGGAGCGCCCCCACTCATGCTCGGAAAGAGCAGCACGGGCAGCTTTCAGAGACCCTGGAGAGACAGATCAGGGACAGCCTGGGGTCCAGGAGGGTGGGGTGAGTCGGGGGGTGCACGGGAGGCTGGTTCGGTGTGTGTGGGGGGGCCCAGTGACAAACTCCAGCAACAGCTCAGGTTTGCCTGGGAGCATCTCTGACGAGGCTTGGAGGGTGCTCAGATCCTGGAACTCTTCAGCTGGGAGGGAGGCTGGATTTCATTCTGGTCAGTTACCTGTTTTATGGTGTCACAGCTCTTATGATATCATATAAGCTCTGACCATGGTAACCGTGGTAACAAGCCAGGCCCTGAATCTCTGTGGCTCAACATGTCAAATGTTTATTTCTGACTCACACCGAGTCTGTTACAGAGGGTCCTGGCCAGCCAGTGGCCTTCCATAGGGTTACTCAGGGTCTTGGGGTCCTTCCATGTTGGGGCTCTGCCTGTCCCAAGAGGCCTTTGTTGGACCTTCTGGATTCCGCCAGCACAGGAGGAGGAGGCTGTGGGAGCATTTTGTGGGCCGGGCCTGGCAGGGCCCCCAGCACATACATCCACTGGCCGGAACTCAGCCACATGGCTCACAGTGCAAAGAAGCCAGGAAACGTAGACCAGCTATGTGGCGTGGGTGAACTGAAATGGGTTTTAGGAACACGAAGGATTCCCTGTATGTGATTCCCTCTGCGCCTAGAAAGTGAGTTCCTTGGGAGGCTGGGACTGTGTCGTGTTTGCCGCACGTTCCTGGACCCGGTCGGGTATGTGGGCGCAGGGAAGGTACTTGACACACAGGGAGAGAAGGCATCTAACACCTTGACTTTGTCCTGATTTCGGGCTCTGTCCCCACTCTCTGGACTCAGTGACTAAACCCAGCTTTCTCTGGGTGAGTGGTCACTCCGGCTTTCCCTGCTTCTGGCTTCCATCCTGGTCTCTCTGCCTCGAACCTCAGCCCTTGGCCATCCATCTCCAGCAAGGGACAGGAGGACCAGACAACCGGAAAGCATGGCTTCTCCCGTCCCTCCCCCCCTCAAATCACTCTAGTTCCTCTAGCCGAGCCAGCCTTCTAGCTCGAGCAGATCTCCACCCGAAATGCCAGGTCCTGAAGCTTTTCCAGCATGAAGACAGGCCTGGCCTGTGTCAGGCCCGTCCATGTCGGTTCAGAGATGCACCCGGCTGAGAACTGACCATCAGTCTGACCCACAAAGTCAACGGGGAGCAGAGGGCCCCACAGCTGCAGCCTGGGCTGTGCAGACAATGTCCTTCCCAGGGCCGGGCAGATTATGTCCCTCCCAGGGCCAGGCAGACAATGTCCCTCCCAGGGCCGGGCCTGCAGGCGGCCTGTCCTCATGCTGGTCCCCTGTCAGCCTCGGATCCAGATAGAGCAACTCCAAGTGTGAGAACGAGAAAACAAACAGCTCCCAGCACGCCACCCGATGTTTTTCAGCTTGGAGAAAGAAGGCCAGTTCAAAGGGCTGCCCTAGTTTCCAGCAACAAGCTTTCCCTCGGGGAGGCGGGAGCATGTTGTGTTGATGGAGCACAGGGGAGCCATCAAAAGGGATGTTTTGGAGACAGAGATGAGAGGTGGGCTTTTGATAAAGAACGTTGACTTCTTCTCTGGGAAAAGAAAAACAGAAATTTGGAATAGGAGAAAAATCAAGATGGGATAAATCATAATTGCCAATTTTTAGTCACACCTATGCCAAGCACTTTACCTTTTGCGCCATCGAAGTCATCCTCCGGAGAGCCTGTGAGGTGAGTGTGTCGTCCATATTTTATAGATGAGGAAACTGAAGCTCAGAGAGGGCCAGTAACTTGAGCAAGGTCACACAGCTCTAAGTGGTTGAGCTAGGAGAGAAACTCAGGACTTTTCTGATTGCAAAGCTGGTTTCTGCCCTGCTGTTTCACAATCCTGGATTCCAGATTTTTCTGCCATGATACCAGAGTCCCTGCATCCCCTGCTTAGACTTTATCATCTGCGGTATTTGTGCCCCAAACCATTTTGCATTGTTTCTCAGTTAAGGCTCACAAAAATCCTATGGAAAAGGGCATGATTATTTTCCAAGTCTTTTGAGGAGACACAAACCCAGAGACGTTAGGTAACTTGTCCAAGGTCCTGGGGCCCGTAGGTGGTAGGAAAAGCACTAGAATGCCCCTGTCTGACCCCAAACCAGGACTTGCTCATCTCCACCAGGGCCTGGAACACCAAAGCCCACGGGCCAGATCGTGCTGGCTGCCTCTTCTTGTAAGGATTGCGAGAGCCTTTTTTTTTTTTTTTTTTTTTTACATTTTTAAGAATTGTTTTTGCATTTTAAATGGTTATAAAAAATCAAAAAGTAAATGATATTTTGTGACATGTGAAAATTATATGGATTAAAATTTTAGTGTCTGTCTATAAATAAAGTTTTATCGGAACACAGCTATGTCTGTTGTTTCCTTGTCTATAGCTGTTTTTGCGCTCCCGTGGCTGAGCTGAGTCATTGTGATGGAGATTGTGTGGCCTGCGAAGCCTCGGGTATTTACTCACCGGCTGTTTACAGAAAGAGCTTGCTGTCCTCTGCTCTAACGCATCCTGTGGAAGGAGACAAAAGGGGGGCATCACCACTGAATACAGAGAGCAGGGCGTCCAGTCTCCGTCTTGCAGGAGGAGCCGGGCCAGGCTGGAGGGAACACTGGCCTCTTTCCTGGTGATGGTGTCCAGCAGGCTGGTCCCCACAGGAGCCACCCGGGGGGGGGGGGGCTCAGGGGGGACAGCTCTGAGGTTGCCGGCATTGTCCAGCACATGGCCAATGCAGGGAATCAGTTGCCTGGGGACTCGGGGGCCACCTCAAGGTAAGGGACAGGCAGGAAGGTGGTGAGAGGGCCTAGGACTTAGGGGGGACCAGAGCGTGCATGCGGTGAGCTGGCAGGAGTTGGGGGTGAGGTGGGTCGGGCCGGCAGACGCATCGGACTCGCCCACGAGGCAGACTTGGGGTGGGTGATGGGGCTGTGTAGCAGATGTCACACTTTGTCCTCATGGTGATGGCGGAGGAAAGGCTGACAATCACGGCTTTAGGTCCAGTTGTAGAGTGTTTGGGAAGCTTTGGCCCCGTGCCTGCAGGCAGGTCCCTGGCCCGCAGCAGGGCGTGGTGATCTGAACTCGGCCCCCATTGGTCTCAGTGGGGAGGGCCGTGAACACCGCAGGGCACGGTGCACGCAGGGCTCTTTCCTACCCTTACTCTGTGTGCTAGGAGGGAGCACCACACGATTTCCCCTCACCTTCTGGGATGGCTGAAGACGAAATGTCCCTAGCCCTCTGCGGAAGGGGAGCTTTCCATTCCTGTAAAAGATTCAGACTCTGGGTGTAATGAGTGATGAAAATCCACACGAATAAGTACGAGCGAGGCTGGCGTCTGAGGGAGGAGACCACGCTGTTGGAGCCGGAGGGGCTGGTACTGGGGAGGGGGATGTCTGCCCACTCACAGCACATCCCCTCTAGCAGGGTGCCGTGGGCACAGGAGGGGTCCGAGGGTCCGGGAGCTTTGAAATCTGGTCCTGTTCCTTGGCAGAGCTTAGCGAGAAGGCAGAGTTGGAAGGCAAGCAAGGAGATTAGAAGAGGGGACCCTGGGTCTTGGGGGGGCTCGTCCTGTTTGAGGTGTCTCGGTGCCCAGGTTGTTCGGGGGTGGCCCCAGACTGGAAGAGGCCCCAGCTCTTGAGGAGGCGACATCAGCACCTGGGCGGGGTGCAGATGAGAAGTGGCTCCCTGCATGCTGGGAGCTGCGTGGGGCTCCGGGATTGTGTGCACCTTACATTCCACCAGGAGGGACGCACTGCTTGCCGCATGCGGCAGGGGCACAAAATAGAAACTAGGCTGATTGCAAAGAGTAGACGAGTTGGTCTTTCCTAAGTGTCTGAATCTTTGGACCGACAGTCGTGTGTGCTACACATGCAGAGTGCTCAGTTCAGCTCAGCGCACTCATGCTTGCTCCTCCTTTCCCATCGTTCCTCCTTCCCGCCCCCTCCTCCCCCTGCTTCCCCTCCCCCCACTCCTTCCTCTCCTCTTCCTTCCCCTCCCCCTCCTCCCCATTCTCCCTTTCCCTTCCTCTCCCTCCTCTCCATCCTCCCACTTCTCCTCCTCCCTCCTCTTCCTCCTCTCTTATCTCTCCCCCTCCTCCCCTCCTTTCCTCTCCTTTCTCCTCTTTCTTCCTCTCCTCCCCTTTATTTATTTATTTGTTTATTTATTTTGATAGAGAGAGAGGGAGAGAGAGAATCCCAAGCAGGTTGCAGGCCCAGCGCAGAGCCTGATGGGGACTCGATGTCCACGAACCATGAGATCATGACCTGAGCCAATATCAAGAGTCGAACGCTTAACTGAGTCACCCAGGTGTCCCTCCTCCTTGTTTTTTTTTTATCACGATGACTAAGGCAAGGCTCAGTTTTGACTTCCAGTTTTCCTGACGACGTGACTCCTTCTAAATTAATAACTATTAAGAACTTCCTAGGTGCTCAGTTCTTTGGTAGGTCCAGCTGGGGAGAGCTAAATGAAGACATGATTTTTGGGCACAGCAGACACTCGGGAGACTGGCACAGTGCGGAGCGACACAGAGAGCATGGAATTGTGCACCATAACCTAAGAAGCGGCTGTCACAGAAGGGATGGGTCCACGGAGGCTGGGGCAGATTCTCAGCATCAGGGACTGAAGAAAAAAACCAGAGATCACCAAGTGCAGCTCCCTTATCTTATAGATGAGGAAACTGAGGCCCAGAGAGGCCCACAAGGGCCTGGTGACTGGCCTGAGGTCATACAGCAACTTGGTAATAAAGGTAGAACTTGAGTATAATTACCTGGATATTTTCATCTCAAAACACTCAGTGGCTGCCTTTCTAGATTACAATGCCAGTTAAATTAACAATGAAGATCATGGTCAGCGTGTACCGCTCACGCCCTGTGTGTCATCCGTCGTGCTCGGCTTTGTTTGAATCCCCTCGCATGATGCTTCCATGATGCCCCACCCCCACCCCCCCAGACACAGGCCTGCTTTCCTGAGCGGGAGCCTAGCCGGCTGAGCCTGGGCAGCCTGTTTGGGCGAATCTCCCATCACTCCAATCTCTGCAGTCTTCACTTGGGTCAACTGTCCATGAGCATTTCCTTGCACACCCTCCTCTGCCCCATGTCCCCCTCCATCCCGGTTTACTCTCCCCTTTTCGGCCACAGCCACCTGGGGCTGGGATTCTCCTTGGAAGCCTGTCTCCCAGGACTTGGCGCTTGGTCTGAGAGGATGTGTGTAGACGCTTGCATGAGGGTGAGTGTATGGTGCCGCCGTACTGAGTGGGAAGGGAAGAGCCGAGTGCGTGGGTGGGAGTCTCTCGGGGGCCCTGGGAGCTCAGCAGAGCACCCATTATTCCCTGTTCCTCGTTCGCTGCTCCCCAGGTTTACTGAGGGGCACCAGCAGAGAACCAGCAGAGGGGTAATGGCATAAATGAGTGTAGAGCAAGGCAGAGAGTGTGAGGAACCCTGGGGAGGGCACACTGGGCATGAGAGATGAAGGGAGGTTATTCTCACCCATGGCCATCAGGGATGTTTTCTCATGGGATCCCTTCTGGGTCTGGAAGGTGGGGAGGTTGCAGATGTGCAGAGATGGTGGGAAAAAGACTCTGTGCCGAGCCCTCAAAGGCATGGCGGGGGGGGGGGCGGGTTATGACTGGTGCACTGTGAGAGGTGTGTAAGGTGAGGGAGAAGTTGAGAGGCAAGAAGTAAGACCAGAGGGCTGAATTAAGTGTGAAGAGACAGAAGGCATCTGTGGGGTGGGGGCACTAACAGGGACCACTGACCCTTATCGAGCACCTGCGACACGCCCGACAGACTCTCTTCTGAGAGCTTTCAGTGTGGTACCTTGTATTTTCCACACAACATCACTCCATCTTACCACTGAAGAAACTGGGACACAGAAACGTGAAGTACCAGCCTAAGGGCACACAGCCAGGAATTGGGGGCTCGGGAATCAAATCTGTCAGGCCAGCCGGGTTTTGGCCTGTTCCGCTCCACTGCCTCTGGAGTGGACTGGAACGGAATGGAGAGTAGTGGGCAAAGAGGAAAAAGGAACGCTGTTTTGAGGAACTTTGACCAATTCTCAGATGGCAAGTAGATCTTCTCAACCACAAAAACCGTGTCGTTAGAACCACGAGCTCACTTGTGTCCCTGAGGGGACGCTCCCAGGTTGCAGTTCTGGAATAAGGTGGGGTCTCCAGGGCCCATGGGGGCAGAAATGCCTGCAAGATTCTTCTGGGTCTCAGAGATCTTCCAGAAAGGCAGTATCTGATGTAGCTACAGCATCCCTCCACTTGGTCATCCTTAGACCCATCTATCTCGTTTTGTTTATGATTACTGAAGGCATTTGCATGGAAACAGGGTTTTCTTAGTCTTCTGAGGACTCCGTTTCCTGCTGCCGGTTCTCACCTGAAGCCATAATTCTCCATTTGTGGCTCAATAACCGTCTCCCCGGTGGCTAATGATGGACCATATGCTCCTGGGGCTAGTGTGCTGGAAAAGGCAGACTGGTTTGCTCCATGTCTGCCTCCTGTTCCTATTTCTCTTTTGGACTTGCTGGCTCCAACCTGTCCTCCACAGTGTGTCCCCAGGGCCTTGCGAGACTGTTTTCCTCCCCAGGCCGTGTTCCGTTTTGCAGACGACCCCGGCTGGGCTTAACTGGGCATTCACTACTCTGCCAGCCAGCGTCTCAGTGCTGACCAGTTGGCAAAAATCAACAAAAGGGCAGATGATGTCTGCTGGTGAAATCCCCTCCAGGTGGGGGAATGAAGTGGAAAATATGTTGGCCCAGAATCGGGGGAAGTTGAGATCTGCTCCTGGCTTTGTTGGGAAATTGCTGTTATGACTTTGGAGAAATCTCTTTACCCTTCCGGTTCTTCATTTTTTTTTCTTATGTAAGGGAGTGATTTTTGTTAGATCAGTAGTTTCTAACCTGATTCCTAGGTGTCTTAAAAGATAGTGATGGGCATAAGGGGGCCTTTAAAACAGCTTTGAGCTCCCTCTAACCACTAACTCCGAGAGAGAAGTGATTGCTGCCTATTCACTGAGTCTCCATTATCTAGGACAGTGTTGGGCACAGAAGGTGCAAACAATGAATGTCTGTTGGAATATGAAGGCCCTTCAGAAAGCTCAACAAAAATTGTCCTTTGGAGCTGATAAATCGGGGCAGGCTAACAGAAATCTTGGATTCCTTAATGACTAGCATGACATTAAAGATGAACTACTCATTTTTTTTTCTTTTTCGTCTCTGCATAACTGACTCTAACATAAGTAAGGAAGGAATCCGCAGGAGGCAAGGCATCTGAGAACGCAGGTGATTTCAGCAGTCAAGGTGGGAGGTGGGATTGGGTGAGCTGAGGTCATGTGACTACACAACTGCCTGCTGGGAATGGACACTATCTAGGTTTCTTCGGCTTCCATGGACTTTGTCCCCACCAAGGCTATCACAGACTTGGGGATTTCTCTGAAACAGAAGGAAATTTGGATTCTAGGTAGCCACAACATGACGGAGGACCACTGTGCCTGGACTCTGGTCCTGCTGCACTTAACTGGATCTTTGCTCAGTAGCCGGTGGGTGGCTTTGATGAAGAGAATGAGAAAACAAAGTTATGTATGCATTTTGATGTAGAAAAATGTCTATGTGTCTGGAGTCTGTGGGAGAGAAATTATAACAGGATGCTTGTGGATGAAGATGGACTTCTTTCTAATCTACAAAGCAGGGGTTTTCTACCAAGGTAAGTAAAGAGATTCCCCTGTTGAGATACAGACAGAGGTGCTAGGGGAGACTCACCTTTTCTGTATCTCTAGTTATTCGAGGGTGGGAGGGCTCCAGTGACCAGTCTTGTCTGTCTCCCCATCTTTCTGAGCGTCATAGTCCTAAACTGGTTTACTTCATTGGGATTTTGTGAGATCAAATGAGCTCATGGATTCAAAGATTATCTATAACCCTACATGTACTCATGTTGCCAATAACAATCAACAACAATGACAGTGATACCAATATCTGTCTTGGGATTTATCTGGACACTGTGGGTCGTCAGCCATCCATGAGGAAACACCTTCCTGTTTCCTTCTTCTCACTAACTTACATTTTTTTTTGTGTTCCTTTTATCTGTGCAGTGGACATATGTCATTTACAGCTGTCTGATATCTTTGAATAGTCTCGCTACCTCTTAATTATTTTTAACATTATGACTTCTGCCTTTGCATGAAAGAATCCAGAAAATTTGCATCCTGAGGATTGCTTTCATCCAGGATAATGTCAGGAGACCTAGGTCCCTGTAGGTTGGCGAACTTCTCTGAGACTTGGAATCAGAAAAGAGCGATATGAAGTCTTTGTCCAGAAAGTGTGGACTATTTGGTTCTTTGGGGGCAGCAGTGGTGGAATTTCTGGCTTCCAGTCACAGTCGTGGGAGCTGCTACATTGTGATGTTTGTTAGAGAATCCCCAAGGGGTGTTTGGACTCAGTGGATTCAGAGTCCATTTTTGCTCTTCTCAAAGATATTCTGAGTTCTCGAATTGCCTTTCATATGTTCCTTTCCTACTTACAGTAGGCAGGATGTTTGCAGCTAAAAATCTTTCTCAGTATTGGAATTGAGTCTGGAGCAGGTTCCAAAAGTTACAGAGCCTATGCTGATATAGAAGTGGTTTAGTGGAGGTGGTCAGGCATCAGGAGGCAAGGATTCACCCAAGGTCAACGAGAGACAGGTTGACCTCGTGTTCATGTTGGCAAATCTATACCAGCTGCGCCTTGCATGTCGCGCCTTTGCCAGCTCATCCTTGGGACACTGGCCTCTGCCAATGGGAGCTTCAGGGTTAAGGGAAATAGTTTGGGCATCTCCTTTGTTGCTTTGACTCCTTCTGATACCCTTGCCCTCAGGGTCTTTGCTTCTATCCCTTCATGGGGGCTCATTGTGAGATCAATAAAGATTCTACTTTTTAACAGGTAGATGTTATAGTCTTTGAAAATGTGTGGAAAGGTAAAAACTAATGGAGGATACAAGTGACAGAGGAAGGCATACAGACGGAGAGAGAGAGAGAAAGAGAAATAAGAAAGAGAGGGAGAGACAAAGAGGCAAAAGGTGAGAGAGATGGAAAAAGGGCCCTGTCTATGTCAGGAATGATCCCTGGTGAGTTAGCTTCTGTGGTAGTCAGCCTCTATGATGGCCTCAATGGGTCCTATGTCTGGTTTTCATGCTCCATGTAGTTCTTTTTCACACTGAGTCGGGGCTGGCCTGTGTGACCAATAGAGTATGGTGGAGGTAACAGTAGTGATTCCCAAGGCGAGGTCATAGAATACATCGTAGCTTCTGCCTTGGTCTGTTGGATCATTTTCTCTGCAGGAAGCCAGCCGCCATGTTGGAAAGATACTCACAAGGCTCTACAGAGAGCCCACATGAAGAGAAACCAACTTGGCAGTTGCGACTTACTGACCGTGGGAGCGAGCCTCCTGGGAAGTGAGTCTTGTGGCGTTGGTCCATCACTGAGATGTCTGGACACCAGCTGATACCTGGCAGCAATCACCTGAGAGAGCCTGAGCCAGAGCTGCCCAACCAGACTGCTCTTGCTCCTTGATCTGCAGAGCTGGGGGAGAAAATAAGTGATTACTGTTGTTTTGAACGTCAGGTTATTTGTCACACAGCATTAGATACTCAATATAGTTATCTTGCTGCCCTTCCTTTTGGTAAAGATGCTCTGGAGTCTGAGGTAGGGGCAGACAATGGACATGTTCGGAAACCTCTCATCTTCTTCCATGGGTGTTATTGCTCTGCTTCATAGACCCACTCATTCGTCATGTAGTAGAAATTCCTCTTGGGCTCCAGTAGATAACCGAACATTATTTCTGGTTTTAAGTACTATTGTACCTTTAATTCTCCTGGCTCTATTTTTGTAAGTATTTTGATGGGAAGGTGGATAAGGATGGATCAAATGCTGTTACCTTGCTGTTCTCTTAACCAAGGAATCAAAAATCTATAACTGCTTCTACGTTTTTGCTTATGCATTCCATCACTGCATGTTTTTCAGCACATATTTCCAAACCAATTTTTCTTGCTTGTTTCTTCATTTCTTTATTATTCGCATGTACCATTGGATTGTTTTATCATACGCTAGAAAGCCTACAAAATATGCATTTAGAAAACATAAGAGAAAAATACATAGAGATACTAATATTTTCTTTTTTCTATTCAAATGGTTGTCTTGGGCACCGCTGGTAAATGTGTCCCTTCTCCCACTTTGGAGACTACTGGTCTCCCATACAGTTCATTTTTTATACTCATGTATTGCCTGCATGTTATTTAAGGGCAGAAGTTATGCTTTATTTATCTTTTCCAAGATTATAGGGTTGTTGCTTCATTCGTGGTTCTTTTTTTTTAAAAATTTTAACATTTTTATTTATTTTTGAGAGACAGAGCATGAGCAGGGAGGGGCAGAGAGAGAGGGAGACACAGAATCCGAAGCAGGTTCCATGCTCTGAGCAGACAGCACAGAGCCTGATGCGGGGCTCAAACCCACAAACCGTGAGATCATGACCTGAGCAAAAATTGGACATTTAATGACTGAGCCACCCAGACATACCCATTCATGCTTCTTAAAAGAAAGAATAATGAAGGAAGGAAGGAAGGAAGGAAAGAAGGAAGGAAGGAAGGAGGGAACGAACAAACGAATAAATGAAGACATGATCGAATCGTGGAATTTAATCTTCTCGAAGTCACAGAGCCCCTCTCTGCCACACTTGCTGAGAACTGCCTCTGTGCTAAGTACATGCTTGGAGGACAGGTCTGGACTTATTTCTAAGACAAATTGTGTTCTGTTTTCCCTATCCATCCTGACCCACACAGTGACATACGCAGGCCCCCAGATCACACCCCCGCACACAATAGTTTTCTCCTTTTCCTTCAAGCTGTCTTCCAGGCCTGGCTTTCTGGCAAATAGCCATCACCAGTGAAGACCTTTCTAGTGGGTACATATGTGGGAGGAGGATTTTCCTGGCCCTTAACTAGCTTGCCTCCCCAGGACTCAGGCTGTCTGGGTTTCTGTCTTCTAACATTTCTTGGGGCCGAGGAGCTGTGCCAAACACAATTATAACCAGCCTGTCAAGTTGCTTTGTTCGGCCAGGCATCTCTCTTCCGTGTCCGTCAGCTTAGATCCTCATTCCCATTTAGGCTTTTGAGTGACCTAGTGAGTTAGAGTCAATGTTGCCATTTCCCTGCTGCAGCCCTGCTCTCCACTGCACTGGCTTTTCTGGCCTGGGGTTGTGCAAGCAACTGGGCATGTAGAAGAAGGCACAAAGGGCCAGCTTCTCTGCGAGCACAGCTCGCTTTGTTCGCTCCGTGTGCGCTTGTGTGCGCATGCATTCAGAGAGTTATGAGAGAGATGTACTTGGTGGGATTTAGAAGGTCTTAGTTTGAACCCTGATCCCTGGATTCTTTGTGGTTAGACCTTGGCTAAGACAGTGCAATCGGGACCAGTGGATGGGAGTCTTTGGGGACACACTTGGAGACATATGGTCACAATGGAGTCTTGTGCTGGACATGCGTCTGGCTGCCCCGAGGTTTCCAATGCTGGGATGGTCTAGGTTCGGCCCCCAAATCTTAGTGGCTGGAAACAACAAAATTTATTTCTCACTAATGCTGTGTGTCCATCATGATATCTGGGGGTCTGCCTCACCTTGGGACTCAGGCTGCTATAGGGGCCACCAACCGCCAGGACAGAGAAGAGAGAGAGCAGGCAAGTCACATGGTGCCACCATTTTCACAGATGTTTCAGCCACTTCTGCTCCTGTTTCAAAGGCCAGAGCAAATCATAAGGGATGGCCGTTTTCCAGGGGAGTAAGAAGTAACACATTACCATGTGACCAGAAGGAGAGAAACCCGAGAAATATGTGAGCAGTGCTAGGGACAGTCCATATCCCTTCCTTCTTTTGGATACTTTTCTAGTTTCTGAATTCTGCTCTTCTAAGGTGGAAGTGAGAAATTCATCATGGTGGACAGAATAATGTCCAACACAAAGATGTCCACGTCCTAATCCCCAGAACTCATGAACATGTCCTACATGGCAGGAGAGGCTTTGCAGAGGTGATTAAATTAAGGGTCTTGCGATGGGGTCGCCCAGGTGGGATTGATGTAATCACAGGGATCGTCATAAGGAAAGAGGGAGGCAGGAGAAGCAGAGTCGGAGACATGAGGATGGACACACAGAGGCTGGACTGATCGATGTAAAGAGGCTCGTGGGCCCAGGAATGCAGGCAGCCGCATTCTAAAGGAGCTGGAAGAGTGGAGGCTGGGTGGCGGTAGTGGGGTCCTCGAGTGACTGTTGCTCTCTCCAGGGAAGTGACACGGGCAGGTCTCTGTAAAAAGGCTGAACAGGGCAGCGAGAAAACATTAATTCACTTTGCTCTTATGATTACATGGAGTCATTTCCCTCTTTTGCCCCATTTAAGCCATATTTGGATTACTTACCCCAAACAATATCAACAACCCACTTTGGCCTGTGTGATCGTGTCCAGGAGACTTTCACTAATATTGTGACTTCCGATTCAGAGCACTGTGCGACGAGTTCGTCAGAACGGGGGCTGCCCCCACTGATGAGTATTTCAGCGTCTTTTGCTATGTGACACCCAGTGGCATAAAGCAATGGCATTTATCCCGTGTTCACCGGTGTTCCCAGTGACTGGATGTACTATGTCCAGGCCGATCTGGGCTGTGCTCTGCTCGAGGTTCTGATTCAGCCTGTGGGTCGGGCTCAGGTCTGGGTTCTGGGCTGGAGGAACAGCAGCTCCTGCGGGGATCCTCAGGTCATGGTAGGTCACCAGAGCACAGAAACCAGCCCATGGCAGCCAGTCTCACCTTGTCTCTGCTCCTTTTATGACAGCTAACATCCCATTGGCTAAAGGAGGGCACGAGGTCAAGCTGAAGCCAGGGTGTGGCAAAGAGGGGGGTGCAGAGCCTGGCACTGGGCGTGATTCAGAGCCTGGCACAGTCAGTCCTGATTCAACTGTCACAACAGAAAAAGGAGCATAGACTCAAGGAAATTGAGGTTATTTTTCTGGATCTCATAGGAAGTACATTGCATGGGTTAAGGCTACTTCTCTATTCATTATGCTACATTGTCACCACGGCAGCTCTCATGGAAACTTCTGTCAGGTAACCTTCTGTGCACTAACCCCTCATTTTGCCCTAGCTTTGTCTTTCTGTTTCAGGAGGTTTGTCTGTTTTCAAACTGCAGTGTGTGACCAACTCAGCTCTCCACTCATCCCTCTGGGGGAACGCTCTCTCTCTCTCTCTCCAATCAATTCCATACCCCTGTCTCGGATGACATGTCTTTGGGCCTTTGTCTACTCACCTGTAAAGAGATATAGTTGTCTGTCACATGCCGAGAGGTGGCAGCTCCCTACACACAGAGGTATCGCTTTGCTAGCAATTTGCAGGCTGTTTGAGGCCCTCTTGCGTGGTACAGTGCTCGCTGGCCCTCAAGCACTGGGGTGGTGGTGCGGCCAGACACATGAGCCTTGTGTCAGCCGTGTGTTAGAGCAGGGGACTGTCCTGCTCTGAGGGCCCTGGGCTGCTCAGACCCGACATGGAATATTGTGTTATGGGGTGGCCCTGTAAGTGGAGGCTGGCTCCGGGATCGGGAGGGATCATGGGGACCAGGAAACTGGAGGGTATTCCTGAAGGCTGAAGTGGGATTCCTGTCACCAGATTTAGTTAGTTCACTTTAATAAGCATTTCTTGAGCCCAGCAATGTGCCAGGACCTTGGCTGGGCAGTGAGGCTGTAGGACACAGGAGAGCCGCTCCTGCCCGTAGGAAGCTTCGGGGCCATAGGGGCGCTGAGGACATTAAATGAACAGGTGCATTCTTCAAGCGTGGCAAGAACCATGCCAACGAGGGAAGAGTTGTTGAGGGTACTCCAACTTTATTTCTTAAGTTTATTTATTTATCTTGAGAGAGAGAGAGAGAGAGAGAGAGAGAGAGAGAGAAAGAGCAGGGGAGGAGCAGAGAGAGGGACAAAGAGAGAATCCCAAGCAGGCTCTGCATTATCAGTACAGAGTCCCATGAGGGGCTCTAACTCATGAGCCGTGAGATTGTGACCTGAGCTGAAATCAAAAGTCGGACGCTTAATTGGCTGAGCCCCGCAGGTGCCCCAACAGTTGCACTCTTCAAGCGTGGCAAGAACCATGCTGACGAGGGCAAGGTGGTTGGGTATCCTCTGAACAGCTTTTGGGCTTGTCTGAAAGGGGTAAGCAATTTTTTACCTGTCTTGCTGCAAATAACAAATGGCTGTTGTTGCATGGGAACTCGTATCCCCAGCTCTTCGCGTTTCCATAGGGGCAGACGGAAATCCTACTTCCCAGGAAGGAAGGATTTGGGAGGAGCACTGCTGGCAGCTTCCTCCATACCTACAACCCACTGGCCCCTCCACAGGAAGGAGAAGGGATTCTGATCCAATTAGTGAATTTGGGGACCTGAGCGGGGTCCAGAGTTCCTGGTGTTGTAGGGTCTCTGATGAGAACTGGAGCCTGTTTGAGACCCGAGGTTCAAGGAAGTGAGGGGACTTGGCCTCCTTTGTTCTTGGGTGTGGCAGAGACCAGAGGTGCAGCCAGAGCTCTTGAGGCTGAGTCTGCACGAAGGGAAAGCCTGGTGGTGGGGACCAGTTAGTGGCTGTTGTAATGACCGTGGCAAAGGTGGGCATGGAGCAGGCAGAGAGGAGAAGGGCTGAATCAACGGAAGGCCCTAGGGTAATGGATGGGAGTTCCAGAACAATCCAATGGGAGAGAACCTGAGGGAGGAGGAGCAGGTGGTATGCTCAGGCTCTCAACTCCGGGGAATGGGTGGGAGGTCTCTGGCACCTGCTGCCTCAAGAGGGAGCCGCCATCACTCAGGTTTGGATCTGAAGGAGTTGTGACCCCGGGTGTGGGTTCTCCTTGAGCAGCCATGCAAATATCTCACCAGGAGACTCTAGAACACAATTTACCAAGTGGGGACCTTCAGGCTGAATGCAGCCCGGTGTTGTTTAACTGGATTTTAAAAGCTCTGAATTAGGTGGACAAAGAACGACGTGGAAGATGATAAGTAAAAATCTGGATTTCAATGTTTTTCTTTAAAAAGAAAAAAGAATCAGGAACGCTTGGGCCCACCTTCCTTGAACATTCAAAAAACATTTTTTTAATGTTTATTTATTTTTGAGACAGAGAGAGACTAAGTGTGAGTGAGGGAGGGGCAGAGAGAGAGAGAGAGAGAGAGAAAGAGAGAGAGAGGGAGACACAGAATCGGAAGCAGGCTCCAGGCTCTGAGCTGTCAGCACAGAGTCCGATGAGGGACTTGAACTCACAAACTGTGAGATCATGACTTGAGCTGAAGCTGGATGCTTAACTGACTGAGCCACCCAGGTGCCCCACTGTGCCCACCTTCCCAATTGGCAGTCATCTCTTGATGCTTTTTCTCCTGGCACTTGAGCTCCCAGTTTGTTTCCACGGATCTACCTGTTTCACAGACTCACTCAGCCTCCCTCCCAGGTTTCCTGCTTGGGTCCGATGGGCATTTGCGTTCGCTTCTCCTGGAATGTTGGACTTTACCTCTCCTGGAATGTTGGACTTTACCTCTCCTGGGTCACAGATACTTCTGAGATTTTAATTTACGTGAATTTTTTATTTTGCAGAAACATGCACTGTGCAAGTCATATTTTTGCAGACAATTACAGGTGGTTTCCAGACCTCCTAGAGCTGTTTAGAAACCTGGACCTTGGGCTAAAACTTCCTACTTCGAGAAAAAAGGATTGCTCAGTATCTTTGAAACGTGTCCCTTGCAGGGGCACTTTACGCTTTACAAAGTGCACCCCTTGTCCTTGCAAAGTGTGCAGTGCGCCTTCCCCCTCCCCCACCCCGAGCTGATCTGTCCACATACTTCTCATCGTCTTCCCTCTGTGGGAAGCGGGGTAGGAGAATGGGGGTCCAGGGTCTCTGAGCGGCTTAGGCTGAGCTCACAGCCGGGAGTGGGGGGCTGGCCCCAGCTCACCCTCCTATTCTCGGCTCTGGTCTTCGTTTCCTTTCCACTGCCTTCCATTTCCCAGTCAGTTATAAATAGCTCAAAGAAGATTTTATTTCCAGCTTCGAAGTGACATGTGCTGTCAGCAACACCACAAAACATTTCATTGATGTTTTTAAGGGGGTGGGGAAGAGGAAATAAAATTGCTTATTTGCCCAAAGCAATGTTCAGTGAACTGAAATCCATTGACTCCCGTGGGACTCTCTGCTTTTCCCAAGTGAATGGATTTTCAAATTTGGAACACAGGTGGCCTTCAGGCTGAATGGCCGCTGTCTGCCTCTCTGATTAATTCAGCCAATGCCACAGCCCAAGGAGGGTTAGAAGTTGCATCTCCCCCACCACCCCCAGGCTCAGCCTGGGAAAGCCCGGGAAGAGGCGTGGGGGTGGGGGAGGGAAGGCAGTTCCTAACAGCTTTGGGGCCTTGTCTGAAGCCAGGAGGCAATTGTTTTTCTATCTCGCTGCTTCTCAAGGCAGAGGCAAGAGGGAGAGGGCATTTCTTCTCAACAGAAGAGGAAATCATGGCCGAACACTGGCAATCACAGAGAGAAAGGGTTGCGTTAGACATCGGGGTGAGACTGGGGTGCTTTTCAATGATAGCATGGCCAGGAATAGATAGGAACAGGGGAAGGAGGGCCGTGCACAAGCCCAGAAGAGGGAAGGGGAAAGCATCTGTCACTGTTAGCTGAGCCTGCGACACAAAGCCCAGCGCAAAAGGCTGGTAAATGAAGAGATTGTTCAGGCTACCTTAATGGTCTGAGAAGCTTCCTTACCCTCAGCTTCTAGAAACAGCCTAGAGTCATCAAGTGCTTTATGTTCACAGCAATCTCTGAACTGCTTCTCTAGTACCCTTTGAAATGAAAATCGTTGCTATGCGCCTGTTGCACGGATTGAGCAAATTGGATGTGAGAGGCTAAGTCACTTGCTGGAGGCCACACAGCAGGCAGTATGAGGTTGAACCTGGCAGTCTGGCTCCAGAGTCCGTCTCCTTAACACTTTGCCTTATTGACTCTGAGATGACTCAGAGAGAGCATCAGCCTCTGGAGAAAAAGGAAGCAAGAAGATTGGGGGGGTGGGGGAGAGGCAGGAAGAGGCTGTCTGCACAGTACCTAGCTCTGAGTGGGCTCAGGGCACCTGTCTGAGGAAGGGAAATCGTCAAGGGAGTGGAAGGGACCATGAGGCCAAGCTCAGGGCCAACCTTAGCTCCTGTCCTTTGGGACTCTCAGAAGGTGGAGAAATGAGAGCCTTTTTGTGTCCTGACTCTGAAATCTTCGCTGGCAAGTTTGGCCCATTGTCCTGGAATTCGCCACCCAGATCAGGTTTTCTCCCTCTTGGAGAGGCTGACAGGGTAGGAGCAGAGAGAGACCTGGAAGGTAGCGCAGAGAAACAACTATTTCTACCTGGGGCTCCTTCACCCGTTCCGTGAGACATCCTTAGTGTTAAGTCAGGGTTGGAAAGGGAAGGAATGAATTCCAGTTCACCTCTATCATTCGCTGGACATCGTGCACGCATTTCTGCGGGCTTGGCTCATTCACTCCTCTCTGGATCCTATGAGGAAGGTCCACGCTTTCCATTTGCTAAAGGGGGAATCTGAGGTGGTCGTTTTTATTTTTAAAATGTATTTTTATATTTTTATTTATTTCTTTTTATTTCTGAGAGAGCGCGAGTGGGGGAGGGACAGAGAGAGAGGGAGACAGAGGATCTGAAGCAGGCTCTGTGCTGACAGCAGTGAGCCGGATGTGGGGCTCGAACTCACGAACGGCGAGACCATGACCTGAGCCGAAGTCGGACGCTCAACTGAGCCACCCCAGGTGCCCCTGAGGTGGTTTTTATATCCTGATTTGTTTGTATCCTCCCCACTGGAATATGAGCTCCAAACTGGGGGCGACCTTAGTCATCTCATTCCTGGCTATGTTCCACTGAGTGCCCGCTGCTCACCGGCGTTCAGGAACTCTTTGTGGAACGCGTGCATGAAGTAATTGCCTGACACCAGGCGCTGTCATTTGAACCTAGGTCTGTACAGCTGCACAGAGAAGAGTGAGCTGCATGTACTGATTCTTGGGTGTCGTGACGATGAGCCAGCCAGATTCAGGTCCGGGGGCTGAGTGGACCTAACCACGCAGAGAGAGACAGAGAGAGAGACAGAGTGTGAGTGGGCAAGAGAGGGAGACACAGAATCTGAATCTTAAGCCCATACTCGGTGACTCTGCTCATGCAGTTCCCAGCCTCGGAAATACCCTTTCTCCCTGGCTTGCCCCTTTTTCAGGTGTTCTTGCTCTGAGACTGGAGTAGGCTTCTCTCCTATAGCCTGGCTTGACGGGCACTGGTGCCAGGAACGCCCCCCACCCTCACCCCAAGCCCGAGATTTAGACAGGAATAACATAACTCCGTATTCCCAGGATCTGGAATGGGATCTGCTACCTAGAAGGTGCTCAGTACCCATTCCTGGAAGAACTCCCAAGCACCCAGTGAGTGGGGAAGAAAGGATGAAAGGCAGGGATGTAAAGTGCCAGCATTTTCATATGCTAAGAACCTCTAATGTGATTTGTTAAGAAAATTAAGCCTTTGGGGTGTCAAGGGAGGCAGCCCTTTCAGAAACTCCCAAGGTGGCTGAGGTAGGATACCTGCGGATGGCTGGTTTGGCCACATCATTGACAGTGAAGTAAACTTCCTCCTGACAGGTGCTTGATTTAATAAAAAACCCCAAACTCCTATCAGCCTTGACATGCCCAGGGAATAAGACGGCAAATTAGAGAGATGGAAATCCCGCTCTGGTGCAAGCCAAGATTTAAAAGGCCTTGGTAGCCCTTATTTATGGAGTTTAGGTTTTCCTTTAGCCCTTGGGTGGGAATGGGGGGTTGCCGGGGCCCTAAGTACTAATGAATTTTGTGCTGTGTTCTGCCTCCTGGCATGAAGTGCTTAATAAATGTTCCCATCTTTCTGTAGGGAAATCTCTCTCTCCGCTAATTGCTGTCAGCATCCATCAGGATCACCGAGAGAGCAACATCTCAGCCACAGGGCCTTGGGCTTGGGCTCCGTCACCAGAAGACAGTGTCTTTGGGAAGGCTGAGGGACCCAGAAGGGCTGCACCTACTAGGCATCTCCACCAGGAGGCGCCAAGGAGGCGCACAAAGCGGGGAGTCTGGACCGCCAGTGGGCAAACTGTGCCCAGGAGCCCTGAGCAGCCCGTGGGGGTCTGGGCATGGCTGAGCTACAGCCTCCGGGTCCCATCAGCCTCTTAGACCAGCCCCGGTTTATCTCTTTCAGTTCTCAGACCAGCCCTAAATGTTTTGTCAAAGGGGTTCTGCTGACTCAAAAAGAAAGGTTTGAAACACAGTCCAATGTTCACTTTTTACAGGTGAACAGACACAGCCCCGAGGCGGGGCGGGGGGGAAGGGGAAGGGAGGGCAGTGTGCAAGGAGGAGGGCACCTGGGACGTGGGACGTGAACCCGGGTCCCATGATCGTGCAGTCAGTGTTTCCATTCCGTTTGTGTTGTAAATTCCCCACGTCCCAGGTGCTGCCCTCCTACATGGTTCAGCCCCCAGCCTCTGTGCGTAAACCTCTGTCAAGGAGGGAGAGGGATGGGGTAGGAGGGAGCCCCCAAAGGGCCGGCCAGTTCCGGGCCCTGGTTGGGAGCCTCACATGCCTATTTGTTTAGGGAATGTTTGCTGATTGCATGTCAAGTGCTGGGGGAGCAGGACAAAAGGAGACGCAGGTCCTGATCTTAGAGAGTGTGGATTCTGGTGGGGGAAGGGTGAGGAAACAAATTAACAAGTGAACATGGAGATAATTGTTTATTGACGTCTGTTCTTCTGCCTTGTCCACTCACGGGTGACCCCCCCCGGGCCGTGGTCCTGTGTTCCCACCATTTCTGGAACCTCCATTTGGCCACCACATTCTTCTAGATCACATCCATGCATCCATGTTGTCCTAGCACCCAAATGGCATCTGTTCTGAACCTGCTTTTTTTTTTTTTAATGTTTATTTATTTTGAGAGAGAGAGTGAGAGTGTGTGAGTGGGGGAGGGCCAGAGAGAGAATCCCAAGCAGGCTCCGCACTGTCAGCACAGAGCCTGATGCAGGGCTCGAACTCACACACCATGAGATCGTGACCTGAGACGAAATCAAGCGTGAAGCCCTGGACCAACTGAGCCACCGAGGCGGCCCCAAACCTGCTTCTGCATTGCCTTTGCTTCCCCCTGTCTCGGAGGGTGGCAGTCCCCACTCCTGTCACTTCCACTGTGGTCTGGGTCATGGACTGTACTCCTGTCCTCAGATGATTCGTGTTCTAATACCTCCCACCCCTGCCATGTTCACGCTGGCTTGTGTGCTGTCCTTCTGCTCTCCTTCATGGGGTCCCTTCCCTTGTCCTCCTGCTTTCTCACCTGCCATCTCCTCTGTTGCCTACTCCCTTTGGGCTGAAGCCCTAACCCCACCCACGGCAAGTGCCTTGCCGGGTCACCATCAGCCTCCAAGCCAGCAGGACCAGAGTCCCTCCCCTACCTGCCCCTTTCTTTCCTAGTAATGGTCGCATGACTGGTCACTTCTTCCTGAAGCTACTCTGGCCTCACTCACACTCCAGTTCTTCTCCCTCCGTCCCAGGCTGTTTCCACTCCCTCTCCTCTGCTGGGTCCCCTCCCCCGCCCCGGCTCTGCCCGTTGGACCACGCCAGGGGCTCTGTTCTGGGTCCTTGTTCTCTCCTTTCGTGACCTCATCCACTTCCACGGCTTTAAATATCATCTTCATGATCATGACTTCCAAATTTGTATCTCTAGCACTAACATCCCGAAGCCGCATGCTCATACATCCTGCTCCCTGACATCTCCACTTAGATGACTAATGGGCACCTCAGCTCAGTACGGCAAAAAGTCTGACTTTTCCAACCTTAGCTCCAAAGCTGCTCCTCCCTCACTTTTTGCCATTTCGGCGAATGTCACCGTCTTCTCCTGGCTGCGGAAGCCCAGGTCCCGGAATTGTCTTCCGTGCGTCTGAGCTCCGCACCCCGCACCCAGCCCACACCTGAGGCAGGAGGGTGCCCTCCTGAAGAGGGACCCTGAATCTGCCCGCTTCTCTTCATCTCCCTGCTGCCACCAGAGCCCCCAACCCTACCAGCTCCCTTTGCCTCTCCCACCATCCCCCGACTGGTCTCCAAGGAGCCTCTATTCCCCCGACTGGTCTCCAAGGAGCCTCTATCACTTTCTAGGATCTAATCTATTCTGTACGCAGCACCTGAATGCTCTTTAGAAAACATAAATCGGATCTCATCACTCACAAACTGAAGGACTTTCAGCATCTCCAACTGCACCTGCACCAAAACATTCGCTCTGCCTACCAAGTCTCTACGTGAGCTGGCCCCCGCCGGCCTCTGCCTCTGCCTTCATCCCACGTGGCACTGCCTCCTCTCACATTTTGTTCACTGTGGCCTTCGATTTTCCTCCCTCCCTCTCTCCCTTCCTTTCTTCCTCCTCCAAACACAAAGTCCATTGCCACCTGAGAGCCTGTGTTAGTTTTCCATTGCCATGTAGCAGATTGTCACAAACTTATCGTCATCACGGTGGCTCCGTGGCGTTGGCTCCCTTCGTCCCCTCCTTCCCAATTTGTCCTGGGGAATCAGCCATCTTGGGGGTGTCAGGTGGGGACAGGACAGCCTAACAAAGGAGACTGGGAGGGAGCCAAAGAAAGCCATCCAGAATCTTTGTGCTGCCCAACATCTTCAGCAAAAATAGGATCCTGCCACTGATCCGGGGCTGGAAGTCACAGGCTGCGGAGGACAAAGGGAGAAATATACATGTTACAGAAGGATAATAGCGCCGATCTGAAAGCCCCACAGTGCAGGGGAGTCACTCTTACCCTGTAATTGTCACCAGCCAGTGTCAGCCCCGGGGCAGGGAGTCACTTTGGAGGGCCTGACAGGAGGAGGGCTGTCACATCCGCAGGGATCCTTGCACACGGGTCAGTCTGGAAATGGTGACAGGGCCAATTCTGCCACTGGCGCAGCTCCGTGCCAGTGGCTGGCAGGGGCAATGGCATGGGGAAGAGGCGGGAGGGAGACCAGCCTGCCTGTGCCTTCTGGGGTCCTGCAGGGTGATGGGAGTGCCACCTAACTCTCAGCACCCGCCGTGCTGGGCGATGCGCGACTCTCTGATGTGACCAGCTCCTGCTGGCCACCTGCCTGGTTGACACTTCTCCTCCCCTGTCCTTGGATAAGCCTGGCGGGTTCTTCTAGCCTTGACTCAGATAATGCAGCCTCCAGAAAGCTTTCCTCTTCCTCGCCAGCCTAGAAGTGCCTCTCTGTGCTCACATTTCCAGAACTTCCTTCTCTCTTATGACAGCGTAATTTGCTGCTTAGGCTTTCTGAGCTCTTGGAGGTCTTTCTTTTTCCATTGCACCAACACCAAGCCCACTGCTTGGCAATTAGCAAGCACCACTTTGTGCTGATGTAATGAATGTCCGACCCAGTTCTCATGGTGAGCCTGACAGACAGCCTGTGAAATAAACATTGTAAACTTCACGTTTCCAACGAGGAACGGACATGGCAGCAGTAACATAACTTGCCCAAGGGCATGATGCTGATGAATCACAGAGCTTGGCTTTGAACCTTTATTATGATAGTTTCAATTTACTGAGCACCTACTATGTGTCAGGCACTGTACTTGGTTCTTCACATGGACCATCTCTTAGCCACCTTCACATTAATCCTGGAAGTTATGTATGACTCTCATGGTGTGGATGGAAGATTTGGGAATCGGGGAGGGTTATCACTTTCCCAAGATTATTATAGTGTAGTGATGAGAGGGGTCAGGATCCCACACCCATACACATTTTACTGTACATACCTGCTCCCAGTCTACTAACAGAGGGCAAGGTGGATAGAAAAAGGGAACAGTAGAAGATGTGGGTGATGAGTTCACAGTATGACAGCTGAGTGTCCTGTGACATGAAGAAACAGAGCATCAAATAATCATTGCTGACAATGACTTGACTGTACCTTAACCAATCATGGAAAATCATAAAGGACGCATTCCTCAAGGCGGTTGGGTGGCCTCCACAAGAATAATGGAGATTGAGAGAAGCAAAATTGGTCCGTGTGTAGGGCTGAGACATCATCTCTTGGGAGTGAGTGTGAATGCCATTTTGCTGTCGTTTCTTGTGGACTTTCTCTGCTGGAGTTTGGGCTACCAAGGGCAGTGTCTTCATTGTTTATCCCCAGCAGCTAGCACACGAATGACCCATAGCAGACACTCAATAAATAAGGGTTAGGGACACAAACGCACAATTAGCCACAATCCTCTGGTCACTAAAGAGGTATCCTTTGGTCTGTCACCAAAATATTTTATTGGGTTTTTCCAAGTGGAGGCGAACTGCTTTTGACCTCTGGCAAACCATTCTATATTTGGTGTCGTTTTCCCGTGCTTTGGTGCTCAAGCAGCTTAAAAAAAGAGAGCTTTATGGAGGCATAATTGACATTAGTAAACAGCACATATTGAAAGCATACAATCTGATAAGTTTTGACATATGTATACACTGTGAAACTATCATCACCATCAATATAGCAAGCATATTAATCACCCCAAACGCCTCCTTCTGCCCCTTTGTAACTTTTCTCTCCTGTTCCTTCCTGTCATCTTTCCCCTGTCAACCACGGATTTGCTGTTACCATACATTAGTTTGCATTTTCTCAGTTTTTACGTAGACAGATCATACAGTCTGTACTCTCTCTTACCCATCTTCCTTCATGTCGCAGACTTGCTTTGTTTGAGATTTCACCCGTGCTGGTGAGTGTGTCAACAGTTCATTCTTGTTCATGTCTGGGTGATATTTCATTGTGTGAATGTAC
The DNA here is from genome assembly GCA_028646485.1 of Cryptoprocta ferox. NCBI lineage: Eukaryota > Metazoa > Chordata > Mammalia > Carnivora > Eupleridae > Cryptoprocta > Cryptoprocta ferox. Next base: position 7,018,341 of record CM053569.1, on the reverse strand, counting down.
TATGATTCATTTGCCCATTCAACTGCTGATGAACATTTGGGTTGTTCCGGTTTTCAGTTGTACAGGTCAAGCTGTGTAACATCTACACACAAGTCCTTGTATGAACATACGCTGTCCTCTGTGTTGGGTAAATACCTAAGAGTGGAATGGTTGGGTCACATGGTGGGCATATGTTTAACTTTTTAAAAAAGACTTGTTTCCCAAAGTGCTTGTGCCATTTTACAGACTCACTAGCAGTGTGCAAAAGTTCCACTCCTCCACATCGTCACCAACCCCAGAATGGTCGATTTTCACAATATTCTCCATTGGAATAGAAATGTAGGAAATCTCATTTACATTTCCCTACTGACTAGTGCCATTGGCCATCTTGTGACTGAGAGGGTAGCTAGTATGAGGGACATGCCATCAGAATGAAGAGGGCATGTTGGAAAGAGGGGGAGATCTTGGGGTCTTTGAGGGAGTCATTGAACTGTGACTCAAACAGGTCTGGAAAACCTGTGTTGAGACTTTGGTGATCTGGATGGATACACTTCCTTGTTGACTATCCTGTTGTGAGTCTGTTCCTTGCAGCAGAAAGTACTGTCACGGGTTCGCTGGGTGGACCCAGCCTCACACTCCACACCTGGAAATCGTGGAAGCAGCCTAGCCTTCAGTCTCCCTGGTGAAATGGTCATCCTGAGGAATGCCAATTTTTTTTATGTGTATTTATTTTTGAGAGAGCGCAAACCGAGGAGGGGCAAAGATAGGGAGACAGAGGATCTGAAGCAGGCTCTGAGCAATCAGCACAGAGCCCGATGTGAGGCTCGAACTCACCAACCGCGAGGTCATGATCTGAGCTGAAGTCAGGCGCTTAACGGACTGAGTCACCCAGGCGCCCCTACAATGAGCACCAAAACTGAGATTCTGGTAGCTCTCTACCGCCCCCTCCTGTACATTCTGCCACTATGTCTTCACTCTGCCAAATCGTGGCATTATCTTTGTTTTATAGATGAAGAAACTGGTATTTCATTCACATCAAGGTATAACAGCTTTGAGGCAACAGCTTCCCGGTCTGACCCTGACTGGGGTGTTTTGTTGGAGCCACAGTCAAAGCTCTGGTAGAGAAATTTCCCACATGAGCCTGCAGGGGAAGTGGAATTTGAGGGAAATTAGGATTATTTGTGAGACCTTGAGAACAATTATCGAGGACATTGTGTACTATGCTGTAAAGATGGTCTCGGGGCCAGGAATCATGGGGGATTTTTCCAGCTCCTTCCAGACTCTGTGGAGAATGTTTTTTTTTGTTGTTGTTGTTTTTTGTAATGATTGAGGATGTGTGTAATTTCACAGAAAGCCTGAGGATCTGGATCGGAAAAGATGTTGCCTCTGATTTGGGGAGAGACGGTCCAGTCTGACCATCCCTCCTTTGCGAGGTTATTTCTAGCGCCCATGAAGGGGCTTCGGGGCAAGGGGGTCCCTTGGGTCAGGTTCCCCAGTTGCAGACCTTGAATCAAGGACTCGTGTGCAGGTGATTTCTTAAGAAAATGCTCCCAGGAGAAGCCAGTTAGGGAGTCAGGAGGCAAGCCCGCCTGGGAAGGGAAGGAGCCAAGTGAAGGCATGATTTCAGCAAAGTCCTGAGGAGGGCACTGCAGCCTGATCCCTGGTGCAACTCTGAGAGGGAGGGTGGCTGTTCTGGAGGGCTCTAACCTGAGCACCCGTCCTGGCCGAGGGCCACCTGCGGGGAGGCACGCACTCAAGCACTTCCTGCTGTCCTTGCGCCCTGGGTAACATTCTCCAGCACACTGAGCAGGGGCCTCGGTGAAAAGTTTCAGGTTTGAGGTTGAAATCAAAAAGCACAAGAATCCAGGGAAGGGGGAGGGAGCACCGGAAGGAGATCTGGGAGGACTCCCTGGGGGGTGGTCAGAGAACCACAGAGAGATGTGCCCCGCTCCCCTTGCAGGTGTGAGGTGACAATGAATTCAAGGAGAGCTGCACCTGCAGGTTTAGGTCAGTGTCTGAGCCTTGGCTCTCTCACTCAGGAATAGACCTTGGGCCAAGTCATTAATCTGAGCCTCAGTCCATTATCTGTAAAATGGGGACAGACACATTCACCCGCTGGGGCTGCTGTGAGTATTAAGTCAGATTAAGAGCTGTACAAGCCATTGTTTAAATGTTAGGTATCAATGTGTTCCAGACAAAAGAAATCCTTCCTGTGATGTTTGTGACCATTTCTGGGGGGAACGTCTGGGTGATGGGGCGTGTTCTGAATTGGGGGAGACCCAGGGAAGTGTGGGGTATGGGAGAAAGGAAATATAGACACTGGCTCAGGTCACGTGGCCAGATGAGCTGGGGTTGGGTGTGGAGCTCAAGTCCCTTTTTAAGTCTGTGCTTTTTTGTGACAAGGGGGGACTCGGGTCTGCGCTGAGCCCGGACGGCTGTCAGCACCCTGTTGAGCCAGAGAAGACCATGATCCCAGGAGTCCTGTTCTTGTCGACATCTGATGTGTCCTTAGGCCCAATCAAAGTGGGGGAAAAAAATCACCGTTCAGGGCAAAGAGAGAAGGCCTGGATGGGACACAGTGAGTGTGACAGATGACTTTGCCCGGGTCTCATCTGTAAAGCACACCCCTTCTCGAGAAGGCTGTGAGTTCTGAGGTGAGGATTCCCCAGGGTCCACCCAGGGTCTGCTGGCTGTGGGCATCTGACCTTTGCAGGGAGCCCATCAGTCAGTGCAGGATACCCCCACCCGGGCCGCCCTGCCCCGGGCCAGTGTCCTGCGGCTGGTGCGTGTGAGAGGCAGAGCCCGTGCTGCCCTGGCCGAAGGAGCTGAACACCAGCAGGGGGCCAGGGAAGGACCGGAAGAGGCCGAGCTCAGCATCCGGAGGACTCTGGGCCCTGTGAGGTCTGTGTGCAGGCCCTGACGCCCAGGGGCAGGGCTGAGCGCATCAGGAGAGCCCCAGGAGGAAGAATTAGGGCCTTTCTATGCTCTCATTACTTGAGACCCAGCAGGTGCCTTTGCCCTTCAGGGAACATTCCCTCCACACAGAGAAGGAAAAGGGATTTTAAGGGCCAAGGGAGAGCTACCACCACTGAGTGAGGCTGGTGCCAATGTATCTATTTTTTCAGGACAGGTTTTCTCCCCCTCCTCGAAGGGAACCAGCTGTGACATATAAAACAGAAAGTGAGTTTACGTGGATGCACGGGAAAGCTTTGCAGAGGGGCAGGGAAAGAAGAGATGGAGACGGAGGAGGGGGAGGGAAGCGGACAGAGAGAGCGGCAGAGAGCAGATGGCCAGGAGCTGGATGGCAATGCTCGTCTGGGGGGTTGGCGGTCAGCGTGGGGAGGCTAGGGTCTCAGCCAGGTAAGCCCAGCCCAGGGCGACTTCAGGGCTTGGACCCTCAATTTAGTTTGAAGGGAGGGGTCCAGAAGACCCCAGGAGAATATTGCCAAGGGCAACTTCACAACAAGACCAAAGTTGATTCGTAAATTTAATTTCCTGAGTGGTTTGGCACATGTCACATACAGCATTATTTTGTAGAGGCACGCCCTGTTCTCTGTGCATCAGCTGAGAGAGAGCAGGTTAGAGGCTGGTGTCACATGTGAGAAGACACCCAGGCTATGGACCTGGCCTGAAGCTCGGGGCGACCGAGTCTGGGCAACCTTGGACTAGCTGCTTAGTTTCTCTCAATCTGGTTTATCCGAAACACCAGGCATCATAAAGAGACCCCCTTGGGGTGTTGCTATGAGAAGTGAGATCTCTGATTGGGTCCACCGGCTCCCTGAGAGGGGATAATTCCTCCTTGGGGTCTTGTGGGTTCTGTCCTTATTGTCCCCAGCCCAGGGGGAAACATGAGACAGAGCAAACCAGAGGCCAGGGCTGAAACACTAAGGTGCCATACAATGTGTGACTTCTCTTGTCTCTGTGGTTGGGGTTCTGATACCCCGAAACCAGAGGTCGAAAGACAAAGTACAGCTCAGGGGCTTTAGGCAAACCCTGTGTAAGTTTGAAAATAATTTCTAGCAGCCGTTAAACTGATCTGGGGATATGGCTTCTAATTGAGGCCAAAGCCGGGCTTCCTACTCCTTTCCCCTAGACTGAAGAAAACAGGCCTTCAGAGGAACTGAGCCCCGACTTGTCTGCCCACTGTGGGGGGGGGGGTGGGCAGGCAGAGAACCCACTGAGGGCGGCCACCTCGGGGAAGGGGGCCTGCTCATAGGCCCCCTTGCTGGCTGCCATCACTTGGCTCCCTCAGTGTTCAGGCAAAGGGTTAGGGGTTGGGGTCTAAATCATCTTCTTCTCCAGAAGCTCTTGGGTCCTTAGGCCAATAGTCCCCTGTCCCTGGAGGACGATGGCAGCTTTTGTTAAGGTAAAAGTCCCCTGTGTCCCCTTCCCCTGAATGTGGTTCCTACTTGCTCTACATGCATGTAATTCAAACGGCCACTGAAGTGGTTTGTCCAAGTTTGTTGCATTCACTGTAAAAATAGAAAAAAGCAGCAGACAACTTTCAAACACTAGCAGCTTCTAACATTTCACTTAAAGACAGAAATGCTGCCCTGGGCTGCCCAGGGTCTGCAAGACTTCAGCCAGGAGGGGCCAGAGGAGGCTCTGGGGGACAGAGAACGTTCCCCGAGGTCCGTCTCCTCTGTGGCGATTCTCAGATGTGTAAACGCTCGCTTTTGTCCAGAATGGAGGGTGAGTACAGGCTTTGGTGATGAGGGCAGGGAGATGGGGGGAGAAGGACCTGGTAGCAGTCCGAGACCCCTGTATATTCAGCCTGACTGACTGACCCACCGGGATCCACTCACCCCCAAAGCCCGAGCCAGCCCTGCACATCCGGCCACAGGGGCCAGTGAACTCCCTTTCTGTCCACCTCCCTTGGGTTGAGTGCACATTCTGTGCAACTGGAATTGTTCGAATCATTTATTTAATGTTTATTTTTATTTATTTTTGAGAGAGAGAGCATGAGCAGGGGAAGGGACAGAGAGAGAGGGAGACACAGAATCCAAAGCAGGCTCCAGGCTCCGAGCTGTCAGCACACAGCCCGATGTGGGGCTCGAACCCACAAATCCGTGAGATCATGACCTGAGCTGAAGCTGGACGCTTGACCGACTGAGCCACCCAGGCGCCCCTGTTCTAATCATTTAGAAACGAAGGGAGAGACCAGGGAGGGTGTGAGATGGCTCCGCGGTAGGGGGTGCCTGCCTTCGGATGCAAACAGCATACAATTCTAGTACCGTGGAGTTCATCTCCAATCTCCCTGAGTCCCAGCAGGGGCTCCTGGGGAAGCCAGTGTGATCGTAGAGCCTCAGTTTCCTCTTTTGTGCAGTGCAGGAAACACCCGTAGTGCCGAGGGTCCGATGAAATGACACGTGTGAGCGTGCCGTGTGCACGTGCCATCACTAACCCAGCGGGCTCCGCAATTTCCTTCTCTGTGATACCTGTTGTTTTCCAGCTTGTTTTCTCCCGTAGTAATAATGGTGCTTACACCTTGCACATGGGAGTTTTACTCACCTCAGGACGCTACCGTATGCAGTGACTTGTTTTCTTTCAATGCATTTTCTTTTGGATTCGGGTGGCTCCCTTGCTGAGGGGAAGTAGGCGGGGAGGCGTGGACCTGACATTTAAAATCATCTGTCCTTGTCCAGGCTTGGGGCACCCCTGAGCTCCTTTAATTGTCTCAACAACCTTGTAAGACTGGGACTGCCGTTTCCGTCTCTAGATGGGCTTTCTGTGAGGTTCGCTGCCTTGGGTCCTGCAGCTGGGGGAGGAGGGTGGAGCCTGGATTCAAACCCAGACTGGGATGGTAGCCAAGCCCACCTGCCCTGGGAGCCTCCGGGCTTCACCCTAGGGGAGCTTCCGGCTCCTGGGGGGAGGGGGTCCTGCATCAGGAGAGTTCTCTCTTCAGCCCCACTGGGGCCCCTCCCCGGTGCCTCTGATGTGGGGTTTGCATCCCTCCTCCTCCTCCTCCTTCCTCCTCCTCCTCCCTCCTCCTCCTTCTCCTTCTCCTCCTCCTCCTCCTCCTCCTCCTCCTCCACCTGTGTCTCCTGTGTGCCTTCCCAGAGGCGGTGGGAACGGCCCGGCTCTGGCAAATTCAGACTTTCTTTTCTGAGCTTAGACACTGGCAAATCCACCTCCTCTTCCTCCCACCTCTCAGGAAGCCTGCTCAAAAGCAGTTGAGTTGACAAGTCAGAAGAGAAGAGGAGTCAGGCGGCAGCCAAGCTTCTCTGGCAGGTCCCGAGGGGCCCGTGGCAGCACTCTTTCTACACCTGTAAGAACACCACATACTCTCCAATGGGTTTTTTTTGTTTTGTTTTGTTTTATTTTGTTTCTTAAGAGAGGCTTTAAACAAGCCCCCACACATCCTCTTCTTAAATGGAATAAAATTATAAATGGGTAAACTTCCCTTGGGGGACATGTTGGTGGCGTCTCTTCTGTACTAAGCGTATCAGGACCGTTTTTCTAGGTTGGGAACCGGCCTCCACCATATATAGATATACGCACAGAGATATTTTCATATTTTATATACATGTACAATAGCACTTGACTACACACTGGGCACCGGGAAGATATTGGGGAAACGAAACAGAGTAAGATCCAGTTCCTGCCTTTAAGTGGCTCCCAGCTCCTGGGGCTGTGGGATGAGAGACAAGAAGGTAAGTGGGAGCTGCTAGTGAAGAAAGTCCTGGGGGTCAGTACAGGGCACTGTGGGAGCACAGAGGACGGGTGAGGGTGTCCCCTTGTCCTAGAAGGGAGCCTGGGGAAGTGGCGTCTCAACAGCAAGAGCATGAGAAGCAGGACACAGGAAGGTGCAGGGCTTGGGGGAGGAGGAAGGAGGGTTATTGTGGAAAAGGCAGCCTGTCCAAAGCTCAGAGACAAGAAACACATTGCTCGGGGGAGACCTGGAAATACCCTGGTTAGTTCTCAATGTATCACTCTGTCTAAATAGGGGTGATACTGATTCTGGGAACTTGGTGGTGACGTGTGTAGGGAAGGCAATGGGATGATACTGTCAGCCAGCAACTTTATGGCATTTGGAAATTTACAAATGCTTTTGCTGCTAATACCCCACGGGGGTCTCCCAACTGTCCAGTGAGGGGTGTGTGTGTGTGTGTGTGTGTGTCTGATTTTGCTTTAGGTCCAGCTTTACACCTGGGAAACCCAAGGCTTAGAAGAGCGCCGTGTCCTTTCTGAGCTTAAAAGCGGGCTGCCTCACACTTTATATTGGTTTTTAATTGCTGCATAACAAATTAGCACACATTTAGCAGCTGTAAACAACACACTTTTTTTTAATCCCATAGTTTCCGGTGACCCGGGAGGCTGGGGCACAGCTTAGCCGGGTTCTCTGCTTCAGGATCTCACCGAGCCGCAGTCCATGGGTTGACTGGGCTGCATTCTCATCTGAAGGTCTGGCTGGAGAAAGATCTACTTCCAAGCTCTCTGAGTTGTTGATAGAGTTCATTTTCTTGAAATGGCAGGAGTCATAGCTGGTGGCTGGTTTGAAGTCAGTAAGGAGAAAAACACCCTAGAAGGGACTCTGCTGGCAAGACAGAGTTCTATGTGATGTGACACGGTCACTGTGACATCCATCCCCTCTGCCATGTTTCCCTGGAGGTGCTGCCCGTATTCAATGGGGAGGATATTACACAAAGGCTTGAGCATGAGGACGTGGGAATGGTGGGGCTTCCTTGAAATCTGTCCTCCACACACTTGTAACCTTTGCCAGCCTGTGCTCCCTCCCCTGGTTCTCTGTGGCAAGTCCCACCAGCCCTCTGAACTGCAGCTCAGATTCGTCCCGTTTCCCCTGGGAGGGCCTCCTGGAATGCCTCTTGCTCCTCCCATGAGCTGCTGCTCTCCTCTCCCTGCCTGGACCACAGCGGCCACTGTGAGGTATCGAACCCTCACTGCTGACTTGCAAGTCTCTCTCCCTCCAGGTGGGAACCAGAACTCCTCACTTTCGCATCCTCAGTGCCTGATGCATCGCAGATGCTCAGCCAGTATTTATAAGTAATCAGATTGATGAATGAAGGGATTTGCTTCGAGTCCCAAGTCTATTCAGGAACTTGAGGCCAATTCCAGGCCTCATTCCACCTACCTCTCCATTTTCTCAATAACCCCAACTGAAACCAAATTAGCATTGTGCAAACTCCTGTTAGAACCAATTCGATTTAAAGGACCAGCTCCTCCTGGGACAGATGGATGGTAACACACAACATTTTAACCAGGGCTGCTGATTCTCGTCCTCAGGCACATGTATACCGCGTGCCAGCTCTGTCAGACCTTACTGGGGACGGGGACATCAACAGGATCGCCATTGTACCCACGCACGGTTCCCGGGGCCGTGATGGAAGCAGAGAGCTGAGATCGTAAATATAAAATGGAGTAACAACAGCACCGACAGAGGTATGTATGTGCAGTAAGCTTTTGGGAACTAAGAGGATAAATACATCACGTGGGGTGGGGGGGAGGGTCCTCAAAGTGTGCACAGAAAGTCACTAGGAGGTAGTAGGCAAGGAGAGAAGGAAGAACATTCTTTTTTTCTTTAATGTTTTTTATTTATTTTTGAGAGACAGAGAGAGACAGTATGAGCAGGGGAGGGTCAGAGAGAGAGGGAGACACAGAATCCGAAGACAAGCTCCAGGCTCTGAGCTGCCAGCACAGAGCCCGACGCGGGGCTCGAACCCACGAACCGTGAGATCATGACCTGAGCCGAAGTCGGACACTTAACTGACTGAGCCACCCAGGGACCCCAAGAACATTCTTTTTTCAAAAAAATTTTTTAAAAATGTTTATTTAGTTTTGAGAGAGCATGAGCGGGGGACGGGCAGAGAGAGAGGGAGACACAGAATCCAAAGTAGGCTCCGGGCTCTGAGTTGTCAGCATAGAACCTGATTCAGGGCTCAAACTCATAAACCACAAGACCATGACCTGAGCCAAAGTCAGACGCTTAACCGACTGAGCCCCCCAGGGACCCCAAGCATACTCTTCACAGAGAGGAGCCTGAGAAAAGCCTGCAGAGAACGCCAGGGTGATGCGCTAGGTTGCGTTATGAGCAGCGCACAGTGCATTTGAGACCAGGGCCAGGAAGGACACGTAAAGGCCCCTCTCTCCTGTCTCCTCTCTGGTGCTCCTGTTTCTAGAGCATCTTCCTCTCCTCAAGGGCTCTTCCCTCTGCTTGTTCTCTGGAATCTGCTTCTCACAACTTCACTCTGCTGTGTTTCCTATTTCTTCCTCATTGTCAGCCTGTGCCTGTGCTCTGTTCTCAGGGACTCCTGCTCACCATCCCCGGCAGCCTCAGCCCCCATCACTCTCCGGGGCCTCTCGTGATCAGGCCAGCCGTGACCTCACAGTGTGAGGATTGCTGAACACTCACGGGGCCTTGTCTCCCATGACTGCTCGTCAGGCTGTGGGGTCCCTTGGCCCTGCTTCCTCACACCACACTCCTGGTTGTTGGCCCACATCTCCAGCCGCTCGCCACTGCCTCCTCTGTTGTGGGCCTCCCACTGCTCATAGGAATCCTTCAGGATTTTGTCTTCTGCCATCTTCTCTTCATCTGAGAAAGAGGGAAAGGGTGCAGGTGCAAAGGCCCTGAGGTGCCAAGGATCTTGTTGCGTTTGATGAGTTAGAAAAGGCCTGTGTGGCAAGTGCTTAGCTGATGAAAAGGACTCTCCTAGCTGATGTTGGAGATGCGGACAGAACCCAGGCCATGAAGGGCCTTGTAGGTCATTCATAAGAGTGACATTTATTTGGTATAACCAGAAGTCTTTGAAGAGCAAGAAGTGGTAATGACATGAATTTCTGTATATTTAAAAGATTCCCTGGGTTCTTCTGAGGAAACTAGACAGGAGAAGAACAAGAGTGGAGACAGAAAGAAGATGGTATATTTTACAGGTAGACATGACAGTATTTGCTGATGAATTAAAGGTGGGGAGAGTCAACAGAGAGCCTCTTTTCTTTTTTATGTTTATTTACATATTTTGAGAGAGAGAGAGAGAGAGAATGCAAGTAGGGGAGGGGCAGAGAGAGAGAGGGAGAGAGAGCATCCCATGAGGCTCCTCACTGCCAGTGCAGAGCGCAGTGTGGGGCTCGAACTCATGGCTCTAACTCACGAACTGTGAGATCATGAGCTGGACCACAGTCAAGAGTCAGACGCTTAACCGGCTGAGCCACCCAAGTGCCCCTCCACAGAGAGGCTCTTATGTCTTATGTCAGGAGAAAGTCTTTCCTAACTGGGGACGTGGTAGGGGGGTAGAGATGGATTTCTAGTCACTCCTTATATTCTGGAAGGATCACAAAGTGTTCTACCAAGACTCAGATTGGCTAAGGTTTGAGACTTTGTCTTCCCGGTTTATGTCGATGTGTGTCAGGTCACCAGGCATGAGGGAAGAGCCCGTCTTCCTCAGTATCAATTGTTGTAGTTGGGGTTCATATGATTGCAAACACACACATCACTTGCTGTGACCACTTACTATGTTCTAAGTACTTTTATACATATTAACTCACATGTGTAATCTTCATAACAACCCTCTGAGGTAGGCACCATTTTTGTCTCGATTTTTCAGGTGGGGACCCTGAGCTACACAGAGGTAAGTAAGTAGCCCAAGTTAGTAAGAGATGGATCTGGAAATTAATTTGGACCCATGAGGACAGGCATTGCACCCATTTTGCCCACCATGTTCCCCAGGAGCTAGAATGTATGGTGCATAACAGGAACTCAGCACCTATCTGGGAACAGATTGAAGACCAAGGCAAAATCGGAGAAGATTTAGGGCTGACGGATGTAGGGCATGGAGGCGTTGGAGGGGTCAAGTCAAGGTAACTTCTTACTTTCTCCCTTGGTGATTACGGTGTTTGTAGGGCCACCGATTGAATTGGGTGTTAGGAGGAAGAACAAATCTGAGCAGCAGGTAAGGAATTTACTCTTAGACACTTGGATTTAAAGGTGTCTGCAGACCACCTGTGTGGCAATGCTCAGCAAATTATTGAGGAAATAAAGAAAAATGAGATACATCGTCTTCCTTCCGGACACTCAGAGAAGTACTGGAGACACGATCACAAGTCAGCGATGCGAGGATGTTGGGGGGAGAAGAGGAGGAAAGTGAGGACAAGCAGAGCGAGCCTCACCCCATGTGTAATCCTTTGTCATCCTCCCCTGGAACTTCTTCACAGTGTCCCGCAGGAAGTGGAGCCATTGATCAGGTCCCCGGGGGCCTATTCTGGTCTTGACACTTAAGCGGTGGGGTGTCGGGAATTGAATCTATTCTGGATGATAGTTCTTCCCTGATTGTTCTCCCGATGAGGTGATGTTTCAGCTCTCTGTCATACGGATCTCCTTAGGCTCTGAATAGTCTCCCTATAATAACCTGCTTTCCTTAATCCCCTTAAAAGGCTGTGCGTCTAGCGCCTGGCTGATGTCGCCGTGATTTGGTAGTCAGTGTACAATGAGAGTGGATGTGAAGGGGGGAGGCAAGATATCTACCAAGACGCAGATGGAAATGGTCTTTGAAGGATGCCTGGGTGGGTGACATTTGTCATAAGAGATCAGACCTCCAGGGACAAGCGAGGCCTCGGAGGATAAACACGTCTGAAATTAGGGCGAGGATTGCATGTGTGATTCCTCCTGCCATCCTTTCTGAATGTGTTCCCTTCCATCCTTATCAAAGGAGGTGGGTTTTTAGGGCAGGAGGTTTGGAAATGGGGAGGGGGCTCGAAGTAGTTAAAATGGGTGCCCCGGTGGGCACGGACGGCTCTAGAAGCTCTATTTCTGCCTCCGTGTTGGTTCCTTGCCTCTGGGAAGATCACAAATTCTCCCCGATTGCGGCAGGCCTGATGAGTATTTATCTTTATGTATCACCCTGGCAACCCTGGGGACATCATCTGATAAGTGGGGATAACATTTCCACTAATGCACAGGGTTCCAGTTTCCGCCACACGGCAACCCTGTGGGGTGAACTGCTATTTATCCAATTTTATTGATTTAGAGATTGGATGCTCAGGGTTGACAAGACCTCCCAGATCACACAGCCGGTAGGGGCACAATCAGAGCTGGCTCCCAGATTTCTTGATTCCTGGTCCAAAGCCTGTTTCTGCCACACCGTAGTGCTTTGGGGTCTGCCCCCTGACACAGCCCTCCATCCCCCCTGCATCCTCATTTTCTCTTTCCTTTACCTCCAGGGCTTATTTCTTACCTGAGCGGGCAGGTCAAGTGTCTGATATTCAGTGTGGCGCTTCAACGACACACGAAGCCCTCCTCTGTGCCCACACAAAAAGTGGCCTGACATGTGTGGGCGGGTCTCATTAACACTGCAGGACGACTGGGACACAAACACACATCCGCACCGTGCCCGGAGAGCCCGGTGGAAAGGAGAAAAGAAAGAATGCTGGAAGGGAAGTCAGCAGACAGGATCCGGGCTTGTTTCCTCGCCGCTTCTAACTGTATTTGTAAGCCACGCAATCTCCCCGGGGCTCAGTGTCCTTGTCTGTCAATTAGGAAAGCCGCCCTGCCCGTGGTCCAGGCATGTGAAAGAGCCGGGTAATGTGTCAGGCTCGATACAACTCTAAAGCCGTGCTGTAATTATCCGAGAGGCCCTGGAACCTGGAGCCTGATATATAATTGCTTCTCTCCACATGGGAAATATGATGAGACACTTGCTCACTTCTTTCCCCCACAAGGGAATAGCAGTTATCTAGGGGGCATTTGGTTTGGTTTTTAATCATGCACAGGTGTAAGATTCCGGCGGAATAGAGGCTCTTCGGTCGCCCCTTTACAATCTCTGCAAGTAGAGACAGAGATAAGATTATTTACACCCCCTTCCATTATTCACAGCCTCCTGGAATGTAGCATTAAATAATTCAGAGACCGTACAAGCTTGAGGATTGATGGCGAAGCTGATAGTTCTTACCAACACGGCAGGCAGCAGCTGCAGAAAAGTCCAGATTCTGCCTCGGATGCACGTGGGAACAATGGCTGGATACCCAACACTCGTCAGGGCCTTGGAGGAGGGCCTTCCTTCTGGTCTAAAAATGACTCTCGGGGGGCACCTGGGGGGCTCAGTCGGTTAAGCATCCGACTTCGGCTCAGGTCATGATCTCGTGGTTCGTGGGTTCAAGCCCTGCGTCGGGCTCTGTGCTGACAGCTCAGAGCCTGGAGCCTGCTTCAGATTCTGTGTCTCCCTCGCTCTCTGTCCTTCCCCTGCTCACACTGTCTCTCTCTGTTTCTCAAAAAAGGAATAAATGTCAAAAAAAAATGAAAAATGACTCTCGATCACAGGGGTGGGAGCCCGGTCTCTGGGTAGGAAACTGTCTATCCTCTGGCTACCTTCTAATCTAATCTACCTTCGTGAAGGCCACTCCACCCAACATGGTTACAGACCCACGGGAGGTGTCTGATGACCCAAAAACATGAATGCTCTTGATTTCTTAGTGTATTGTTGCCTATACTATAACACATATGGGACAGAGCCATTGGGAGTTGGAGGACCTGTGTTCTAATTTGTCCACTTATTAGCCTCATTGGACATGGAAATGTCAAGGGAGGAGAGGAGAGAAGCTGCAGACAGAATCCAGGGAAGAAGCAGAGCGCTAGAGGGATGGGAAGAGGGGGATTTCTGGGGACGAAAGTGCAGTGTGGCATCTGAGGAGGGAGAGTCCCCGGACTGTGGGTGTGACAGTGAGGAGGTTGTTCACGCTTATCCCTGGTCTTGTGAGTCCAGCCTTCTTTCTCATCAGTCCACCGACACAGACACGCGGGCAGCCCGTTGGAGCCCGACACTTACCTGTCTGGCCTTTAACTCCCTGCATTTGGCTCCTGGGCCCTGGAGTCCTTGGTCCATGTTCTGGCTCTGGAATCTTCTCCTGACCACTCCCTCCCCTCCCCCCCACTGGGCAAGCTGTCCAGACCCTCCTCTGGCTCACAGAGCACTGTCCTCCTTCCTGCTTGACTCCGAATCTGCTCTGGCTTTCAGAGCTGCCCGTAAGTCTGAACAAGAGGGCCTGCTTCTCCGTCACTCTAGCAGCCCTGTGCACGGCCAGGATGGCTCCTTATTTCAGGGGTCACATGGCCATCACTGAAGGGAAATTTAGGTGAATCCTGAGTTAAAATGCTATGTTTTAAATAAGTAGGAGTTTAATAGCATTTAAAAAATTTTTTATGTATTTTGAGAGAGAGAGTATGTGAGCATGAGAGCATGCAGGGGAAGGGCAGAGAGAGGGAAAGAGAATCCCTCTGCAGGCTCTGCGATGTCAGCACGGAGCCTGACACGGGGCTCAAACTCACCAACTGTGAGATCATGACCTGAGCCGAAATCAAGAGTCAGACGTTTAATGGACTGAGGCAGCCAGGTGCCCCTATAGTCAGCATTAAAAAAACCCTTTTTTAAATGTTTATTTATTTTTTAGAGAGAGAGAGAGAGAGAGAGAGAGAGAATGAGCAGGGGAGGGGCAGAGAGAAAGGGAGACACAGAATCTGAAGCAGGCTCCAGGCTCTGAGCTGTCAGCACAGAGCCTGACATGGGGCTTGAACTCATGAACCGTGAGATCCTGACCTGAGCCGAAGTCGGTTGCTTAACTGACTGAGCCCCCCCAGGCACCCCTAAAAAAATTTTTTTGTGGTGTTTATTTTGAGAGACAGAGAGAGACAGAGCATGAGCAGGGAAGGGGCAGAGAGAGGGAGACACAAAATCCGAAGCAGGCCCCAGGCTCCGAGCGCTGAGCTGTCAGCCCAGAGCCCGAGTCCAGGCTCAAATTCACCAACTGAGATCACGACCGGAGCCAAAATCAAGAGTCAGACGCTTAATGGACTGAGCCACCCCGGCGCCCCGACACTCAGCATTGTCAAGTGACAAATGCAAGAATCCTGGCCGTGGAATGGGGCCCCGGATTAAGCACAGGAGCCCCCCTGGGACTCTCCCCACGGGGCGCAGGGCCCCTCTGTTGGAGGTGCGTGTGTTGGGGAGCGGTCAGAGTAGGCCGCGGCTTCCTGGGGCCAGAGGAATTGATCTTGGCCAGGGTCAAGGATGGAGACAGAAAGGAAGAGCCTGGAGGTACAAGCCCAAAGGAATCCGGCTGAGCTGCGAGAAGCAGGGCCTGGTAGCAGAGTAGGGTGAGCCGGCGGGGAGGTGAGGCTGGGTGGGCGGGCAGGGGCCCCCGAGACAGCGCCTGCCTCCTGGCGGGCACGAGAGGACAATCTAGGGCAGGAAGGACTGGTATGGCCAAGGGAAGCCTCTTCTGAGGCGGAGAAGGAAGCCTGGGGGGCCCAGGGAGGAGACTGAGGCCCTGCCGGCAGAGGCTGGGGGAACCGCAGAGGTGAGCACGCGTGGCTGTGTGAGGTCACCGAGAAGCCGGGGAGTCAGGCTCCCCGATGGGCAGGCGGGGGAGCCCGTGTCGCGCACCGGGTTCACAGCTGTATGGAGCTCCTCCACGTTCAGACGCTTGACACCGGCCATGTCTTCCACTCCTCCGGATGCTGTGCTCTGGAAAATGTATGGCTCTTCCCCATTCTGCACACGAGGAAATGGAGGCTCAGAGAGGTTCATGAACGTGGCCAGGGCCACACAGCGGGAAGTGACTGAGAAGGGATTGTAACCCTGGTCTTTGTGTTCTGCCCACAGTAAGGGAAGCACGAGTCTTTTTCATCAGCCCGTCACCATGATGTATCATAAACTCCATTTAAAAACGTGACTCTAGGGGCACCTGGGTGGCTCAGTCGGCGAAGTGTCTAACTTCGGCTCAGGTCACGATCCCGCAGTTGGTGAGTTCAAGCCCCGCTTGGGGCTCTGTGCTGACAGCTCGGAGCCTGGAGCCTGCTTCGGATTCTGTGTCTCCCTCTCTTTCTGCTCCTCCCCCACTCATGCTCTGTCTCTCTTTCTCCCTCAAAAATAAATAAACATTAAAAAATTAAAAAAAAAATAAAAACGTGGCCCTGCTCCGAACAATAATTGTCATAACACTTGGAAGAGCGTTAATCACTTCCCTCTGGATGGCTTCCCACTGTTTGTAATTGACTTGTTTCATCAGATTCTGATCTTTACAGCATTTATCACCACGGGACAGTCAGAGTCAACGTGACTATCCTGTTGGAAGGTGAAGATAAAATTGACCAGAGAGGCTGAGGGCCACATAGGAAGTTGGTCCCCAGGTTGTGGCCGGAACCAGATGTTTTTCTGTATATTCATTGTGCCTCTTTGTGCCTTATCCTATGTCCTGCCGGTTATTGGGTTTGCTGTCCTTGCAAGGGACTGATTAAGACGGAGGGGCAACTCAGTGGCTGTGTGAGTCCCAATACCTCTCCAGGCTTAGGCCTTGTAGTGAGGACTTTCCACACGGACTCAGGACAGGTGCAGCTATGGACCGAACGCCAACTACGTGCCAGATTTGGGACAGACATGATCTCATTTAATTCACAAAAACTACAAATTCCAACAAAACTGGGAGGTAGTTCCTCTTAAGATACCCATTTCACAGATGAGGAAAATTATGTCTGATAAATGGGGGAACCTGGCCTTGTCTGAATATAAAGCCTCTCCTCTTTCCGTGGCCTCCTGATCCTGACCGTGCTGATTCCAAAATGCTCTCAGGCACTGGATATAGAAGATATGCTTTTAACATCCTGGATAAGAATTAGAAATAGGGGCGCCTGGGTGGCTCAGTCAGTTAAGTGTTCGACTTCGGTTCAGGTCATGATCTCACAGTTTGTGGGTTTGAGCCCCGCTCTAGGCTCCGCACTGATCATGCAGAGCCTGCCTGGGATTCTCTCTCTCTCTCTGCTCTTCCCCTGCATACACACACACACACACACACACACACACACACACACACACACTCAGTCTCTCTCTCAAAATAAATAAATAGAAATTTAAAAAAAAGAATTAGAAATATCACCCCCCGGCTCTAAGAATCATTCTTCCTCTGATTGAATGCTTATAAAATTGATTGCAGTGGTTGATTTCATTGCTTTTCTTTCCTGCTAGATTGTAGATTCTATGAGGCGAGGACCAGCTTCATTTTGCCGACCATGAATTCTATGTGCCTGGCACATTATAGGTGCTCAATAAATATGTGTTGAATGGATAAATCCCATTTTATAGCCGAGGGACCTCTATTCCCCAGATGTTAATAAAATGTGACATTGGGATTCAAATTCCCTCCCTGCTTCAGAGTCAGCCCACTTTCCATTCGAGGAGATTTAGGGGTGGGGTGTTGTCGGTGTTTGTAAATGGGGAGGAAGAGGCAAAGGTGGGGATAAATAAGTGCGTTAAAATGTCCCGCGGAGACCCTTGTGTGAGCCCGTGCTGGAGGGCAGCTGTCGTAAGTTAAGGAGGAGAATTTCCACCTGTGCTGCTGTGTTGGTTGACCAGCTTCCCCAGGCCTGTGTGGTGGGAAGGGGAGGGAACACTGGTTGGAAATGTCACAGGGACCGGCGCTATTAGCCTAAACGCTTGCTCTCCAAGGAGGCTTGAGGCTGTGTGGGGCTGACTACGCTGCTTGCTGGGGCCACGTGGTGGAGCGGAGAGAGCCAGAATGTTGGAGAACACCATCTCCAGCCCCCAGTTCGGATGCAGCCTGGTATTCTTTCTCTGTACCTTTCAGGGGGGAGTATTAAGTCTGAGAACCTGTGTCCTCAGCTCCAGCCTCTGCTGGCCCTGGTTTCCCCCACTTCCAGCCCTTTCTGGGAGGGCGATGCAAGTACGTTTACCACGAGTATGCCATTGGGACCCTTTGGGTCATAGCTTTGGGCCCCCTGGGTCCCCCTTGGCCTCCTGGGGATTCGATCCCCGTCTTATCAAGATCCCACGAATGCGCTTTGCTCGGCACTGCCTCACGTGGGTGGCGCATGGACGGTGAAAAGTGTGGTCCTTGGAGTCAGGCTGCCGGGGTGGGAGTCTCGGTTCTGCTCTGTGACCTGGGGCAGGTTAGGCATGGCCTGCAGCCTTGGACTCCCAGTCTGCAAAATGGGGATAGGAAAGATATTTCCTGCAAATTTCTAGTATGAAGATGAAGTGAAATTACAAATGCAAAGTACTTAACCTGAGTGCCTGGCATGTGGCAGGTACTCAGTGCCAGTACTGGCTTCATGGGCTTTGGGCTATTTTAGGATCCAATGAGATAGTGAGACAAAAAAGCACTTTGCACTTGTAAGTCCAGACTTACATGGTGATGGATTGCATCGTTCTGTGATGTCCTGGTTCAGTGTTGGCTTCTCCACCCATGGGCTCTGAGCTCTTGGAGGTCTCACTCACCGATCCTACTCCCCTCTGGACCCTGCATGGGGGCTGGTGTGTGGACAGTCTGAAATTCACATGGCCTCAACTTAAAGGTCTGATGATTCACAGGAGATAAGATAAAATGAAAATGAAAATACAACAATCCAAACTCTCTGGGATGCAGCAAAGGCAGTCCTAAGAGGAAAGTATATTGCAATCCAGGCCTATTTCAACAAACTAGAAAAAGCACAAATTCAAAATCTAACAGAGCACCCGAAGGAACTAGAAGGGGAGCAGCAAGAGAACCCCAAACCCAGCAGAAGAAGAGAAATAATAAAAATCAGGGAAGAAATAAACAATATAGAATCCAAAAAAAATAATTGAACAGATCAATGAAACCAAGAGTTGGTTTTTTGAAAAAATAAACAAAATTGATAAACCTCTAGCCAGGCTCCTCAGAAAGAAAAGAGAGAACACTCAAACAGACAAAATCATGAATGAAAATGGATCTATTACAACCAACCCCTCAGAAATACAAGCAGTCATCAGAGATTACTATGAAAAATTGTATGCCAACAAACTGGACAATCTAGAAGAAATAGACAAATTCCTAAACACACATGCGCTACCAAAATTCAAATGGGAAGAGATAGAAAATATGAACAGACCGAACAGTGAAGAAATCGAATCAGTGATCAAAAAACTCCTAATGAATAAGAGCCCAGGGCCAGATGGCTTTCCAGGGGAATTCTACCAGACATTTAAAGCAGAGTTTATACCCATTCTTCTCAAGCTATTCCAAAAAATAGAAATAGAAGGAAAACTTCCGAACTCATTTGTGAAATTTGAAGAGGTTATCTGATCTTTGGCAGGGCTCAACATGGAAATATAACTGGGCCATGAATAGAGATTTAAATTCCCTACTTTTGTGGTTTTTTTAAAACCTTTTGGGGTGCCCGGGTGGCTCAGTCAGTTGAGTGTCCGACTTCAGCTCAGGTCATGATCTCATGGTTCACGGGTTTGAGCCCCGCGTCGGGCTCTGTGCTGAACGTTCAGAGCCTGAGCCTGCTTCATGGATTCTGTCTCGCTCTCTCTCTGCCCCTCCCCTGCTTGTACTCTGTCTCTCTCCCTCTCAAAAACAAATAAACATTTAACAAAATAAAAAAAATAAAAACCTTTTAATAATGGAAGAAAACCCACCAATAAGTTGTGTGGATGTATGTAATTTCTTCCTCCAAGAATTTGTTTTCCGCCTCATTGATAGAAACTCTCCCACACATTGCAAGAACCTTTCTCCCCTTTGCGGAGAAGGACTGTGCTTGAATTTTTTCATGGACTTGGGATAGATAATTGCTTAAAGCTGACTTTTGGACCGCTGATAATCCAATTAGGGTCTTGGGCGTAATTGTTTCTGTGTAGCCTGGTGCCTCTTATCTTCCACGGCTCTGACTTGTGAGGCCAGTTCTCCTGGCAACAGCTTATCTTCTTGCGCAAGACAGTGGCACAGCCATTGGGAGGTGCGCTCTGCTCAGCAGGTAAGAGGGAGGTAGCACCTGAGAAAATAGACAGGGAAATGGGGGCATTATCAGAATAAGGATGGAGACCTTTTGTGAAGATGCACATATGTCAATGTCTGGAACAGAATGAAATGTCCCTGAAACTGTGACGTGAGTCCAATGCCCTTTCCCCTCACTGCCTACCTCCCAGGCAGCAGATCAGGACATGAATCATTTCTTTTGTACCTTGTGCTCTGGCCAAATGACCCTGCCAGGGTGGAAGGAGGGGGATCTGAGGTTGGCGGGTGGCTGTGTTGAATTTATAATCCTCCCTTTCCGGTCCATTCCAGCGAACCAAAGGCGAAGCAGCCAGGTGCTTGAAGAGCCTGAACTAGGTAACAGGACACTTGGATTCTGGTCCTGGTGATGACAGGCCGCTCCATTAACCTCACAGAACCTCAGTGTCCTCATCTGGGATGGGAGGGAGAAGGGTCAGAATCAAGGGTCACGAACCATCAGCCCAAGGCGAAATCCAGGCCCCAGAAATGTCTCTTTGGTATCTAAATGATTTGAGTTAATTGCCAGCATTTAGGACTCCAAATAGGTTTCATAAAAAATAAAATTTCTGTCTTCCATTGGTAATGGGAGAAATTTGGACATCTTGGGCCTACATTTCTGTACCAAGCTAGAGCTCAGCAATTCTTTCAGTGAGGGTCCTTCCTTCACCACAGTCCCTACCACTCTCTATTGTTCAAGACACGATTTATTTCACCCAATGATACTATCTGCCCAGGCCATATTGGCATTTGAGTTTATGACCCCCGGACTGAAGGGTCTTGAATTTCCCATCCTACTTTGTCGGTATCTGGCAAAGACACTTGGGGGCAATACTATCTTGTCCTTATTTGAATATAAGTTCCCATTCTATGGATGCAGAAATTGAGCTTCAGCAAGGTCAATGACTGTGTCTGTGGTCACGAGGGTTACGTGTTGTGCAGCCAGGATTGGGATGGTGGGCCTCCTTACTCCCAGTGAGAGATTGTCTCGAAAAGGTGTATTTTTCCACTTCTTGCACAGGACCTCGTTGGTCCCATGCGTGCCTATGCCATGGCCATCAGATCATCTGCATGCTCAGAACTATAATCAAGTGACCTTTAGAAACCACCAGGAAGGAGCCTGAGTTATCACTTAGAAAAGTAGGCTAGAGAAGAAACTGCTGATTCAGACTTTGAAGCTGAGAAAACCCCAACCACATTGGATATTTAGAAAGAATAGTAATTCCTTACCTTTTGAGCACTTGGCAGTTTCTGTAGTGTGTTCACTCCTGATTCTAAAAGTATAAAGCAGCAATCTGGGGGTAATATAGTGTTCAACAGCTCCAACTCCTGATTTTGTAAAATGTGTGTGAATTTTGACTCTGGAGCTTTGTTGCTTTGTCTTCTAGGTCGGTAACAAAGGGATAATAGCAACTCCTGACCTCGTGTTCAATGTGCAGAGACGTATGACATGTGTCACCTGCTTTGCACAGTGTGTGACGTATATAGAGATCTGGCACTTGCTTGGGATTTTCCAGACATCCATTCTCTGGGGCGTATTATTTCCATTTCTATTTGCAGATTTGAATCTCAGTGGTAATAAAATAATTTATGCGGCTTAGAAATGCTGGAATTCTGTATAATAATATTTTTCACTACATCCCTGTTGTTTCTCCTCACTTTTGTCTTTGTGTGCCCTCCGTACTAAATTCTGACTCAACTCAGAATTGAGCCTCAGTTTCCCTTCTGCAAGATGAAAGGATTGGACCAGATGAGCTTGTAGGCCTCTTTCAGCCTTGAGATTTGATGATTCAACAAATGAATGAAGGGAAAAAGGGAGCATTAAAAAATAAAAATATAGGGGCCCATGGCTGGCTCAGTCGGTTAAGCGTCCGACTCTTGGTTTTGGCTCAGGTCATGATCTCACAGTTCATGAGTTCAAGCCCCACATTGGGCTCTGTGCTGACAGCACAGAGTCTGCTTGGGATAATCTCTCTTCCTCTCTCTGCCCCTCCCCTGCTCTCTCTCAAAATAAATAAATAAACTTTAAAAAAAAATACAAGCCTTAACTCCATTTTATTCCATTGCTTAAACACAATCAGATAACCAAAATGCTTAACTTCAGTATAAAGAAAATAGTTTCTCCCTCTTACACCGACTTTTCATTTTCTCTCTCTGTCCCCTTTGAAAGTTCACTCATGCAGGACAAACTCTGGGGGTTGATCAGAAATCCTCCTCCTCTTCCAGGGCCCCAGTTTTGATTCAGAAAATAGTTCCGACAAACCATTATTGATGAAGATAAGCCCAGGGTTATGGGAACAAAAGCCCAGCTCCTGGTATTAGCATCCAGCCGGCAAGAGACAAAAGGTGAGTGGTATAAAGGGGAATTTGAACACAACCTCTGATTTTAAAATTAGTCACAAGATCTGTTCTTTTTTTCTTTTTTTCTGGGGAGATGATTATAGGGCCAGCGACAAAGGGTCCTCAGTGACTTCCTTTCTCTTCCTTTTCTTTGTTTGGTGGTGACAAAGCCGGGCTAGATGATCCCAACATTGGCGGTAACATCCCAGGCATGGTAGTCAGGGGCCCATCAAACGTACTCCTCTTCTCTCCATCGAAGCACATCAAGGGATTGACCTTGGCCAGTCAAGTTCACTGAGCTTTGTCACAGCTGTTGGAGCTGGGCCTTGCTGGCCTGGACATCCACAGTGCTCAGAGCAGGGAGTTCTCTTTGATCTTCTTCAAGGCCGACTCTGTCCTCAGGGGAGTTTGAGGGCAGAATGGTGATGAAGCTTGTCCCACTGGGAGGTGCCCTCGAGAGATGCCAGTGTCTCATCTGCTGGAATGTGGGTGACTCAGAGGTCTTATTTTTTGTGTCGTTTTGAGTAGAATAGATGCCTTACAGCACTGTCTTCTTGGGCTTCAGAGTCTTTGCTTTGGCTTCAGTTTGGGGAGGGCCAAGGGCTTCTGCTTGGGATACTCTCTTCCTCTCTCTTTCTGCCCCTCCCCTGCTCTCTCTCAGAGAGAGAGAGCTTTTTCAGCACTATCTTGGTGAAGATGTCTTTTTCTTTTTAAAAATAATCTTTTCCCTGAATAAAAATAAATAAATAAAATACTATGTGTGGTAGACATTTTAAAAAGGACCGAGAGTTATTTTAAAAATTGTAAGTACATCATCGGATATAAACACTGTTTTATATTTATTATGTGCGTGTGTATTTCATTTCCCCCCCTAATGATTATATATATTCATGCTGAATATAGACTTGTATCTAGAGTTTTTACTTAACTTTCTGTGTGAGCATTTCTCCCACATCATGGTATATTTTTCAAATGACATTGATGGCTGCCTTCTCCGAGCATGAATCTGCCGCTCGGAACTCTCTCTTTTGTCCTCATTTAGCTTGTTTGCAGCCTTCTACCTTCCCAGATGACACTGCCATGACTCCCCTTGTACACTTATCTGGGCTCGCATCTCTGGCTCTTTTAGCTGGGTGGCATTTTCCAAGACTTGAAGTGTGGGACTGAGGGTCCCATTTGCTCCAACCAAAATCCTGACCACCTGTCTTCTCCTTGATGCTCTGCCCTTGGGAGAAATCCCAAGCTAGTCAGTAAGTCTTCAGAGCCTTGCATGATGTGGTCCCTTCCAGAACATCCAGGTCCTTCCCCATAGCAGCCCACATCCAGTTTACAACTCTGCTGGTTTAAATTGGTGTCGGGGCGCTTGAGTGGCTCTGTCGGTTAAGCGTCCAACTTCAGCTCAGGTCATGATCTCGCGGTCTGTGAGTTCGAACCCTGCATCAGGCTCTGGGCTGACAGCTCAGAGCCTGGAGCCTGCTTTGGATTCTGTGTCTCACTCTCTCTCTCTGCCCCTGCCCCGCTCATGCTCTGTCTCTCTCTTCCTCTCTCTCAAAAATAAATATTTAAAAAAATAAAGAAAAAAATGAAATAAAAAATTGGGTAGCATTTCCCTGCCCTGTGCTGTTTCACAATCCCCACCGCCTTAGCCAAGTCCTTCCAGAACTTTGGGTGTTCAGATATCATTTTCACAAAGCTTCCATTTTTTTCATACCACCTGTATCATTATTTAACCTTGATTTTTAAGATTAACTGTTACTTAAAAAGTGGATTTTAACTTAGCCACAATAGGTAGCTATGAAAACCCATGAAAATATGGGTTTGGGGTGCTGAACACATGTGCATGCGTGCATGTGTGTGTATATACTTTTTTTTCTAATTCACATGAAAATAAATTCATAACTATTGAAGTAAAAAATAAAGATTCTCCCAACATTACCTAAAATTATCTCCCACAGTGACACATATTCCCTATTTTGGGAAACGCTACATTAGCTCCACCTTCCCGGTATATTCTTCCCTCCCCTCTGATAGACTAACTCCTAATCACCTCTTGAGTCCTAGGGAGACTTGACTAGCTCCACCTTCCCTGTATATTCTTCCCTCCCCTCTGATAGACTAACTCCTAATCACCTCTGATAGACTAACGCCTAATCTCCTCTTGAGTCCTAGGGAGACTTGACTCTATAAAATAGCAAAAATAATATCTTGTGCAGTTAAAGAGATAGAATTAAAAAACACAAGCATGATAGAATATAAGTTGAAAAGTGAGTGAAGGGAGAAAAAAATTTCCCAAGAACTTAGACTCTGAAATGTTAATGTGTCAGTTCGGCCTGCTGGAATTTCTAGGAATGGCCCTTAAAGAATAGAAACAGAGGCTGTAACTTCAAAACCAGTAGATAGATTATATATGGAATAAGAACAAGTATCAGTTCAAAAAATGCAAGTTAATATAAGAAAGGAAGACAAGAGCAACATATAAAAGAAGGCGTATATGGGGAACCTGGGTGGCTCAGTTGTTGAGCGTCCAGCTTCGGCTCGGGTCATGATCTCATGGTTTGTGGGTTTGAGCCCCACATCAGGCTCTGCACTGACATCTCAGAGCCTGGAACCAGCTTCAGATTCTGTGTATCCCTCTCTCTCTGCCCCTCTCCTACTCACGCTCACGCTCTGTCTGTCTCTCAAAAATAAACTTAAAAAAATAAAAGAGAGCAAATAGTATAGAGTATGATGACAGAAATAAACCTGAGGATCTCAGCTAATGTACTCAAGTTGTTCCTGATAAATGACAACAATTATCATCCTGGCTTTAAAGAAATATATCTACATGATATTCATAAGGTCCTCAAATATAAGGACGTGGAAAGGTTGGGAAAAAAGTCAAAAATTACATTCTTAGCAAATATTAAATAACCAAAACTGGTACATCTGTCTCAATATTGGGTCAAAATTAATGTAAGGCATTGTATGTTATGCCTTATAACTGTCAAATTGTTTGTGAATATTCTTTGACATATGAAAAGCAGCTAAATCGAAATGTCTAAAAATAAAGTGGTCCCATTGTAGTGATCTGGAATATACATCTGTGAGGTAAATGAATTAGAAAAAAAGCCTGGTAGACAATTCCATGCCAACACTATTCATGTCTTCAGAAAGTCCCATGTCTCAAGCAGCCTCGCTGGAGAGAAGAGGGTGTGTTTGAGCATGCTGTGATCAGTGGATCTTGTGAGGATGGAGACACTGATGTAAGGCGTGCTTAGGAAGAGTCTGTATAATATTATTTCACTAAATATGAGAGATGATTAGTGGGTTTTTGTTTTATACATCATTTGAAATATACGTACATAATTGAATGTATCAATCTTATAGAATAGGTAGATGTGTGCCTCTGTGTGTATCGTCAGAAGTTTACATGTCCATGTTGGCTTCACCATTCTGTGGATGTTGTCATTGGGAAATAAGTTATAGCTGATGGGGTTGTCCTACATTTGGGCACATGTAGCATTTTGTTGTAAGTCACACAGTTGCTGAGAGATAGAATCTGATGCCAAAGACTGGGAGCTTGGCACTGACCACTCTACCTTTTAGCATCTGTTAGGAGTGAGGAGGACAGAAATAAGAAACCATGAGTCTAAGTGACGTCAACCCTGTAGGGCAAGATGTGGCCATGGGTTTGGGTTCAGAGCTGCAGCCTTCCCGAGAACTCTGACTTCGGCCAGCCTTGTGGTGGGAGGTCCTGGGTAAGAAGACCTGGTTCTAGCTCTGGATCTGCCCACCACTCATGAGCTGTGTGATTTTGCCCATCATTTAATTTCTTGGAACTTAATGTCCTCACGTGCAATAAAAAGGGCTATTTTAACCACCCGAGTCTGTTATCTCTGTAAAATGGGAATAATATGCCCTGGCTTTCCCCCAGTAGTATCCAGGTAAGCATTTAAAACTGGCTTTTTGGAAGCAAACAAACAAGACTTAAAAAACCAAACCAAACCAAACCAAAAAATTAGTTTACAGAGTTTTTACCATTTGCCAATTTCTGTGATGTAAATACGTCAACCATGGCCAGTTTTGGCCTGCCAACAAGAAGTCGCTGACTCCAAGATTGGCCTGAGATGTGCTCAGCCAGGTGTCATGAGCTGCTTGGAGCCAGATGCGTCTCTTCACACACGGTCAGGGACCAATATGGCTGCTAGCAACTCTCACTTCCAATGGCGTAATAAGGATAGCAGAGTTTGAACCTCTAGATCAGACAAAATGGAGTCCGAGTTTCAGCTCTGCCTCTCCCCAGTTGATTGATCCTGGTTAATTCATTTTGTTCTCTAAGCTCTAGCTGTCAAACCAAGAAAACGGAAATAATAGTACTCACAACACAGAGTCCATTCATTCACTCACTTATTCATTTCATTCATCCATTCATTCATTTATTCAACATGTATTAATTAATCAAGACAATGATTATGTCTAAGAGCTTAGCTAAATGCCAGGTGCCTTAACTTCTGTCCACTAAGAGAAGATTTTCCCTATATTTGGTCCTTGGTTCTTTTTCCTTCTTATGCTGCAATCTGTCCTTTGGGGTGTCATCTCCATTGCATGGCCTGGACCTGCCCAGACTCCCTGATCACAGGCTTTCAAGGACCCTTCTCCTCTGAGCTCCAGATGCTTGTATCCATCACCTGATGCCCATCTCCTGTGAGATGTGCCATAGGCTCTCCAACTCAGCCTGTTTCTAAATGAGTTCCTTAGCTCTTTCCATCCACTCCATTTGCTCCTCCTATAGTCCTGTTCCTTCTCTTGGAGGATAGGGCCACTGGTCTCCCAAGAGCCCGGCTTCTATGGCTCGGTGCTTCCTCATTGGAAGAGCAGCTCCTCATGCTTTCTCAGGTGGGCATGCTAGACAGGCTCCAACTACAATTTCGAGTTTATCTCATATGATTCTTGTCACAATCAATATTTGTTGAATTAAATGAGTAAACTAATGGTGAGAATTTCATGCACCATAATGGGATTTGAGGGAAGCTATTTTGGGGCGTGGAGAGAGTTATTGATCTCTCTGAAATCACATCACTCAGACAACTATACATTTTATCATTCCTAAGCTGAGAGCTGGGGCGTAATAGACAATGAGATTGGTTCAAAATTGATTGATTGATTGATGGATTGATTGATTCTTTCATCACATACAATTTTGAATATCTTCTAGGGTGCCAGACACTTTTTCTGGGGGGATACTAAAATGAACAAAAATAAGTCCAAGCATCTCATTATCTACTTGGGGGGAGACTTGAAAAATGTACAATGAAATGTGTGCTTTGAATGAAGGGTTGTACAAAATGCTCTGTGTGCAGAGGGGACAGTGTGACAGGCTCTGCTTCTGAGAATCAGGGACAGCTTCACAGAGGTGGTAATATTTGTTTCAGCCCTTCTTTAGGGAAGAAGAGTTTGGCAGTGGAGAAAGGAGTGGGGTGGAGGAAGAAAAGTAAATCCTAGGCAGGGGAAGCATGTGTAGAACTGGGTGATGGGCAGCACTGTGGTATTTGGGCACTGGTGAGGATTTCTGTCCCATTGACTCATTAGACATGGTGAGTGTTAGAGCACTGCGGTCCAGCTCTGTTGGCCTGGCCCCCTCCCGGATCCCACAAACTGACACAAGTACTGATTGTCTTGGAAAGGCAGCCACTTCCCTTTTCTGCCTTGATGTAAGTGCTGCAGCTGAGCCCAGAAATTGGCATCCTCCCCAGCCCCACCGGTTCCTTGGATAATGACAAATCCTTTTCGTTTGCTCCCCATTATTTCACCGTAAATGAGAAAGCAATAAGGAGAGCCGGCAATAGGACTAATTAAATTGGCCATTTCGGTGCCATCGATCCAGGGCCGGAAGGGAGAAAGGCTTCTGATGGAGGATGCATGGAGCGCATTTCTGTCACGATGAGGGGGCTGCAGGTGGTATAGCAGCCTGGGGTCCAAGATGTGAGCTGTCCTGGGGACAGGCGCTGTGCCCGCAGATGGAGGAGCACCCCACCTCTCCTGGAGGACACCTCCTGGGAGGCTACCCATAGATCTGGGGACAAAAACCCCTCATTTCCTTCTCTGGACAGGAGGCAGTGTGTGAGAACAAAATCTGGAGGTGAGAATGTCAGTCTTTGTTCTGGGGAGTCCATGGTGGGATGTGAATGGTCGGTGCCAAAGGTGGTGAAAATACATACATGAATGAATACATAAAAACTTAAAAGGAGCTCTACAGAAAGCCAGCTGAACTGGACCGACTCATTGCTGGTCAGCACAGTTTTATGAACTGCCTGACTGATGCTGATCAGCACCGAGTTTAGAAGTTAGCTTTTTCCATCCTATACTGAGGAAGGTCACTTTTGTTGAGCAGGTGGATGAGCCCAGTTCCTCCCCAGTTGTGGTCCCCAGTGTTACCTCCCTGGTTTCCTGTTCTAAACTACTTGCATTTCCTTACAGACACCAGAGTGATCCCACCTTCTTGCCTTTATTCATATTACACCCTCTGTTCCTCTTCCAGAATTTCTCAAAATGCCATCTGGGCACCATTTGCCATGGAAAAATGTGGGGATTTCACTGGAAATGTGGAAGCCAGACCCCAGCATGTTCCTGCTGAATCACTCTCTGGGGGCTGGAGCTCAGAATTGGGATTTTAGCAAATATGGTGGGCGATTCCTAGCACCACTAGGGTTTTAGAACTATTGACCACCTTTTTCTCTCTGAGTGGGAACACCTATTCGTCTCTCTCTCCACAGTGCTAGTGTGCTGAAATATGAACAGGACTCCCTGTTGTTTTAGGTTCAGACAGAGCCAAAAGCTTTTTTATTTGATTCAAGATTGTTGTAAACTTCTGCAGAAAGGAGACAATGAATTGCAATGTCCATCTCAAAAACCACAAAAATCTCAACCACTAACAGACTTTATAGTGGTTGGAGAATAACCATCCAGAGAGGAAGAGAAAAGAATTTATTTTAAACTGGGCAAGCTTGAGTTCAGCTGTGCCTGAAATGAATAACAGTAAGTAAAATTTGTGAATGATCATTACCTCTTACCTAGGCCATATTTTATGACCTTTCAAAGTAAGCTAAAACATTTTATGAATTTTGTAAAATGGTTTCCTCACCTTATGAGTTTCCCATCCTCAGTGTAGAAACCAGAAATCTCAAATTCATAGCCTCCCTTGCAGCGAGGACACAGACCATCTGTACTTTCAACAAGTTGTGCTGGGCACTGTCACCCACACAGATCTGATGTGAAAGTGAGTAATAGGGGCAGTTTGACTCTTGCATTGACCCATTTTCCTGCAGAAGTTGGTTGGAGAAGCACCCAGGTTTGAGAGGGTCTTGGGAGCAGATCAAATTCCCGGTGCAGTTTCTTTGTGCTGGAGGCCATCATTTTCTAGCAGTTCATAAACTATGGTACATCTAATGAGCTCCAGGGCTGGTGTCCTTACCAGTTAGGGATGTTGCTCCTGAGAGCTGAAGCTCATGTCTGACTCACCAGCTGTCCCTGTGAGTCTCTGAGCTACCCAGTTCTCTACTCTAACATCACCCTTAGTACAATGACCAAAATCACAAAATCCACACTGATACAGTTCTATTCACCCAATCTACAGACCTTAATCCAATCTCACCAGCTGAATCACTAATGTTTTTGTGCAAGAGATGAAACATTATTTTCTGGTCTAGGATCCAATCTAGGAATACACATTTTATTTAACTGTCATACATCCTTAATCTCATTCAGTCGGGAACAGTTCCTCAGTATTTCTTTTTTTATCTTGACCTTAACATTTGCTAAGAGAACAGATGGGCATTTTATTTTGTAGAAGATGTCTCAGTTTGGGTTTGTCTGATGTGTCCTCATTATTAGAATGATGTCACATGCATGTTTGGCAGAAAAACGATGGAAGTGCTATTGTGTCCTCCTCAGTGCCTCATATCAGGAGGTGCGTGATATTGATTTGTCCTTTACTCAGGGTGTTTCTTTGATCACTTGGTTAAGGTACAGACTTCTAGGTTTCTCTACTGTAAAGTTACTATTTTTCCCTTTGTAATTATTATGAACCCCAAATCCTTTAAATCATTTCTTTCCTGCTTTTATCAGTCAGAACCAGCTTCTGTTTCTTGCAACTAGGAGCCCCAACAGTGACATCTCTACCAATGCTTTTCATATTCATATTTACTCACACAATGAGTCCTCCAAGACACTGTGGTGATTTATGTAGGAAGTAGCAAGATTGTATCTAGGTTTTAGGCAACATCTTTGTGGCTGCATTGGAGGAAAGATGGAAAGGGGCAAGATTCAGGTAGGAAGCCCATTGGGTGGATTCTGCGGTAGTTGAGGTATGATGAGATTGAGAAAGGCAGTGAAAGGAGGGGATGTTTTAGAAGATAATAAAAATGCTACAACTCATCAGTGACCCACTCTGTACCAGGCTCTTGTATTTTATTTTATTTTACTTTACTTTATTTTACTTTATTTTATCTTATTTTATAGAGAGAGCAAGCACACACAAGTAGGGGAGAGGGGCAAAGGACAGGGAGAGAGAATCCCAAGCAGTTTCCATGTTCAGTGCAGAGGCTGATGTGGAGCTCAATCCCATGACCCTGGGAACATGGCTTGAACTGAAATCGAGAGTTGGATGCTCAACTGACTGGGCCACCCAGGTGGCTGTACCAGGCTCTTGTATACACTGTTTCTGTTCTTCATAACAGCCCTCAACACTGTGTCTAGCACTGCCTCTCCTCATAAGGAAATGAAGGCTGCTGGATTTGTCTATAAACACAGAGCTAGTGAAGGCAGAGCCAGTGTCCCCAGCCAGGAGCACCTGGCACTAAAGTGCATGCACATTCCCACGAGCTTCACACCTTACCCGGATGCAGATCCAGTGGCCTCACTTGTGTCTCTGAAAACCCCAAAGTGGCAGTGACAAAATAGATGCAGCTCTTCTAGGTGTCTGGGTCCCAAGCCAGCTCACAGAAGGACAAGAGCTCACACACTGCAACTTAAATGCGTGCTGCTACTGAGGGAGAGGAGTGCACCTGAGGAACAGGTCTGTGGTGTCGCTTACACAGGACGACAGCTGCGAGGAGGATCTCTGCTCCTCATCTGTCTGGTGGAGGGCAGGTGTTTGCAAATGTGGCCAATCTGACGTTGAGTGGTCTCTGCAAATCCAGATGTACTCTGTGAGCTGAGGTGGAGTCTGGGAGTTCTTGTTGCCTCAGAGTCCTTCAGGCTTAAGCAAAAGAAAGAAAAAAGAGAATTAGCTTGAGCTCCCACATTTTCTCATCCATGTGGGGGCTGGGAGGGAGGTGGCTCTATGAGAGACACACTCACCCTCCTCTATTCCATCCCACCCAGGATTCTTTGCCTACAGGGCTCTTGGTGGGACTCGAGGCACCTGAGGCACACTATTTAAAGAGCTCGCAGAGTTGGCCCACCTGGGTTGGCTCAGTTGGTTAAGTGTCTGACTCTTGGTTTCAGCTCAGGTCATGATCTCACGATTTGTGAGTTCGAGTCCCACATTTGGCTCAGTATGGAGCCTCCTTGGGATTCTTTCTCTCCCTCTCTCTGTGCCCTTCCCTCATTGTCTCTCACTCTCTCTTTCTCCCTCAAATAAATAAACTTTAAAAAAGGAGCTTGGGCGTGGGGGCCTCTTGGATCTCCCCCAGTCCAGGCTCTGCTGGACTATCGGGGTAATCTGTGCCACTGGGTTAGGGACGGACATTCTGTAAAGTCCCTGCTCGTTGAAATTCTAGAATTCTACAAATCCACTTAACATCTCCCCCTTCATTTCCCACTGTATTGCTTCTTTTTCCAATGCTAATTAATATTTCAGGAAACCTTGGTGTTTGAAGCTTAACCTTGTGATTTTGACTATTTGGCAGAGTCTCTGAAGATCCATGTCATATGTTAATTTGAAACTTCGTTGAAGCAAAGTCTGAATTTCAAGGGCTGCAAGACCGCCTTGCTGGAGCGGGCACTTAGCTGGTGCGCAGGCCGCAGGCAGCCTCATCCCCGCTCGCCTCGGCTGTGTGGCCTCTCTGCGTTATCACATTCATAATTAAGAATCGCCACCGCTGGCCCTCAAGGATGTATTCTTGGCCAGACACTGTGTTCTGTGCTCCATGTGCATTCTATTATTTATTCCTCACAAAAACTTGGTGGAATGGTGTCTCATTATGCAGAGAAAGGGGAGTTCAGCCGTATTAGGTATGGTTCCCATGGGGTCATGGCACTAAGTGTCTGAGCTAGGATTTGAACTCAGGTCTGTTTCCCTTCAAAGCCCGTGTTTCTCACTGCTGGAGAGATCTCAGTGGTGTTTCTTTCCAGGCTTAGGAAGGAAGGTTCATGGGTAGGCAACTGCCATTAGGGCATCACAGGGATTCCTGTATTCAACAAATACTGATTGAGCTCCTACTTTGTGCCAGACGGTGCTCCATGAATGGTGTTTTTGCAGCAGTGAACAAAGAGGGACACACGACCCTGTCCTCCTGGAGCTTTCCATGTGTGCAGATAGGCAGTAAACTATACAACAGCAGACATTCTGTGATGGAGGCTGACAAGTGCTGGGGAGAAAAGGCAGAGAGAGGATAGGCCATGAAGGTCTCAGAGGTGAGGTAGAACATGCCGGAAAGAGGAGTGGCAATGCACTGGCCCGGACACAGTGCCTGGAGTGTTTACGGACAGCCAGGAGGCCTGCACGACTGGGGTGTGAGCCTGTGGGAAGCCTGTGAGGAGACGAGGCCATCCAGGCCACAGGCCCAAACCATGAGAGGCCAGTGGGCCATTCCATTGATGGCAATTTCCACTCTGAGGGAGATGGGAACCACCGGGGGGCTGCAGCAGACAGTTGACTTGCTCTGATGACTGTTTTGAATCGCTCCAGCATGTGGAGAATTGACTCAGGCGAGACAAGGACAGGAGGGAAGCCACAGTCTGGGTGGCACGCAGTTGCTGGAGTTGGTCTAAGGTATGAGGATGGCCTGGGCCTGCGTCCTGGTGGAGGTGATGTACTGGTCAGACTGTGCACACATTTTAAAGGCAGAGCCAACAGAATTCGCCGACCGGTGGATGCCGGAAGCAATGCTGAACTTATTTCAGTGACAGAACTTATTTAAATAGCTTTTTACATGTCCTTCATTGTGTCTCAAAAAGATCCCTAAAGGTCCAGCAGAGGTTCCTTAGATATTTTGATTATCTAAGGAAGGAACCACTTGCCACCACAAAGGTGGAGATTAGCCAAGACCTTGGCTTCTTACACTCACGAATGTCTAACGTGTATATCGCTCTTACCTGGTCGTGGACTTTGATCAAGAAGATCCTGCTAGAATCTTCTTATCTCTGAGGAGGTGAGAAGCCAGAAACCTCCCTGGGAACAGGCTGAGGTGGTGACAACAGCCTTCTGTGCTGGGAAAACCAGGAGCCTGTCGTTCCAAGGAGAAGGTGCCTGTGGAGTGGGCGGGGGCCCCATCTTGGCAGCACAGACCTGCAGATGTCTGCGAGTTTCAGAGCAGCAGATGGAAGAAGAGTGGTGAGCCTCGGAGCAATGAGGGCAGTCCTGGGGAGCCCCGACTCTCAGTTCTGCCAGCCACGCTGGCTGGAAGGAAGGTCCTCGGAAAGGGCACTGTGGTTATCGATTTGCTCAGAGCGGCCAGCACACGGGGTCCATGTGCGCAGAAAGTGTGGGTTCTCCGTGGTGTCTGCTAGGGCATTTCCAAGCCTGATGGGCACCTCAATTCACTTCTGGTCATGGCAGCCAGTGCTCTAGACTTAGAAGTGGAAGTCTTCTTCCAAATCCTGGATCGGGCCACTTGGGTGGCTCCATCAGTTAAGAGTCTGACTTCAGCTCAGGTCATGATCTTGTGGTTTGTGAGTTCGAGCCCCGTGTTGGGCTCTGTGTGGACAGCTCTGAGCCTGGACCCTGTGTGTCTCCATATCTTTCTGCCTCCCGCCCCCCAAATAAATAAATATTAAAAGAAAACATTTAAAAAATTTAAAAGAAATCCTGGCTCTGCTACCTCTTAGCTGAGTGACTGTGAACAAATCATGTAACCTCTTTAAGCGGCTGCATGAAAGTACAGATTGATACATAAGAGTACAGATATGCAGTAGAATGTCTTCCGGGCCCTTTCCTGCGAGGGGGTGATACTTGTGACCATGTGCTCTGCGTCAACCAGTGAAATGTGTACAGAAATGGCACCAGAGGCTTCTGGGTAAAAGCTTTGAAGAATCAGTGTATGGCTTTGCCATGCTTTCCTCCCCTTGTCTCTGTGATTGTGGACGTGTGGATCTAGAGGGAACCTCCCTCAGCCTGGAGCCCAGAGGAATTACCACATGCAGAACCCCCAGTCCACCGATGGCGTGTAAGTAAGGCTGAGGGAGAAACAAACTTGTTTTGTTTTGAACCTTTAAAAATTTCTGGGTTGTCTGATCCTATGGCGTCACGTAGCCTGTCTTGACTGACGGAGATGGAAATGATAATCTCTTCTCATGTGTATAGCACAAGATTGTCCTGATGATTGGACGTCACTCTTCCCTCTCTCTGGAACCTTCCATTTCCTTCTCCCCTTCAGGCTAACTCTTTTCTCTCTAGGTGTCAGCTGAAATGGGGCTTCGTTAGAGAGGCCCTTCCCTGGAGCCCTCATGGAGTTACTGTCTTCTGCTGTCAGAGCTTCTATGTAGTACCTTCCTTCTTCTTTTCTGGGCTTCATCTCATCTACAATCCCCTCTCGAACAGCCTGTCACACCACTATCTTTCAACCCTGTGAGGACAAGCCCTTGCCTGCCTTGTTATTGCTGTCCCCCCTCCTTGCACAGCACCAGGCATAGGGTAAGAGCCCACAGATAAACGCATATGACCAAGGGAGTGCCTGGCACTGCAATGGTGGCCTTCATTTCCTCTCTTCACCACCAAAGTTTCCATTATAATATTTCTCTTCTTCCCTCAGGGGCTCCGTATTTGGGAAGATTTCTGTCCACCAAACAAACTGTATTTATACAAAGCAATTCATTCGACTATTTCTTATGACTCAAAGACATGTGTAGCTGCTGATAAGAGCTACTGATCAGCAGGAGATAATCACTGTGACCACATCAATGGATTTAATTCCAGCCCCAAGCAAAGCAAACACATGTTTGTGTTTGTGCAGCTTTACGGAATCCTTAACAGTTGCTTCAACCAAAAGGGCTCATAATGTTTATTTAACAAGAGACCCTGAGGGAGGCAGCTCATCCGTGTCATCAAGGACTTGTCTTCTGTCTTTTGCCTCTGCCTTCCTCAGCCTTCTTTTCATGCTGTTGCCTCTTTATCTGCCCAAGACGTCTCCAGCTGGTCCAGGGATCAAGTTGGGGTAAAGGGGCCAAGCCAGCTAGCTCTCCCTTCCTGCCTGTTGCCTTCACCAGGGAATTGAAAGCTTCCTTAGAAACTCCTCCTCATGTTTCCTTTGTCAGGACTGGATTGCCTGGTATCTTCTAGCTGCAGGGGATACTGGGAAAGTGAGTATGTAGCAAAGGATCCTGGTCCTGGCATATGGCCATCCTGGGTGAAATGTGTGTCCATCAGCAAGAGAGAAAGTGGGGAGAGTGGCTTCTGGGTCGCAATAGAGTGTCTGCTGTGTCTCCTGTAGGTAATGAGAGCTCATGGCTGCATTACCTCTTTCTCATTCATTTAGTCAAGCCCGCTCCTTTAACAGATGAAGAGAATGAACACCCAACATGGGTAATGTCCAAGGTCCCACCTTGCTTTAAGGGCAGATAGGGGTTAAGATATAAGTCCTCAAGATCTCTTCACTCATTTCAAGAAATAATCTAAAGGGACCCATAACCCAGGCAAGTGGTGCAGCAGAGGCAGAGGGGATAACCTTGAATGTCTGTAGGCAGCTGACCTGGAATCTGTCCCAATTTCCACCTCATCTAGCCTATCTTTGGGTAAGTTACATACTCAGGTGATGGCTTGGTCTTGTTTCAGCCATCTTTATTTAATCTGATTTTCCAGATGAGGAAATTGAGACCCAGAAAGCTGAAGTGACCCTCTCAAGGTCAGACAGGTGTAAGTGGCAGGGCAAGGCTGGAGAAAAGTGGGAAAGCTACTGACTTCCTGTCTGGTGCTCCCTCCCTGACAGACCTGTTTGGAAGAGTTTCAAGTACTTCCTGAGTGAGGGGGTAGGGCTGTGCACCCTGTCTGTTGTTAGGACATGACAATTTACTGTGTTGGGAGGGATTGTTGACCAGTGTTAGCTATTCAGTCATGGACTTACAGACTTGGCTCTCAGGTTGTGTTTATAAAGTGGCTCTTGGTAAGTGAACAAATCTGGATGTCATGCATTATTGCAAAAACTGCCCCTGCCAATCAGTGAATTTACCCACTACCGTGGTAACAAAGGATGGTGAGAATAGGATCATCTTGATTTTTAATAAGAATAAAAAATGCTAATCCTGACAGTGATTCCCTCCATCATCCCATCATCCCAATATCCTGGAGAGATTTAAAAAAAAATATAGATTTCAGGCTCTCTTCCCTTGGAATACCTGGACAGGTCCTACAAATGTGTAGCTTCACAAAGTTTTCTCAGGAGATTCTGGTAATTGGCCTAGTATTTTAGTCACTGAGCAGACAGGATGGGATTTCTTGAAGCAGCCTTTGGGCATCTTTAAATTGTGGTTTATTTGCTTTGCTCTCAGACAACATGTGTGTTAGCACCAGATGGATGGATATCACTCAGTGATGACCAGATGGTCCAAACTGTTGAACTTCTCAGAAGCACTTTTAACCATGGGTTTGGTTTGCTTTTGGCCTTAAAAACTATAATTTGAAAAATATATATTATTCATTATTTAGGAAACTAAAGTTAAACATTGAATACTGTTACTATTCCAGTCAATTAGAGGATGTCGTCAAAACAACATTTAAAAAATTACAAAGACTGGGGCGCCTGGTTGGCTCAGTTGGTTAAGTGTCTGACTCTTGATATTGGCTCAAGTCATGATCTCACAGTTCAGGAGATTGAGCCCCGTGTCAGTCTCTGTGCTTAGAGTGTGGAGGCTGCTTGGGATTCTCTCTTTCCCTCTCTCTCTGCCCTAGCTCCTGCTTAAGCTCTCTCTCTCTCTCTCTCTCTCAAAATAAATAAATACAATTTAAAAAAAGACAAAGATTGAACCCATGAGATGTTATCAATTATCACTTTAGAGGGGCGCCTGGGTGGCTCAGTCGGTTAAGTGTTCCACTTCGGCTCAGATCATGATCTCACGATTTGTGGGTTTGAGCCCCACATCAGGCTCTGTGCTGACAGCTAGCTCAGAGCCTGGAGCCTCTCTCTCTCTGACCCTCCCTGGCTCATGCTGTCTCTCTCTCTCTCTAAAAAATAAATAAAAACATTAAAAAAATAAAAAAAAATCATCACTCTAGATCAGTAGTTCTCAACAGAGGTGGCAGGTACATTTAATAATGCCTGAAGACACTTTTGGTCAT
The DNA here is from genome assembly GCA_028646485.1 of Cryptoprocta ferox. Lineage (NCBI taxonomy): Eukaryota > Metazoa > Chordata > Mammalia > Carnivora > Eupleridae > Cryptoprocta > Cryptoprocta ferox. Next base: position 6,980,804 of record CM053569.1, on the reverse strand, counting down.
CCCACTTGACAGGGGTTGGGAGTCCTGACATCTTGGGAGTAGACTGGGATGCTGCTAAACATCCTGTAATGCACATGAAAGCTCCCCCCCCAACTAGAAATGATCTAGCCCCCAATATTGATAGTGTTGGATTGAGAAATCCTGCTTTAGAGGCTCTAACTCAGACTTGAATATAATTCCTTCATCGCTAATCTTTTAGGTTGGCATGTGTATGTATATGCATGTGTTTGTGTGTGTATGTGCGTATTGCGTGTGTGTGTAAACATGTGTGTGATGAGAGCCAAGGCCTCCATGATTCCAGGACATTCTTCTGTGGATTCATGTGTGTATCTTCTGCCATCTTTAAGCCCTGTTGGGGAAGACTTTCGGGGACTCCTTCATTCATATGTGTCCATCATAACCACCAGGTGAATGGTTGTCTCCTCTTTGGGTCCCTGGAGCTGCTGAGACCCCCCAGGACTGTAGTGCGGTCCTTGGGCTTCCCCACCCCAAGGTGGATCACTAGCTCTCTCTGATGTCTCATCTCTCCGCTCTGCTGAGAGGTCTTGTTCCCGCCTTGTCTTTTCTGGCACAATCAGTATCCCCTTGCCATCTTGTCAATCACCCTCTATTGGAAAATACTTTCTCTTATGTTAGAAAGGCTTAGAAGCTGCATGGCAGAGTCAAAGTTGCTCTGCATGGGGAGGCTGGAGTCTCAGGTTAGAGCCCACCTTCACCACCAACTTGCTGTGTGGCCGTAGGCATCTTACTTCCCTTTTCCGGTCCTCACTTTACCCTCTGTGCAATCGATGGCTAGGTGAGAAGAGTTCTCAGGTCCCTTCCCAGTCGGACTTGGAGAACTCTGAAGTTGGCAAAGTCTTTCCCTCCACACAAGGACCCACAGATTAACCAGACAGAACACATCTTGCGAGCCACACCTGCACTCGTATTTTTTCCCTAAATGCTAAGAGGAATGTTCAAGCTTATCATTCTGGGCAGCATCCTACACCCACACTGACGGATGTCAATTTTGGCATTTATTAGAATGCCAGTAAATCTTGAAAACAATAAATATCTCATTACTTTGCTGATGATGTGTCTTTAAGTGCTACTTCAAAATGCCTGTCCTCACTCTGCTTGATTTATAACAAGGACTCGTTTTAATCTTGCAGTCTTTCATCTTTTGCAAACACCTTGTTGGACCCTAATCAGATTCCTGTAACTCCTTTAGAGCACCTGGCCAGGATGCCAAAGTGGGTATTCCAAGGATGATGTGGTTTGGAGTCTGATTTCCTGACCTATGATTGCCAGTTGAAATGACACAGACTTTGAGGTCCGATAGGCTCTGATTAATATCCCATGTCCCATCCTCTCACAGCAGACTGGGTCATCTTGGACAAACCAGCAAAACCTCCATTCGCCCCAGTCTCCTCACCTGTAAATGGAGGATAGTGGGTTAAGAGGGAATGCATTGATGAATGAATAGCACCTATCCTGGTTTCTGGACTAGAAGAAATGCTCTGATGATGGTGACCTATTAAAATGATTATTACTTCTAAGAAAGGACCAAGAGCTCCTACTCAGAAACCCCTGGAGGCCAATGTCAAGGGCTGTACATCAACTCCTCTTCTGTTTTAATACTGAATTAACAACCAGGCAGGGGGAAAAATGGAACATTTAAATATTTAAACCAAACATTTAATTTTTAAACATGAACATTCTTTTTATAACTTGGACTGCTCTTCAAGGCCTGTGGAAAATTCCCCAACCCTCTGCTATCTGCCCTCCTTCCGGGGTGTGTGCTAGAGAACACTGCTAACCTTGGATGGCTCTGAACTTGGCAAGGTATGATACATTTGTTTTATTCAGAAGAAGGCACATTTGTGTCCCAATAAAGATATTCCTGACAACTTTCTATAAAGAAAGAGGAGCTAATCCCTGTTTGAAAGAAATGAAGCTGAATCTAACAGGAAGGGAATGATTTTATGTGACTCTCTTGATTCGTGCTCTCTACCAGACCCAGTTCCAAGTGTTGTTCATGTTAATTCCTTTCAAATTGCACCATAAAAACCCCATGGCAAGGCTTTTGCTGTAATCCTGTTTTCACCCATAGGAATGTGAAGTTCAGTATAAGGCTAACTGAGGACCCCAGGGTCATGGGTGCTACAGAGCGGACCTTGTTGCTTCCACATCCTCTTTTTCTTGCAAGGGCCCCTGATTTTTGCATGGAGATCCACCGTCTTCTCCCACCCCCAAGTTGTTACTGTTGTTTGTGGATTTAAATCCACCTGCGCTTTGTGTATGTTCTTGGTCTCATGACACCACTGCTCACAGTGGCCACAGCCACTGGATTATACATGTGGACCAGTAGAGGCCACATAGAGGCATCAAGATGTCCCTAACATCCTGGAAGAGGACATTGATGCCCCTCTTGGCAGTCTTGCCACCAGGAAGGGAGAGCCTGCTGAGGAAGAAGCTGGTGGGAGAGATTATGGCTGGTCTAGTTGAATCTCTGAGGTCATCACTTCCCTTTAAGGAAAGAGGTTTGGGGACATCTGGGTGGCTCAGTCAGTTAAGCATCCAACTCTTGAATTCGGCTCTCAGGTCATGATCTCATGGTTCGTGGATTTGAGCCCTGCATCGGGCTCTGCACTGACAACATAGAGCCTGCTTGGGATTCTCTCTCACCCTCTCTCTCTGTCCCTCGCTTGCTCTCTCTCTCTCTCTCTCAAAATAAATAAAAGAAAAGAGGTTTCTCTCCTCTTGATTAATGTAACAAACTCCCATCAAGCACTGATTATGTTTGGGGTGCTCTGCTCAAGACATGTGTGTCCAGTCCACCCCAGGTCTCACCCATCTCTGACTACAAAATGGTTCAACACTCTCCATTTATAACCATGCCTGCTGAGCACAGTCTGCTCAGCCCTCCTCCTGTGGCTTTGGTCTCCACCAAAGATCTATAGGCCATCACTGCTCTTGGGGTGCAGTGCACCTCGAGTCTGATCAGCACAGATTCCCATCCCAGCCCTCCTCCCTGGGTTCCCCCTTTGGAGCATAGCACAAACACCCCATTGCTGCCACAGGGCACTGTTCCTGGGATCCAGAGACCTAAATCACATCTTAGGATCCCCAGTGGTGTTTCCCAACTCCCTCCTAGATGCCCTACAAGGCAGGGGAAAGCTCCCCTTCTTAGCTCTGCTTCTTCTTAGCACCTCCAGGCATCTCTGCATCTCCTGGACCCTTGGGAGCATGAAGCATAGTTTTCCTGAGAGCAATGGGTGGGTAACCACCTAAACCAGCAAATCTGTGAAGATCCTTCCAGAACCAGGGGCAGTTTTCCCCAAACACAAATTCAACACTCCAACCTAGAAGGTAGGAATCATTCTAAATTTGAAAACTGGATTTGATTGCGTCAAAACAAAAGTCAAAAGAAGAAGGAAATGAAACCAAACAGCCACAGATATGAGAAGAAACATAAGGCAACTCTATGACCCTGTGGTCCAGTTCCTACCTTTGGATGAACACGCACTTTTCTCTGAGGAAGGGACTTCTTTCCCTCCTGTGACTTTCTACACCTTTCTTGCAAGGTGTCCCCCCAAAGTGGTGTCCGGCACACAGGCACAAAGCTGCTTTTTGTGAATGTGGCTCTTTCAGTGCATCATTCTTTTCCTTTTTATAAGTCAGTTTGTTGCAAAAAATCATTGATCTCTGCCTCCCCCAGGGAGTTTTGGCAGCTCTCTAGGCCTTAATCACATTGTACCTTGAGTTTGTCCATGGCATTTCTCTCCTTGAGCCTCAGTGTCTCTAGGCAAGGGCCATCATGCTGGTCTTGGGGAGCCTCCAATGGGCTGAGCAGGATGCTGGTTATTCTGGTTTTAGGGGGAGGAGTCCGGGATTTCTGTCCCACACTCCTTCTTTTGTGCTGTGTGGCCTTGGACAAGTCACCCACCTCTGGGTACTCCACTTTCCTCAGCTATAGAGGTAGGATAACATCACTGTGGTACAATGCAAACCAGCTTCTATTGTTCATACTTCTCCATATTCATACCATTTGAAATGTGACTTTGCAACTTTTTCCTTTAAAATTAGAGTCCATTTCCCTACCCCTTGAGTAGGGGCAGGGCTTTTGCCTTATTTTTGCTAACAAGATGCAGTAAAAGTGACAGTGCATTGACAGGGCACAATGAGGGGCCTAATAAGACCAGAAGAGCCAGCCACTGAGCTACATCCCATCCAAATGGCCAACTGGCAGGATTATAAGCTTAACAAACAGTTGTTGTTGTAAGCCATTAAGTTTGGAGTGGTTTATCATGCAGCAAAAGTTAATACACTCACTTCTCAGATGATTGCATTAAATGAGATAATGTGTGTGAGTACTTCGTAAATGGAAACATTACCTTCCCCATCTCCCCCTCCTCACTCTCAGGTATCCTTGCTTACATCAGTAGACTCATAGTCCCCCTTTCCTTAGCACTGGACAGCATCTCTGAACAGAGGGAGACATGGCTATAGAAACATGGTGACACCAACACCTCCTTCCCCTGATGCCCGGAGCCGACTTCTCCATCTGATGGAGTTTTGGAACCTCTGTCACCTCCAGACTCTAGAAATTGCTCAATCTGTACTATCTGCTTTGTTGGACGGATTACCCCAAACTCTTGCCTGTTCTTAGACCCTGATAACTAGTAGCAGAAAACAAAACCCAAGAAATATACTCCAAAGACTTTTGTTCAAGTCTGCAAGCTTAGATGGTCTTACTAGCCAGCTCTGCGACCTTGAGCAGCCCTGAGACTTAGTTTCCTCATGATCAAAAAAGGTTACATGCTTCTTACCCATACCCCATCCAGGGGGGGCCTTGGAAATCATGAGGTAATCCTGTATGTGAAAGCATTTTCTCAGCTACAAAGTCCTGTACAAATTTATGGCATTGCTTGCCCATTCCACTAATAATTATTGGATGCTACTGTCTCCAGGCACTATTCTAGAAGCCTGGGTGATTTCAGTGAGGGAAGGGGAACAATCTCTGCTTCCATGTGCCACATTATTCAGGGTTACCCACCTCTGCTGTGACCCCACGATGTTGATGTGTTTATTACTAGAGCTTACTTTTGTCTTAGCATGGGTTTCTCAGGAAATAGAGCCTGAGGAAAACATGTGTTAAGGCTTTATTGGTGGGTAAGATCCCAAAGAAGCAAGATCGTGGAGTAAAATGGGAACCGAGGTGGGAGAGGGGTGACAATGAGCTGCCTGCAGCTTCATTCCAAATAGCCATTCTCTGGGTCATGCAGGACCGCTCTGAGGAGGCCAAATGGAAACACTGTGTCTTGGGAGAGCCCCCTCAGGGGAGATAAGAAGAAGGTTAAATTAAATGCCTGCTCCTTCCTGTCTGCCATCTCTTACTGGTCAAAGGGTGTGCAATGGGAGTTAATTCTCCCGTACTGCCTGATGTGTTACTTGGAGAGCAAGACCCATTGCATCACTGGCAGTGTGGAGTGGGTTCAGTTGAGTGAGCCAGTGAGTACGAAGATCTGCTGCCATGTGCCTTACGTGTTGGTGTTGACAGGGACACCCTTCATGTGGGGCACAAGGCTCATGGTGTAAGGCTGAGGTGGGCCACTGTTGGGCACACCTCATGACCCAGGGGCCTGTGGAGGGCTTGGCTGGTGGAGCAGAAGAGTGGCTTGGCTGGTGGAGCAGGGGAGTGCCTTGACAGCAGGCCCCCTGCTGTGAAGCTGGTAAGGAGCACACAGCCTCTCCTGAATGAAGCTGGAAATCTCTTTTGGTCTCCAAGAATATGATTGGGGCCAGATGACCTTTCTAGAGGCAACCCATGGATGAGAAAACTTGGGAAAGGCATGAAGAGGACCTAGTATGTCTTGAAGAACCCATTTGACCAGAATTTCACCAAGCGTGGCACAGCAGAAGGAGGAATGGCTGGCTGCAAGCTCGGAGCCCCCGTTTCTCCTGTCTCACTAACCTGCTTTGTGACCTGGAACATATCCCTCAAGCTCTCTGTGCCCTGGCTTTCCCATGTGTGAAATGAGAGCGGTCTCCAGGCAGCTCGGCCGCTCTGGAGCCCTGGGGTCACACGCAGATGCAAAGCCATCCTTCCTCCCCTCCCTCCCTGCCCCCACTCCACCTGTGTCCCCTGCTCTGTGCATACAACAGGGAGCATGGGTGACCAGACCAGAGGAGAGGCAGGCTCACCAGGGGAGAGTCGTGGAGGGTAATGAATAACCAAGGTCGCAGGCAACTTTCTCCTGCCGACACTGTTACAGTCCCGTTATATATAACCATCAAGGACTTCCATCCAGGGCTGACCAGCTGCAAATATTTAACACATCCCGTGGTGGAAGGGATGGCCACCAATCACCAGCAGCCCTTGGCAGTGACCCTGAAGGAAGCCAAGGGCGAAATCTCACTGGTGTCAACCTTCTCAGTTGGCATCTGTAATGACCAAGAAATGCCTGAAGCCCCTGCTGACTGTATGCTTAAAGGTGACCCTTGATTTATTTATGAGGCAGTGGAGTCCTTTAACTTTTGAACTTTTTGATGGGTTGAGCCTGCCAAAATGTGATACCAGAAGCATTTCGAGTAAGTAATTATTTTTTCCAAAAGAACTAATGTCACTGACTAATGGTGATTGTGTGCTTGCTGGGCTGGGCTGGGCTTGCATTTAAAAAATTGTTTTTAATGTTTATTTATTTTTGAGGGGGAAGAGGGAGAGAGAGAGAAAGAGAGAGAATGAGAGAGAGAGAGAGAGAGAGAGAGAGAGAGAGCATGAGCAGGGGAGGGGGAGGGAGAGAGGGAGACACAGAATCCAAAGCAGGCTCCAGACTTTGAGCTGTCAGCACAGAGCCTGATGCAGGGCTCGAACTCACGAACTGTGAGATCATGACCTGAGCCAGTCAGACACTTAATCAACTGAGCCACCCGGGCACCCCTAGGACATGCATTTTTTGGGGCATCTCTCCTTCACCTTCACAATGACCCTATGAGGTTGGTCTTACTTTGTCCTCACTTTGTAGATGAGGAAACTGGAATTCACAGAGACTAAGTAGTTTGCCCACTGTCACCCAGCTACAAAGTGACCAAACTGTATTAACTCAGAATCCAGAATTCAAGCTTTTGACCACATCATGATTCAGTGTCTTTTCATCCAAACCCTGAATAGGTCTGTCTAGAGGTAGGGCGATCAGATAGCTTATCATCCAAACCAGTACATGCTGAGGAGTGAAGGGGAAACCATTAACTGTCACCCCAACATAGCAGGAGTAAATCAGGGCTGTCCTGGAAGACAGACGCATCTAGTCACCCCAGGACTCAGAGCAGTAGCATAAAAGCTGGAGTCAATTTATTCTGACCTTATCCCTTCTTCTCACTTCCCACTCAGCTCAGGCCACCAAGGTCTGTCACTTACTGAAACCATAGGAACTGATGTGGACGTGAACACCCATTGTAAACTGTAAAACAGTATCCAAATTCGATTAATGCATGCAAATCGCATTTATTAACCCTGGGCATATGCTGGGCATGGTCACGACACTTTGCCTGGGTTATATCATTTATTCCCCACAGCAGCCCCGTTGTTGCGGCTCGATGCTAACATTTGACAGATAAAGAAACAGAGGGTAGGACAAGTTAAAGTGGACAAAAGGGGATGGCAGCCACCTGAGGCAGCGTCCTGTGTAATATCTAGTGCGTGTTGTGCGCGTAGTTCGTGCTTATTGCTGGAGAAGACTGTTGTGCTTGAAATCAAATAGCCCAGGGCCATTTCCAAGAGCCTGGTTTCTCCCACCCGATGGTGGTGCCTGCATTGGACCATGAGCCTGTCCCCACCAGTGTGCTGGTGGTCCCTTGCCTTTCCCAGGGAGCTGTGTGCTGTGAGGCTGAACAATGGCTCCCAGTCTGACATTGGCTGGGAGGTTCCAGGAAGAGGTGAGAAGCTATAGTGTCCTTCATGTAGGAGGCAGCGTTGGACTGAGCCTCCGATTGTGAGTGGAGGCTGTAGTCCTGGCCCCACTGCAGAACGGCCCTCGGGTCTCACAGCTCTCGTTTCCTCCATTGGCCTCAGGAACACGGTGGTGGGCGCCTTTACACAGAGGTGTAATGTGTTCATAGCCTTTGACTCTGTCACTTGTTTCCTGAGAATTTACCCCAAGGGGATAATCCTGACTGTTGAGGTAGTTTTCGGCACAAAGAGCGGGAGGAGGCCAACGGTGTCCAGGAGAGCAGGGGACCCAGTGATCTGGGCAGGAGGGTCCTTCTGCAGTGGGAGGGAAAGGGGCCTGGGGTCAGCCAGACGCGGGTCTGAATTTCAGTCTGCTGTGGATGATACTTGTGAGGTCTTGCTGAGACTCTTACTCTATGTCTAAAATGGAGATAATGATGCTTTCTTCCTGGGGTCATTGGGAGGATACATGGAATTATAGATGGATCAATATCTATCTGTACTTCACAAAGTATTTCCGGTATTCTGTCAGGATTTGTACAGTAAAAGAGAAAAGGAAAACAAAGAAAAAAGTATGTTTTCTATGTAGAGCATCATGTCATCTGCAAATAGTGGAAGTTTCACTTGGGTGGGAGATGGGTGAGACAGGGGAAGGGGATTAAGGGCTCACCACGTGTGCTGTGTAATGTATAGAAATGTTGAATCGCTCAGTTGTACACCCAAAACTAACATAACACTGTATGTAAATTACACTTCCATAAAAAAAAAAGTGATGGGCACTTGGGTGGCTCAGTCAGTTAAGGGTCTGACTTCGGCTCAGGTCATGATCTGACAGCTTGTGAGTTTGAGCCCCACGTCAGGCTTTGGGCTGACAGCTCAGAGCCTGGAGCCTGCTTCGGATTCCGTGTCTCCCTCTCTCTTTGCCCCTCCCCTGCTCACGCTCTGTTTCTCGTTCTCTCTCTCAGAAATAAATAAACATTAAAAAAAAAAAGGTGAGACAGGTTGAAAGAAAGAAAATATATAAATATGCAAATGTAGGCATCCCAAGTAATCATTACAGTGGGGCCATGATTGGGTTGTTTCCCTCCTGCTGGCCAATGCTAGTGAGAAACACCTCATTGTCATGACTCCTTTATCCTTAATTATAGAGGGGGACATAACAGACAAGCATGTGCCTGGCACAGAACTGGTGCCCTTGACTGATAATTTCTCCTCTCTTTTCCCTATTTTGTTCCCCCCTACCAACACCTTGTGACCACTGGCCTATTTATAATAGACTAGGGTTGTGTGGACACACAGTGGGGCAGGGAGACTTGGGAGGGTTCCCATGGTCTGTTTCCTTCCATGAGCCTGCCTGGGATGCGTAACAGAGGAACCAGCCCCACCTCCCATCAACAGGGAGGCAAGGATACTGTGGTCTATTTACTTTTGTGTGTTGAGCTCCCATTGGAGGAGCCCCCACTCTGTGTCAGTCTCTAAGCTAAACAGGCGTACGTGCTCTCCTTGTTAGTCATACCAATCCTTTGAAAGAGGCACTCTTATCTTGTAGAGAATAATTAACACATTTAAAGTCACATGGCCGGTGGATGACAAAGCTAGGGTTCCGGTCTAGGACTCCCTGGTCAGAGGCCCTTATGCTTAGCACGTGAGCTACACTGCCTCTCTTCTTTACGTGTTAATTTGTTGAAGGTGGGGGAAGGAGCCTTATTAGTGGCATATCTTTTGTGTTTCTAACCTACCCCTGGAAAAAAAAAGAACCACACTCACACAATCCATTACTCCAGTGACCTAACAGTTGTCTATCCATTGATTAAACAAATGTTTATTGTCCTCCGTGTCCAGGCTCTGGGAATACAGCAGTGAATAACGCAGACCAAGTTCTTGCCCTCTGTGTAAGTCACATTCTATTCAAGAGACTCATTTCAGTAAAAAGTCATTCTTGTCCATTGTTTCTTAGAAAATACTCAGAGCCCCTGCTTCTTTTTAAAATATTTTTTTGATGTTTATTTATTTTTGGGAGACAGAGAGACAGAATGCAAGCAGGGGAGGGGCAGAGAGAGAGACACACAGAATCTAAAGCAGGTTCCAGGCTCTGAGCTGTTAGCACAGAGCCCGATGCAGGGCTCGAACCCACGAAATGTGGGATCATGACCTGGGGCGAAGGTAGATGCTCAACTGACTGAGCCACCCAGGCGCTCCCCATAGCCCCTGCTTCTAATCATCACCTCCGTTCCCGCACTGGCTGTGTGAATAGTGTAATAGTTATCTTCTGCTGAGTACCTACAATGTGCCGGGAAGTCTGGTAGGTACAATATACATGTTATCTCATTTAAATACCACAATGACCCGACAAGAAAGGTAAACCAGGGGGCACCCTGGTGGCTCAGTCAGTTAAGCGTCCAACTCTTGATTTTGGCTCAGGTCATGATCTCTCGGTTGGTGGGATCAAGTCCCACATTGGGCTCTGCGCTGGCAGCATGGCTCCTGCTTGGGATTCTCTCTCTCTCTTTCTCTTTCTGCCCCTCCCTTGCTCTCTCTCTCCCTCAAAATAAATAAATATTTTTTTTTAAAAAAAGGTAAACCAGGCCTTTTAAAAAGATGAACAAACTAAGACACAGAGAGGTTGGGTAATTGCTTAAGGTCACACAGCATAGCGGTGATGTCACTGGAATTTAGTTCAAGTTTTGTTGACTTAGAGACCATGCCTCCTCTGATACACCATGGTGCCTTCATCCAGGTTCCGACCATGGTTCTGCTTCTCACTAGCTCGCTAGCTTTGGATCAGTAGCCTTTCTTCTTGGGACTTGAAGTGTCCCTCCTATAAAACAGTAGAATTGAACAAGATTAGTATTCAGGTCCTTCTGAGTCACACGTTCTCTGAGAGGGGCAAAGGTGGGAGTTTCAAGGGATGGGCAAGGGGCATGTTTGGTTGGAGAAGTGGAGAAACCTGGTTCTTTTTAGGCCAACTCGGCCACTCACTCCCAGAAAGTGAAGGAAATTACAGCCTCTCCAAGAAGAGGCCAGAGGCCCCCTGAGTGACGCAGGGTCACCACCTTCCTGGTAAGGTCAGCCTACATTTGGAATTCAAAGTCAGCTCCTGACAGCTCAGGTGGGGGCAGAATAGCCATCAGCCAGGGAACCGAGAAGCTGATTCTGTTGCCAATAGCTCCTGGATCCTTCTTAAATTCCTCAGCTTTTGGGTTTGTTGTGACCTAACATGAACCATGCATCTTATTAGAACTAATTAGAATTCCACGTCTGACGAACTCATCCTGGAAAGGAGCAAAATAGAGCTTCTTTGACTCTCCAGCAGCCTTGAAGATGCCTTGGATAATGAGGGGGGAGAACAGAAATTTCCCATCCATTTGCTGACTTGAGGAAGTTTGCATTAAGATGTTTTTATTGATTTCATCAAAGCTGTTTTTGTTTTCCTTAAAAGCAGTATTATGGTATCCTAAAAGGGGCTCTGATTTTGAAGTGAGTCAGGTCTGGAATTGAATCCTGGCTCTGTCGTCACCATCTGTTTGTGACAGTACTAGTTAAGGGGACCCTAGCTGCCCTACCGTAGATTGATTGCGGACATGGCTCGATTCTCCACCTCTCACAATGTGATCTTGCTGCTCCTCCCACAAAGAGACAACTCTGTCTCCTCACCCCATGAGTATGAGCATGACTTGCTTTGGTTAATAAATGCAGCAGAAGTGATGTTGAGCAATCCCAATCCCAATCCTGGCCATCAAGAGGCCATACATGCTTTTACTGGGTCTTTGGACCTTTGTCACCACCATGGGCTGGGCTGGTGGTGCCTTGACGGAGTAAGAGTAGCCACATGGAATAAAGTGGAATTAAACCAGCCTAATCCATTCCAGAGCATCCAGACCCCAGCTGACATGGCAAGTGACCTCAGATGAATGAGAGAGCCCAGCTGAGATCAGAGAAAGCCTTCAAGATTAGCCAAATGCACACAAGATCTGTGAATTGGTGAGAGAGAGTAGATGGTTGTTTCAAGCCACTGTGTTAGTGAGTTTGGGCTATTACAACAAGATACCACAGACTGGGTAGGTTATAAACAATACAGAGTTATTTCTCATGCTTCTGGAAGCTGGGAAATCTGAGGTCAGGGGAAAAGGATGGTCAGGTTCTAGTGAAAACCTCCTCATGGTTTGCAGGTGGCTGTCCTTTTGCTGTGTCCTCATGTGTCAGAGCAAAGAGAGAGCTGTCTGGTATCTTTTATAAAGGTGCTAATGCCATTATGAGGTTCCCAGCCCCCGTGACCTAATACCATCCTATAGAACTTGGGGGAGGGTGTGTAATTTATTCCATGGCAGTCACTAAGTGTGGGAGTGGTTTGTTCTATGCGATAGGGGGCTGATACATGCAATAGAGATGAACTTCTGAAGCTCAGTGTTTTGACCACACATGAACACTTAGCTCTTGCTCACATGGAACTGGTAGAACTCCCTCTACCATGTAGTCAGAGGCCCCAGCTGAAGCCTTCCAAGGTTGCTGTGAGTATTTATGGCAGAAGATGTGTGTGAAAGAAGCGTGGAGGGAGCATGGGAGTTGTTTATGGACAGCATGTATGTGCTCTGTTCACTTCTTTAGCATAATCCTATTACCGGGTTTTTATGACACCTGTATGACGTAGGCATTGTCTCCATTTTACAGATAAGGAGACTGAGACAAAGAGAGTTTAACATAACTAGCTAAGGGTCTACAACCACCAGTTGCACCACCCATCTACCTGATTCCAAAGCCTTGTACCACTGTTCCTCTCTTGAGGTTGGCTAGGCTTTGGTCCCCACCCTGCGTATCTCAAAGAAAGACCGGACCGGAGAACATCAAATCTGTAATACCTTCTACAAATAGTATCTGGGAAGATGCTGTTATTAACCACTACTCATTCCTGATGAAGGCACTGAGGGACGCTTAGGTACTACCTGGGCTTCTGGTCAGACAGAGCGCCTGACCGCCCGGCGACACCTCCTAGAGCCACAGCCTCTGATCCCAGCAGGGGCCGTTGGGTTTTCTTCCCTTGGGCAGAAAAAGTGCTACAAGCACACAGAACATGCAGCCGGCTTGGGAAATGGCCGGGATTCAACCCCAGGTCTGCTGGACCCCAAGCCTCTCACTCCATCACACTGGACTTGGACAAGCGATCTTGGTTTCCTCTCTCTGGTCTCCTTAACACTGTCTATCTGAGCAAGGGGTGGGTGACGGGAAAGACCTGCCTGAAGAGTTATCCTTGATGTTCAGAACTATGGTGGGAATGACGTGTAAATGTCCTGAGAGTTGGAGGAACCCAAGTCATCTTGGTGACGGAGGGACCAGGCAACTCGCAGCGAGAATCTTAACTCCCAGATAGTTAATGAATTCAGGTGTGTAGCCGGGGCAGCCTCTGATCCAGGGCAGGGCAACTACCCGTTGTGCTTTTTCTTCAGTTTCCTTCTAGTTCCTTTTTCCTATTTCCCTCCTTGAACCTTCCATTCAGAGAACAGTCGCTTCTGCCACAGTCAGTTGGGGCTGGAGGTGAGAGGGGGAGGAATAAGCTAGAAAGTCTGTGCACATTGTCCTAAATTTAGTCTCATCTGTGGCTCATCTGCTCAGTAAGGGCTCTCCCGCCATGTTTCCGGGAGGCAGGAAGTCTGCAGGCACTTTGCTGGACTAGGCAGGTACAGCTGCTGGCGAAGTGTTGTGCGGAGTAAGGGCAGCTTTATGATTTTTTCATCTAAACAGGAAGAGAACTTTTTGAAAACAAAAAAGGGCGCTATTACTAATTACACTAGGACACAGGTATAAACTAGGACTGCACGGGGCAAGGTGGGACATACAGTCACCTTCTTCATCCGGGCTTCCATGGGCCCAGGACTGAGACACCTTGATGAGAACTGGGAACATCCTGACAGGTTTACAGTGAGCTCTGCTGGGATGGACAAGAAAAGTTCAGGATTTGGAGTCAGTCCTAATGCCTGCTTAGGGTCTTGGCAAGTCACATGCCCCCTATGAACCTCGGTTTCTTCATCTGTAAAATGGGGTTATGATAATTTTCACATTAGGGGCTTTGTCAAGATGAGGAGAGAGGAGCTGAAAAAATATTCTGTAAATGTAGTTACTCTCCAAATATTCTGTCCCAACTTGAAGTTCCCTCTGATAAATTTATTGCTTTACCACTTTCTGAAATTCCTTTAGCCTTTTCCAAATGGACTACAAATTAAGGATTTGTATATATACTGGCCCATATTTTTCCACAGTCACCTCACATATTTTTGGCTTCAGTAATAATCCTACAAATGTGATAACCCCTTTCTGGAGTTTAGACAGTATGTTAAGCTCTATTATTCTGATTAATAGTCCCTGCTGCTTAATAGCTGTGTGACTTTCAAGAAGTTACTTAGTCTCTCTGTGCCTCAGTTTCTTCCCGTTGGAGAAAACAATAATATCTACCTCGAGGGTTAGAGAGATGATTAAATGAATTAATGCATGTAAAGCACTAAGCACAGTGCCTGCCACAGGATTCACACTCAAGATATCCCGGCTTTAGCGTTTGCTGTGAAGATGGGATGTTCTCCTCTAGAAAATGTTTATCCCATCACTTCCAGGATACCCCTAGCAAGCCACCATGTATCTCCAGGAGTTCCCAATTTGAGAATCATCATTCCACGTCATGCCTATGCACTATGTAATCTCCTATTAATTTGCATTCACCCCAGAGAGGAGGTCATTTCTTACCAGGAAATATGCCACCAGAACCCAGTGGCAGAAGAATGTGTGCAAAATCTGTTACCTCCTCACAAAGCTTGCCATCTTTGTGAGGCACCAAGTTCTCAAGTAAGGAGAGTGGAGCAATGAAGGACATGACATTGGAGGACCGAGTGGGACCTCACAGGAGTGATTTGGTCACCAGCAACTGGGGGGGGGGGTGCATTGTGATTATTTGGATGCCAAGTCTCAGCAGAAGAACCCATTTGGCTGGTTAATTACCCTTGAAAGAGTAAGAAGGTCAAAGGAGGGCATGGCTGACAAAGTCCATTGAGCCTGCTGGATGGAAGCCAAATCAATCCACATTGACCTCCTCTTTCTCCTCTGGAGGTGTCAGTGGCTGCTTAGGGCGTGGGTACCAAGCAAGCATCCTGATGCCTTGGAGAGCCCAGCTTTTGGGGAGGGTCTGAGCTTGGAGCCAGCAGACCCTTGTTCTAATTCTTTCTTTTCTACTCCGTCAGTGTGTGACTTTGAGCAGGTCCTCTCTTGATCCTAGCCTTCTCCCTTAAAAGTGAGGGTCTCATCCCAGATGATGCTGGGGGGCCTTCCTGCTCCAACACTCCTTGGCTATTAATTTTGGAAAAGCTGAAGCAGCTCATTATCAACCATAGGTTTGGGACTCATCTATTAGAAATCTGCCAAGAAACAAGATTGACCATATGTTGAAAATTATTGAAGCTGGGTGATGGGTACATGGGAGTTCATCATGCCCTTTGCTTTATTTTTACATATATTTGAAATTTTTCTATAATAAGGAAAGTGCAAAAACCTTTTGAAGTTAATGGCAAAATGATCAGATTTAATTCACTTGTGAAAAACCATAATTTCTCATGCATCAAGTCTGGTAGAATGTGGTATAATTTAAGGAAAGCCCACTCGATTAAAACTATCTCTACCATCCACCTTCATACTGCCTGGGAGGCTTCCAACATCAAATTCTTCAAGAGGGAGTATAGTGTTGTGGAAAAGAATTGATTTTTGTCTCGTTTGGCCTGGATTTGAATCCTGAGCTGCAGGTTTTTTAAATCTGTAAGATGGTAATACTGTACTGACTTAGTGGGTGTTCAGTGAGGGTCAGGAGTGGTGTGTGAAGTGCTAGGAAAAGAGTAGCTCTCATTATGACACTGTGGTTTCCAGAACATTCTTTAAAATGCAACCACTGCAGGGAAAGGCTCAGCCTTATAAGTGAACTTTTATGAATGCATTTGCAAGCCCAGAAAACGGCATCTCTGAGTGGGACTGGGGTCCCTTATTTCTAGGAGGGGGAGAGCAAGGAAAACCAGGCAAGAGACTAGAGAAGCAGCCAGTGGGTGAGGGGGTGGGGAGGCTTTAGAGACACTTCCTAGCACCTGCTGCTCCTTCCTGTAACCTTACAACAAACGTTTATTTTCATACTGAACCTGGGTGTGTCTCTGTCCCTTCGATCCTGAAAGAGCCTAGAAGCAGCAAGTCACAGTGTCAAAAGACATGGATTTTGGTATCAGAGGTCTGAGGTTCAATATGCCATTTCTTAGTTCTGTGAGATTGATCGAAATCACTTAACTCCTCTGAGACTTACCTCCTCATCTCTAAATTATGGAAGGGAATGCATTTTTGAGAGCATGAAATGGAAAGTGTTATACTATCTGATCTGTAGTAGGTGTTCAGTGTTTGTTCCCTTCCTCTTTACCTATAACGGGAAGCTCCAATGTTTAAAATCTTCTTCTTTTTGCATCATGTGACTTGTGCCATTACCGTAATACTTCCATTTGCATCTATTCAGAATATATGCAATCCTTCTTATCCATGATACCTCTTTAAATTCTTGAAAACAGTGATCATAGTTTGTGAATCCCCTATTTCTTCTGCCATCCTCTCCCTGCTACATGCCCCAGTCTTCACTTTTCTCAGCAAAATCTCAGTGAATTTAAGCTAATTCCCATGTGTCTAAATGTGGTAGATTGTAAAACTGGCCACAAAAATTTCCACTTCCTCTATCTTCATATTTGTATCACTTTTAAAGCTCCTCCTATCAAGAAGTGTGGGTCCTTCTCCATCCCTTGAATCTTGAGTGACCGAATGATGTGTTTGACCAATGGGACAATAGCACCATGAGACTTGGAAAGCATCTGCTCATTGGCACTTACTCTCTTGGGATCTCTTTTACCAACATCTGAACACTCCTGGACTGTGGTCTATGACATGTACAACTAAGACGAGCCATTGCAGCCAAACCCCTGCCGATGAGAGAGTCCAGCCAAGGCCAGAGAAACCATCCAGATAACCTGACCCAACATGCTGGCCCACAGAGTAATGAGCTAAATAGGTGGTTGTTGATTTAACCCACTAAGTATTGCAGGGGTTTGTTTTGCAGAAAATCTGATACATCAGGCTTTCAGAACATTTATTTTCCTCTGCCTTCTTGGATATGCCCATTCTGCCCCCAATTGCTTTTTGGCAATTTTGAACCATCCATTTTCTTGGAACTTTCTAAATTACTGGGTGCTTGGCACAAGTGGCTCATTCTGTCTGTTCCTGACTTCTTCCTACTAAATTCAAACCATATGGTATAAAAGTACAGATTAATGTCCAAAAAGTCTTTAGAACCTCTTTGGAAGCTTAAAAAATCCCACCGAAAACTTTTGCACGGAAATCGTGCTTGGCCAAAAAGAAGGGAGCTTGAACAGCTTGAGTTCCGCTCAGTTCTTCCTGCAAATGATAAATAATTCTATACTTAGAAGAATTTCTTCTCTAGCTTTGAATTAATAAGGTGGCCTCTGTATGACATTCAGTGGGTCTGCATAGAATTTTGGAGCTGGAAGAAGCCTCAGATTTTCTTTGGTCCAACTCTATCTTTTTATATATGGAGAAACTAAGACTATTAACTACAGTCTAAGTAGTCTAAGAAACTACAGTTTCTACAGTAGTGGACTGTTGGAATTACACTGTAGTGGAAAGACCATGGATTCTCTGAGTCAAAGATCAGTGCTAACAGTGGTCATAGTCGAGTTTCTATTATGTAGCTTCCTACTTTCTGGAGTAGTAGATGCAACTGTGTATGTAAGGGTCTGGGAATGAAGGCATGGAGGGAAGGAATATGGCATTGTTGACATTCTGTTGACCATTTACAAAGCCACTAGACCCAGCTATGAGCTGTTTAAGAGAAGGGATGTGGTTTGATTTTTTTACTGCATCTTCAGGCCTGGCAAAGTGCTTGCCAAAGTGTAGATACTCAGAGTGTTGAAGAAAGATGTAGGTTATGGGGCTAATTCTGAGGGTCAGAATCTTAGACAGGTCTTGGTAATCCTAGGATCAATAGGTCCTTTTCATTTATTCTGCTTCAGACCCTTTATAAGTCAGGTGCAGACTCATTCTGGATGCAATTATGCTGTAGATGAAGAGATGAATAAGACCTGATGTGACTTGGAGAAGCTCATAGTTTACTAGGGAAGACAGATGCATGAACAAACGATTAAAAGGGACCCTTGACAGACATATTGCATCTAAAACCTTGAGAGTAAAAATCTCTCAGTGGAACTGGTGAACAGTGGAGAGCTGTTCAGATCCTGTCTTTTCTATATGTAGTTACTCCCATCATGTCTCTGAGACCTCAGTGAGTCTGGGAGTTTGGACCTGACAGAAGCTACCATAGGCTGGGAAAGCATGAAAAGGAGAATGAGTGAACCCAAAGGCAATCATAATGCCAAGATTGTTCTTAAATCTCTATTCCCATAATGGGTTAAATATCACCCCTGAATTTATTTAAAGACGCACTGGTTTTTGAGACAAACAACTCTGAATTTGAACCTAGATTTTGGCATACACTCTCCATCTGAATTTCCTGAGCCTTGATTCCTTTTTTACTAAGGTGGATGTTGATGGTTGTCTTAATATGTTCTTTAAAAATGTGGTTAATGAACTATCACCTATATGTTTTGAGATCTGAATTCCTGAGAAAAAATGCCTGAGAATTAATTAATAAAGAACAAAGATCCTGAGAACACACTATGGTTTAAAAACATTGTTGTGGTAATGGTTTTATTGGCTGAAGGAAAAAGGATAAAGATGGGTCGGATAAGAATGTCTGCTTACAAAGGAATGAATATCTGGTTGAGGGAGGGAAAATTTGTGGAAGAATTACCAATTGTACTATGATAAACTGTGATGGGATCAAGGTACATCACCAAGTTATGAACATGAGAGGGACATGGTGATATTTATGCTTTAGAAGGAGCACTAGGATGGAAGGATGTGTGGCAGAGAACATTGATGCACATCAAATATCCACAAGCTGTTCTATGCTTCTAGCCTTCTGTGAAATTAGGTTGGGCCATATAAGGGGGTTCTGGCTGAAAGGATGTGGGCAGAGTGTCAGCCACTTATAAGATTTACGGTTCTAAAATCCTCTTTATCCCTCTTCTATGAAGAGCTTGGAGCCCACATGTTTCAGAGGACACAGACATAAGATGGAAAAAGCCAGCCGACTCACATGAGATGATGACATAAGTGAAAATACTCATTGACTCTGTTGAGTCACAGACATTCCAGCATTCATCTGTGGCCACAGCAGGGCCTCTCCTACCCTAACTCAGGAGACCAGATTCAGGAGACACAGAGACTGGTTATGAAGCTCTTGTAATAGCAAAGTCTAGTGATGACAAGGGCCTGGACTATGAGAGAGACTGTAGATGAAGCAGCAGCAAATCCAAACACATTGTGGAAATGGCATGGTCAGGTTCCATATCTCCAGGGAACTTGCCTGCATTAATAGGTAGCTCCCAGCTCACACCCCTGTTTCCACCTGTCCTCTCTGACAGGCTATTTTTAACTCAACAGTAAGAAGTATCTGGTGATTTCATTATTTTCACTCATATGTCGATTTTGAGAAACTTAACAGAAGACCATGGGGGAAGAGAAGGGAGCAAATAGTTACAAACAGAGAGGGAGGCAAACCATAAGAGACTCTTAAATACAGGGAACAAACTGAGGGTGGATGGTGGGGGAGGGAGAGGGGAAGATGGGTGATGGGCATTGGGGAGGGCACTTGTTGGGATGAGCACTGGGTGTTGTATATAAGCGATGGACCATGGGAATACACCCCAAAAACCAAGAGCATACTTTACACACTGTATGTTAACCAGTTTGACAATAAATTATATATAAAAAAGAAATACCTGGTGAAAATTCAAGGCAGATTATGCCACACTCCTGCACAAAATGCAGCAGTTGTTTTCCAACCCTTACAGAATAAAAGCCAAGAAATGCCTATGAAGCGATATGATCTGCACTCTTGTCACTGTTATGACCCAGTCTCTACTCCTGCCCCTTCTCCCATTAACTGCACTTAGCCTGCAGTGATGTCCTGATGTTCCTTAGGCCCACAAGCACACTCAGACCTCAGGACCTATGCACATCCTGTCTCCTCTACCTGAAATACTGTTTTTCAGAGTTTTGCATGACTTACTCCTTCACTTTAGGTCATTACTCAAATGCTGTATTTTTGGTGAGGCCTTTCCTAAGTGTTCTATTTAAGATTACATCCCAGCCCCATCCAACACTCCTACCTTCCCTTTGTTGCTTTATTTTTCTCTATAACATGAAACACTGCCTCGAATATTATATTTCTACTTATTATTTTGCTTACCATCCGCCTCCACACACTAGAGTGTAAGCTCCGGAAAGGTAGGATTATTCCTTCTCCTTCTCCTCCCTCTCCTTCCCCTCGTCGTCATCCTCCTCCTCCTCCCCTCCTCCTCTCCCTCCCCCTGCTCTTCTCCCTCCTCCTCCTCTTTCTCTTCCTCCTTCTCCTCCTGCTTCTTCTTCTTCGTCTTTCTTCCCCTTCCACACTGCTGTATTCCTAATACCTACAACAGTTCCTGGTACACAGTAGGCACTCAGTATGGATGAATGTGGACTAAATGAAGACACAAAATCTGAAGAATGTTATGGGCATTTAGGCATAGATAAAAGAAATACGCATTATAAATACAGAATACATAGTTGGTAGGAAAGGTATAGGGTGACACTGGGAAAGCTTGGTTTGCTTGCAAGGATATTATTTTGACAGTTTCTGTCACTCAGCTCAACCTCTTCTCTTGGCCATTTTGGGCCCAAGTGGCCAAGAGATCAAGCCTGTTACTCCCTTAAGTTTCTTTCCTCTCTTTCTTATAGTAGCAGCTCTGAAAAAGGTCGCTGATAATTGGCGGTGGTGGTGGGAAATCTATATGAGGGAATGTATAGAATCTCATGCCTATAACACGAGATCCATTAACTTCCATTTCCTTCCTTCACACTTTCCTTCATTATTTCTTCCTCTCCATCGACCTTATTTCTGGTATTATTTCAGCCACCTCAGGAGTGAGTGGATGGATTGGACTATACTTGTTCCCAGATTAAGAATGGAGGCTGACGAGGAGGGAGGAAGGAGAAAAGAAAGGTTGCAAGGGGGATTGAGGGTGTTGTCCATGATTAACAGTTATTTGAGTGTCATTTCACTGGGTTTAGCTGAATTTAGGCCATAGAGTCGTGGTAAAAAAAAGACTTAATTCCAACTTTAGGAAAATGGCTGTATATTCCCCAATCACTGTGACACTCAGCCTGCACAGATTATTGAGAGACCCCACTGCAGTGTTCATTGAATTATCCCAGTCCTGATAAATTCTGCCACTCCATCCCAGATTCAATTTGGAGGTTGCAGATGCAGAAAAGATGATGAATGGGGGGATGAATCTAATTTCATTAACGGAAGCCTTCATATTTTGCGCTTCCAATAAATATCGACATAGGGTGTGATGAAAATGTGCGTAGTGGGTGGCATTTCCCCAGTCTTATTTTGCCAGCGCTGTATAGAGAAGCCACGAAAAAGAAGCAGTGGTGAATCTAACTCAGGAGGCTTTGGGTTCAAGTCCCAGCTCCATCAGTTACTGGCTGGATGACTTTGTATGACAGAGCCTTAATTTTTTCATCTGTAAAATAAGAGATCATATCAGTTCATCAGAAGATCCAGTGACGGGAGGGTGAAAAGTATCTGAGGACTTGGTACCTCATTATATCTCTTTACTATGCCTTCAACGGTGCCTACTTCATCCTACGTTGGCTCTTTTCTTGCCCCCTAACTGGTGACTCTACATCTTAGGGCTTCCGTTCTTCCTTACGTACATCCATCAGGAGAACAGGATGCTCATTTCCCAGAATTCCAAGGAAAAGCAATACAGTCCAATGCCTAACATGACTCCAGGGGGGCAGAATGTTCTGATTGGCTTAGCCCAGATTACATCTCGCTCACCTGGAGCTGGAGTCAGCTGTCAGAAAGAGGGAGGGGAAAATGGATGCCAGGGAGACCACCACAAAGTCTCTACTGAAGACATTAAAATTGTTTCCTTATCTCTAATTACTGGGTGGGGTACAGGGAGAGGACTCACTGCCCTTATCCACCGCCCATCCTTTCCTTCCCTCCATCTGCCTGCTGTAAGGAACTGCCAAACAGTGAGGTCCAGACAAGGAACACCATGGGGAGGCAGGGAGGTGGCCTGTGTGGACTGCTTCAGTGGGCTCACTGCCCTCTGTCATAGGCTGGAGCTTGGCCTTCTCAGGCAGGATGTTCAAGGGCAGGAGGAGAGTGAGGTTGGGCACTCATTGGCCTGGCAGTCTCCCTTGTCGGCTTTGCACACTCCCTGCGACCACTGCTCCTATGGGGAAACCCTCTCCATGTAGCTACGCTCTCTGAATTCCTGTAACTTCTGCCCCCTTTGCCTCTTTGGACCTGGGGGGTGGTCACGGCCCCCTGCTTCCATTAGCCCTTAGGCTCTGCACTATCCCTCACGCAGGTTTCCTTCCTGCGTGTAGTTCTGTCATGAAACCCTCACGTGTCCATCCAGCTTGCACATGCTGTGGCCTCCCTGTCACGGCCCTGACTGACACACGCCTTCGTTGTTTTATAAGGATGTCTCGGGCAGGCTGAACACGTGCTGCATTCTCCCTCTGTCTCGGGTCTTACTTTCCTATCACTTGGTCTATCCTCTTTTCTTTGTATTCTTACCAACACTGCAGTCTTACTAACACAGGGTTTAAAGTTACAAGCGACAAGGGCACCACTTCAGAGAACGTGCCGCTCATGTCGCTGTGATTAGTGGAAGCCGAGCAGTTATCCATAACTGTCCACAGTGGCTGTCCACTGTGGCCGGGTGGACCCAGGAGATGCACGTTTGGACATTTCAAGCATTGAGACCTGGCTGGAGCCTGTGCTTAAAGGGAAGGTGAGACAGCCCACGTCAAGGATGGGGCCTCCAGTTTCAAGCCTCCAGGGGCCTCCTGCTTAACTGGTTTAACTGCAAAATGCTCATTTAAAAGAGCAAGAGCTCCCTGGCAGGGGCGTAGGGCGGATGTGGTGAGAGGGGGATGCCAGGGAAGCCGTCATACTCATTCAGCAGCCATCCCACGGATGAGCCTGCCGGGCGCCACCGGAGCCCTGGGAAAGGTGGCACTTGTGTCTTTGATGCTCGGTCCCTTGTCACCAGAGCTCATTATCTGCTCAGTGTGAGTCATCGTGTCTCACTCAGCAGCCCCCACACCCTGTAGCTGAGGAGGCTCTGAGAGCCTTTCCTGGTGGGAGGACGTGGAACAGGGAGGGCCCCAGGCCTAAGCCTCCGGGGACCCAGGGAGAACTTTGGCTTTCTCTTTTCCTCCTCTTTGGAGAGGCCTGTGGAAGGAGCCAAGGGAGAGGCATGCTTCTGAGTGGCAGGAAGGTGCTGGGAGTGCAGGTGGGCTGTCCGGACCCTCATCACACGGCTCACTACAAACACAGCCTTGTCTCCCACCCCTTGTCCTGGTGGGGTCCTGCCTGGCTGTCATCAGCATCCATCCCCTCCAGCCTGTCACCCCTCTTTCCTGCCTGGGCTGCTCCAGAACTTTCACCAGCCCCACCTACCTGTCCATCAATGCCCTCACTGCCGGGCAATGTCCTCTCCTGCCTAGACCGTGGCCACCACCTAATCCCACTGCTTGTTAGCTGGCCCCTCTCGGCCTGGGAAAGCACATGGCTAAAAGCAGATTATCCCTGCTCTCCTGGCCCCACTCTTGCCTGATGGAAGGATCTGTGCCCTTAGACTGGGAGCTCCTGGGACAGGTCTGTCCCATCCATCTCTGCATCTCAGTGCTTGACATACAGTTAAACCAGACCTTCTCACCTGGTACAGCTGTGCCTCCCAGGGACCCTGGATAATGTTGGGAGGTGTATTCGGTGTTAGAACCTGGGAGGGGGTGATACTGGCCAGTGGGAAGGCCTAGGATGTGCCATTCCTGCCGTGCACAGGGCAGTGCCTCCTTCGCCCACAAAGGGCTCTGCAGCCCCAGTGTCCACAGTGCCAAGGTTGAGAAGTCCCGCCCGATCCCATGGTGGTAACTCAAGCGACGTTTGCTGAATGAGTCCGTGATGTCAAACGCTGTGAAATGCTGGGTGTTTGCCATCTTCCACATGCTGAGCTGAGTGCCCGCCCTGTCTGCCTTAAAACTGCCCTTCAACCCACAAGGTCTTAACCACCATCAGTGAGTGGGTGTATCTTCCTTCCACCCCGCCCGCCCTGCATCTGGCCCCGTGCCTGGCACGTACAGGGGCTTAACACGCGCTTGGAGAAACTGAAGCCCAGAGAGATCGTCTGCCCTGAGAGTGGCCTGCTGGGTCTCCGACACTGCCATGCTCTTCTCACATCACTCCGAACAGTAGCTGCCTGTAATTTCCAATGTCTTTTACACCCGCAGGTTCACCGAAAGCTTTGGAAATGCAGGTAAAGCATGTTTTATTCATCCTCTTTTAGTGATGGGGAAGTTGAGATACGGGGCCCTCAGTGACTTGGCTCAAGTACTGCAGGGAGTAACAGGTGGGTGAATGGGTAGCGGGGAGGGGTGGGGTCTGTACGTCTTGGTGTTCAGAGGAATGGCACTTTCTCCTTTGCCAAGGCCCCTTGCCAAGAATCTGAAGTAACCACGCCAGGGTGTGTGGTTAGTGTGCGGGGGGGAGGGGGCCTTTATCATTACCTGGGGTTTTATCACTGTATCAAGCCTCAGAGGTGATTAGAGAGACTCCTGAATTTGAGCCAGAGGTCTGTGGACCGAGGATCCGGCTCTGTCACAATTTGGGAGATCTTGGCCAAATTCCGTAGACTCATCTCATCTCAGTTTTCTCCTTGGCTACGTGGAGGTACTGCTGCTGGAAGGCACAGAGGGCACGAGGCTTGGACACCACCCCCGCCTCCCACCACCACCCCCCTCCTCCCCCAGCCCCCGGCCTAGAGCTCTAGTCCAGTGCCTGCCCTTGGTGTGATGGGGTCGCCTGTGCTTTTAAACGTGCTTGTTGGTTACGTTACGTGAAGGAAGCCAGACACAAAAGGACAAACGCTGTACGATTTCACCTCCGTGAAGTCTCTATTCAAATTCACAAGCCAGGAAGCAGAACAGCAGTTTCCAGGACCGGGGGCAAGGGAGGGAGGGTCAGGGTTTAATGGGTACAGACAGTCTGTTTGGGGTGACGAAAATCCTGGAGATGGATAGTGGTGACGGTTGTACAATGCCGTGAATGTACTTGTGCCGTGAATTTGACACTTAAAAATGGTTAAAGTGGGGGGCGCCTCGGTGGCTCAGTCGGTTAAGGGGCTGACTTTGGCTCAGGTCATGATCTTGCAGTTCGTGGGTTCAAGTCCTGAGTCGGGCTCTGTGCTGACAGCTCGAAGCCTGGAGCCTGCTTTGGATTCTGTGTCTCCCTCTTTCTCTGCCTCTCCCCCATTCCTTCTCTCTCTCTCTCTCTCTTTCATTCTCTCTCTCTCTCTCAAAAGTAAATAAAAACATTTATAAAATGGTTAAAATGGTAGATTGCATGTTATTATGTTACCACAATAAAAAAAAATTAAAATTTAATTCCTGGGTTTTTCAAAAGGCTTTGTGTGATTGGTCTCATCAATCAAGTTTTTTTTTAATGTTTATTTATTTATTTATTTTGAAAGAGAAAGAGAGAGAGAGAGAGAGAGAGAGAGCACATGAGCAGGAGAGTGGCAGAGAGAGAGAGAGAGAGAGAGAGAGAGAGAATGAAAGAGAATCCCAAGCAGGCTCTATGCTGTCAGAACAGAGCCTGACTCGGGGCTTGAACTCACGAACCATGACCTGAGCCAAAACCAAGAGTCAGGCACTTAACTGCCTGAGCCACCAAGGCGCCCTGAATCAAACCAAGTTCTTAATCCAACTTCTGTTTTACAAATGAGGGTGTCCAGGTAGAGAGAAACCAAATGACCAGCTCAGGGACCCATACATGTTAGGCTGGACCATGAGGAAAGCAGGACCCAGGATATGTGTGAATTCCATCTGGCTGCTTTTTCTCAATGTCCCATGTGAAGCCTCTTAGCTGTGGGCAGGTCACTGGGGGTCAGAGAAGATGCCTGCAAAGACCTCGGGACACCTTTCTCACTAAAAAGGAGTCAGGGCAAAGGTAAAGAATATTCACAGTTCAGAAACCTAGCAGATACGAGTGTTTGGGGCATCAGTGCACTTAATGCACGAAGTGACGCACACCTCTTTCTGTGTGTGCTGCATTCCCACTGGGGTGGGGTAGGGTTTGGATCAGATGAGCGATGCGTAGACAGGGCGCATCAATCCCAGAACAACACATCTGCTCACCCCAGTGTTGGCAGCACCCAAGGGTCTGCTGAGTGAATGCAAAAACAAGCAAACACATTGAGTAGAAGGAGCTGGTGTCACAGCGAGTATCGATTCCCAGATTTGCCACTTAATGCCTGAGGCCTGGCACTTTCTCTTCCCGAGCCTCGGTTTCCAAGCATAAATAATAATGGCGCTTGACTCATAGGCTTGTCTCAAGAAGTAAGTATAGAATGTGATAAGCTCACAACAACGTTTTGATTATCGTGTTATTACCAGGCAGTGACAATGCACGAAGCATGGACTTTGTACTACAGAGAGAGAATTGTCTCTGTTAGATTAGTGTCAGAGTTCCAAGGTGCTTCAGGTAGATGGGTGCGGTATGGCATCCAGAGATGGGATGGGTGGGACATGATCCAGGACCTCACTCGACCACAGCCGTCTGAGGTGGCGCAGAGAGCCTTTGGCTCTGTGATTTCAGGGGTGTCCCTCTTCCGTAACTCTGCCCAACGTCAGTGCCTTTAGCCATCAAGCAGGCATTATGTTCCTCTTCCTGCTCAGGCTGCCCTTCATACACTGTTGCAATTTCCACAGGGTGAACTATAGTCATCAGGCGCCGCGTTGGGGGCCCGGCCCCACGCCCGTGCCTGGGTGCCTCTGGTGTCCCACGCTCGACGAGTGTGCGCTCCCCCAGGGGGCTGGGGCCCAGGGGAGATCATGCTCCGTGGGCCGCTGGCCCCGAGTGGCGGTTTCCGAACTTCTCGGAAGAAAGGCTCTGCCTGCTTCGGAGACAAGTCTGTAATTAAAATTTTTGATTTAGAAAATAGCCTGACTGGAGCTTGAGGTGGTGGGCCACGTGGGCAGTCATGCCTCGGTTTCCTTCCCAGAAAGCCCCCAGCTAGGTACTACACACCTCTGCTTAATGTACAGTAGAGTTTTCGCTTGAGGTGATTCCGAACACCTCATTAATGCATTCAGAGTATTAATTCGTTCTATTTTCAGCCAGGAAAAGCTGAACGTTTTCTGCATCTTTCCCACTCCAGGCGGCCTTTGTTTACTGGCCATCCTCAGCTTCAGTCGTATCAACGCAGGTGAGGCTGTCTCGCCAGGGAGGGGAGAGGACTCACAGGGATGAGGGCCTGCTGGTCCTATTACTTCTTAAACTCCCAAACAGCCTGGAAGGTGGCTGTTCTTGTCACTGGTCAGATCACTCATCAGGCAGCCAGAGCTCGGGGAGGTGAAGCAACCCGCCCGATGTCACATGGACGGAGTGGCCTGAGATTCGGGGTATGTCAGACAGAGCCTCGCGCCCTTTCCCTGCCCCTAGCGGGCTCCCAGGCCTCTGGGGCGGGTGCAGGAGGGGGGCGGGGGAAGGGACGGTGGTGAGGACTTGGAAAATGGGATGCTCTAAATGAATGGCTGGCAACAGAGACAAAGTAGAAAAGCACCCCAGACAGTCTGGGTTCGGCTGCTTAAAATAGGCAAAGAAATTCTTTGGCTAATGTATAATCACTGCAGGGATTAATGCAGGTCTGCTCCTTGGGGTTAATTTATACTCCACGAGCCCCTATTAGACAAGATTTCTAAAATGTGTAAGAGCACAGTGCTCGTTAGGGGCTTTCATACGAGCCTGGTTCGGGGAGAGGAAAGGGAGCTTGGTGCCACGACGCCGGCCCAGAATAACCCCGGGTGGGGACCGCCTTTGGGGGCAGGTGCCGCAGTGGGCTGCTGACCCCTGGGGCTCTGCCTGCCAGTGCGACCCTCGCTCCTGGCCTGTTTGGCACTCAGGGAAGGCAGCAGGGGGTGCAGAGCGAGCAGGCTGGGGACCGTCCTCAAATCCCAGAATAGGGGGCAGAAGGGGGCTCGGAGGACCTCTTGTCCAACCCTCCTCTGCCACCCACTGCTGGACAGGTGGGGAAACTGAGGTCCAGAGGGGTGAAAGCTCATTGTCAAGTGCGTTTCTTCTTCCCCGCTTCTGGGTACAACCGAACACCCTTCAGTTCTGTCCAGCATTCCCGGGCAACATCTCTTCCTGCCCTCTTCCTTCCTTGGTCAGCACCGATCCTGTCCTCACCCCGCAGGGGAAGATTTCACTCATTACCTCCTCTCTCACTTACTCGGAGTGAACACACCGACCACCTTCTTGCCTGGTGCCGTGTTCGGCTCTGGAAAATGCAGCCGCGTTTCATGCTGCGTTCCCCCTCAGATGTCGGGTGCAGGGCAAAATTGTAAGCAATGAATTCCAAGCTGTCTTCTCGCTCTTGCTCTTCAGTGAATCTCTGCTGAATAATGAAGGAATCTCCTGATTGGTTTGCCTCCTCCGGTCTCTCTCTGTCAGTTCAAGAAACATATGCTGACAGATAATTCTTCCAGAAAACAGCTCCGATTGCCCAGACCCCTCTAGTGGCTCCCATTGCCTTGACAAACTCCACACGCCCAAACCCCTTTGGATTGTTGATGGCTCACATCCAGACAGTGTAGAGCTCCTGGTTGGCTGTAGAGCCTGCCGGCTGCTGTTACGCCCTCGGCGGGAGTGGTGGGTTCCTGTTGGTCCACCGCCTGGCAGCCCTCCCCCCACCCCCTATGTCTGCTGGGGGAGTCAAACTCACTTTTTAAGGCTCTCATGCCATGTCACCTCCAGGAAGACTTCTCTGAATGCTTTCCAGAGGCAAGGTCCCTCACATCTCTGAAATCTTCTCAGAGCTCTTTCCAGCTGTTGATTTTGTAATTCCGTCGAGTTTTCAGCTCATGCTTGAGCCCCATGTATTACAGGTTCCTCATCTGTAAAATGGGACATTAACATTACCCGTCTCACCCATCGTGAAGACTGAGTATATAGTTATGTAAGCTGGCAGATCGACTCAGTCAGTAGATGCTCGTTACTGAAATGGTTTTTTCCATCACTGTCATGGCACTTCTTGATAGAGTGGGCTCTCCATGTATTGTCAGACTCCATAGCACTTGTAGCTGTTCCTTCCAGGCAAGTGAGACCTGGTACCTAAGTGTTCAGTGAACTGTGTTACTCGTCCTGGGCCCTTCGAGGTACCAGGTCCCGAGAACACAGAGGAGGCACAGGCCTGCCCTCCCGCAGTCCGTGGTCTGCTGGGGAGCCAGACACATGGCACAGATCAGCTGCTCCGGCATAGGGTCAGAGAGGGGATGGAGGCTGAGGGTCCCATGAGTTCAAGTGAAGAGATTCGTTGTGTTCTGGCTAACCTAAGGGGAACTTAAACAGTGTTGTTTCTTCCCTAAATTTTCACCGAGACTCCAAAGTTGAGAACAAAGGGCATTAAGTGCTCACAGATTCTTTTTTTTTTTTTTGTTTATTTATTTATTTTGAGAGAGAGAGAGAGAGAGAGAGAGCATGACTGGGGGAGGGGCATACAGAGAGGGAAAGAGAGAGAATCCCAGGCAGGCTCATTCCCTGAGCTGAGATCATGACCTGAGCTGAAATCAAGAGTTGGATGCTCAACCGACTGAGCCACCCAGGCACCCCAAGTGGTCAGAGATTCTAAATAATGAAGGTGGAGAGCCTATGAACACCTGCTAAGGGGTGGCCCTCAAATCAGTCCAAAGGCCCTGGCCCTCCTCTCCCTTGGTAGGGGGTCAACAGGGAAAGCGTGGAAGGTGGCATTTTCTGAAGCCATAGGGTGCCAGCACACTGGGGTGTCCTGTGTTCTCCCCAGGGCTTAGACAAGTCAGGTGAGGGAAGGTGGGCTTCCTGAATCATACCATTTCTGAGCATCTGTGTGCTTGGCCTGGGACGTCGGGGGGAATGGAGGGGTCACTGGGGCATGGGATGAGTGACACATGGAGCCTGCAGGGCAGGGAAGCCGGCCACCAGCTGTCTGGCCACGGGCCCAGGGTGTGTGGGATGGTCGGTTGTAAGCCAGGGGCTAAGGGGACATTATAAGCCGCAAGCCAGAGCCACAAGCTTCACCCAAACGAGGAGACTGCAGCCAGAGACCCCCAGTGGAGGTACTTCCACGGGGGTACCAAAAGAGCTCCCCGAGGAAAGGGGTGAGCATTTTGATACCTGCCACGCCCATGGGACCTCCAGTGTTGGATGACAACTTCAGGAAATAGGACAGTTCCTGCCCCTCGTCTGTCCCTCTCCATCCTCCCACCGCACCCTGGAGGACCCAGAGGCAGGCTGAGGGGAGGAGAGAAGGAGAGAGAATGATGAGCCCCTTCCCTGAAGGAGTCTCAGCCCAGGACAGGACGCCGGCAAAAAGAGGTTGTGAATAAGGTGATGCTTTAGGCTTTGGTGTTAGGCTGAATGCACAGGTTAAAACTGCAACACGCTAGCACCTAAGAGTTGTCTGGAAAGTCAGAGCCCTTCCTTCTCCAAAACTGGGGAAGTGGGATTCAATCCAGCAGGGACGAGGCACAGATGGGGCGGAATAAAGCTGTTGTCTGTGCCGGGGCCAAGGAGGCCCACAGAATGACTGAGTACCCAGAAGCTCAGGAAGGTTAAGCGACTTGCCTAAGCAGACACAGCAAGGAGGCGTGAAGCAGGGTCTTGAAGCCAGGAATGAATCCTAGACTCTACCGCACGGGGGTAAGGACACAGGACCACACAGCTCCCAGGGAAAAGCCGGCTCCTTCTGTCAGGCTCAGAATAGAACCTGGTGTTGACATCAGGTATTGGAGCGGAGAATGATTGCCAGGTGCCTGAATAGCAGAACACAACGGGGGCAGAGGTTTGAATGTGCTTTGGAGGAAGAGTCCTGGAGCCCTTGGCCTCTGAGGTCTGCAGAGTCCCCGCCCAGATGCCCCCAGGAGAGAACTTTCCTCTGCAATGTGGGGAGCTGGGTGGGGGTGGCGGCTTCTGGGGAGCGATTTCCAGGGATTTTCCTGCACTTCACTCAAGCGCTTTCAGGCACAGCAGCACCTGTTGACCTGATGCTGAAAGTGCTCAGTGCTCAGAGCCCAGTGTCAGAGCAGAGAGCAGGGACAGAGGGAAAAAAAGCCCAAGAAAGAGGCAGCTGAGTGATTGGTCTTCCGGGCGGCACTGAGTCAAGGGCTGCTTTTAGAGGTGGCCTCAGAGGGGGCAGACAGGAGGGGTGGGGTGAGGGGAGCAGCTCCCGGGGGTGGGGTGGGGACCAAAACCAAACACATGTGTCCCAGCCAAGCAGGAAACGTGGGGAGCCTGGGGGAAGACGGTCCTTGAGGATGAGGTGGGGAGTCAGAGAACTGAGCAGAAATTACAGTCCAGAGCCAGAAGGAGGGGGACCCGGGGCTACAGAAACCCAGAGGAAGTGTAATTAAAACAGAGGAACGCAAAGAGTTCTCAGCCCCGGCTGCATATTAAAATGACCCGGGGAGCTTTTAAAAAATAGTGTTGTCCAGGTCCCTTCCTAAGTCAATTCTTTTCCTTCTTTCTGTCTTCTTTCTTTCTTTCTTTCCTTCTTTCTGTCTTCTTTCTTTCTTTCTTTCTTTCCTTCTTTCTGTCTTTTCTTTCTTTCTTTCCTTCTTTCTTTCCTCTTTCTTTCTTTCTTTCTTTCTTTCTTTCTTTCTTTCTTAATAAATATTTATTTATTGTTGGGAGAGCACAAGCAGGTAAGGGGCAGAGAAAGGGGGGCAGAGGATCCGAGGCAGGCTCTGCGCTGATAGCCGATGTGGGGCTTGAACTCACGAACTATGAGATCATGACCTGAGTCAACACTGGATGCTCCACTGACTGAGCCAGGTGCCCCGAACTCAGTGTCTCTGGTGGTGGGTTCCCAGCATCAGTATTTTTATTTTTGAAGCTCTCTGGGGGGGTCTTGTTTTGCCGCAGAGATTGAGAACAAGATTGGATGGGGGTCTGGGGGTGATTCTCAGGAGGCCAGAGTGGGGTGGGTGGGGCTTTCCTGGAGGAAAGGTGAGGCGGAGTCTGGAGGGCACGGTGGGACATGTAGAGGGGGGGACAGGCGGTTCTGTGTGACTACAGAGAAGAGCCCGTGGTGGGGGCCCGTGGGAGGCTGGAGCTGCACCAGGAAAAGCCTCATGTGCTCAGCTCAAGGTGAAAGCTTCCTGGAAGCCATGGGGATGTGCCAAGTGCGTTTTCAGCTAGGGATGACATCATCGGAGGTGTCAATGGGGGAGAGAAAATGGTGGGTAAACACTCTTTCCCCATGTTCCCCAGAGGGAAGGTCCTGGAAGGAGTTCTGAATGTATCAAATCCTATTAGCCAGCTCCTATTAGCCACAGCAGCACCCCGAAATGCATCCTGACATTGACTTTCTCTTACCTTTATCTCATTCTCCCGGAACCCTTTCTCTTCCTTCCTGGAATCATCTCCCAAGCAAATTTCCTGCCCCCCAGACCTTATTTCAGGCTGTTTTGGGAGATCCCACACCAAGATAAGCCTCAGACAGCCCCCAAATATTGTCCTCAAGGGGCTTGTGGCCCCTGATGGAGAAGTCAGATGGGGACAGAGGTAAACTCGACACATGAGACACATCCAGTGATGAACTTCAAGAAGATAAAGGAGGGGCTCCAGGACCTCTTTTGGGCATTATGGGAGGCTTCCTGGAGGAAGGGTTATCTATGATAAGAACTGAAAATCAGGAAGATATTGGCCTGGCAAAGATCATGTGTGGGTGTAGGGGAGGCAGAAGGTGTGAGGATGAAAGTCAGTGTGGGCAGAGCGGCAAATACTCCAAGACTGTCTGCAGACAGTGTGGCATCCGTGGGGACCTGGGAAGAGTTGTGTGGGCCTGGAGTGCAGAACAGGAGGGCGCGAGTGGCCCCAGGTAGCATGCTGTGCAGTGTTAGGCAGGGGCCAGCTCAGGCATGGCTTTCTTGACCACAGTAGGGGTCATTACACCATTCCATCCTGAAGGCCACAGGGAGCACCATGTGAGATAACAATCCCACTCGTGAGCTCTGTTTGCAGCGCGTGAGGTTCTAGAACAGGGCCTGCCCCTGAAACCGCCTAGTAACCCAAACATTGCTTGTCATTTTTCATCCTGAGGGTCCTTTTCCCTGTTCCCTTTGCCCACCATCCTTTTTCCTCCTTTACAATGTCGTCTCCATCCTCAACCTCTTCTTTCTGCTGCCTAGAAACACCCACTAGCTGCCTCTAAGTACTTAACAAAGAAAACAAATCGTGTTGCCTAAAGAGAACATCTGTAGATTCTGCTGCCTGGTTTCTGGCTCCTTCCAAAGCAGACA
The DNA here is from genome assembly GCA_028646485.1 of Cryptoprocta ferox. NCBI lineage: Eukaryota > Metazoa > Chordata > Mammalia > Carnivora > Eupleridae > Cryptoprocta > Cryptoprocta ferox. Next base: position 6,947,335 of record CM053569.1, on the reverse strand, counting down.
GAATTGGCGGAGAGAAAGAAGGTCCGTCTCCCAACAGGCAGGTGAGATTTTATGGGGAATAATAAGAGGATTTCTGTCAAGCAGTTATGATGGGTCCTAACAATGTCTGGGTGTTTATATCTGGGTGAGTATAGGTTATGGCAGAGTCCCCAGGCATGTGAAGCTTCTAGCTGGCAATGGGGGGTGGTAGGGATTTCTAGGGCAGGAAACTTTGATTTTTCTCAACAGGTGTGATGCGTTGGCAAGGAGGGTTTCCAGGCGGGTGCTGGACACCCACAGGCACTCATCCAATGTTACTACGATCATTATTATATCAGTTCTTTCTCTCCCCCACATGGGGCATCGGTTCTAGCAAGCAACCATCCTTCACACCCACGTACCATGACTTTGCCCAATTCAGAACCTTGAAGGCACCTACTTCGCTTGTCAGGGTTTTCTCCTCACGCTGGCTTTCAGGGCGCTCCGTAATCACCCTGCTCCCCCTGCTCAAGGCAAGAGGGTCTGCTTGCTTCTTCTCCCGGGGGGCACCAGGTTCCTTCTTAACTCTGCGCCTCCAAGGTGGCTGACATCCCGCCCTCCCACCACCACCGGATGGAGCCACAGGATCCCCTCCCATTAAGGTGGGTTTTCACTGGCTCTTTAGGGCTGAAGATGACGCCCTGAAAGATCCAGGTGTTGACTCCTTCTCCACCCTCTGTCCCATGATGGCTGGTTCCATCTGTACGTTAGGAGCCAGATGGCCACACTAGCTTCAAGTGTCACATTCTGACAAGACACTGTTTAGAGGAAGAAGAAAGACTGTTCCCGCAGCGCTCTCCCACGAAAGAGGAAGCTTTCGAAGAAGCTTCCCACAGACCCTTTCATTTCTCCGTGGCCGGAATTGGGTCCTGTGCTCATGCCTGCGCCAATCTCTGGCAGGGGGCTGGGCAGACCGTGCTTCTGGTCCAGCCCTGTTCACCCTTCACTCACTCCCTTTCCCCGGGGGTCCCTGGAGTCCTCCAAAGGTCTCCCTCCTTTGTCCTGGTACCCAGGTGCTGAACTGAAAGGGAGCCGGGAGAAAAAGGAAATGAGGGAGATGACATCTTTAGAGGCAAGGCGGTTTTCAAAAAGAGGTGTCTTTCCCCCCTTCATTTGCAGGTGAAGTAAAGCAAGGGAAAGGCCATGTGGGAAATGCTTAAGAATCAGTTAAGAATATCTTCTTGACTTTTCCCATTCTCCAGATGTCTGCGCACCAGGAGAAAATGATCTGTTAAAAAAAATAACAATAACAAGTAAAGGAAAAAAAACTTTTAGCTTCAGTCAGAGCTATAAAGTCATGCTCAGTAGCTGGCAGGAAGCTGGTGGTCTCTAGAAAAACCTTGAGGCCACTCAACCTTAGGAGACTGGGGACTTGGTCAGGTTGATTTTTTTGTTAGTTTGTTTATGAACGTTCCTGAACCATTGTAGAAAACTGGTAATGCCATATCATAACGCACATTTTTATCCCCTGTCTATCTGCATCTGGGATGTTCTGAACTTGAGTTTTGGCCTTATCTCCAGGCACAGGGCTGGGCCCATCACGGGGGTTAGCATATTGTAAATGGGCAGTAAATATTTCCTAGGAAATCAGATGGAGGAGAAGGAATAGGGGTCAGTGCTCTCGACCCTGACCTCTTACACATTCCCAGTTCGTTGGCACCTTCCTTAAACCCATTCCAGGTTCTCTGTCCTCCCTCCCACTGCCCCTCCTGCCTCCAGCCCTGTGCACGGCCCCATGGGAAACGTGCACTTCATGGTGGATTCAAAGCCACTTCACTCTAAGGTATAAACAGCTGGGTGTAGCTCTTGTTTGTCCTGCCTACTGTGGTTTGCAGAGCTATTTGGAGAAGCACGTTCTGTGAACTCTGGGAAGCAGCCACTCGGTAACCAGGGTATAGACTGGGGGGAGGGAACATTTGGGCTCCACACTGGTCTGGATGTGAGCTGTGAGGTTATGGCCAGGTTCCACCTTCTCCCCCAGAGTTGGGCGCTTTCCTACCTTGAATCACTGCAATACACTGGTTTCCTGCATTTCCCAAAGAAATGAGTTGCCCTCAATCTTTGCTTCAGGGCCTGCCTCTGGGAGGACGCAAATGAAGGCCCTGCAGGCTGTTAACCAATGCAGGCCAATATGCCGAGCTATGCCGCTGACATCTTGATTTGGCTTTAAGGCCTGATCTGACCCAGAGGCAACATGGCACGTGAGAAAGACTACAAGGATCATGGGCTCTGCCTCTCTGCTGCGTCCCCCTTGCTGGGTCATCTGGGACTTTCTGCTCAGCATCCTCAGCTGGTTGTATTCAAGGTGAGGCCCCCTCTTCCAGATGGTTCACTTGTGTCAGTGAGTTCTGGAGATGAAGTGTACAATGAGCCTTCCCTGGGGCAAGACAAATCCTCTGCTCCTAGGTGGCAGCTCTGGGACCAAGCTTGTGGCAAGGACATGGGACAATGTGTGCTGAGATGAGTCTCCAGAGTGAAGGAAGAAATCCCATCATCCCCGTGGCTCCCCACTGGCTGCCTCTGTCCTAACTGGGAAAGGCACAGCGGCAAGGGACACTGGCATCTCCACCCTGTTGGCCACCCGGGAGGGAGACGAAGAAAGCCAGACTTTAGGGCCAAAAGGGCAAACAGGGCAGCAGGGCAGAAAATGGTTCCCTGAAGGCAGGGGAGGGAGGGCAAGCAGAGGAATGTCCAAACAGATGTGCAGAAAGAGAGACGCACCCATAAACAAGTGAGCAAACAAATCAATCTGTAATTACGAATTACATACGAGGTGGTATGTGAACAAGAAAGGGGAGCTTCGCGGAGGAAGTTAAATTGGAACTACAGTCTGAAGGACAAGAAGGAGTCAACCATGCACCCACTTTTTCAGGCACATTCACTAAGATTCTGGGCCTGGGGTTGGTGGGGTTGGGGGGTGGCGGAATGTTCCAGTTTGTTCAATGAGCAAACTCAGCCCGGATGCTGGGACAGCAGAGCTGAAGGGTGTTAGAGCCAGAATTGGTCCTTGGTGTCCTCTCGCCCTCCCTGTGTTTCCTCTAGAAAGTGTGCAGCGGGCAGACGTGCGCACAGGCTCCAATCTGATGGCACCAGGGGGCTCCTCAGCGGGTTCCCACCATGGCTTTGCCACACATCCTACTTGCCTCTTTGCCAGGGCCCCAGCTCTTTTCCCCACAGCCTGCTCTCCTGCTACTATCTTCTCTCACCCCCCCCCCCCAGCGCTGTCTCCTCTCGGGTCCTCAGGAGTCGGAAAGGGATGGAGGGAGACGAGCATGTGTGATAGAATGGCTGGAGATGAAGAGAGGGCACTTTTCACCTGGGAATCATGTCTCCTGCTTTTAAAAAAGGGCAGGAAGGGCTCTCCCACCCAGTAACAAAGCACTAACCACTGTTTGCAGCCAGTGAGATTCCTCCACAGCCTCAACCTCCTGTTCTTCCCCAGTGAACTTCTGTTCAGAACAATCCTCCCCAATTTCCTCCTAAAACCTAGTAAGAGCTGACCTTCCCCCTTGTCCCTTCCGACTTGCCTATGGTTCACCATAGTTTGCTTGTCCTGAACTGCATTTCTTCTGCTCGTCCAGAATGAACTCCTTTTGCTGGTGTCATCACCGGCTGTTTTATTTTTAAGTTGATAGATGTCACGGAGATAGTAATAAGTGTCCCTTTCTGAGAGCTGCTAGGAGCCCCCTTCTCACTGAATCCTCAAAGAACCTGGACGGGGAGTTATTGACACCATGTGTTAGCTTTATCTCCTGTGCGTCCAAACTGTAGAAATGGAGTCAAACTAATTTAAACCCCAGAAAAGGTGGGGACAGGGTTATTAGGAAGATAAAGGAGTGTCTCATGTGACCAAGAGCAAGAATTCATGACCTTCAGCGAGGTTCTCAAACCACAGCCTGCAAAGCTGAGCGGATTTTCTCCCTGTTGTACCATCTCTGCTCCTCTCTGAGCATCTCATTGTGTGCCTCATGTTTCTCTCTCCCCTTCCCTCCCTCTCCCCCTCTTTCCCTCTCTCTCTCTCACCTGCCACGCACCCCACTAAAATAAACATGGCGGCAACACAGCTGTCCCGACCTGCCGAGTCATGGATCCAGTCACTCAACAGACCGTTTTCTCTGTCCTAGTTCAAAACATCCAGGGGAAGGGACCGATCGGCTGCAGCTGAGGGAGAAGGTATTGCACCAACTGTGTGATTTCTGTAAACCTGTGGGCAGAGGTGGCAGGAAGGGAGAGGTGTGCGGTCATTCCCGGAGAGTGGACCAGGCAGAAATGGCGACAGGTGTCCATTACGTTCATTACACGGGTGAGGGAACTGAGCCTCAGACAGGCCAAGTTCATGATGTCATACAGGGGGTCTGCCAGTGGGATGGGGATGTGAACACATGACCATCTGATTCTCCAGAATATTTCCTTTGTGTTGTCCCAGGACTTCTCACCGGGTGAGATGCATGCCAAAGGTGGTGTTTGAGGTAATTTTTGGTGCCACCTAAGTGGACATTTAAATTTTAATGCATATTAGAAGAAAGATAACCAGCACATAAAACTCACAAGATAGAATTTCTTTTTTTTTCAAGTTTATTCATTTATTTATTTTTAAAAAATTTATTTTTAAATTTATTTATTTTTGAGAGAGAAAGAGACACAGCGTGAGTGGGGGAGGGTCAGAGAGAGAGGGAGACACGGAATCAGAAGCAGGTTCCAGGCTTCAAGCTTTCAGCACAGAGCCTGACGCGGGGCTTGAACCCATAAACTGTGAGATCATGACCTGAGCTGAAGTCGGCCACTCAACCGACTGAGCCACCCAGGCACCCCTCATTTATTTTTTTGAAAGAGAGACAGCACAAATGGGGGGGGGGGCAGAGAGAGAGGGAGAGAGAGAGAATTCCAAGCAGGCTTTGTGCTGCCAGCATAGAATCCCAACGTGGGGTTCAAACTCATGAAAACATGAGATCATGACCTAAGCCAAAACCAAGAGTTAGACACTTAACCTACTGAGCACCCCTGGAACCCCTAGAATTTCTTTTATAAAAAGATTGCAAATGATAAAAAAACGAGCCAATTAAAATATGCATTAGGTAAATCAGAGGGTAGGTAGCATAGTACATAGATATGAAAAAAATTAGGAAGGTCGCTTGCAAAGAACTAAAGTTTGATAAATATCAGCAGGGGTATTATCATTCTGCTACTGAGGCATTTCCCCCCACCAAAGTCCAAGGATCTTACCATATTATTCCCTAGTTCTCCTGTCTCATCTTCTCTCTTCAACAAAAAGTGTAGGGACCCAGTTATCATTTCTGCTTGTGCTTCGGAAGCAAAACGACAGAAATCTACTGAGCATCTATTCTCTGTTCATCTGTCACATACAGCGCATCCCGGCAGGACAAACCTTTGTGTAGACTCCATTCTTCATAGGAAGGGTTTGGCTGTGCCACCAGCTGGGGTGAAATACATCTCCTTATTTTTGCAATCGAGCATGAGATCCCCCACACTTCTCAGAAAGTCTGTGGTCCCTTACATGGGCCCCAAAGTCAACCCTGGGGATCTGCACTGTTCCGTGAGGCCAGGTCTGCCCAGGAAGAGGGAGAACTGGGAAGCTGGACTCCCATCTGCTTCTCCTGTCACCATCAGAAGGTGCCATCAACAGGAACTTGTATCCCCTGTCATGATGGCTCCCTGGCTGGTCCAGACCTCTATGGGAGTCACTGGGGCAAACGCCCCCAGGGAACCAGAGACGGTTGTCGGGGAAGTGGACAGTGGTGACAGATCTGGGGTGGCTTCTGTGTGTAGCTATACTGTGGCCCCAGACAAGCACCTCTCATCTTCCCCTTTCCAGGCTCTGTTCAGGACACTCATCCAGTCCTTCCTGCTGTCATTCTCGGGATGAGAATCCACCTCAGAGTGAGAAGGCATCCTTATTGGTCAGAAGACACTGGCTAGGACTATTGCATTTTAACCCAACACGTTTCTTTAACTTTGTATTTCTACATGGGGTGAGAGTTTGGTTATTTCCTTCTAGCTTGCTGTGTGAAATGTCCACTTCCAACCCAGATCTCTGCAAACCTCAAAGTGTTTAAAGCGGGCTGTAGTTCAACTCTGTGAAAATTCATTCACTGAAACCCAACTCCATGGTTGATCATTTTATTGGAGGAGCACTTTAGTAAATTACCAAATCTCCTGTTTAACCAAACACTGGTTTTAACGGTTTGTAGGTTTGAAGTCAGTTGTGCACACATATGTGTGTGTTTGACAGGGGCTGGGGGTGCTGTTTCCAAAGCTTGTTTCTTGGGAACCTTAGTTAACTGGTCTCCATCTTGACTCAGAGCAGCATTTCAAGATATGTCTTATTGAAGGGGATTAAGAGGTACAAACCTCCCGTTATGACATAAATAAGTCACAGGGATGAAAAGTACAACACAGGGAATATGGCCAATAATATTGGAATACGCTTATCGTGATGGAGACTTCATAATGTATATAATTGTTGAATCATTGTGTTGTACACCTGAAACTAATTTAATATTATATGTCAACTATCTTTCAAAAATAAAAGCAAATTGAAAAAATGTTTCATTCATCCAAAGTTTAGAGCTACAGGACAGTTCAAACTTCTTATAGGAACATTTACTACATGACCCTTTCAACATTTAGCTTCGGCTTCTAAATAAACCTGTACCAATTTGATAGGTTACAAATAAAAAAATCCTTCAGCTGGGTGAAGACTCAATAAATCCAAACCATGGAATGGAAACTATGTACTTTATGGTTTTCTCACTGAAACATGATCCTATATTTGGGAGTGCATTCACATACATAAAACTGGATGCGAATTGACTCAAATGTCAGCAATGTTGTTTTTTTTTTAAATGCAAAGTATCACTTGAGTTTGGCCCATTCATTTTGTAAAGGTTTTTTGTGTTTTATAAGATAACGCTTCCCATCACTGTAGAATGCTGATCTTGGGGGAGGGGTGAGTCCACCTGCTGAGAGGGTCTGAGGCCAGCATCTCCCCCTTTGTGGCCAGCACCAGGTAAGGCCAATCAGTCACAGAACCCTTTCCTGACAAGCCCAGAGCACCTTTAAAATCCTTCTCAAGCGTTTGTTCCAGATGGTGAGCCATCTTAACTCTGGTTCTGCTGGATTATAATCTTTCATTGACCTGGTTCTATTTGCTGACATTCTTCCCCACTGTTCCACATTCTATTTTTCACTCTGCTCTAATGGATGCTTTCTGGCTTCAGACTAGGTATTCCTTTCAGAGAATTATCCATCATTCTGCCAGTTTTTGCTCATCCTTCTGAATTTACCTACAGAGAGTTTACAGCTCTTCCTTACAGTTCTTCCTAACATGGTCCTTGAAAAGAATAGAACTGACCTCTTCCCCCAGCTCAGTGTGGGAGCAGCCTGGCTCAGAGAACTCATCTCTGTTGGTTTTACATGTGCATTACCAGTGTGTCTTAGCAACACCCAAACCAGAGGTCTCGGGACACTGCTGGGCCATTTCCTTGGCCACAGCCTACACCTTGGATTCCATTGTGCTCCAGGCTCTGGACCTTTGGTATTTCCATTTACCAAGAAGCTGAAGCAGCAGAATTACCTGCCTCAATGTCCAAAGAGTCCCCTTAGGGGTAAACAATCTTAGGAGACAAGGATTCATTTTCCTGGTCCTGTAGAATTACTCACCTGCCCTGGGCAATCGGTCCTTCTGGAAAGCTTATGAAAGTCTTCAAAGCTACATTCAAGGTTATTTCTTTATAAAATCCCAATGCTTTATACGTACCTCCAATTTGGCCTTTCTTGCACTATATTTTAATTATACGTATGTGTTTCTTGTCTCCATGCTCCCACACAGACTGGAAGGTCCCGGAGGGAGGAAATAGTTTTGTTCACCTGTGTCCTGAAGGAAAATCACAGCACCTGTTAATTAGTAGCCAGCAGAGTATACAAGAAACAGTCAGGTCTAAGCATAAAACAGTTCCACGTTCTAATTCCAGTATTGACACTTAACTGGTTGTGTAGTTGAATTACCTGGGCCTTTCAAATAATCTGAATAGGTCAAATGGATTTTAAAAATTAAATAGAATAAAACATTTTTATAATGCGAGAGCAGCCACCACCTGCTCTCCCTGCCTCCGTCCTGCTTCTTAGGGGCATTTCTGACTCTTTGAATGGTTTCTTCTGGTGGTTCTTTCCATATAACTAAGCAGTGCGCTACTGTTCCTCTTTGTTCATTACACATTTAGATTGTATCTATTGATGTATTGGTATAATTAATTAGGATTTACCTCCTTTATATATTTACACATTCTCTTGATAAATTTCTATCAACATGTATTTAACTTTTTAACAGGGTTTTCAGTATTATAATTATTTCAACTTTTCTCTAGAGCCAGGTGGTACACTATGATTTTATTTCCTTTCTTGTATAGTTTTTTGTCTTGTTTCTTTATTCCTAAAATTTCTAGTTCTTATTCTTCTTTACAGACTGCAATATCTTCTTTATAATTTTCCTCCGTGTATTTTTTTTTCAAGAGCCTCAGCCCATCAAATATTCTCCTTTTTATTAAAGTCGCTGTCCTCCCTTCTAGGAGGAATCGATTTCTCTTCTGGGTGGCAGGGCCACCATCCTGGACATTCTTGTACCCTCATTTGGGTGGGGGCCTCTTTTCCTGCATTTTGCATTTTCCTCTTTCTTGGGTTACTCTCTTAGTTTTCTAGAGTACATCCTTCTCTATGTCCTTAAAGGTAGGTAAATTTTTAGAGTTCTTGGAGGTGTGTATTAGGTAAAGGCTAGAAGTAGTTTGGCTTCAGTATTTAGAATATGTTCTATGACCTTCCAGCATTCAGTGTTTCTGGTAAGACATCTACCACCATTCTGAGTATCCTACTTTTGGGGGGGGACCATTGTGGGTTGCATTGTGTGCCCCCGAAGATATATTGAAGTCTTAACCACTGGTACGGTGGAATGTGACCTTACTTTGGAATGGAGTCTTTGCAGACGTAATTGGCTAAATGAAGATGAGGTCAGACTGGAGTAGAGTTGCCTTGATGCAGTATGACTGGTGTTCTTGTAAGAAAGCAATTTGGACATGGACACAGAGACACAGAGGGAAGACAACCATATGAAGATGGAGACAGAGACTGGATTTATACTGCCCCAAACCAAGGAATTCCTGGAGCCACCCAAAACTGGAAAAGGCAAAGAAGGGTCTTTCCCTTGAGGCTTTGGAGAATGACCTTGCCAACACCTTGATTTCAGACTTCTGGCCTCCAGAACTGTGAGACAAGAAGTTTCTATTTTTTTAAATTAATTAATTAATTAAATTCCAGTAGAGTTAACATACAGCATTGTATTAGTTTCAGGTGTAAAATATAATGATTCAACAATTCTACACATTAGTCAGTGCTCATCATGATATGTGAACTCTATTTTTAAAAATTTATTTTAATTCCAGTATAGTTAGTATACAGTGTTACATTAAGTTCAACAATTCTATACATTATTCAGTGCTCATCAGGAGAAGTGCACTTTTAATCCCTTTCACCTATTTCACCCATTCCTCCCCCCACCTTCTCTCTGATAACCACCAGTTTGTTCTCTACAGTTAAGAGTCTGTTTTTGAGGGCGCCTGGGTGGCTTGGTCAGTTGAGCATCTGACTTTGGCTCAGGTCATGAACTCACATATCATGAGTTCGAGCCCTACATCAGGCTGGCTGCTGTCAGCATCCAGCCTGATTTGGATCCTCTGTCCCCCTCCCTCTCTGCCCCTCACCCACTTGTGTTCTTTCTCTCTCAATATCAAAAATAAATAAAACACTTAAAAAAGAGTCTGTTTTTTATTTGTCTAGTTTTGGCTTCAGGAGTAGAACCCAGTGAATCATCTCTTACATATGACACCAAGTGCTCATCCCAAAAAGTGTTCTCCTTAATACCCAACACCCATGTAACCCCTCCAGCAACATTCAGGGCTCTGTATTTAAGAGTTTCTTATGGTTTGCCTCCCTCTCTCTTTTTATTTTTCCTTCCCTTCCCCTATGTTCATCTGTTGTGTTTCTCAAATTCCACATATGAGTGAGATCATATCTGTCTTTCTCTGACTGACTTATTTTGTTCTGAACATGCCTTAAATTCCACATATGAATGAAATCCTTTGGTGTTTGTACATTTCTATCGTTTTAAGCCACCTTGTTGGCGGTATTTTGTCATGGTACCCCCAGGAAGCTAGTACAGGGAACTTTGTTTTTTAGCTCTTCAGAAACTTTTATTTTGTTAAAAATTTTTTAATGTTTATTTATTTTTGAGAGAGAGAGAAGGACACAGAGCACGAGTGAGGGAAGGGAAAGAGAGAGGGAGACATGGAATCTGAAGCAGGCTCCAGGCTCTGAGCTGTCAGCACAGAGCCTGATGTGGGGCTTGAACTCACGAACCATAAGATCATGACCTGAGCTGAAGTTCGACACTCAACCGACTGAGCCACCCAGGTGCCCCTAGAAACGTGTACTTTAAAAGTGAATTCTTGTTATCAAAGACAGTTTTAAAAGAAAAATAGTCCTTGATTTGGGTCAGGTTCCCTAGAACTCTGGAGGCAGAACCTGAGAAAGTGATTCTTCTGGCAGTGATTTACCGAGAAAATGGCCACCAGAAAAAGCTGCCAAAGAGTGAGGGAGGCAGGAGGGAGCAGAAAGGCATTGGGCAGGTGTTTCAGCTGCAACCTGGCCTCAGTGAAGAGGTTGACAGTGCCCCAGAGCTGGTCCTCCTGGAGGCAAGCATCTCTGTACGAGTCAGTCTTTGGCTGGGGTCCGGCCCTTGCTGCTGCTGGGACCTGCATCAACTCCCAGGTGTTTGCAGGTGAAGCAGCTCTTCCCAGCTGAGCGCAATTCCCTCTGGAGGGATGCAGCTGGGCCTGCTAGCCACTGGCCGTGATGAGGATCTGGGCAGAGTACCTCCAGCATCCTTTCCAGTCCCTGTTTCCTCTGCCTGGACGTGTTGGCTTTTCACAGTAAATTTACTTCATCCATAAACAGCTTTTCCAGCATTCTGACTGGTCATGATTTCTGGGGAAACTTCAATGAGGAAGGTCAGTGCAATGGACGATAATAGTCTTCCCCCTGTTGCTATCGGACCCAGACCGTATGGATACTCGTCGCCCCTTCTCTGCCCCCTCTAGATGTCCTCTCACTCAGGTAGCACTTCTGCTGGGCTAAGTGGCTTCCTCAGTGGGGGGATGGGGACACCCATCTGTACTCCTTTCTGTCCTCATCTCATTTCAGCACTTCTTCCTCAAGGCTAAAGACCTCCATGTGAATGGTAATGCCATGCTAGTCTCCTGGCCTACTATTATCAGGAGCTCAAACTGACCAGGATACAGCCAATGCTTTAGATTTAGGAGGCTCTTACTCTGTTCTCAGCTACATGTATCCCCTCCTCCACTTGGGGAACCAGAAGGCCTAGTCCCATGGAGCTTACATTTGCAGGGATTGGGAGTCAAATCCCCAAGTGGGCATGGTGCTGAATGGGGCCACTCTTACTTCCTCCACTTGGTTTCCAGCCCACATATTTGAACTACTGGGGACACATGTCATTCAATGGCCACTGGTGTACGTGTACCTCCCATCCTCACAGCGAGCCATCTCCAATCTGGTGTTTAAGCTTCTCCTTCAAGAGGCCATTCCACTGGTGTATCTGGCATGCAGCTATTGGATGGTATGGTATATGGGATACAGAGGGTCTGTTGTGTGGGCACCATAATTTCTCTACTACATGCTATGTCTCTTGGTCTGAGGCAGTGTTATGCAGAAGGTCCCATGTCAGCAGATCAGGCACCTCATGAGCCCTTAGATAGTGATGTTAACCAAGGCCCTGTGGCATGAAAGGCAAGCTCGTACTCAGCATACATGCCCATCTTGTACAATGCATATGGAAAAAAGGATAAGATAAATTGCTACCTTTTCTGGACTGGCGAGGACTGAGGGGTGAACAATTATCAAGAGTTTGGGGGCACCGGGGCAGCTCAGTCGGTTGAGTGTCTGACTCTTGATTTCAGCTCAGGTCATGATCTCATGGTTCATGGGATTGAGTCCCACATTGGGCTCTGCGCTGATAGCATGGAGCCTGCTTGGGATTCTGCCTCCCTCTCCCTCTGTCCCTTCCCCTGCTTACACACTCTCTCTCTCAAAAAAATTAAATAAACTTAAACAAAGAGAGTTTGTGTGGTCCCCTCGGGGTTATATCAAGGACTCAGCATGAGTCTCTGTTGTTTGCAAGTCAGACTTCCAGTGTGTCAGTGGCTGGATCAATCTCGGGGGGTAGAAGCCCACAAGTGCCCCCAGCTTTGCCACCATGGCTCCTTTGTTCATGTATGCATCTCCTAGCACTGGGGTAGCCAGAGGCAGAGGCTGATCGACATGTCCTGCCAAGTCATCCTTTGCCGCAGTTGTTTTGTGTTCTTCTGCAGGGTTCTCTCTAGTGGGCTGGTGACATGTTTCATGAAGATTCTCTCCCATAGTTTCATCCATCTGCCTCATCTGGACCTCTTCATCCCCAGTCTTCTAATGTTGCTCTTTTTTGGCCCTTGACAAGCCAGCCAAACCATTTGCCCCTGCTATAAATTTATGTACATCCTTCCTCTGGACACTCTTCGCTCCAGGCTAAGTGGATGGACACATCCTACAGCTTCTTTGATGTATAATACCTCTCCTTGTTTAGTGTAGGGAGTACCTTCCGTTCACTAGAGTCAAGAAGAAATGTGATCTAGGTATTGGTCGGGTGGCCAGGAGGGAAGGTGGGGACAGGTCCTGTGGAGGGCAAACACTGTCTTATAAAGACACCAGGACCAATTGAGATTTTAGGAAAGTGGTCAGTCAGGTGGGAGCTCTGTCTTTTAACAAGGAGGTTGGCCCACTTCTGCAGGCCTAGTGGATTAAGGGAAATCTTTTAGTTCAGCATTTAAAAATGTGTCTACTATCAATATCCCACCTAAAACCAGTGATGGCCGGCTAACAGCTGGCAGGAGACCAAACGTTACCCTTGGCCTCACAGAGCCACCGGCACCAACTTGTCGAGGCTGCGTTCCTTAGAAGCAGAGCCCGATACAGGGATTCTTGTGCAAGTGACTTATCAAGGGAGTATACTCAGGAGAAATCTGTCAGGAAGTGAAGGAAACAGGACAGGGCAAGGAAAGGAGTTGAGCAAAGGGTAGCTTCCTTGGAAGAGAAAGCACAGCCTATCTCGAGGACGATCGGAAAGGGGGTTTTCTTACTTTGAGGAAAGGGGGACAAGACTTGCACTCCATACCAGGCAGTCATCAGCTAATAGCTGTCCTCAGAGGGAAGTCACGGCTTCCCCACACATTTCCAGATGAGGCTGCTGGTGTTGGCTGAGTGAAATTTTCCGGAGAAGGGTGCATTTGTGAGCATTAGCAACCACCAATTAAAGCAGCTATGGGATGGATGTTCTTTCCAGGTAAGGGGGTCTGGGCAAAGGACCAGAAGTATCTATCATGGCACTAAAAAGTGTATGTCAAAACCCATACCTATCCCCATCCCCGCAGGGCACCACTTCTAATTCTTTTAGTGATTTCTTCTTCTTCTTTTTAATTTTTAATTTTTTTTTTATTTTAGAGAGCGAGAGGGAGAGAGAGAGCAGGGGAGAAGGGCAGAGGGAGAGAGAAAGAAGAATCTTAAGCAGGCTCCATGCTGAGCGTGGGGCTCCACTCCACGACTCTGGGATCATGACCTGAGCTGTAATCAAGAGTCGGATGCTCAACTGACTGAGCCACCCAAGTGCCCCTAGTCATTTCTTCTAATAAATCACTTCATAATTCTAAATTTTATGTTTATTTATTAGGTCAAATCTTAAGCATTTTCTACAGATTTTTCTTTTATGGTAAGTAAGGAATTGTGCTATTTCTAACCACTTCTACCTTATTCTCTCAAGATAGTCATGTCACATTTTAAATTCAAATTTATATTAAGTGTTTGGATTACTATAATTATATAAACACTGTCCACTGCTGAGCCCAGTAGTGTGTACTGACTACAATGATTTCTTTCTTCCTCTTTTTCTTTCTCTTTCTTTTTCTTCTTTCTGTCTTTCTGTCTGTCTCTCTCTCTCTCTCTCTCTCTCTCTGTCTTTCTTTCTTCCTTTCTTCTCTCTTTCTACAAAATTTTAGGGTTTTTTTTAGAGTTAATAATTGCCTATTTTTTTATTTATTTAGTTTCATATATGTAAAGTAATTGGAACAGAGTCCAGAAAAGCACCATTTATGTGTTGCTTCATTTGGCTAAGTTTTCTCACACCCTACTAAACTTCCCATGTTGTCAAACTTGTCAAGTTCTCTATCCATTCTACTTTTCTCCTAGAGCCTCCTGGTGCCTCCATCTTCCTTTCCTATCTAAGGCTAATCACTCTGTAAGTGAGATCCTTAGTATCCCCAGATACCCGCCAGCCATCATCCTTGCAGCTCTCAACCCCACTCCCCTGCAGTGGGTTTTCCATTCTCCGGTTCATTTCTCTGTTGTGTTGGAATCTCTCCTCCAGCAGCTTCCCGAGAAAGGTTGAGTGAGCGGGATTCGTGTTTTTGAGACTTGACACGTTAAAACATTTTTTCCACATTTATCCTCACACTTGATTTACAGTCTGTGGAGCCGTAGATGTCTCAGGTGTAAATTATTTTCTTAGAATTCGAGGTAGTTGCTCCATTTTCCTTGCTATCTATGTTCCAATGGTAAAGTCAAAAGCCATGCATATCCCCATACCTTTTAATGTAACTTTTGATTATTTATTTTGATATTTCACAGTGATATATTTTAGTTTGGGACTTTGGACTTTTATAATTCTTTTTTTTTTTTAACTGAATACTCAGAGAGAACTTGTGTACCTCCATTCTAGGAAATGTTCTTTGTATTCTTTTTGTGTGTGATAATGTCCTCTCTTCCATTTTCTCTAATCTCTGTGGAAATTCTTATTAGTGGGATGTTCAATCTCATGGATTCTAATTTTCTTTTTCTTTCTTTTCTACCACGGACTGCTTATCTTTTTATCCTACTTTCTGGGAGATTTTCTTGACTTTATTGTCAAGCACTTATTTTGAATTAAGAATTTTTTGAGTCATCATATTTTTAATTTCTAAGAACACTCACTTATTCTCTGAATGCAATTTCTTATGATTGCATTTTTCTTGTTTTATGGATTATAATATCTCCCTTTATTTCTCTCAGGATATTAATTACATTTTCTTTGAAGTTTCTTATGCTCTGTGCATTAATTCTGTTGCCTCCATGTTCTTTGTTCTTTGTTCAGTTCTCTTTTCTCGAGGAGGATGAGTTCTCCAATTTTTAGTAATTCTTAATTGTCTGTTCATATTAACAAGTAAGATGCTTAACACTGGATGCAAGTTACCAGTACATTGGTGGGCTCCATTGTACGGCAACAGAAGGCCAGATGACATTTTCATTAGAGATTTGTAGGTCTTTTCCTGGTATAGGCTTATTTTTCTGTAGAAAGATCTTCAAATCACGGGGCTGTGGATCCCCACTCCACCCCAGTTCTATATAAAGGCTTTCACTTTGCACTTGTTTTCAGCAAAGTATAGAGTCAAAACTCAACTCCGTACTCCAGGAGAATAAATCTAGGGTGCCCTGGAGGGTGGGACAGGGGTTGGGATGGGGGCCTAGGGTTCTAAGTTGTTATGAAAAATTTTCACATAGGTATTTGGTTTGCTTCCATCTTCTTGTATCAGTGCCTGATTTATTTAACCAAGTAATATCCCTTTTGTTGACAAGCTACCAAGAGCTGCAGCACTTTGCTTTCAGTCTTGTTACACTTGAGTGGAGACACACCTCTTGTCTGTAAGATATATGAAGAGTGTAGCTGTGTAACAAGAGGAACAGGCCCTCCCTCCATGACCTTACAGTAACCACACCGATTGAATCCCCAGGGACATTCCATCATGGCAGTAGCTCAGATTTTTGTTTCTGTCTTTTCCTTTGCACACCAGCTCTACTCTTTATAAACAGTAAGAGGCTGCCCTTAGGGACATTAGGCATCCCAACATAACCACCTGGAGTGTGTTCAGTTTGTTCTTCAGTTTGTTTTTAGTTGGAGCCTGTTTGCATGAAGTTGCATGATTGTGGACTTGGCTGTTTTGATGTGAATTTTTTTCACTTGTGTTCTGTGCCATATTGTTAAAATGAGCCACTGCTCTTGCGAGATGGATTTTAACTGACCCATTAAAGATTTCTTCCGAATGGCACTACTTTAGGGACTTTCTAGTAGTCTCTTCTATTGTTTGGGCCTTGCGGATCATGTACAGATTTAAAACCAGATCTTGTGGCTGATTTGTCCATTTCTTCCCCTGCTTTTTGTTACATCTGGGAAACAGTCTAACTCATCTGATTTAATATGCATTAAAAAATGCCATAACTGTTAAACACAGTGTTTACAGACAGATGAAATAAATTTATTCCAACCAAAAAAAAAATTGGTTTTTTGACCAGTTTTCTGTATTCAGCTGCATAATCCACCCTTCCCTCCTCTGCCAATTTTGATACCCAGTACTTTCAACTTCTTGGCCTTTCTCGGTTGCAAATTGGGTTGATTCTTTTCTTTGTGGGCACTGAGGGCTGAAATGTTCTCTCTGCTACATCATTTGTTTTCCCCTTCTGTGGTCCACTTCACCATATAGTGTGTTCAGATGTCTCTCAGTTTCCTTGAAGATGAAATACATTTTTTTTAGTTCTTCTTGTTACTGGAGGACATCTTAGGAAGGAGAAGGCAGCAGAAATGTATTTACTCTATCATCTTAAAATGAGAAGTTTTCCACAGAAGCCTCTAGAGACATTTTGTTATTGTGGTGCTGTATAATGTAATAATGTGTTGGTAAACTATTAGACAGTGTTGCTATGTCTCTTTTCTTTCATATTTTTTCTGTTCTTTATTTTTCTAGATATTACGCTTAAAGAAACCCAAATTCCCAATCAGGGATCCTTTGAGAAGGTCACGACGTCTTTGGTTAGAAGGAACACATCTGATGCTCTGCCTGAAGTGGAGGTATGAGCTTAACACGTTGACCACGCCTGGCTGACGGCGTTCACACAGCATGCGCCTGGGGAGGAAAGGAAATTACCTGGGGTCTGGGTTTTCAGCTCATTTCCATGCTTCCAGGCCTCTATCTTGGTGAATCTTTGTTGCAGCCCCTATCAGCCTCCCCTAGCACCCTGAAGTCTTGCACCTTTCCAGATTTTTGTGTTACAAGATGTATAATTTTCATGCACATCTCACACAGGACTGAGGTTCCAAGCACCCTGTGACATTCATTCCTGTCCTCTGTGCGAGTTCCCAGAATATGGATGACATCTCTCAGCTGCTAATGAATTTTCTGCAGAGACTCTCTTCATTATGGGTTCATTGCTACCATTTACCCTTTTACAATCACAACGGTGAAGAGCACAGGGTCCAAAGATAGAGTGAGTGGAAAATGTCACTACTTTTTAACTGTATATATTTGGGGAAGATATTTAGCGTTCCTCTCTACCTCAGTTTCTGAATCTGTAAAATGGTAATAATAATAATAATAATAATAATAAGACTTTCCTTGTAGGATTTTGTGACCATTAAAGGAGCTAATCAGGTAAAGAGAGGTACCTGCTTTGTACTAAGCTTTGTAAGCTGACTTGTAGCAACCTTTTGAAATATCATCCATTATTATTTTAGTGCACTATTAGGATGGAGAGAAGACATTTATTTCAATCCTCTGATGCTAACTGGAAGTCCGATTTCCCTTCCTGAGATTTACCGATTTCATGCAGTTGCTTGAGGAATAAATGAGCGAACACAGCAGGCATACAGTTGTTATTAGTAGCAGGCAAGTAGGAGGCATTTGCTGAAGAAAGATGGTCATGCCCAGAAAAATTCCCCAGCCTGAATGCGAGGTGAGCTTGCATTTGGTACTGGTTGCTACTCTCTCTTTCTGTGACTCAGAAAAAGTCAATGAACCTTTCTGAGTCTGTTTCCTCATCTAAGAACCCAAATGATAGTGGCAGGTACATAATGGTGATTTCAATGGTAGTATTATAAATAATAAGGTGTATGGGGGTGTGCACACCCACTTGTGAGCCTGGGAGTCACGCTTTCCAAAAGACAAAATGAGAAGGGAGACGCCCACATGCTGTCTCATGGATGCCAGGAAATTCTCCAGTTCTCAAAAATGTTGCATTTTGTGGATGTGGGAACTCAGGCCTCTGTGCCCCAGAAGAGCTTAATTGGTGCCAGGGTCTCTGACGTGCAGTTTCGTGCTCTCCTGTTGGCCGTGGCTCTCTTTTAGTGAGTCCTGTCAAAGGGCAAAGGCTTCCCATCGCTGATCAGAGCGAAGACAGGTCACTTCCTGCCAAGTTGTTTCTTTCCCTGAAATATGCTAGACATTATTTTGACGAAAAGAATGAGACAAGAGGCTGCTGTCTTTGAGTCTTTGCATGGAGACCCAGGATTACAAATCAATGCCTCTGAACCAGGAGAATTCTACTTTTTGCAGCGTTCCCAAAGATGGGTTTTATTTTTGTAATTTTTCTCAATCGGCGCTAAGCAGTGTTCAGAAATGGGCAGTGAGAGAACAAGAGAATGAGCTGGAAATCTGCTCTCCAAGCAGCTCCCGCCAAACTGCTCTGAAATGCTGCTTATGTTGACTTCTGAGAGATCCCTCCTCACCTCCACCATTCCTCTTCCCTCAGAAGGACCCGTGCACTGACTTGCTCCCCGGAACCTGTTTACAGGGAAGCTAATTATTTTCCCTTGTGAAAAAGCCCCTCTTTTGACTTTGTAGCTGTGCTCAGCCTCCTGGGGAAGAATGGATCGGAATTTCGGTGCTCCTGAACATACATCGCATGGACTAAAAATACTCATAAATTGGTCTTCACTTCCCTAACCAGGCTGGGCTCTAATCGAAAGACAAATCTTCTGAGAATTCTGGGGGACTATTATTTCCCACAGATGGCATCATCTATAAATAGCAGTGCCTTCCAGGTAGTGAGCTGCTGGCTGGCAAAGCCCTGTGCTTGCATTATTCCAGGGAAGATTGAATGCTGCCAGAGGATTCTGGGAGCGAGAGGGCTGGCTGG
Source organism: Cryptoprocta ferox (assembly GCA_028646485.1). Taxonomy (NCBI): domain Eukaryota; kingdom Metazoa; phylum Chordata; class Mammalia; order Carnivora; family Eupleridae; genus Cryptoprocta; species Cryptoprocta ferox. Next base: position 6,928,207 of record CM053569.1, on the reverse strand, counting down.
GGACGGAGCACTTGCAGAAGTCACAGGAATCCTCCCTGGAGTCCATTCTCCATATCAGACCCTCCCACCCCAGGCAGGGCACTGGGGAGACAAATATGCATAAGATAAGCTTGAGCTTTTCAGGATCTGATGGTAGAGAGCAGCACTGCCCAACAAAAGCAAGCCATGTATATAATTAAAATTTTTTTTCTAGCAGCCATATTTTAAAAAGTACAAAGAAACAGGCAAAATTTATTTTAATACTGTACGGCATTTAACCCACTAAATCCAAAATATAATTTCAACATGTAGTTGATATAAAAAACAGAGAGGGGATGGGGATGCCTGGGTAGCTCAGTCGGTCCAGCGCTGGACTTTGGCTCAGGTCATGATCTCATGGCTCTTGAGTTTGAGTCCCATGTTGGGCTCTGTGCTGACAGCTCAGAGCCTGGAGCCTGCTTCGAATTCTGTCTCCTTCTCTCTCTCTGTCTCTCCCCTGCTCATGATCTGTCTTTCTGTCTCTCTCCCTCTCAAAAATAAACAGTAAAAAAACTTATTTTGAGACAGAGAGACAGAGTGGAGAAGGTAAGTGGAGAAGGGGCAGAGAGAGAGAGAGAGAGAGAGAGAGAGAGGGAATCCCAAGCAGGCTCTGCACTGTTAGTACACAGCCTGACTCGGGGCTCAAACTCATGAAACTGAGATCATGACCTGAGTCTAAACTGAGGTGGATGCTTAACCGACTGAGCCACCCAGGCACCCCTAAAAATCCTTTTTTTTTTCTTAAAAAAGCAAGATGTTTTACATTCTCTTTTTATACCAAGTTTTGGAAATGTGTATATTTTACAATTTAGCACATCTCTATTTGGACTCTAACTTTGCATAGGAGTGACCCGATTTGTAGTTAAATGTCATAAAATTTGCTGGAGAAAAAGTGGATTGACAACAACCCAGGTTGTTCCCAGCATTCTTAAATGTTTTCTGATAACCAAATTGTGTTGGTTTTTAAATTTGCATTTAAATTAATTAAAATGAAAAATGTAGTTTTTCCATTGCACCGGCTCCATGTCAAGGGCTCATCCGCCACGCATGGCCCGGGCCTCCTCCCTGCACAGGCTCAAGCCTGGAGTCGGGAGGCTGGAGGGCACCCCACTTGTGTGGGGGCACATCTCCATCCTCCCCCGGCCCCACGGTTGCAGACTCGGGCTTTCTCCCTCACTACGCTCCAGCCATACTGGTTTTAAAAAATTCTCATATTCCAATCTCACAAGCTCCTTCCCACCTCAGACTGTTGCCTACACTGTGCTCTGGTCCGACGCCCCTCTTCCTGTCTCCGCCTCCCACCCCTTCCCTCTGCCCCTCGGCTGCTCCTCCATCGACTGCGACTTGCCCAGGCTCCGCCAGGCTAGGTCCCCTTTGTGGACCGCTCTCAGCACCTGCTGCCTCCTCCCTCTGGCTCATTTTCACTTTGCAAGCCCAGTGACTGCCTGCCATGGGCCAGGAACCGTTCTCAGGCTTGGGACACCATCTGGAGACCAAGGAGACAAAAATCCCCACTCCCAAGGGGCTTAGGTTCTGAAAGGGGGAGACAGAGAACAAACAAGACATATAACAAATGAATGCATACATGATATATGATTGGAGGAAGTGTGAGGTGCTATATTTAAAACAGGAAGGAAAGGAGGAAGGGGTAGGTGGAGGGGGACAGGTGGGCATGGTGGAAGAGGGCTGAGCTCACTGGAAGGAGGTGAGGGAGGAGCCAGTCCCAAAGTGCTGGGATGTCTGGCATGTTCCAGGGGCAGCAGGCCCGTGAGAGCCAACCAGGGAGAGCATGGCTGGAGACAGGGCACAGGAAGCCTCTGAACCCTGGTTGAGATGTGGGGTTTCCCAAGTGTCACGTGAGCCACTGGGGGGGGGGAGTTTTGAGCCGGTGGAGTGCCCTATCGCAAGGTTAATTATGTCCCCCTCCAGGGCACCAACTCTGCAAGGAGGGTGCCGGGTATCCCCGTCCTGTTCCCCACGGTCATTCCCTAGCTCAGGCCTATGTACAGGAAGACTACGCAGCAAATATTTACTGTGGTTGTTCAAACTATGAAGCACTAACCGTACGTGAGGAGTCGTGGTCCTCCTGTCCACGCCCATCTACAGAGATTCCGAGAGCTGGACATGAGGTGTCATTGCCGTGGTCCCTGATGTGCAGTTGGGACGGATATAGAACCTCTGGATGAGGAAGGAGGACTGGATGAAATGGGAAACGGCAGTAACCGAAAAGCATCAAGCGGAGTGAGCTTCTTGGGGAACAAACTTACTTCCGCCCCAGAAGCAGTGGGGCAGGGCAATGCAGGGGAAAGAGCACAGGATTTGCTGTTCCAGCAATTGAGTTTAAATCCAGGCTTGGCCATATACCAGCTGTGTGATCAGGGGCAACTTCCTTCACCTCTCTGAGCTCCAATTTCTTCCTTCCTAGAAAGGGGTAGATGCCCATTTCATAAAGCTGCTGATGGCACATCTCACAGGACCCACCTGCATGGTTATTCTGGAGTTAGGTACCGCATGGGACACCACCTGTGTCCCCCTACAGATGCTCTCGGCCTGCCTGTCCCCGCCCATGCTCTGCACAAACACCAACCAGCTTCGTTTTCAGCGGCAGCAACTTGGCACGGCTTTCTGACTCTTGCTTCCTATCCTAGGACTTCTCTGGAAAGCCCACGGTCACCTGCTTGAGCTGACAGGTGCAGGCGAGGTGCCCCCTTTGAAGCCGTCCGTGACGAAGGGGAGAGGAACCAATGGCGGTCACACACAAGATGCCCTGAGCTGCGGTCGGTTTGGTAACACACCTTATAATGGCTTTCCCTCCTCCTGACTTTCATCCCGGGGCTAGTGACCTGGGGCTGCCGTAGCAAATTGTGCTGTGCCACAAATCAGGTGGCTTAAAACCACAGACATTTGTTCCCTCAATGGCTGAAGGCCACACGTCTGAAACCAAGGGCGTCGCCAGGGCCAAGCTCCCTCTGTAGGCGCTCAGAGCGGATCTTTCTTTTTCTTTTCCCACTTCCAGTAGTTCCCAGCGTCCCTTGTCATTTCAGTGTCAGCCTCCCTCTTTGCCTGGTGTTCGCCCCGTGCCTCTCAAATTTTCCTTTCCTTTCTCGTATAAGACAACCAGTCAGCAGATTTAGGGCCCACCTTAAACCCAGGATGATCTCATCTCAAGAAATGTCACCCGACTACATCTGCAAAGACCCTATTTCCAAATAAGGTCATGGGCACAGGCATGGGGTTAGGACCAGGACATGTCTTTCTGGAGAACACAGTTCAGCCCACCCCACCCCCGTGGCCCCCTATCCATTCTGCTTGGAATTAATTAAATGCACATGAGTCGTTATCTTGGGCTCTGCTTCTGGGGACCCCAGACCCTGACATTTAGGCTAAGGAGATTGCAGGTTTTCTCAAATGGACCACAGAAGACAGATTACATCTATTTTGCTGTGCACTTAAGGACAAATGAATGGAAATGAGAAGAAACAGTTTTCATTTATTCATATGTTCATTCAGCATGTATTTATTGAGCAGTTACTATGTAATATGAACCATTCTAAATTCTGGGGATGTAATGGTGAACAAGCCAGCACCCCTTAGCATTTTGAAGGATAATTTCTCATCATAAATGGCGCAGACTTCTTCAGGTGACAGTGGATTCGCTGTTGGACATCACACAGGGAATCCAGGCGTAAGCAGCTTTTCCACGACATGCGTTCCTCATACCTCTTTGTTTGCTTCTTTGTTTTAAATCACTGTGAGAGTAGGGTAAGTAAGTGGGTGTCTTGGAAGGGATTCCCAGTAAGAATCCTTTGTTTTAAAATATCTTCCTTTCTTTGCCAAGTTCCCAGAAATATCACCATTATTGTATTCTTTCTTCTTTAAGGTCTAAAAGAGTTTTAGGCAATCAGGAAGCTTTTCGAAAGGCAAATGTTTCCAATAGATGTTGGCCGGGGGTGGGTGGATAGAGGGCTTTCTCTTCTTGATTCCTCCCCAGCATGTCAAGCACAGGGAACATTCCTAGGGGAAGCTCACTGATGAGCCAGGCTTGCAGCCCGAGAAATTTCCTCTGCCCTCCTTCCCTTCAGAGCAGTGGCCATTTAGTGGAGGTGTTGTGCCTAGAGCTTGCTTGTCTAACAGTTCTAAGCACAAGACACTTTCTGCATAACATGTCTAGACTGGCTCTGTTTGTTATAACTAAACACAGATGGAAAGAGACGTACAGTCTAACCTGAATTGAGGGATGGAGGAAGGGAAGGCTTCATGGAGGAGGTGATGCAAGGAGAACCTGGGAAGTTGAGTAGGCATTGGCAAAGGAAGGGAGGTGGGAAGATGTTTTGGGCAGAGAAGGATGAATGAGCCAACGCTGGGGACTGGCAGAGAACATGGAGTGTGCGGTATGGATAGTGCCTGTAAGTTCAGTTGTGTTAGAGTATATAGGGCAAGACAGAAATAGTAAGAGATGAGTCTAGTCGAGCAGGAAGGGGAAGGATCATGAGGGTCCCTTGTGTTGAGTTTTGGGGCTTGGGTCCTTCTACTAGGTAATTTCTATGGCATCTAGAATGAGCTGGCGACTCCCACATATGGAAAGGAATCTGTTGGCCTCTATCCTGGAACAGACCCACATCCACAGTGGCACAGAGACCTCAGTGTAGCTAGAACTCACCTATGGGCTGGAGATTTGCTATTCTATGTTTCCTGCCACTCTTCTCCATCCCAGAGTTGATAATGGTCCCAGGGAATTTCAAAGACCAATCAGCACATGATGAGATTCAAGAGCAGGAAGCAACCAGAAGACTTCACTTTTCATAAATGGAAACTGAGTCTCAGACAAAAGAGTTGACTTACCTGAAGCCATGCAGCACTGGGGACCCAGGTCTCCCAATTTTAAGTGGTCTTTCTTCTCTGTTCTTTGTTGTTCTGGCATCATTGTGGTTGTCTTTGAATCTTCATGGCCTTAGGAGGTAATTCTGAAGAAAAATATCAGGTACATTTGTTCATCCACAAATCTGGAGTGAGGGATGTGCTTGACCCCCTTTCCACTGTCTGCCTCCTTCCATCTGCCTTCACTGCCTCATCAGGGGAATATGTGGTCTTACCTTATTTCCAGTTAGCTTCCTAAAAAGAGAGGCATAGGGCAGAATGCAACTCAACTTCTCTTTGTGCTATAGTCAACAAGTCAATGAGAAAAAGTCCAATGACAAACTGCCTTTCTTAATTCTTCTTTAAACTAAAAAAAGGGGGAGGGGAGAGTTTTTAAGGGACACATGGACTCCTGGAAAGTCTACCTCAGTGTAGCACGTTGAACTTTGATCATTTATAAGGACCTAAAAAGCTATGGCAAGAGAATAAAACCTCTGAGATGAACTCCATATTTCATGAGCACCTGCTGTAGGTGAGGGCTTAGAGAGTTCTTGGAACTGAAGGGAACAAAGGAGAGTCAGACAAAAACATGTTAGCTATGGGGAATCAGGATAACCTTGCTCAAGGCAGGGATTAGGACTGATGGGGAAGAAAGATCTCTGAAGATGTTCCTGGCTGGCTATCAGTCATGTGGACCTCTCCCCACCCCTTCTGTCGACCCAGTTGTTTAAGATATTGCTACTTTGGACCCATCAATCACATCTCAATCCTGAGGAAATATCCTGATTTTGTGAAAAGGATTTAATATTCTTATCATATTTTAGGCTCAGATATCTCTAATCCTTCCCCTCTTCCTTCCTTTTTCTCTCTCTCTCTCCCTTATTTCCATCCATCAGTCCGTCTGTCCATCCATCCATCATTTCTTGCCGTTAGACATTCATGCACCTGTGCTGCATGCCACAGATGTTTTTGTCTATCTGTTACAAGAGAAGCATGGTATGGCCAAGGACTAGAGCCCGCAGGACCAGTTGCACCCGAGTTAGATTCTGGCTCCCTCATTCATAGCTCTATAAAATTGGGCACGTTATTTAGCAATGAGCAAGACCTTGAGTAAGACAGTGGGATTCTGCTTTCTTCCCTCCCTGCCTTGATCCCTTTGGAAAATAGTCTGAAGCACTTGAGGTGGTATCATCTTCTTGCTTGGCTAGAGATGCCAGCTGATTGGGGGCAGGAAGGCCAGCTGGCGGGAGGGGGAAGCCGATGAAGGAGAGGCCAGGAAGGAGGATGGTCGCACAGTCTGGGCATGCGGATTCTCAGAGGTGGGTGAAGTTTGGCCAAGAAGCTCCCTGTGGATGTCCTAAAATGGCAAGTCCTTCTTATTCCGCCTCCAAGACGTGACACAGTGCGGGAAAGCCTACAGATGGAGTCCCAGTCATTCAAAGAAAGGAAAGGGGCCAAGAATTGGTAAGACAGCTGGGCTGCATCAGAACAGCCACATCAAGTACCTGTGCTCCTCAGAAACCACTGCAGAGCTGGTCTTTGCGGGGAAGGCACAATTGAAGCCCCCTTTTTTAATTTCCTTTCCTTTGGCCAACTGAGTATCTTCTCATAATTGAAGACAAAGCTGTTATTTGTTGAGAGTATCAGGCACTTTATACACCCTGATTGTATTTGTTTCTGTCTCCACAATAACCCCGAGGCAGGTATTATTGTTTGCATTTTACTGATCAGGAAATTGAGGCTAACAGTCACCCACCCAGTTACCCAGGCTGGAATCCAGGTCTGTCTTCCTTCACAGCCTGTGCTCTTTTAATTCATTTGTTCATCCATTCATTCACTCCCAGAATTAAGGAAGACAGACACATGTCCTGCTTCCATGAAACTTTCTTTATGGTAGGAGAGGTAAACAGACATTAAACAAAAAACAGATATTCATACATCATTTTACATACTGATGCATTTCAGTAAAATTAAATGTGGGGTGGGGGTGGGGGATATTATAGACTGAATATTTCAGGAAAGCCTCTCCAAGGAGTTGGTATTTGAGTTGACACATCTGTGAGAAATAGTGGTCAACCCATGGGAAGATGTCAGGGAAGAGATATTTCATCTCATCTGGATGACCTGAAAGCCACACCCCTACAGAAACACAAAGGCTCTTTGTGCAGTCTGCTCACCTAGCTCTCATGGAAGCACAGAAACATAGAAGTCAGGGGTGGGAGTAACCTTAGCTGCTATTTCATCCCACAAAATATCACCTTTCTGTGTAAGGCTTTGTCATTAAAAATTGTCATATGCTATTCAGAAAGGACTTGTGATGTAGGAAAGCCTGTAGTTTCCCCCAATTACCCAGCTAACACAGCAGTTACAGAAAGATTCTCCTCCTCCAACCTTCGCCCTTTTCAGGGCGGTTCTTCGCTGTTACAATTCCTTACTTCCGGGGCAGGGTCTGCGCTTATATATTGTGCCTGGCAAAACTACACCAAGTTCATAGATACAGGGAACAGACTGATGATTTCAAGAGGTGTGGGATGGGAATGAAAGAAATAGGTGAGCTGGTTTCTTTTTATTTATTTTTAATTTTTTAGTTTGAATAAATTCCATACAAAATTTTAAAAAGTAAATATAGAGTAGGGAGGATTGAACAAGGTATAAGAGAAACTACATGCTAATCCTAAAGGAATTGCCTCATTGTCTTTTCTCCTCTTAATGACGGGTCCAATGTAAGACTAACCTCCACCTCTGTTTCCTAGACAGCATACATCCCTGCATATTTCACAAATTCCTCTTCTTTCCTAAACCACCAATTTTACCCTCTCAGTTGGATTACTCACATCGGCATCATTTAGGCTCTAATTTTCACCACCTTAAAAAAATCCTTTCCTAAATCTATATTCCCTTTCGGCTACTAACCCTTCTTGCTGACTTAAAAAAAAGAAACCGACCCTGTTATTTAGTGCACACATATTTAGGATTCACCAATTTCACTTTATATAATGTCTCTTTTATCCCTAATATTTTCCCCTGTTTTGAAGTTGCCCGATATCAGTCAGATATGTGTCTGGTATTAATATAGCCACTATAGCTTTCTTTTGTATTTGTACGGTATATATTTTTTATCCTTTCAACAATAATTTTTAAAGTGGGGTTTTTTTTGTAGATAGCATATAGTTGGGTTTTGCTTCTAGAATCAATCTGATAACATCTGTTTTAAAGCTGTGTGTTTAGACCATTTATGTTTAATATAATTATTGGTATGGTTGAATTTAAATCTAAATTCAACTAAGCTTTTCATTTCATGTATATGCCATATATATATATATATATATATATATATATATATATATATATATCTTTTGTCTGATGAATTCCTTTCACATTTCTTTCACATACCAAATATCCTGGTAATGGATTCTTTTAGCTTTCATTTTTATTTCACCTTCACTGTTGAAAAATATTTTCACTGGATATAGAATTTTGGGTTAACAGGTTTGTTTTTTTCATTGAGTTTTTTAAAAGGGTCATTCCATTGCCTTCTGGATTTCATAGTTTTTGATGAGAAGTTGACTGTAATTCATATCTGCTTCTTTTTATATAATTTGTCTTTTTTCTCTTTATCTTTGGTTTTCAGCAGCTTGAATATAATAAGCATGGTTTTAAAAGAAACATTCACATTTTGGGGCTTTTCTGAGCTTGTTAGATCTATGGCCTGATATAATTCACTATTTTGAGAAAATTCTTGCTGATTATCTCTTCTAACATTTTAAATATTCTTTTCTTTCATTCTTCTACTTCAGGAATTTTATTACATAAACTTTAGACCATTTGGTATTGTGCTATAGATCTTGGATGAGTTTATATGCTTTTATTTTTTTTATTCACTTTTTTCTTTGTATTTCTATGTGGGTAATTTCTATTGACCTAACTTCAGGTCCACTGATTTTGTTTCTCTTAGCTATTTAAGTGCACTAATGAGCTTACCAAAAATATTCTTCCTATATCTTACTGTTTTCATTTAGCATTTCAATTAGACCCTTTATTATAGTTTTATTCTCTCTGCTGAAATTTCCCATCCATCATGTATATTGCCCAGTTTTTCCACTAGAGCTTTTCACATATTAATCAAACAATTTTAAATATCCTGATGGTTATATCTGGATCACCTCTGAGTCTAGTTTTGTCCATTAATATGTCTCATGAGAGTCGGCTATTTTTATGTGCTCTGTGTGTGTGTGTGTGTGTGTGTGTGTGTGTGTCTTAAGTTTTGGTCGAACACGGGACATTTAGTGTAGAATAGAAGGAACAAATGTAAATAGTGTTTGTCTTAGAAATGGTCACAACTTTTCTGCTAAGTCCTGGGCATGTGGTATTGAGTTAATACAGTCAGGAGTTGTTGCTATGGTTACCTTCAGGGCACCAGTGGTTTCAAATTACTCAGAATTAGTTTGTACTTAGGATGGCATCTAGGATCCTGGAGGGTTTTTCTCAATGTTCCCATTGTATCATTAGATGTTGGCTTTCCCCGCAACGCTTATGTGATGAAGTCTCTTTTCATGTGCTTGTCTTTTCCCCGATGCTAGATTGCTGTTTGTTACTCAGTGTTGGTTAGGCTGCTGGTGGATAGTGAGCCTATTATCTAGGCCCAGTAGGTTTTATACCCTGTGGACCTGGCTTTCTGGGTCAGGCTTTCTCACCTACCTTCTCTTCCTCCCCATGGCAGCAAGACTCTTCCTGCTGTCTTTGGTGATTCTTCTGTGTCCATTTTCTGCCTCTTCCTCAGTGATTGGTGACCTCCAATTGCACTGGTATAGGATACTGGGCTCAGGACTATTTTCTGCCCCTTTCCCATGGTAAAAGTTTTGTTATTTAATCTTCATCAAGCAACAAAATGCCTTCATCTGTGCTCTGAGGCCCCAGGCTTGCGGTCTTTCTCCCCAGCATCTTAAGGCTTTGGTTCAAGGAAGACTGTGGGTGGAGTTTGGTTCATGGGTGGAGTTTATGCCTTTCCCTCAAGGCACCTTCCCCCTTCCTCCCACAAGGCACCATGGAGGAAGGCTTTCTCCAGTCTCTTGCCCTTCTTCTTTCTCCTGTCTCATACCCAGTGAAGGTCTACGGAGAAAACCCTGAAAGTGGGTGCAAACCCCTCTTTTATTTATGGTTTCCAGTGTTTTATACTCTCAAACTAGCTCACATTGAGTCTCTGGCAATTTATTAGACTTTTTAGCTGCTTGTATGGTGCCCAGAATCTCTTCCTTCTGTGGTCTGCCACAGGTAAACTAGGTTTCAAGGTCTTGTTTTTCAGATTTCAGGTTACTTGTTAGCCCCATGCCTTCAGCTGTCTGATACGTTCAAGAAAAGTAATAATTTTGTAGTTTATCCCACTTTTTCTTGTTGTTAAGATTGAAGTGATGTTCTTCTTAGCTTTTTACATCCTAGGCCTGAATTCTCTGATGTTTTTATAGCAAAGCAATTAGAAAGGGATGTCTATATTCATAATCTCCACAGTATCTTCCTTTGTTCTTTCTTGAATATACTTCAGTAAGGCTTGTACCCTTATTTCTCCACCACAGTTTTTTCAAGGTCACTGATGAACTCTGTATTGTTAGTTCCTAGTCCTCATCTTATTTCATTTATCAGCATTATCTTGCACAGATGATCTCTCACTACTTCCTCAGCGAAATACTTTAACTTGGCTTCTCGGACACCACACTCTCTTGGATTTCCTCCCATATCAATGGCTGCTCCTTCTTGATAATTGTTTTTTTGAGTTCATTCTCTTTTCCTGACCTCTAAACATAGAGTATCCAAGGCTCAGTTTCTGGACCTCTTTTCTTCTTTAACTATACTTATATTCTTTTTGTGATCTCATCTAGTCTCAGAGTTTTAAATATCATCTATCCACTGACAACCTCCTTTGAACTCCAAATTTATATACTACTAGACATCTAATTTGAATGCCTAAGAGACATCTTAATTTAACATGTCTAAAACCAGATCTTCCCCCAACAAACCTGTTCATCCTCCAGACTTCCCAAACTTAGTAAATGTATTCTCAATAGAAGGCCTTCTATTTGCTCAGACCAAAAACCTTAAAATCATCTTGACACCGCCTTTCAGATCCCATACCCAGTCCATCAGTGAATCTTGCCTATACCTTCAGCACGTATCCAGAACTAACTAGCTTCTCACAACCTCTGCTATTACCGCCCTCATTGATGCTACAGTCGTCTTTAGACTATAGTATCAGAACTCTAGGTTTTTTACTTGCCTTCTTTTCCTATCTAGTCTATAACTGCTTTAGTCAGCATGAAAAAAGCAATAGCAATTATAACTAGTAATGTGATATTGGGCAAATCGTAACCTTTCTATGTCTCATTTTCTCATTTGCAAAACAGAAATGTGGGCAGAATTCTAAAGATGTCTTCCCAAATTTTCAGTTTCCTGGTTATTCACTAAAATATTAATCTAGGTATTGATGTGAAGGGATTTTTCAGGAATTAATGTCCCCATTCAGCTGACTTTAAGATAGGAACATTAACAGGGCAGGCCTTACATAATCAGTTAAGCTACTTATTTATTTATTTACTTATTTTTAAATTTTATTTTGGAGAGAGAGAGAGACAGCATGAGGCAGAGAGAGGAGTAGAGGGAGAGAGGGAGAGAATCTTAAGCAGGCTCCACACTCAGCCCAGAGCCTGATGTGGGGCTTGATTCCACGACCCTGGGATCATGACCAAAGCCAATATCAAGAGTCAGATGCTCAACGGACTGAGCCACTCAGGTGCCCCGGGTAGGCCCTTGAAAAGTGGAAAGTTTTTTCCAGCAGTGGAGTCGTTCAGAGATTTGAAGCATGGGGAAAATTTGATGAGCCATTGCTGGCTTTGAAGATGGAGGGGACCAGACACTGAGCAATACTTGCAGTCTTTAGGAGCTGAGAGTTAGTCTGCAAGAAAATGGAGACTTCAGTCCAGTGGCCACAAGGAACTGAATCACCAATAACCTGAATGAACTTGGAAGTGACTGCTTTCCTTGAACCTCCAGATAAAATCTCAGTGTGGCCCATGTCTTTATTTCAGCCTCCTGAAACCTGAACCTAAGAGAGCTCAAATGAGCTGACTTGGAATTATGACCCACAGAACTGTGAGATGTGGGTGTGTTGTTTTCAGCCACTGCATTGGAGGTAATTGTTATGCAACAGTAGACAACTGATGATAGGAATGAGAAACTTGTTCTTTTCATGATAATTACTCATTTTCAGAGACAAGTCTGATCATGTCAGTCTTCTTTCAAGAAAATGGCTCACCATACCATGTCGAATAAAAGCCAAAGATGTTACAGGGTTCTGTAAAGCCCTCTTTCATCTTGCTCTTTCACCTCTTTGATTTAATTTACTACTTTCCCTCCCATTCATTCATCTTTGCTCAGATTAGAATCCATGCCCCGGGATGTTTACACTTGCTGTTTTCTATGCCCAGAGCAATTCTTCCCCTAGATATCTTCATGGCTTCTCCCTCAGCTCTCTCAGGTCTTTGCTCAGGAATCTGTGCTTGATATATTTTATTAGCTCATTAGTTGTCAAAAATCCTAGTCCCAATCTCTTCAAACACTGCCTTTAACTGATTTTCTCTGCCCTCTCCTTCTGGGACTTAAATTACTATCAAATATTTTGATCATGTGTCAACTGTATTGTATCCTTACTTCCATGTTTTACACCTTTTGGTCTCATTATGATTTAGTCTGAATATTTCCTACTGATCTATCTTGTCGTTCATTAGTCTTTTCTTCTCTTTTGCCTCATTTTCTGTTAAACTAGTCCATTAAACACTTAAACTTAGATAACATATTTTCCGTTTTAGAGTTTCCATTGATTCTTTTAAAAAATATGTACTAATTTTCCAGTCAAATTTCCATTTTAATCATTTATTTTCTCATGCATGTTAATCAGTTATTTAAAAATTCCCTTCTGGATCTCTTTTGGTTCTGTTTCTATTGCCTGCCTTTTTCTCTTGGTTTTGGTTATTTGGTTCTGTCTCCTGGTGTGCCTAGTAAATTTCATTCAATTCTAGCCATTAAGTATGAGAAAAATGTAGAACGAACATGAGACTCTGGGATGAAGTTATCTTCTGGCAAGAATTTAGGATTTGGGAGGATAATAGTGAACCAGTCTGGAATTAAGCTGAATTGAAGCTGTGTCTTCAGTCTTTGTGGAAACTGATAAGTTTCCAGTTTGCCCTTATTTTGGGGATGTAGAACATCAGTCGTCCCAACTGAAAGCCTATGGTATTTACCATGTCCTTTCCTCTGTGACATGCTCTGAATTGCAATTTTTCCTTCCAAACAGAATATTTAAAAGACATTTACCTGTTTTTTTCTTGCCTTCAGGAAGAGGTTTGGTATGATCCAAGCTCACTAGGCTATAGCTGGAAATGGGAGAAATGTCACCTTCTTTATGACACCTTTCTTGACACCCTGTAAAAATTGCAGCCTATCACCTTCCCTCCCTAACTCTGACACTTTAGTTTCTCCTCTCTGCATTTTTTTTTCTGTGTAACATTTATCAGTATTTTATATGCCATATTTGTTTATTATTTATGTGTATTCTCCACAAAATATAAGCTCTAAGAGAGAAGAGATTTATATATATATACATTTTCTTCCATTCCATTCCCCCTAACCCCTAGAACAATGCTTTGAACAAAAGGTAATTAATCAGCCAAGTTAAAAAATTTGGTTAATGAATGAGAAAATAGATGAATGAATGAATGACATTTTTTAATCACTTAGAGTAAATTTGGATTAGACAGTTTTTGGTGGCAGAGACAAAAGAAAATATGACAGATTGAAATGCTCTTATTATCTCTTAGAAGAAAGGCTACCAGTTATTAAATAAGTATAAACTTATTTCCTGCTGCAACATTCTTAAAGGAATTTATTACCTGATACTGTTTGTAAAAGCCTTTTAATGATATAATAAACAGTGCATTAAATAGTACTTTCATAGCAGAGGCAGAAGTGATTTTGGTTCGACTCTTTTGGTTCAATTATCAATAAAAACTGAGAGAAACTAATTTAAGCAATAAAGGTAAGGACTGAAAAAAAAACCCAACGTAATTACAATGGTAACATTTGTATTTTATAGATAATTCTCAGAAACATAATGATTGAATCCAGTAACATCAGCAACCATAACATTTAGCAGTGACAAAGGGCAGGTTAATTGCCGGTCTGAGCCTCAGTTTTGTTTGTTTGTTTGTTTGTTTGTTTGTTAAAGGTAATAATAGGAACCTTACTCTTTCCACAAGAATTGTAGTAACTATCAAAGGTAGAATTCAAAATGCTAGCTAAGCAACAGCTGAATAAGTTTTCCACCATTGACAAAATTCTTCTATGAGCATTTTCACATTCACATAATCAGGGTCTGTGATGCAAATATTCTCATCACTGTTTTTCCAGACGAAGAAACCAAATCCAAGAGGCCCAGTTGGCATAACCAGCAAGCAGCTGAGACAGAACTCATCCCTTTGTCTTTTGATTCATGTGCTCTGTCTCCAGAACCATAACCATATTGTTTCTCCAAAGGAAGGATTCTCAAGTGGTAGAAACTCAGGTATCAGGGCAGACACAAAGGTCTGGTGGCCTTTCTAATGCTCCGGTGGTTACTCCACATTGGCAGGCTCACTTCCTGTTGGAGATGTGGAAACAGATAAAATTCCCAAGAGCTTCTTCAATACCATATCCCAAGTTCTTGGGACCGGACGAATTCCCCAAGTTATGAGAAATCTATACAACTTCAATGTTTTCTTAGGTATGAGGAAAAACATTTCATTTTTCCCCTTAAAAATCAATAACTGGTCTTTATCTGGAGCTGCCTGTAAATCCCCTCTTATTGTCTGATTCAATAAATTGACTCTTTCCTTTGAACTCTGCAATGGCCTCAGGCTACCAGAGTGTGAGAAATGCCTTCATGAATATCAAAGGCGCAGTAATTGTATCTCTTTAAATGTCAAGACTAAAATAGCTAGTATTTTAGCTGGGGGAAGCTGGGGGAAGAGACCTCCTTGCTCTCCTGTCTCCTTGCTGGAGGCCATGGTGCTACCTTGGGCTAATGGACCTTCTTTTCCTAGAAGGAAATGGGAAGCCATATGGGCCTGGAAGCTTCCAGGAAGATTTTGAGCTCAGGACATGAGACAGCACATACTTAGGGTTTTCTGTAGCACTCAGGATCTCATCCATTGG
>CM053569.1:6770138-6912596 GCA_028646485.1 Cryptoprocta ferox | reverse complement strand
GATGAAGCTAGACGAATATTGGAGAGACCCATATGACAAGAGACCCAAAATTCCAATGGATGAGATCCTGAGTGCTACAGAAAACCCTAAGTATGTGCTGTCTCATGTCCTGAGCTCAAAATCTTCCTGGAAGCTTCCAGGCCCATATGGCTTCCCATTTCCTTCTAGGAAAAGAAGGTCCATTAGCCCAAGGTAGCACAAGTTACCGATGTCTCAACAGACAGCCTGTGAGCACATGACCTGCCAACAGCTATAAGAGTGGGGTGGGAAGCAGTCCTCCCCCAGAGGAGCCTAGAGGTGACCACAGCCACAGCTGAGTACCTCACTGCAATCTTGTGAGAGACCCAGAATCAGAACATTCCAGCTAAGCCATGCCCAGATTCCTGACCCACACACACTGTCAAATCAATCAATCAATCAATCAATCAATTTGTTATTCTTAGCCACTAAGTTTTGGGGTAATTTGTTATACAGCAGTAGGCAGCTAATATACCATTTATCAAATACTCCTTTTTAAAAATGTTTATTTATTTTGAGAGAGAGACAGAGCATGAGCGGGAGAGAGGCATAGAGAGAGGGAGACACAGAATCTGAAACAGGCGCTGCACTGTCAGCACAGAACCGAACCTGACGCGGGGCTTGAACCCACGAACCAGGAGATCATGACCTGAGCCAAAGGCAGACACTTATCCATCTGAGCCACCCAGGTGCCCCTCAAATACTCTTAATACTAACACTACTGTAACAACAGTCATTTCTTTTTAATATTTTACCATGTAAAAAGCACATTCTGAGTATTTTATATGTAGCAAATCATATTATCTTTTCAACGAGGCTGTTGGGTATCCATATTTTATAGATGAGGAGCAGATGCACAGAGAAGTTAGGGCACTGGGTCCAGGGACTCATACATCTGAGCGCCATTTCTAAGAGTGAAGTTGTAGGTGGTCTGCAAGAGGGGCCATCTCGAAGGCAGGAACTTCCATGGATGTTTCCGGGGGCTGTGTGGCAGATGGGGAGTGTGCACATGGAATGATGGGAAATTCTGCAA
Organism: Cryptoprocta ferox; assembly: GCA_028646485.1. NCBI lineage: Eukaryota > Metazoa > Chordata > Mammalia > Carnivora > Eupleridae > Cryptoprocta > Cryptoprocta ferox. The sequence continues at coordinate 6,911,545 of CM053569.1, read as the reverse complement.
GGGAGGTAACAGCCCACTTGCATGACTAAACCAAACCTCCTACTCATCCTTCTCCCTCACCCCTGCAATCTGGGAAGCCAGAGGGAAGCGTCTAGGAGGAATCATTTAAAAGAAGGACAGCGTTGTTGAGTTTGATGGTCATGCTTGCTGAATTCACTCCTTCTTTAATTTATTCTCTCAGCACACGGTTTTGAGTCTCTATCATATACTAGGTAATTAGCTAGTAGGGTGGGAGAATATAAGCCCAACAAACAGGATGCAGGTCTTTCCCCCAAAGAGCCCAACCTCAAATGAAGAAAATATACGCAAGCAAACCGTAGAACGCATGGTAGCAGGTCCTGGAATAGAGTCCTGGGAGGAATGAAGGAGGAGTGAGGGAGAGTTGCTGGAGGTTTCCTAGAGGAAGTGACCAACAGAGAGCACTTGCAGATGAGAAAGGGTGTGCCAGAATGAGACGGCCACCAAGGGGTGGGCGCAGCGGCCAGGGAACTATTGGGTGCAGAGGCATGGAGGCACAAGAGGTCAAATGTGTCGTGAGAGCAGTAAGCCCAGCAATCCTGGCCAGGAGATGGGGTCAGCGACTGAGTGGTAGGAATAGAGCAGGAGTAGGTGGGAAGGACAGCTGTGTCCCCCTCTGGCTTCCCACCCCTCTACCTCAGGATTCTCCTTCCAGCCATTGTCCCTTGGTTTCCCTTCCGTCTGAGAGTTTTGTGGCTGTAATTGAGTCCCTGGATCCTTGATGCACATTATTGCTGATGATCAGCATCTGATCTGAAATTCCATCCCACACTTTAAGGCAGTTATGAGGCCCACGGAAGCCCTCTCTCTATCGGGTTAAGTAAAGCCAATTCCTTTCATTTTTCCTTGGGGCTTTGGTTTTATTAGAAATATTAATGAAAAAATATAGTTTTTTTTAAATGCAAATGTCCTCTTCCCTGGGCCTTATGACTCTTTCAACAGTAAGATTTTATTCTTGTCTCCAACATGCAAGGTCCGCCCGAGGGGGTGTTAGGAGGTCTGAATGAATCAGAAAAGGGAGCCTTGAGGCGGGGGAAGGTCATCAGCTGGGTTGCCCGTGGGGTCCTTGCAATATGTGATTCTCCATAATCCTCCCCAGCATCTTCAACAGGGACCCCTGTCCCCTTTGGCAGAGAAGCAAACACAGGCTCAGGAGGGTTTATGTGATTGTCTCAAGGTCACGTAGCTAGGGAGAGGCAAACTGGGGTCTGAACCCATGTCTGTCTGAACTCAGATCTAGATTCTCCTCCTTAAACCTGCTGACTCTCCTTCATTTGTCCAACAAAAGTGGATGTCGCTTCAAGTCCCTGGCTACTGTCAGGAGCTCATAAGTATGGGCCAGTGGCAACAGAATACATCCATAGCCATTGTGACCTATTTTGCTTTCCTTTTGAAAAGAGGCTGCCCAAACCACATTCATTTTGGATCTTCCCAACTCTCTGAAAGGATACCAGGGCCGAGATTAGTATTTTCATTTTACAGAGGAGAACTCTGGCATATCAGGAAAATGAATTTTGTATTTGGTGTATGTGTTTTTGTTTTTAATGATTATTTATTTTGGAGAAAGAGATAGAGACAGAGAAAGAGACAGAGAGACAGAGTGTGAGTTGGGGAGGGACAGAGAGAGACACACACACAGAATCCGAAGCAGGCTCCAGGCTCTGAGCTCTCAGCACAGAGCCCGATGAGGGGCTTGAACTCCTGAGTGTGAGATCATGACCTGAGCCAAAGTTGGTTGCTTAACCGACTGAGCCACCCAGGTGCCCTTGTATTTAGTGTGTTTTTAAAAAATAAGTTGGGGTCATAGGATCTGCAGAAAGCAGCCTATCGAATGCAGTGTGGGCTACTGGAGAGCTGAAGTTTAGGAGCTGTGTGATCTGTGGTTAAGTCACTAACCCCTCTGATCCTCAAAGTCCACATCTTGTAAAGTGAATATAAAAATAATTCCTACTTTGCACCGTAACACATTCAAACAGATTTGTGAGGCCGGCAAAAATGTCAGCCCACCCTGGCCGGGAGAAGGAACAAAGCCTCCAGGCTTTCTTTCAATGGCAGCACCCAGGCACCTGCCTTCTCCGCTTTCCCAGACTGTTCTAAAATGAAAGTAAAGAAATGAAAAAATTAAAGCATAAACCCACAGAAAGGAAGATCAGGAGAGGTGATGACATGAGGTGAGAGATGACAACCAATGTTTAGACATTTAAAAGGTGGTGAAAGAATTAGTAACACAAAGGAAGTCAAGCAATAGGAGCCTTGTAACAGAGAATAAGCGGCCTTGTTTCCAGGAGACTCGGAAGCAGTCTGGGATTGGAGGCGCCAGGTGCAGAGAAAGGCGAGGCTGAACACAAGGGACAGGTGAGTGTGTATAAGGACCAGAGACCCCCTTTCCCGATGCCCAGCCACACGGCCAGGTCGCTGCTTCCCCCTCCCCTGGAAAACAGAAGTCTGTTCTGCTCTAGCAAAAGCCACTTTAGACTCCAGGCAGCAGGGAAATCAACACAGGGAATCAAGAGGCAAACACCCAGAGCTCCAGCGGAAGAGACTAACTGTCCCAAAAGGACACCCCCGTGGACACTAGCCTCCTCATTCACCTAACACGGAAAATGAATTTTGTATTTGGTCATCCTGAAGCATCCTATCCACCCGCAGAGAACTGTCAGAGCACTGCGGCACCTTCCCTTTTAAATATGAACGGACAAGGGGCTCCTGGGTGGCTCAGACTTCGGCTCTGTGCATGATCTCGCTGTTGGTGGGTTCGAGCCCCGCGTCCAGCTCTGTGCTGACAGCTTGGAGCCTGGAGCCTGCCTCGGATTCTGTGTCTCTTTCTCTCTCTCTGGCCCTCCCCTGCTCAAGCTCTGCCTCTCCCTCTCTCTCTCAAGAATTAATAAACATTAAACAAAATAAAAAAAAAATCAAAGGACAAGACAGAATCGCTGTGTACTCGAAGAAAACGAGAAAGAGAGAAGCTAAAAAAACAGACAAATTAAGTAACTCGGGGGAAACAGAAACAACACAAGGAGTGTCAAAAACAGAAAACAAAAACCAATCCCCAAACGCCCAGCTAGAGCAGAAGGTTGGGCTGTGCATTGGAATCTCCTGAGGTTTAAAGGCTCCTGCTTCCCCAGTCTTACCCCAGACCCACTGCATCTTGGGGGGGGTGTCCAGGAACCAGTGTTTCCCGAGCTCCCCAAGTGATACTTATGCGAAGGCAAGATTGAGACCCGCTGGCCCCCCAAAAACAGACTGACAAGAAATACAGAAGTAAATAATTTCAAATCCTGACAAGTGTAATATAGGGAACTTAGCTATAATGACAGAGAATTAAAGAGAGAGAGAGAGAGAGAGAGATCTAGGCCAGTCCCAGGCGGGAGGGCTTCTCGGAGGAGGTCATCTTGAATCTGGTATCTGAAGGGTAAGGATCTAGAAAGAGCATTCAAGGAAGAGAGAGGACGGAAGGTCCGTGGGGCCCAGAGAGGAGAGTTCTTGCCTGGGCCTGGTCCCCGGAGGCTGCAAGGTAGTGAGCCTCTGTCTTAGGTATGCAAGGGGTTCCTCTGGGGATCGCAGAGATGGCTTTGCAGATGAAAACCAGGAAGCTTGGTTTATACTCTTGAGAAGGAGAAGGAAGAAGGGTGAGGAAGGAAAGACAACAGAGAGAAGGAACCACACTGGAGGAATGTGGAGGCAAAGCTGTGGAAAAGGCTGAGGGACTTCTCTCCTCCCTTCCCTCCCCATCCTCTCCTCTTCCCCTTCCCCCCCTTACCTCTCCTCCTCTTTTCTTTCCCTTCCCTTCTTTTTCTTTTAATAATTAGCACGTCGTATGTGAAATGTTAAGGGATTTGGGGCCTCTGGTGCAGGTCCCCTGACTCCATCAGGCCTCCAGCACAAGCATGGCTGTGTGGGCTCTGGCTACCACCGGGCACTTCCTCTGGAGAGATTCCAGAGAGGGCTGTGGCTCCCACTCACTCCCGTGCCAAGTTGATAGAGCCAAGCCCTAAGGGGAACTAAGCCCGTAGACACAGGGGCTCGCGGTGGACGTGGCCAGCAGAGCACACGCTTGTTGGAAATACACACGATTTATAAAATCCAAGATTTACAAAAGGCCATGCCACCCATGGAGGGGCTCATCTCCCCCCTCTTGTTTGCCTGGGGCTCTGACTTCTCTCTCACTCAGCTCTCTGTGCACATTCTCGCTCAGTCTCCAGACAGCAGCCAGACGATCGTCTGAAAAGATCGACACGATTGTGTCTGTCTCCTGTGGAACATCCTTCAGTGAGTTCTCCGTGTTGGGCAGGTGAGATTCACACTCCTTTCCTGGCCCACAAGCCCGTGTGGGCAGGTGCACCTGTCTGTCTACGAGCCTTGCCAGCCTTTCCCTCCCCTCCCTCCAGCTCTCTCTGCTCCCTTCCTGCTGTCCCTACAAGAACATGTGGGAGGTAGATGCTTTTCTGAGTTCGATAATGCTCTCCAATTACTTAACCTCTTGGTGATTCAATTTCCTTATCTGTGAACTTGAAGTTGTGCCCATCTGTTAGGACTGTTTTGGACCTCTTGGGCTGCCCTGAAGCTCAGGACAAAGTCTGGAAATGTGCGGATGGATCTAGAAAGAGGAGGTACTATCGGTGGTATTGTTATAAATCATCTAGCCCTTCTTCAAATCTGCTTCTAAACCCTAAAACAATGCCTTGTCCAGCTGAGACGCCATATTGGGCTATGGAGGAAAGTCATGTCCTCGGTAAGCTTCTCATCTCTATGAAAAGAAGGAAGGAGAATAGTAAGTTTCAAAAATAAAATAATCTTATCTACTATAAAATTACTATAAGGCCATTATTAAAATGTTTGAAACCTTAAAAAATGCCAAAGAAAAACATAAGAAAAATGCTACCCTTGTTTCCACCTGCCCAAGGTAACCATTATTAAGACATGGGCTGTATTCGTTCTAGTTGTTTTTCAGAGTGTGGACCTTTAGTTTCCTGTTTTCTTTGTCAGTTTTCAATAACGATGATCAAACTATCTAAAAAATATTAGTCCTGATTTTCTTTTTTTCATTTAACATTATAAGCCTGTGCTTGTGTTTGACAGTAATAAGAACTAGTATTCATAAGATGCTTCCTAGAATGAGTTCTGAAGACTGGGAACTACCTTGAGAATATTATATAAATGATCTCATGGCATTTCAAAATCGTCCTACAAGGCCTCCAGATGTAATCTGCATTTTGGAGGGGAGGAAGTCGAGGCTCAGGGAGGCTCAGCAAAATGCCCACGGTTTCATGGCTTGTAGGTGGTGGGGCTGAAACCGTGGGTGCTCATTCCCTACCACCTGCTCCCTAGTATGGCCTCTTGTATGCGGGGTCTCACGGTGCAGTCCGGCAGAGCATGTAGTAAGCTGGGTTTTGTAGAGTTCCAGAGAACAGCCCCCCTTGGGTTCCCTGGTCAGCAGCTCTTTCTTTTCTCCTACATTCCCTGGGGGGAAATTCTAAAAGGAAGCATTCCTTTACAGCTCTCCTTTTCTTCTGCCTGTATTGAAAATTAGAACTCAATTAATGCTAGGTAGTGCTGCTGATTCGACCGCATGGTGCTTTTACAATTATTGCTTTTCTGAGAGTTACTTGAAAATTTCACTATAGAAGTACTTAGAAATTTTCTGGATCTCTTGTGGCCCAGGCAATGCCTTCGATGTGGTCGTATCACCTGCTGGTGGCTGTTGTCCCTGGTCTTCAAAATATATCTGGCCCTTCTCCACTCAGATGCAAAGGATCAGGGACAAGTCAACTGCAAGTAAAAGTTCCTGTCTCGGTGTTCAGGACAGTCCCAGGACAGGTGGCTTGTAACGTACCTACTCTCTAATGATCCTGATTCTGAGCACATACCATCCACTACCGCCTTGGTTTATTACGACTCTTTTTGTTGAAAGTGACAGGAAAAAAACAATCCAAATGAGCTTAATCCAACGAGGAACTTCTTAGGCTACATAACAGTAAAATATAAAGCTAACTTCAGGCACAGCTGGATCCAGGATATCAATGTTCTCAGGCCCTATCTTTCTCCATTGATTTGTTCCGCTCTCTTCTCTGTGTTGACTTCAGCTCTAGATAGCCTGTTCTGAGAGCCAGTGTAGCTTAAGTCATCCCAGTTCTGGGTCTAAAAGGAAAACAAGAGGGCTCTTGCCCAAATTAGGGTTAGGAAAAGTTTCCCTTTTGGTAGTAAGAATGTGTGTTATGTAAGCATAGTTGTTCTCTGTAACTCCATTTGTATTTTGAGAGAGCACTAGAATTTGCTTAAGCTATGGCTAGGACCTTCCCTAAAATGTTCTGGACTTCACAGATATGGCATTATAAGTGGGGGATCTCAGGGAGCTTTCTAGTTGGATCTCATTGCTCTGAGGGAAGGAGAGAGAGTGAGCAGGGATGAAGGGTAGGAAGAAAGGAAGAGAGAAAGAGACTCAGAGAGACCAAGCTTTTACTCTGACCAGGCTTCAGGTGCCTGACTCGTGCCCTTATATTTAACCCTCCTGGTGACTGTGAAGGGGAAGCATCATCACCTCCATTTTACACCGACGAAACCAAGGCTTGGCTACGAAGTTGAAGAGCCTAGATTTGGACCCATAACTGCTACTGATTTCCTGCTACATGGGAGACTCTTGGCTTGAAGAGAAGACTCAGCATAAAGGGGCTACTAGCTTCAGAATGTGATAATGGGGTGAAGATGTGTGGGCCAAGAGCAGGCTGGACACATTATTTACTCTCCACGCTTGGGCAGCTCTGGGGCTGAAAGGTGGTGCTATTCATAATGTTACTGGGAGAACAGGCACCTTTGGGGACTCTCAGGAGTAAAACTGGGTGCATTGGCTTTCTTTCCAAAGGCAAGTGTTGAAACCTAGGAGGGCTACCTTGGGCTCAGTTTTACAGATGAGAAAGCAGAGCCCCCAGATCGCAGAGCTGGGTGGAGCAGCTGGGATTCTCGCCCAAATCTGTAGGATTCTGAAGTTCATGCCCTCTTTTCCTTCACAACATCCTGCTTCTTGAAGCCTTTGAATTCCAGCTCTTGAACGTACAGCTCTCCCCGGGGGCTGGTGGGCAGAGCTGGGCGTTGCCAACAGCACCCCACTGCCAGCACGTTAGGGACACCGCTTTCTCAAATCTGTTATTCCCAGAGACATCTTGTCCTCGCTTCCCCATATGGAGGTTTCCTCTGCTCTCAGCCCTGGGGACTGGGCAGGAAGAGGGGTGCTTTCCTTTTGCCAAATGCAGGAAACTTCTGCAGATCTCAGGGTTCTTGTTCCCATCTAACTGCCCGGTGTCTGTTCTTCCTTCCCCCAGATCCCTGTTGTCACGTCCATGTTCATCCGTTCCAATAACAGTTTATTAGTTGTTGCTTGCATTCACTGCACATTAACTGAGCAATAACTCTGAGGCGGGACCTCTGTTAAATGTTGGGATTAAGCAAAAAGGCACACATTCTCTGTTTTCAAGGAGCTCACAGACCACTATAGAAGGCCAAGAGTCTCCATTATCCAATCAAGAAAGTATCGGGAGCACAAGGAAGTCATGACTCTTGCCTCCTGGGAGTTGAGAGCCAGTGATATAGTCTTGGGTGAAGAGGTAGCAGTATTGGGCATTTTATCCATTTATCTGCCTGTGACTCATTTGTCTATGCATCCAACAATTGTGCTTAAATCCATCTGTGCCTAACGAGCCCTGACTGCTCCAGGTAACAATATGCCAAATATTTAGGGTTTTCTGCTGACCAGTCTCTGTGCCAGGCACTTGGAGTAGGACTGCACATGTTAACTTGGAACTTGGGAGTCCTAGTTCCTCATGCTGTTGAGCATAAAGGTCACCTGGGGGTTAACGATACAGATTCCCAAGCTCACTTCTAAACATCTGCATAATTGAGTCAGGAGAGCAACCTCAGAACCTTCCCTGGTATGAAGCACCCAGGTGAATTCAGATAGATCACACCTTCGGAAACATTGCTCTAACTGGGGTCTAGTGATCTTGAAAGGTGAAAAGTTAAGAGTAAGTAGCAATACAACATTAAAAGAAGAAGAAGAAGAATAGACCCAGGAGTGCAGACATGCAGGGGGGTGTTTAAGGAAGGGAGAGCTCTGATGACCGGATAATAAGGTGAATGGGGTTGGGGAAAAGCAGTGAGCAGCATGAGTTGAAAATTCTGGAAGGTGGATAGAAGCTAGATTTTGATTGTGGGGTCAGGATTGAGGAGGACTTTTGGCTTTATCTTATAGGCAACTGGAAGTTGTAGAAGGTATTTAAGAAATCAGTGTTTTAAAACTAAAAAAATAATTTAATGTTTATTTTTGAGAGAGAGAGACAGAGTGCCAGTGGGGGGGGGGGAGGAGCAGAGAGAGAGGGAGACATAGAATCTGAAGCAGGCTCTAGGCTCTGAGCTGTCAGCACAGAGCCTGACACAGGACTCAAACTCACGGACTGCGACATCATGAGTTGGACGCCTAACTGAGCCACCCAGGTGCCCCTTAAAATTTTTTTAGTGTTTATTTATTTTTGAGAGATATATAGAGAGAGACAGAAAGAGAGAGCACAAACAAGGGAAGGACAGAGAGAGAGGGAGGCACAGAATCTGAAGCAGGCTCCAGGCTCTGAGCTGTCAGCACGGAGCCTGACGTGGGGCTCAAACCTACAAACTGTGAGATCATGACCTGAGCCAAAGTCGGACGCTCAACCAACTGAGCCGCCCAAGCTCCCCAAGGAGTCACGGTTTAAAAATTCTCATGAAGTTACACAGCTGGGACCTCACAGTCTTTTCCTAAACTTTTATGAGTGTTAGTGTCTTTGTGAATGGCAGTTTCCTTCATTCAGGAGAAGTAATGTCCACCCTTCGGGACAATGTTAGGAACGGAATGAGATGAAATGGCACAGATGGCGCTCAGAAAACAGAAGTGGCTTTATTTGTACTGTCACATGGGTGGGCACAGAGGTGGTGATCATTCCTCTGTGGGACACGTGGGACCCCAGGGACAAGACGAGAGGGGCTCACGGCGTTAAGTATAGTCAAAGGAGCTAGAAACTTGGGGGCATGCATTCTTGCTCCTGGGGCTTGTTGGTGTGAAGATGATGGAATAGAAGAGAATCAGAATTTGGGGGCACCTATTCTATGCTTGGCTGTTTGTACGCAGGCTCAGTCAGTCTTCCTGGCATGAATTAAGACTTAATAGTGATGAACATTCCTGATAAGAACAGCCCCAGGAAAAAAGAGATCCGTTCTCAACGCTGGCCTTTACACTGCCTCCTCCTCTTTGTCTACCATCTCTTTGCCCCATGTTCCTCCCCTTCTTTCCAAATCTCTGCTCCAGGCTACCTCTCCTGGCAGCAAAACTGTACCAGCCAAGGTCCCCCAGGAGAGCGGACAGGTGCACACAGGCTCTGAGCCCCTGGAAGGCAGGATGATGCCCTGGGAAACTTCCCTGCCAGTTGGCTTCCAGAAGCCCTACCTTTTCCAGCCTTGGCCACCTCTTCCTGGCAAATGCCCCAGGCACTCCTTCCCCATCAATAGCGTTCTGGGCTCTGAGAACAGTATCCTCACTTTTAGGGTCTGCTTCTGTCACTAATGAATGAGTTGGGTGGGTGCCTGGAAGTCTATTATGGTTGTTGATTCATTAATTTATTTCCCTCTCCCTTGACCTAAAGACTTCAGAATAATCACATTATGATTTGGTGGTTGCACCTGGGTGATTCAGCGAAAGGGGGAAACCTGGATGCAGGGGACAGAGTAGGGGAGGGGAGCTCCGGCTGTGGGACCTTCTGTACAATCACCCTTCCGCCTCTCCTTTCTCTGAATTCAGGGGGCACCCGTGGTGGGCCCGGCATAGCAGGCGCAGTGTCAGGACATGGTCCTTGCTCCTGTGGAATCCACAGCCCGGTGAGGATCTCGGGGTGAATGGGTGCATGGACGCAGGCATGAGTGAATACCTACCTTAGGACACTGTTGGTGGCACCTGGATGCCCTGGGCATGCTCCCCTCCCTCAGCCAGGACCTGTCATGCCTCGGAGAACAGCCCTTGGGCTACTGGAGATATTTTGCTTCTCATACTCGGGGGACTGGAAGGGACTGGGCACTTGGCTACCTTTAGTCTGTGACTGAAGACTGGGAGCATGAGAGCCCATCTCCCCTGTCTCAGGTTGGGACAACTCTGAGCCCACCCTCCTCAGGGCCTGGCCTGGAATCACACCCTTGCCAGCTCCTTCTGGCCCCTGTCCTACTTCTCTTGCCTCCAACCAGTCTCTCCTCAGAGGGCATTTATAAATGATCCCTCATATACAAGTGCTTATCTCAGGTCTGCCTGCGGGGAGCCCAGCTGAAGACAGTCATAGCCAAGCATTCAGACAAGTACATAAATAAGAAGGAAGGAAAAAATTTCAGAAGAGGTGGCATCTTAGCCACATCCTGGGGAATGATTAATATCTCCAGGAAAAAAGACCCTATAAGGCAGATTACTATTTCCAGCTGTGTATTCTTTTTTATTTATTTTTTATTTTTTTAATGTTTATTTATTTTTGAGAGACAGAGAGACAGAGCATGAGCAGGGGAAGGGCAGAGAGAGAAGGAGACACAGAATCCAAAGCAGGCTCCAGGTTCTGAGCTGGCAGCCCAGAGCCCTACATGGGGCTTGAACTCATGAACTGTGAAATCATGACCTGAACTGAAGTTGGCCGCTAACCAACTGAGCCACCCAGGCGCCCCTCCAACTGTGTATTCTTAATATTTTCTTTTTTTCTTATTTATTTATTTTTGAGAGAGAGAGAGAGAGAGAGAGAGAGAGAGCTTTAGCAGGGGAGGGGCAAAGAGAGAGGGAGAGAGAGAGAGAATCTCAAGCCAGCCCTATGCTATCAGCACGGAGCCTGATGCGGAGCTCGAACTCATGAACTGCAACATCATGATCTGAGCTGAAACCAACTCAGACATTTAATCGACTGAGCTACCCAGGTGCCCCATTCTTAATATATTCCATGCTGAGTCCCACCTTCTCAAGGTCAACACCAGAGGTCAACCTCTGAGGCTCCCTGGGAGCCTGGCCACAGGTGACCTAAATGTGACCAGTCCCTCTGACCCCCCAGCTCCATGCTGGACATTCCTAGGAGCAGGAGCCATGAGAGGAAGGGATGGGTCTTTCCCTCTGGCTGTGCTGGCAGCAGTCCCACTGGCAAGGGGCTGCTCCTGCCAGCCAGACCTGAGCCTATTTCCTCAACTGTCCCATGACTTATTTGCATAAACTCTTCTTCTGCTGAGTTATTTAGCTTTCATTGTCTGCAAGCAGGTTCAGAGGGAGAGAAGGAAGGAAGAAATCCAGACAGGAAACAGTGTGTGAAAAGCAGGGAGGTGTGAGAGAGAGAACTGGCAACACAGAAGGCAGCTTGGAATTGCCCAAGCTGGGGATGTACGTCCAGGGACCAGATTACTGTTCATTATTCCATGCTTGTCCCTGACTCAGCCATGAACTCCCTTTGTGACCATGGACAACTCACTCTCCATGACTTGCAATGTCCCCAGACCATGCAATGGCTCTGTGTTCCCCTGGTGTCCTGCACCTGCACCCTCTCACTCACTTCCCTTCAACCAGTTCCCTCCAGTCTCCTCTCAGTGGAGCTGGTGGCAGGTGAGTCATGGAGAAGATTCAAGTCCTTCAGTCCCTTCCTCGGAGGAGGGCGTATGGGGCAGAACTGGTTCAGCAACATGTGAGAAAGCCAAAGGGATGGTGACTTAATGAGGTGGGGGCTCACTTCTCTGTCATGGGATTTTGTCCTGCAGAGGTCAGTGCAGGGCCCATGTTCAGCAACCTCATCATCAGAGACCTGGGTCCTTACCTGGCCACCATTTTGCCAAGCTTGGCTTATAGCTTCATGGCTCTAGAGAGCTCCCTGGGATCCAGCCATCATGTTTGCATTCCTGTCAACATGAAGAAGGAGAGGCTTAGAAGGTATGCCCTCTTCCTTTGAAGATCCTTCTGGGAAGCTCCAGAGGACAGCTCTATGGTTAGAATTTAGTCACATGGTCACATGGCAAGAGGGAAATATAGTCTCAATGTTGGGCAGCCCGTGCCTACCTAAAAGTCAGGGGTACCCCTAAGGCAGGAAGCGAGAGTGAGACCCAGGGCCAGTTCAGTCTCTGCCACAGTGGGGAGAAAGGACAATGGTCTTTGCTGGTCTAGCCTCTGAAATGTGCACCCAACAGAGTAGCTTTATCTTGCTCATGCTGACCAACTCTTGCTGTGTGCCTGACAGCATCATGGAGACAGTTCCTAGGTGTCACCCCTGTGACTCGAGACTTAATCCATCAGCTTAGCTGGGTGTTGGCCAGGTTCTCCACTGGGGTTGGAGGCAGGTACGAAGTGCCCTGCACCAAGAAGGATTTGGAAGAGGGTTGAGGAAGGAAGAGACAAAAATACATCTCATCATCTTGAGAAGTGATTATCATAGTCCTTCCACACAGCAGCTCAACCTGCCCTCCTTGGCCTTCTGGGCATCTTGGCTCCACATGCAAAAAAGTCAAGTGCACTTTTCCCTGCTCTAACCCAACTCCCCGACTGTCATTTTTAACCTGAGTGAGGGGGATGGCTTCACCCTCATCCATGTTGTAAACCTAGGCACACCTTCCCTCCGCTCTCTCCCTGAGTCCTCTGTCCACCCACTTCCCATACCATTGGACGCCTGGTTATGTCTGTGCTCTCTCCACTTATTAGCTTCCTGGGGCTGCCACAGGACAGCACCACAGATGAGGTGGCCTAAAACAACAGAATGCTACTGTCTTTCAGTTCTGAAGGTGAGACGTCCAAAACCAGTTGGAAAGATTTATTCCTTCCAGAGGTCTGAGAGTAGGGTCTGTTCCATGACTCTCTCCCAGCTTCAGGGGACTGCCAGTGGTCCGTGGCCCTTCCAGTGGTCCGTGGCCCTTCTTGGCTTGCAGATGTGTCACTTTGATCTCTGTCTCCATTGTCACATGGCATTCTTCCCTGTGGGTCTTCACATGGCCTTTGTATAAGGACACCAGTCATTGGATTTAATCCAGTATGACCTCATTTTCAGTTAACTGATCACATCTTCAAAGACCCTATTTCCCCATAAGGTCCCATTACTCAGGGCTAGGAGTTGAACATATCTTTTTGCTAATATTCTTCAGTGACACAGTGGAGTCTCCTCTGCCCTTCCCCTCTGACAGAAGTCTCTGTCACACATCGCCCGCACAATTCTAAGAGCCTCCTGCTAGGTCTGAGTCCACAGCCTCTCCTACATCTATTTTATACTCCACAAGCATTTCATTCAACTTTTCAAGGCACATGTGACCATATAGCCTCCTACTGAAAACCCCATGATGACATTCACAATAAAGCTCAGCAGAAAGTTCAGTTCCTTCTTTGGCAACCAGGCTTTAACTCTGTTGCCCAGCACACACCCTCTTCTGTTTCCCTTGAGCCTATGTTAGGTCCAGTTGCTCATCATGAGACTGTTCTTCCTTCCGAGCCAGGCCCTAGTGCAGATGCAATTTCACACCTTGTTGAGGGTCCCCTCTGTCTGAGGTGCTTTCCATCTTCTCCAACCAGCCATCTCCATCTGAACACCAGAGCCCAGTTGTGATGTCACCTGCCTTCATCTCTTGTCCTTAACTCAACCATGAACAAAGCAAAATGTAATTCATACACTTCCTGGGTTCCCCTGAAGCTGTACACATCCCTGATAAAGCTAATGCTGTGCACTGTGGAGTCAATGCCCATCTCTGGCAAAGCATGGGCTCCTTAATTTCAGGAACTGAAGCTCATTCATTGCTAAATCCCCACTTGACACATGACAGACTATGGATGTTTAGGGTATGAATGAATTAGCAAATGGATGGATGGATGGATGAAGAGAGTTCTGAGAAGTTTGAGCATTCAAATCTTACGTTTGCAGCATAGAGTCTGATTTATGTGGTGTTGATATAATTTGTTATCACCTTCATTATTTTATTCAACATACAATCATTACACGCAGGTCCAGTAGACCCCAACATAGAAAGACACAAGGTGACAGTCTTGGGCAGCTCAGTGAAAGAAAAGATAGTCTGAAATTTCAGCCACTTCTTGTTCACTTAAAACAGTGTGACAGGGCCCAGGAGCCAAGGTGATTCGGAAGCTCCTGGGATTCACTGATGAGAAGTTCTGGAAACCTCCCAAGGGTGAGTGACACAAAGTTTGAGCGCTCTCTACCTCATGAAGTTAATTGATTCAAAGTCCTAGAAACCTCAGGAGGCTAATTGCTGGCAAGAGCTATGTTCACTTCCAGGCTTCAGAGGTCCAATAAGCAAGGAGAAATATTCATGACCAAAAGTGTTCATGAGAGAACTAATGGATTGATTGAAGGGAAGGAAGGATAATTAAGGGGTTGGAAGAGTCGTCAGTAAAAGGCTTGGAATTCAACTCGAGTCAAATCAAGGAATCAGGGAGAATAGAGATAGATATACCTTCCAGGCCCTGCATGCCAAAAGCAGAGGTCACCTGTTGAAGTTTAGGAGGGAAAATTGGAGTTTATTAAGAGGGAGGATTTCTCAACTTCACAAGCCCCTGGAAATCTCCAAGGGGAGAATATTTCAAATTGAGGATTATATTTTTTCCTTTATGAACATGACTTGTTTTATTTAATATTCCCCCTCCTCCTCCAATAACTAATTTTCATTTTGATTTTTCCAAGGAACATTTACAGATATTTTTACATATTGTCCCCATGAAGAAGCTGAGGTACGGCAGTAAGGTAGCATAACCAGGGGCACCCGGCCAGTTGGCAGACTGCCCTCTTCTTGGCCAGTCAAATCCCTTCCAACTTATTGTCAATGTGACAATGAGACATTCTCAGAATGATTTTTTTCTGGACAGGAATATGTCTTTTTTTTTAATGTTTTATTGAAATCTGGTATTCACATAGAAAAAGGCATATACCATAAGTGTAAAAGTTGGGTGAATTTCACAACCTGAAGATACCTCTGTAACCAGCCGGTTACAGAGCCGGTAACCTCTGTAACCCGGATGAAGAAATTGAACATAACAGCACAAAGAAGTCTCTGGTGCCCTTGCCATAGTGACCACTGTCCTAATTCCTAAATTAGTTTCTCTGCCTTAGATACATGGAATAAGGCAGGCCCTTTGGCTCAACATTATGTTTGTGAATTTCTTGTGTGTGGTTGGTAGGTTGTTCTTATTGCTGATAGTATTCTATTATATGATTACGCTGCAATTTATCCATTCTACATGGATGGGCATTTCAGTTGTTGCCAGTTTGTGTTTATTATGAATGACACTACTATGGAACACTTTAATATTTCTTTGAGTAAAGATATGTATGCTGTTCTGTGGGATTCACACGTGGAAGTGGGGTCCGCTGGGTCGTGAGGAGAGCCCATTTCTCCCTTCAGTAGACAATGCCAGACCGATCTCCAAAGCGGTTGGATTAATATATCCCCCCGAGCAGTGCAGGACCATTCCCATTGCCTTGACCACCTTCCTAACATTTGCTATTTTGCACTGTTTTAGTTTTAGCCATTTTTGTAGGTTGTAGTGGTATCACATTGTAATTTTAATCTGGATTTCCTTATGACTAATGAGGCTGAGCACATTTCATGTCTTTATTGAGTCCTTGGTTAGTGTCTTATCACTGCTATAACAACATATCACAGGCTGGGAGGCTTAAGCAACAACTTATTTCTCACAGTTCTGGAGGCTGGACATTCAAGACCAAGGTGCTGGCAGACTCAGTATCTGGTGAGAGTCCTTTTCCTGGCTTGTGAATGGTCACTTTATTGCTGTGTCCTCGTGAGAGGGATGGAGAGAGAGAGAGAGGGAGAGAAAGAGAGAGAGAGAGAGAGAGAGAGAGAGAGAGACAGAGAGAGAGAGAGAGAGAGAGAGAGAGAGGGAGAGATTGAGAGAGAGAATAGAGAATTCTGGTCTTTTCCTCTTCTTATAAGGACACTAATCTCATCATGAGGGTCCCTCCCTCATGACCTCATCTAAACCTCATTACCTCCCAAAGACCCCACCTCCATATCATCACATTGGGGGTTAGGGGTTCAACATACAAATTTGGGGGGGGGGACATAAACATTCATTCCATAACAGGAGAGAACCAAGGCTACCCTCTCTGGGCACGGAAGTCTTGACTGCCATTGTCAATGGGAACCACCTCTTTCAAGTTAGCAATCCATATATGGGTGAATTTGTAGGAATTCTTCAACAGAGGAACAGAAAAACATAAAATAATTCATCAAATTACCTTTATGAAAATCAGACTCATCGAATTACCTTAACTTAATTTGCTAACATTTGTTTAGCCTTGACTCCTCACCAGGTGCTGTGTGGAAGTCTTTATGTTAAGCCAGACTGTGAAATGGACTCAGTGCAGCTTGTTAAACAGGGAAATTAAATAGAGACCCATGTACATGTCCACATGCAGGAGTATGTGCCTACACAGCACTCACTCCACGTGCTATACTCCTAGGACTGGAGCCAACTCTTCCCCCTCTATTCTCTGACTCCACTCAGCCTCTTCCATTCATTCATTCATTCATTCAACATAAGGTTGGACACTGTCTGATGCTAACCGGGATACAACAGTGAACAACCCAGGCAAGGTCCCATTTCCACTGGCCTTAGAGTCTACATCTTCATAACTTTAAGAACAAAAGTGTACAGGAACGGTCACAGAAACCAAGCTGTGCACCGTGCATCAGAGTTTTCCAGGAAAGAGTAAATCTGTAAACAGACAACTCCCAAATGAAGCCAGATTTAATCTCACTTTCATGGGGTGGGAGGTGACTCATCCTCCATCCCTCCTCCCAAACTTCCTCCCACTAAGTCAGGCTCCACTGTGGACAGAGGTCTTTCATGACTCTAAATTCATGTGCTTTTTGTCTCAGCAATGAAGTTAGTACTGGAACAAAATACCGTTGTAAGGTGAAGCTGTGTTCATAGAAAGAGAAGTAGCTGATTGTGGGGAAAACAGTCTTGATGTTCTGTGAGGACCCGCATGCAATCATTCATGGAGTTCTTAGAAATCTTCCTTTGTTAATGCACAGCACAGGGAGGGAGCTCACATAGCTCATCTCCAGTGCAAGGTAACATCATATTGTTCCTAATCAAGTGCTTGAGGGAAACAAGTAAGTTTCCTTTTTTAAGAGCTGTAGGATTTTAGAGGTGGGAACTGAACCCAAGGTTGGGAGATGGAAGCAAGTTCTGTGTGGGGACCTATCTTTGTTATAAATCCATAAATGGAAGGCAAAATCCTCTCTTGAGTTCTGTTCGAACACCATGAAAAAAAGCTTTTCATTGACTTCCTCTTTGACTTCACTAATTTGAGTGTTTCATTAAGTGGGTCTTGCCCTGATTCTGCCCACAAACATGTATCAGCGTGACCTGAACACAACACATCTTCTAGCTTTTACTGCCTCAGCCTCCCCCTTCTCACTCAAAGACCTGCCATGGCTCCACTTTGTCCAAAGAATAAAGTGCTAAGTCTTTAGAGTCACATTTGAGACCCCACAAAGGCTGGCTTCCACTTTCTTTTCTGCCATAATCACGCTGCCCCTACATGAATAAGGACATGGCAGAAGGGCAGCTAAATACCGTTTTGGCTGGAAAATTCCTTCTGGCTTCTTGTCACTGTACCTTTGCATGGGCCCCTCTCCCCACGTGGGGCACGCTCCCCAGCACATTTGCCATCTGTTTTTTTCTGCTGTTCTTTGTTCGGTATCTTTCCTGTGTTTCCCTCTTCTGCTTATAATCTGATTGTGAACTCTCTGAGGAAGGCGTTTCTCCTCTATAGGGTCTAGATAAAGATGACTGCAGCATGCTTTGGTAGGAGTGCCTGGGATTGCTACAAAGCCAGCCACAACTGAGCTTTAGTCAGGGTTTTGACCTTGAGAAAGTTCCTTGACAATCACAGAGCCTCAGTTTCTTTATCTGTAACAAGAGCACAGTAATGGCTTGCAGCTCTTGTGAGCATGAATAGGCCGGAGACCTACGGTATTTACCACAGCACTAGCAGGTGTTAGTGGCCATAGTGCCTTCTTCACTGGGAGAAGCGCATACAAGCGATTCCTAGTGCTCGGGGATCTAGTCGTTTACCTGTAGTACAATATTCAGAATAAAATTTTACATTTGTATTTATTTAATTTTTTAAGTTCATTTATTTTGAGAGAGAGAGAGAAAGAGTAGGAGAAGGGCAGAGAGAGAGAGAGAGAGAGAGAATCCCAAGCAGGCTCCATGCTATCAGCGCAGAGCCCCAACTTGGGGCTTGATCTTATGAACCATGAGATCATGACCTGAGCTGAAATCAAGAGTCAGACATTTAAGGGGCAACTCGGTGGCTCAGTCAGTTAAGCGGCCAGCTTCGGCTCAGGTCATGATCTCGCAATTTGTGAGTTCAAGCCCCGCATCAGGCTCTGTGCTGATGACCCGGAGCCTGAAGCCGGCTTCAGATTCTGTGTCTCCCTCTCTCTCTGCCCCTCCCCACTCACGCTCTCTCTGTCTTTCAAAACTAAATAAACATTTTTTTTAAAAGACTCAGACATTTAAACCGACTGAGATGCCCCAGTGCCCCTAACTTTGTAATTATTATTATTGCTTATAAAGAGGAAAAGCACTACAGAACAGAAAGTGGAGGTGTGGTATGGCGATGCCACACAATTTTACACTACGATGGAGCCCCAGAGCTGAGAGAACATCGCTGTACTCAGAGAATCCAGTTTACACAGTGACTGGAGATAACACTCTGCATTGGGAGAGCAGGAGTTTCCTCCCTCACTCTTCTTCAGGCTTGAGTCTGTAGAATGGCTCGTTGCCGAGGAACCAGGGAGCACTGATGCTTTGAAGGGTTTTCGGAATGTTCTCACGGGCTGTAAAGGTAGGGGGCAAGGAAACCAGCCTGAGAGCACATCAAAACCGTCAGCTGTCTGGGGCCTCAGCCAGGCAGGGCTTCTGGTCTTGTTGGACGAGTTTTGATCATCCAAAGGCAAGAACTTTGCCATTTTGCTAGCTTGGGAAAAGATGTTAAGGGTTTCACCAAAGTCAAATCAGAAATAAAGACTTTCTGTGCCTGACAAGGAAGAGTGACTCACAGAACTGAAGACGGGAGATGTGCTCAACAGGGGCAAAATTGGGAAACTGCGTAACTTTGACAGTGGCTCCCCCGTCCCCATTTAGAGGACTGTCAGAGCTGATCTGCGACCAAACCTATGGGGAACCATGTGGTGTTACTCAATCACTATGGGGAAGGGTCACCATTCAACTTATCACCTTAATTCTGAATTTCCATCATTGTAAGTCATGCTCTTGATGCCCATGTGATTTAGTAACTCACTTAATAAATGTGTTTGCTCCTACCAGGCTGCATACCATAAAGAATGTTAAGTACCTAACCAGGAACTAAGGCATAAAGAAGAATTAAAAGGGAACAAGTAGAAATAAAGGTACAAAGTTACAAAGAGAAGTAAAGATAATATAAGTGAGAAAGGCACTGAGGGTAGAGATAGTGCTATCATTGAATCTAAAATCTGTCTCTTGGGGGAAACAGAATAGAAGACAAGGTCAGTGACACAATGTCTACTACCAGGGAGGAAACACATACATGTCAGCACAGTAAAGGCTCTGGGAAGTCCTGCAACAGATAATAGCAAGAGCAGTAAAGGAAGGCACTATTATAGTGCATTGTGCATATTAGCCTCATGATGACACAGCACGGAGTGTTGGCCATGGTCAATGGGCACCTGGCACCTCTGACTCCTCCCAGTTGTGTATCTTCCTGAAATGCAGAGATTGGGACTCTGAAATGGTCTGTCCACACTTTCCTACACATGGGATTCTAGTTGAGAAAGGAGTGCCACCAGCAAGGTGCCCTGTGGTGACATGGGGAAGGCTGAAGCTATGCTCTTGAGTGTTGGCTATTTTTAGTATCCAGTGGGCCTGGATGTGGGGTTGCTGGTGTCCAGTGACCGACTTTGGGCACTGGGAGGCTGGTGTGGTGGGGTCGGTGGACTGACTTTTTCATAGCCAGGCCAGGGCAGCAATGACACTGGAGGCCTCCTGGGCGTAGTTACCATGGCTGTTCAAGCATGGCCCAGTGAACCCTCACTTTTCTGATTGTGGTTGAGGTTGTGGCTTCCTGGCAAGTCAGTCCCACTTTCTTTTTCTTCTGGGACTCACTCCTGTAGGGCTAGCAGAGAATTTTCTCCTCCAGCCTTTTCAGGGAATTTTGTAAATACCTAATTCCCCATATTGAATCCTTTCTACTTAGATCTTGCATTGTTGTCTGTGTCCTGCATTGAACCATGACTGACCCAGGCAGGTACTAATCATTCTTATTTTGCAATGAGGAAACCAAGTCACAGAGCCTAAAAAGTTTGCAAAGTCACAAAGCTAATAAGTAGCCAGGCTGGGACTTATACTTGGTTCAGTCAGTTGGCAAAATCCACTATCCCAACTGCTTAATTCTGTTTAACTCAGAATTTTCCAAACTAATGGATTCCAAAAACTGTTTCTATGTAACGCTGATGGATAGTCTATGGGAATAATCTCCAACAAGACCACCTTCAGACATTGTTTTTTCAGGTAGTGCATTCTGGCCAACTGGGACCTGGCTAAATCAGTGGTGGGAGAAGAAAGGGGGTGTTTCCTTAACTGGAATCTAGAAAAATACTTGGATTAGGAGCTTGGCAGAAAAAGCAAAGTCTCTTTGGCAGAGCTCAGGAGCCTTGGATGGGCAGAACATGAGGTCATTGTGGTGTATGTTTGAGGACAGGACTTGTAGCACATTCTGGAGGTCCTTAGTCACTTTTCTGTAGCACATTCTGGAGGTCCTTAGTCACTTTTCTGCATCTGTGAAATGAGACCAACAATACCATTCGCTCACTGGTGTTTTGTAATGAGATGTTTTGGGCAGAATTCTTCCTTCAGGGGCTGCTTTCTTCTTCTATGGCTCCAGTTCAGAATTAATTAAGTCCATTCAACTAGAAGCCTTAACTCTGAATTTTGGAAAGTAGAGATAGGGTCTGGTTGATCTCTTTCAGGAGGGATCTGGACACGTGCAAATGAACTCCCTTCTCCCCAGAGCTCTGCTAGCCCAGAGAGGGGAAGACTGTTCACTGCTGCCCCCGCCCCCCACACACACTCATGCCTCAACACACATGTAAGCACATGCACTTGCACAGTCCTATAATTCATGGGACAATGGAGATCTCGGGTTTTTTCTTACTGAGGGTGGAGGTTGTTAGGAAGGGGTTTAAGGGGAGAATGGAAAGGGGCAGATGTGTTGGGAAAAGGGGCAGAAGATCCCCTCCCCCAACCTTGGTCTTGGGAGTTTTTGTTATAAGGATAAGACTAATGTAAATCAATGCTCAGTGATAGAGGAATTCTAAGGAGGGCCACCTGTTTCCTTCCAGGTCTTCTGGCCACCCCCTTCACACCAGTTGTGTCCACTCTCCCTCCATCTTCCATACCTTCTGGGATTCATGGTCTTTATGTTTATAGTAAGTGCTTCAGGAGTTTGTAGAGCTTGACCCAGGCAGGGAGAGCCATAAAGTCTGATACTCCCTCTGGGAAAGTGGCCCACACTGCTGTCTCGAACCTTCCTGGTGGTCTCAAACCTCTGCCAGGTGACTGGATGGAGCTGGGGCCTTGGGGGCTCCATGGAAGAGAGATGCCTGATTTCCCATTAAATTGGAACATGCACTAGGACATCTGAAATGAGGGAAAGAAACATGCCAGAATGGCAGGGTGGGAAGAGCACAGTCCTAAAAGGAAGGAGACCTGAGCTGGCTCTGTCACCTGCAAGTGGTGTGACCTCGGTCAAGCCCTTTTGTCTCCTGGGGCTTGGATCTCTTCTTCTGTGAGATGATGCTGTGGTTGGACTGAGTGATCTACAAGGTGCCCTTCAGCTCGAGGCAGAAGAGACTTCTGTGAAATAATGACTATTTTGGACTCTTGGAGAATACAGCCTCCTCCAGACTTTGCAGAAAGCCCCTGAGCTTCTGGACTCCTCGTTCATAATGAAGTCCAGAGTGGTGCAGAGAAGTGTAAGAGAAAACTCAGGGAAGATATGGCCATGTTGGGGCTCCCACCCAGCTCTGTGCCCCCTCCTCCACCCTGCCTCCTGCACCATTCCTCAACTACATTCCCACCCCACCATGCCAAGGACCAGCCCAGCTGGATTAACTGCAATGCAATGATGCCAGTTGTAGACTGTATTTCTTGATTATCTAGAAGCCATGCAGAAGAAAAAGATGAAGAGGGATAGGAAAGGGAAGATAGAGAAGGAGTAGAGGAGGAAGAGGGGGAGGGGGAGGAGGAGAAGGAGGAGGAAAGCGAGAAGGGGGAGGAGAACACCAGCACCATTACTACCATCTTTTGTATTTCAGCCCAGAGCTGGGGAAAAAAGGACATTTCTGAGTCTGTTTCTCTGTCTCAGGACACCAGGCCAGTGCATGAGTCTGGAGGGGTTCACCGGGGCCTGCAGGACTGTGGGGCCTGGTTATGAAGCAAGGGCTCTGCACCTCCTGGAATACTCCTAGAGTTCCACATAGGCCTCACCACATGTCTCAATGTCTTACACTGTAATTATTTACTCAACTGTCTCCTCATCCAGACCGTGAATAATATGAGGAAGGAGACCAAGGGGAGTAGAAATAGCAGGGTGCCAGATCCTTAAAAAGTTTCCATGGTATTTCCTGCTGTGGATCGCGCTTCCTTTTGCCATGGTCCTGGGCATCTGTGTTCTTTATTTCTGAAGGTGAGGTTACCACCTCTCCTACTCTCTCTGGCAGGCAGTACAACAGTCCCCCAAAGGTATCCATGTCTAATCCCCCAGAACTTGTGGAAATGTTAGGTTACATGGCAAAGAGGAATGAAGTTGCAGATGGAATTGTTTATGAACCAGCTGACTTTAAAATGGGGAGATGGTTCTGAATTTTCTGGATGGGCCCCATGTGAATACAAGACTCCTTAAAAGTGGGAAAGAGAGGCAGAAGAGAGGGTGAGAGGTGCAATGTAAGAGGAACTGGCCCTATCATTGCTGGCCTTCAAGATGGAGGAAGGGGCCATGAGCCAAGGAATGCTGGACAGGGCCCGAGACGCTGGAACAAGCAAAGAAATGGATTCACCTCTAGAGCCTCCAGAAGGAACACACCTCTGAGACACCTTCATTTTAGCCCAGTGAGGCCTGTTTTGGATTTCTAAACTGCTGAATTATAAGATGATAAATGTGCATTGTGTTAAGCTGCTGCATTTGTGGTGATTTGTGACAGCGGCCATGGGAAACTATTACGCTGTCCCTGCCCTGCTCCCGACAAAGCCTGGTCCTCCTCTTCCCCTCTGCAGGTCCCCCAGCATGAAGCAGTAACTGGACAGAACTACCTTGGGACCATCCCAGGAATGGTGTCCTCTGGGCCTGGCCATCAGGGCTCACTTCCTTCCCATCTTGCTCCCCGCCCCGGAGAGCACCACCGTCACCCAAGGCTCACAGAGTCTACCGCTGTCTCTGAGTCCCAATTTCCACCTGCAACCAGACAATTTTGGACAGAGCAAAGTTTTGTCAGAGGGAATCTATAGGTTTTGCTTCTCAAAATTCGTTTGCCTTTCTCTTGATGTCACCTCTCCAAATTCTCCTTTTCTTTTCTGCTGAAGATAAATATTGGGCTTATATGACTAGCAAATTGCATGTTCTCTCGATTTCTTCGTCTTCACCCCCTGAAGCAAGGAATCCTTAGAAGGATGTTCACACCTAGGCCAGATAGGCTTTTTAAGAGTATAAGTCAATTAATTTAAATGTCAGTGTCAACTTCATGTCAGGCTGCATTGGTATTTTTCTCCATTCAAAATGTCAACCACTCCTTCCATATGATTGGTAGGGAATTGGAAATGACTTATGTAGATAAACATGCATCCAAGGTAAACTCCTCAAGAATTTGATTTAAGAGTGGAGTGGGGGGGAGCTGCTCAGTGAGAACTAGGACAGAAAATGGGGCAAAACTAAACTTGTAAAAGTCATAGTGATTGTATGTGTTTGGCATACAAAGGACAATAGCCATTGTTACAGGGAGTGAACAATTCCACCCCTAGTTTCTATGTGAGTTCTAGAGTTGCCTGGAGGAGCTGACTGGGTCTGCCTTCAGGCAGAAAGCTGTAAAAATGGGAAGCTTATCGATGTCATTCTCCTTTTCTACACATAGACTCATGTCTAGTCTCTGCTTTCGGGTCACCTTCAGATAGTTGTTTCATGTATGTTTTGCTTACGTGTGTGTCTGCGCCTGTATCATCTCTGTCTCTGTTTGTCTATCTACCTACCATCTATCTATCATCTGATCTCCAGAGGATATAAACTATAGGAAGATTGATCCAACACGAGCTACTTCACTATTACCGGAAGCAGAACTGTAAAACTCAATTTTCCTGGGCAGCAAAATGTTATGTCTACGGCAGGAAACGACCAGCTATGGCCGCGCACGTGTTTACTTACTGCTTATGGTTATTCTTATGCGCCAGCAGCAGCACTGAACATCTGGAACAGAGATGTGCAAAACCAAATGGTCCACAAAATCTAAAAGACTTACTGTTTGGCCCTTTGCAGAAACAGTTTGCCAGCCCCCAATCTACAGGAATGGATAAACTATATAATCCTAGGTGATCATCCATAAATATTATTTCTCGTTATCAGGATTTTGAAAAAAATTAGATGGGAAGCTGGTTAATATTCTATTTTATGGCAAGAATTTGGGCTAGAAACAGTGTGTGTTGTTTGCCGCATGAAGGTCTGTACGTTCTGATGCACTGAATTATAATCGGGGGTTAAAATTCTTCACCGAGTTCACACACTAGTGGGGCCAGGCCAAGTCAAAGCTTGGACGTATTGCTCCAAGGTTTTTACACTTTCTACTATACCCACAGAACTTCCCTGACCTCAGGGAAAATATTCCTCTAACTCAGCCTTTTGTGAGGCTTTGTGGAGAGACAGCAATTAAGATTCTGACTTGAACTACCAGACGCTCTGTTCTTTTGAATCATCTTCAGGCTCAGAACCTCTTAAGGTCAGAGGCCAATTGACTGGTCCCCTCCCTCCGCTTTCTTTTCTTTGTCCATTTTCCTCTTTTAAGATGGTAACATTGGCTCTTAGCCGTCAGTGCAGAACTTTCGGCTCCAGCCAGCAGTGCCGTGGAAGATTCAGGCTATTATTCAGGTGTGTGTAGCTCTGTATCTGCCAAGTCAAACCCTGCTTATCTTCTACCTCCTGCAATATTTTCTGCTTGTCCGTTAAATTGGGTCAGTGACTGCCCCTGTTTGAGATCAGAAGTTGGTCCAAATTTCCTTGTTCTTACAAAGCAAAGGAGTGTTTTCCAGATGACTAGGCATACGGCACAAGTTACCAGTCCACTTCTTGGCATTCTTAATTCTTCATCCAGAACTGTGTTTCTTGATGCAGAGATATGGCTTGTAATTTGTCCCTAATACCGTTCCTTGATGGGGACAACAGGAAGCAGAAAGAGGAGGAGGGTGAGTGAGGGGGTCACCATCATGACTTCACCTCTGACCGCAGACACAGGACTCAAAAAGCAGCCGGGTCAAATTAGTGAATGGGACATTGCATTAGGAGGATTTCTGCTTTTTTATATGAGAGTAATATTAGCATTTGTTAACAGCATGGCTGCTGTATCTTTTTCTGTTTTTCTGGGTGTGTTCCATTTTATTTATTTATGTAGTTTTTAAATGTTTTATTTATTTTTGAGAGAGAAGGCGGAGGGGCAGAAAGAGAGGGGGACAGAGGATCTGAAGTGGGCTCTGCACTGACAGCAGAGACCCTGACGAGGGGCTCGAACTCATGAACCGTGAGATCATGATCTGAGCCGAAGTCAGATGCTTAACCATTTGAGCCACCCAGGTGCCTGGGTGTGTCTCAGATTTATAATCCTAGCCAGGCACTCTGCTCTGACACCCAGTCTTGTGCATACAGGTATCTACCTCCCCATTCATCTCCACCTGATATATATCTAACTTAAAATCAACAAAAGAGAAAAAAGAGATGAGAGAAAGAAAGAATGGAAGGAGGGAAAGAAGAGGGGAGGGAAACATTCATTCATCTCCCACCATTTATAAACTCTTCCACACCTTTCTTTTCAGATGCCATTTCGGGGGCTGTGATGTCTGTCCCCCCAGCTGCTGGGGGATCACCTGTTACTAAGTCCTAAGAGCTGAGCAATGTCAGGTAGGGAATTCCTAGCCTTGCCCACCACATCCTGGCCTTGGCACATGGAAGAGGGATATTCTGCCCACATGCCTCCCCTCCTCCAGCCCTCCTTTTGCAATGGGGTACGCTTCACCGACTGAGCCATGCAGATGCCCCCCATCCTTAAATTTCTAACAAATAACATGTGAAATATCTGAAGGGGAGAAGAAATTCACCCATCCCGAGGAGCTGCTGTGTGCCAGGTATGTTACACACATCATTTTGTTTAATTTTCAAATAATGCGTATCTCAGCTGTGTGAAATTGTTTTTCCCGTGTAACGGAAAAGCTTAGCTTCATCTCATTGCTAAGAGCAATAATTTTCATATATGTTTAGGTAAAAATGGCAGTGGGCACTGTCTTTGTCCACTGTGCTCTAGACACACTCACCTTGTGTTTTCCAAATGTGTCCACCAAATCCCCCCGCCCCATAAAACCTCCATGCTCCTCTCCTCTCTGGCTGATCCCCCAGAGACCCTTGACTCCCTCCAATCTCTTTCTTGGGCCTCACTGTCTCTGCAAGACCTCCCTGATGAGCCTCTGTAAAATTGCCGATCACCTTTCTCCTTTGCCTATCGTGACAAAGTTCATCCCTCTTAACCTACTCTGTTTCTACTATTTTTCCATGGCATTATCACCTTCTCATATACCATGTAATTTATTTATTTCAAGTTCATTTATTGTCTGTCTGCCTCTTCTCAAATGCAAGCTCCAGAGGAGTTAAGATCTTTATTCTGCTTACTGATGGATCCTAAGTATTTAGCACAGTGTAATAAGTGCTTAAAAATATTTGCTGAGTGAATGACTGAGTGGCCTCCCTCTTCTCTTGGACCATCAGTGCTGTCCCCACCTCTCTGCTGTCACTTTCTCCCCACCTCGCCTTCATCTCCCACGTATGCCAGGGATGACCACCTCCTGATCTCCAGAGCCAACCTCTTTCCCTGATGCCGTGCTGGCAACACCCCGTGGGCTTCACGGAGGGAATTACACACATCTCTTCTCCTCCACACATTGCCCATGTACATCTGAAAGCTTCCATTCCTCTAGGGCACCAATAATCCAGGTTTGCTGCATGTAGGACTGTATGTGACAATTTAGAAGAGCATGTCAGTAACACACTGTGTAGGGATCAACTTTAAATCACATGTCCAACCTCATTCACTGATCTAAACGTTGACCAGTCATTCCTGCTACATAAGACATTTATCTTTGCTGAGGTCTCTTAGGCTCCAGCTTTCTGCTAGTCCCTTCTTTTTCTATCTTTTTAAAAATTTTTAAAGTTTATTTATTTATTTCCAGAGAGAGAGAGCACAAGCTGGGGAGAGGCAGAGAGAGATGGAGAGAGAGAATCCCAAGCAGGCCCTGTGCTATCAGTGCAGAGCCCAACGCCTGGGGTTCGAACTCATGAACCAAAGATCATGACCTGAGCTGAAATCAAGAGTCAGAGGCCTAACCTCTGGGTAACCATGCTAACCAGAAGCCTCCCAAGTCCCCTCTTCATATGGCAATTACTCTCTCCACTCCCCTCTTTCCTGGGCTTTCTGGATCTGCCAAATTTCATCCTCTGAAACAATCAGCAGACAGCTCTCAAATTCATCTTACATTACTGTGCAGAATCATTTTATTTTCGCTTTTTATGTAGTCACTATCTTCCCCATCATTATAGGGCTTCACTGTCCATGAGGAGGAAGCAGTTGTGGTTTTCTTTACTTAATCAAAACCCCACCTTACTCAGATCTTCACCCAGTTGATGAGGAATGATAGGGACTTTGAAGTTCCAAGTTTGTTTTCTGAGTTTTGGTTTTTGTAAGGGTGAGGTCAAGTGTTTAGCAAGGTGTCTGATGCATCTCTCTCAGTTGAGAGCATTAATGGGACCCTTGCTAGATGAAGACCTAGGAGCGGTGAACATTAGTGTCTTCCCTTTACATGGGTAGTTCTTAACCCTGGCTGGACATAAGGGTTACCTGGAGAGCTGTAAGAAATCTTCACACTCAGGCCATACCCCAGGCCAATTAAATCAGAGTCTTAATGTGGGGCACTACTCTGCAGTTGGGTTTGAATCACTGTTTTACACTCATGTCAATGGTAAAGTGGAATCCTCTACTTTAGGGATATGGAAATGAAGGTGAGAGAAGTCTGAACTGCTGGTTCCTCATAGAGGGCGTCAAACATGGGGTCCATTCTCCACACTCCAGAGCCCATGCCCTTCCCACAGGAAGAAACGCTTCATCTCACAGGGCGGTCAGACATGAAAACAATTTCAATTTACGGTTACAGTAGAGTCATTGTAGATGCTTCACAGTTATGGAGGGGAGACCATCTAACTTAAGTGAGAGGTCAGGAAAGGGGCTTTTGTAAAGTTTTTTCTGCTTTAGGGCAGCCCAGGGATGTTTTGCTCTAGCCTGGTTTCACCTGGATAAGCAGGTTGGGAAGCCAAGGGAATTGGGGATGTAAGGAATGAATTAGTGCAAGCCTTCATTCCCCAAGAGAAACCTTCTCATCAAACTCCCTATGAGCATGTAATCCCTCTCCTGTCGTTAGCCAGGGAGGGAATTTTCCCTGCTTCTGTTTCTGCCCTTGTAGAATGGTCCATTAGTTCTGAGCAGTTCTTCCCTGGAGGTCTGTTTCGAGATGACTCCATCAGGCTGGGGCCTGACTCCTGTAAATGGTCACCTGGGAATATGGGCGGTCAGTGGCGCTGGGGGGTTTTCACTCCGCCAGCAGGTTAGGGAGGATTCTGGTAAGTTCTCTGGAGGATTGTGCTTCTTTGGGTGGCTTTTTTTTTTTTTTTTTTGGTGCGAATTAGGTGGTGGTGCAAACAGAGGAGACAGTGTGGTGGGGGCAATACTAGCTAATCTCCAATCCGTTTCACTTCCTTTTATTATTATTATTTTTAAATGTGTATTTATTTTTTGAGAGAGAGAGTGAGAGAGACTGAGCACAAGCAGGGGAGGGGCAAAAAGAGAGGAGAAACAGAATCTGAAGTAGGCTCCTGGCTCTGAGCTGTTAGCACAGAGCTGGATGAGGGGCTTGAACTCACAACCTCAAGATCATGGCCTGAGCCAAAGTCATATGCTTAACCGACTGAGCCACCCAGGCGCCCCTCATTTCACTGTCTTATGTCTTGGCACACAGCAGACTGCAGTTCTCCGTCTCCACCGAAGTTAAATCGGGGTCACAGACTGCATGTTGGTCAATGGGATATTTAGAAATGATTAGCTACTTCGCTAAAAATGCCCCCTTCTGGCCCTCCTGTTCTCCCTTCCCTTGTTCCAGTCACTTCACAAGTTGTATATCAGGATGGTGGCATCACAAGACAGGGGATCTGGATCCCTTGAAGAAGAATTGTACCAAAGACTCCCCTGGCCTGTTTTGACCTCACTGAGATTCTGGGTGCAGCAGGAAGAGGTTACCTGTCCTGATTAACTCTACACAGACCTAACACACTTCAATTCATGTGTGCAAGGACAGATAACCCTGAAACATATTTGCGCACACACCCGAATACAGAGTCAAGCTCAGGCACATGTACTATAACTCACACACATGTATAGCACACACACGACACACTTTTCACTCACACAGAAGTGGGGTTCATCCACCCATGGTTTGCTGCACCCTGAGACATACATGTTGATCTGGCTACAGAAGGAAGGATACTCATGCATAGTGAGCCTGATCAGCTGTGTCACCTGTGGCCCAAGGCTTCAATGCTTTAACTCCCCACCAATTTACTCCACCTCAAAACTCTGCCAATCTCCCTTAATTGATAAAGTCTCAATCATGGGAGGTAGAGAGACCTCAAATTATTCCTCTGCTGTTTCTTCAGGTTGAAGCCTTCCTTGGACATAAATGCTCTACGATGCCACATTCATTCACTGTGTGAAACGTGCCAGGCTGAGGGACAGAGGCTGTAGCATGTCCTGAGGGACAGCACAGTTACACAGAAAGGGCTTAGTGTCTGACATCAGAAAACTGGATTGGATCTCCAGCTCTCTCATTTACTGGCTCCAGTCTTGGGTACATCACTCAACTCTCTGAGCTTCAGTGTCCTCACATAAAAGTGGGGATGATGGAAATCCTACCTCATAGCTTTGTGAGGATACATAGGAATCATTTTTATGAACATCCACCAGTAGCACTTTGACTTTATGAGCATGGCTTGAGTGCCTCCTGTATGCCATCTCTGTGCTAGATACTGGAATTAAAGAGGTAAGGAGGCCCATTCCTCGAGCTCAAGGGGCCTTCAGTTTAGTGGAGAGAGCCTTTGTGTACATCAATGGCCATGTTGGAGGCTATACAACGTACAAAGCAAGCTTTGGAAAAGGGCACTGACGGGGGAGAGTGAAGGAAATTTTTTCAGGGGAGATGATGTTTGAGCTGCCTCTTGAGGGATGAGGAGGAGTTTGCCAAATGGACAAAGAAATGAAGAAATTGTGAGCAGAGGAACAGCATTCATGAAGGCCTAGAAATGAAGATCCTGCTCTGTGGGTCTTTGTGGATAATTGGCCTCATTCCCTCAATTTCAGATGAATGTTTTTCCTATTTTAGTATTTTTGAATTCCATATGGATCTTAAAACTAAAGAAATACAATATAAAACATAAAGATCTACATACCCAACTATAAGTTTAAAAAATGTGCCTTTAAATAAAATAATAAAGATCAGTGACTCAAGAGATAGAAATCCCAATTTTTCTCGGACGGTCCATTTTTATGTGCTTTTTGAGGCTAATTTTGCAGACTTGGGTGCTTTTATCTTATACTTTTATATTAAGCTGTTGAATAAAGGACTCATTTCTGGACCACTGTATGACCTAACTTAAAATTCAAGACCACTTTTTCCATAAGCTCAAGGATTTAAATTTGAATAGCCCTGATTTGTGAGTCACTCCTATTGGGTATAATTCTTGAGAAAGGATATTAGGGAGTTTGCAAAGTAGCAGCTCAATTTAGCAAATAAAGGTACAGTTTCACTTTGTTATTGGCATGAAAAGTTATTTCCTCAGACAGAAATAGGTGTCATTATTTCTCACAGATTTTGACACTTCCCAGTCTTTTCTCAACCCACTGTTCATGCTAAGCATCCACGCTCCTTTGAGTTTCTGGAACCAGGGCGGGACCCAGGAGGCAGTCGGGAATTTCGGGGTATACATTTCAGAAATGCACTAGACATTCCCTAGGGGAGCAGGGCTAGGGTGAGGGGGTAAAGGGAAGGCCTTATTCATGTGACTGTTATCTATAAGAAAGCTTGAAACATTTTTGAATATTTCACTGGAATTTGGGAATATGAAATCACTGAACATTTTTCAGCAAGGAAAGGTTATGAATAGTATAGATCCATTAGAACAAACAGAAGAAATGTCATTGTCTTTTTTTGGTATATTTTTTGTGTACTTTTGTGAAGTTAGCACATTTGTTACGGTTCTCGTGGGCTCACTGGGAATGCTGCTCCCTCTGGTCCTCCCTTCTCCCTGGTAGACACATTCCTAGGGAATGCTCGCACCACACTGTGGTTCCAGAAACTTCCGTTTGTGGAAGGAAAGGACTGATAACATCACAAACTCCTGGTCTGCAGCTGAGAAAATTCTTTTCTTAATCCTTTCCACCCCTGACAATTTTGTTGTGTCTCTGTTCTCCATGAGCATTGGGCATGGTCATGTTTTGGTAAGACCTGAGTTTGCTTTTTTTAAATACCAAATCCAGTTTGCCTGTGCCCTTCTTCCCACTCACATGATCTGCTTTGTTTTTGGCAATGGATAATCACCTCCTCAAAGAGGGATTGTCATCCTTCCTCATTCTTGACATCTTCCAGTTGTTTGGCAACCTACTTGGATTTTGTCTCACTTCTAGGCAATGACTTGAGCCTGAACACCCCTTCGTGTTGTGATGTGTGTCTTCTCTGAGGAACTTTGTTTTGTGACAGCCATCATAGTATAATCATTTTAAGAGAAGAAGTAGTTGATATTAGTGCAGAAACTTCCTGAAGGCTGGAACAGTCTGGACATTGACAATCACTGTTTCATTTTGACTTAGATAACTTGATTTATTTATTTTTGTGGAGTTTTTTCCTTCAAAACTCTAAAGTAATGAGCTAGGGTAAACACCTATGTACCAGAGAATTTACAAACATAATATCAGGTATCGTTCACAATAATGATCTTGCTGTGTTAGTATAATGATAATGACCTCACTTTATGGAGGGTGAGGACATCAAGAGCCACAGAGGTTGGAGATCTTGTCTAACTCTCTATGCAGAGCCTCTGATTAAAGCATCAGCAATTGAAGGAAGGGAATCATCTCTCTAGTTTTGGAAAGAGTACCCCAAGTCAATCATGGCAGCTCCTCTTATTTTCATTTTTAATTGTGCTGATGACTGCTTCAGTTTTCTCTTTTTGTATTAGTTACAGTAAACATTAAGGCAAAGTAACAAGAAGTGCAATAAGAACAGAGTTTAGAGAATGAAGATGTTTACTTCTCATTCATAAAACTGTTTGAGAAAAGGATCCTATTCAATGGTTTCTTTGCTCCACAGAGTCATTTAGGGATCCAGGATCTTTCCATCTTGTGGCTCCTTTACCTCCTACAGCACTGCCCTCAACTGCACAGTCAAATCTGGGTCACTGCCAGATCTCAGTTCCAGCCAAAGGGGAGGGAGAATAAAGGAGGTAGAAGAGGAACCCCACTGTCTTAAGCCACAGCCTGGAAATGGCATTATGTCACTTTCATTGTTGAGCTAACCATGTGCTTGAGTATACTTATTACTACTGAAGAAGAGAGAATTGATTTAGGGGAATATGTAACAGTGTCCACAAAATACTCGTATCCTAAAAAAATCCTAGCACTGAGTGCCCCACTCATTTACTCAGAGTGGGTTAACTTTAGAATTCGTTTTTCTTGTATGTTTGCCTCTGCAAGTTCAGTGAAGGCAAGGACTGTGCATCCTATGTCCAGGACCCAGCATGATATGTTGCATAAAAGAGACATTCAGTAATTATTTGGTGATGATCCCTGAGCCTAAAGAAGAGGAAAATTCAGCATTGCTTTTTCAAGGGCAAAGTTAAGGTGATGTCCACTTCCTTTTCAGTCTTTGGGAGAACGGGAACAGGTGTGGGTACAAAGTGGTTCATATCAGCTACCCCCACCCCCACCCCCGCATGCTGGACTTGAGAGAAAGCCCTGGGGCTGCAAGCTCTAATAGAAAGGAAATGGGATGACAGGGTTTTCCCTCAAAACTCAAAAAGGAAGAACAAGATGAAGGTCATAAACACCCAGATATATGTTAACTATGAATGCCTGAGAATTCTGCACCAAACGGCCATCTCAGTGTCCTGGCTTCACAGCCATTGATAACCCCGAAAAGTCTGTCCTTGTTTGGCAGATGAAGATCTCTCGGACCCTGCAGGTGAGAGCTCCACAGGTGCCTGGAGTCAGAACTATTACCTGAATTGGTCTTGGCCTTGGCTCTAGAGGTCTCTAGATATCATTAGTTCAATCTTAAGCTCAGAGTATTTTTTTTTCTTGTTAAGAGAATCATTTTGCATTATATTCTTTAGGTTGCAGCTATGTTTATTGTAAAACCCTCCAGATGCTTTGGAGAACCAGCTTGATCCCAATTGTCCTCTCCCTGCATCTGCGTTAAACTATAGAGCTTGAATCGTAGCAGGTACTGAATAAATATTCATGGCATTTATGAACTGATTACTTACTGTGAGGAGCTGACAAATATGGAAGGATGTCCCAGTTGAAGTGCATCTAATTCAATATTCTGGTTTTATAGATAATCCCAGTGAGGCCTAAAGACATCAGGGGTCTTAGCCAAATCTCTAGAACAGGGACGGGGACCCAGTTTTTCTGGATTCTCCAGCCCCAAGCTCTATCCCTCTGTATCAGCAGCAAATGCTGGTGATTTGCCAAGAGGATTTTAGTCTGTGGAAACTACATTCACACCTGCTTCTGGTGTCATTGTTTATAATGACCTGTCTTCCTAAAACATGCCTTCTCCTTACCCTCTGTCCATGGCATCTGTCACTGCCTCATCCTTCTTGATTCTTTCCCCTTGACTTGGGGTCTCTCTCCTGGTTGATTCTTAGAGTTACACTTGCTCTCTTCTCTCTCAAAACCTTGACTGTTGGTGTTTTTTTTTTTTTGTTGTTGTTGTTGTTGCATGGGGTGGGTTTGGATTATTGGAATGCATGAATGATGAGTAAAACAGAGGATCAGCTTGATCAAATATTTTATATCTGCTTGTATATTAGTGTCTGCTTTCATAATGTGAATTTAAGCACCTCAAGGACAGGGACCGCTTAGCACTACACTGAGGTCATGATAACTCTAGTGATTTGTTGAAAACATGACTGAGTGAACATGATTTAGAATTCTCTGGGTGCCTATTGTTGATAGGATTTATGGGCATCTCTCTTTTCACCTTCCTAATTCCATACAAAGGAGACCAAGACTCAGTGGGACTGTGTGGCTTAGATGAGGTGGGGCAGGTCGACGGTGCCTGAATCCACAGTCCCGATGGGTCTCTCTCTCTTCCCATCAGCAAGACTGAATAGAGGAGAATCAACAAAACAGTGGCCACTTCTTGCATCTTCTTGACGAGCACACCAAGTCCCATGCCCCCAGGGGAAAGATTAGGGAAGAATTGAGCCTGGGGTTCTGGCTGTTTCTGAATCGATAGACTCAGGCCTCCATTCCTGCCTCTTAGGGTTACAGTCTTTCACCATCTTCGGTGGCCTGCTGCAAGGGTGGGACAGAAGTGTACTGAAAGGGAAGATAACGATCTCTCCATTGCAGAGAAAAGAGGCATCCTGGTAAGTGGGATGGAATAGAACTTTGGGGGCTTCAAAACCAGACCTACAATTTCTGTTAGGCTAATAGTGTCCCCAAGTCTTCGCTTCTCATCTTGAAAGCAGGGATTACCATAACTATCTTTCAGGTTTGTTGGGGAATGAGATTATGGACGTAAAATCTCTGGAAAAGTGGCTGGCTCATAGTAAGCTATAAATTATGGCTGTTACTATTTTACTACTATGCATTTTTCCAAACATTTTCAATAAATATGAATTAAGTTATTCAACTAATATGTTTGGTACTGCAAAAGGTGTGTATAGATCAGAATAGAACCAAGCCTTACTAAACCAACTCTATGTCCCGGTTCCTACGGGGAGGGGGGGGAGTTCCCTTAAGAAGTTCCATTACTGAAGGAAGTCTGAACTTGGCCTTCTCCTTCCTCCCTCCCTCCCCTTCCCTTGCTTCCTTTCATCTTTCATTCCTTCCTTCCATCCTTCCTTTTATCTTTCCTTCCTTCCTTCTACTCTTTCATCCTTCCTTTTTGTGCTCTATTCATTTGTAACATATTCACCTATTTTTGAAAAATTCTGGCATCATAAAAGTAAGCATGTGGTATGTGGTTTACCCAGAACGAAAGACTACAAATATTTTAAGAGACGAGAAAAGACTAGATTGAGAACATAGGTTAAGATTTATTCACTCATCAAAATTTTCAACATTCATTGATCATTTTATCGATACAGAAAAAAAAAAAAAGGTGTAGGTAGAAGGGTCAGACAGTCTCTGCTTTCCAAGAAGCTACTGTCTAAGGAGAGACAGAAAGTCATTAAAAAACACTTATTGCCATTTTAATATATGCAAAGTCCAATGCCCAGGATTGCAACTTGGTTCTAAATTTAGCTGTGTTTCCTGGTAGCCAAGGTAAAAATGGGCATAGAAAACAGTGAATTCACTCCTTCCTTTATACAATAAAGGGCACATGTGAACCCTCTTGGTGAGGAAGTTAGGCCTGAGTTCACACTATGCATTCCCAACTACCTACGACGTCTGGTTACTGTGCCTATGCCATTCGTGAACAATCTCTATTTCAGGGCCGCTAGTTACATTATGTTCTGTTGTCATGGATGATGTTATGCAAACATAGCGCGTGTGTGGAGGGGCGATCATAGCGTCTAACAAAAATGTTAGCAATAGTGATTGGGTCTAAATAGTCCAATTTGGCCTTTGGAGTATTTTTGTCCTCCTTTCCTCGCCTCTCTTTGCCTCTAATTTGGTTCACTTCTCTCTCTAAGCTCCCTATCCTCTATTGAGATGGCCTCTGATTTTCCAGAGCTGCCCCCTCTGCTGCCCTTGTGGGCTGCTCTTGACAATCTTCACGTTCTCAGCCTCATTAGTTCCTCTCAGGTCCACCGAGGGAACTCGTTCCCTGTTGTGTTCTCGGGGTGTATTCTTTACTCACGCTCCTTTCGGAAGGTGGCCAGCTCCCCCAAGAAACTGGATGGGTAGGCACAAACAGGCACGCAGTTCTCCATCTGTGCCCTTGGTGGTTTCTTTTCACAAGCACCCACTCTTCATAGACATCCAACTGCCCTCTGACCACCGCATCACGGGCAGAACTGTGCTCGACATGCGCAGGAGGCTTTGCAGTTTACGAAGCCCTTTCACACATTTCATACATACTAACTTGGTGAGATTGTGTATATTTTTAAACGTTGCTTTTTTTCCCACCTAACTTTATATAGTAAGTATTTTTCCATGGTTTTCTTTGGAAACATCACATTTGAAGGTTTCTATTATAAATATGTGGCAAAAAGTTCTCTATTGTTGGGCAGCTGGGGTGTTTCCAGTTTTAATTTGTAAAGCTACCTTGAGGATCTTTGTGCAGGAATCTGGACTTCACATCTCAGATTACTTCCCAAACTTAGATCCCTATAGGGGGGATTTCTGAGTCAAATATTAGAAAGTAGTTTAAGATTCTTGACAAGTATTTGATCTTTGCCTTATTGGTTGTATTTTCAATGGGTGCCCATCCAAATATCTTAAAAATATCAGAAAGGGTTCTCATTGAGGAATTGGTAAACTTTCTTGCCAAGTTTGACCAAAAAAGTAACCTCATCCTTCCAGAATTCTTTTCTTTGTTTGCTTCTGTATTGAATATTAATCTTCTCTCTGCCTTCCTTGAGTACAGGCTGTCCCACCACTGTGGGTGTGTCCCTGGCTGTGTCCATTCCTAACTTGCTTCTGCACCCATATGTGCAATTATGGAACATAAGGAGGCCTGCCACCTTCAAGGAGGGGGCTGCAGAACTCCTGACCCTGCAGTCTGTGTCTGTGAGTAGTCACTCTCCCAGGGTCCCATGGGGTCCCGTGACTTCGCATATGTTCTGAGACACTCTCCACTTGTCCAAATGGCAGGCAGCTTATCCTCCTGCATGTGTCCGGGAGTCTTCTCCCAAGTATGTTCTGTAATCCAATCACCTACTGGTTTGTAGGTGGCTTTGCTGGTGGGGAGCAAGTTTGTATGGCCCGAGTTTATTTTTTTGTTTGTTTGTTTTGCTTTTATGTTTTATTTTATTTTTTGAATATTTTTTAATTTAAATCCAAGTTAGTGTAACAATGATTTCAGGGATAGAATTTAGTGACTCATCACTTACATATGACACCCAGTGCTCATCCCAACAAATGCCCTCCTTAATGCCCATCACTCATTTATCCCATCCCCCACCAGCCTCCCCATTAGCAACTCTCAGTTTGTTTTCTGTATTTAATAGTCTCTTATGGTTTGTCTCCATCTCTGTTTTTATATTATTTTTGCTTCGCTTCCCTTACGTTCATCTGTTTTGTTTCTTAAATTCCACATATGAGTGAAATCATAGATCTTTCTCTGACTGACTTATTTCACTTAGCATAATACCCTCTAGCTCCACCACGTTGTTGCAGATGGCAAGATTTCATTCTTTTGATCTCCAAGTAATATTCCATTGTATATATATACCACTTCTTCTTTATCCAGTCATCAGTCAATGGACATCCGGGCTCTTTCCATACTTGGGCTATTGTCCATAGCACTGCTATAAACATAAGGGTGCATGTCCCCCTTCAAATCAGCATTTATATTATCCTTTGGATAAATACCGAGTAGTGCACTTGCTGGGTCATGGGGTGGTTCTCGTTTAATTTTTATTATTTGCCCAGTTTGGGCGTACAAGCAACTTTAGTACAGCGACACAGGGTCTTACCAGTGTTTGTGATCCTGACTACTGGGAAATGGTTGTTTTTTTCTTTGCATTTTCTGGCATTTCTTAATGATACCTTTTGACTGGCTCCAGGTCTCGGGACAATGTGAATGTGTGAACTTCCAGGGACTGCAGGATTGGGAGCGGAGAGGGAGGGGGGCAGCGAGTGATAAAGATATCAGTGCCGGCACCTCATATTTCCCAGGGAGGGTGGGAAGCACAGCATGTTAGAAACTGAGGGGAGAATTTAACTGATATGTTTGGAATCTTTAACAAGCTAATTTGTTCCCCAAAGGCAATTCCGTAAGAAAGAGTTGGTTGGAGCAGAGGAAACGGATTTCAAGGAGGTAGAGCTTTTTGCTCTAGTAAAATTGTTTGGGAAGAAACCTCTGGTGGAAACCAGTAAACACTAGCTTTGCAAATACCACCTCCAGCTCATTGCCTGCTCAGGGCTAGAGACACAGAGAAAGCCGGGGGGCAACCCCCTGGGCCACTCGACGAGGTGGCCATTAGAGCCCAGAGGAAAGGGTTAATTCAGTTGAGACTCTGTTGGCATCTGTGGGGAAGCTAAGGGAAAGGCACACAGAGGAACTCATGTGCTTTCATGCAAGTTTAATTTGCTTTTGTGAAAAGGGAATGACTTGCATCCGGGCTTGCTGTGTTTAATATTAAATAAAGCAAGGAGGAGCGCCTAGGACGGGGATGGAGCTGGTAAAACTGGAATCCCAGAGATAGAAGGGTGTGTGTGTGTGTATGTGTGAGTGTGTGTGTTTATGAGGGAGAGAGAGAGAGAGGCACTGAAGGAGGGGGGTGGGAGGAGGACCAGGGGAGGATCAAACCCAGCAGTGGGGGAGGGGCATGGGGCTTAGGCCCCAAATCCACAACAGGCTTCAAATGTAACCTTTTCTCCAGATGACACCTAACAGACAAAATAGTCAATCACCAGGACATCTTGAAAGGACTGGCACATGTCAATTTCCTCAAATAACCTTTTATTTATTTATTTTAAATGTTTATATATTTTTGAGAGAGAGAGAGAGAGAGAGAGAGAGAGGGAATAAGCAGGGGAGGGGCAGAGAGAGAGGGGGGAAACAGATGATCTGAAGCGGGCTCTGTGCTGACAGCAGAGAGACTGACTCGGGGCTTGAACTCACAAATCATGAGATCATGACCTGAGCTGAAGTCAGACACTCAACCGAACCACCCAGGTGCCCCAATTTTCTCATATAACCTTTTAAAAATCATTAGGGCCTGGAGTGTACTCTAAATTGATGTTTTAAAATAAACTATGTGGGGGCCCCTGGGTGGCTTATTCAGCCAAGCCTCTGACTTCATCTCAGATCATGATCTCATGGTTCCTGAGTTTAAGCCCCACATCCGGCTCTGTGCTGGCAGCTCAGAGCCTGGAGCCTGCTTGGGATTCTGTCTGTCTCTCTCCCCTTCCCTTGCTCTTGCTCTCTCTCAAAAATAAACATTAAAATTTTTTTTAAAAAATATGTAATTATTCTATATAAATGATAACTATGTTGCTTTGTATTTGTGCACATTAAAAGTTGTTACTTTATTAAAAGCAAACATTCAAGGGTGCCTGGGGGGCTCAGTCAGTTAAGCATCTGACTTCAGCTCAGGTCATGACCTCACAGTTTGTGGATTTGAGCCCCTCCTCAAGCTCTGTGCTGACAGCTCAGAGCCTGGAGCCTGCTTCTGATTCTCTCTCTCTCTCTCTCTCTCTCTCTCTTTCTCTCTCTCTCCCCTCCCCTGCTCACGGTCTTTCTCTCTCTCTCAAAAGTAAATAAACATTAAAACAAGGTTTTAAAATAGACCATAATTATTCTATATAAATAATAACTATGTTGCTTTGTATTTTTGAACGCTAAAAGTTGTCACTTTATTAAAACTAAAAGTTGTTACTTTATTAAAAGCAAACATTCTAGGGCACCTGGGGGGGCTCAGTCAGTTAAGCATCTGATTTCAGCTCAGGTCATGACCTCACAGTTTGCGGATTTGAGCCCCTCCTCAAGCTCTGTGCTGACAGCTCAGAGCCTGGAGCCTGCTTCGGATTCTGTATCTCCCTCTCTCTGCCCCTCCCCACCTCAAAAATAAATAAATATTTAAAAACCTTAAAAAATAAACGTTTAAAATTGGCCACAATTTCTGTAAGCCCATTTGGTGGCTTCCATCTTGTCAATATATTGAGACATTCTTGAATCAGAAACAGCCAGGATTGTCGACCCCATCTGAACCAGAAACTCCGTCAAAGAGCTAGAAATTGCTGACCAAATGGCCACCACGGCAATGATAAAAGTAATAGCTATTGACAAGAGTGATAAGAACAATTACCAGTGAGTTGGTCAGTAGAGCACATGACTCGATCTCAGCGTTGTGAGTTCAAGCCCCATATTGGCTGTGAAGCCTCCATAATGACAACACCACCACCATCAACAAAATCCTGCTTCCAGAAGCCCACCGCACGCTCACTGGCAGGTCAGGAGAGTGGACCACTTTCTAGTATGAACAGGCAGTTTACTACCAGGTGTGTTTTATGTTTATTAAGAGTCAGCTGTGTTTGTTCTCCAACCAGTTTATGCCAGTTGTCCTTGTTATCAAATATTTAATTAAGTACTAGACAGTGTGTCTAGTCTAAGTACTAGACAGTGTGACAAAATGTGATGGCAAAAACCAAGTTACTATTGCTATGAACACCAAGTTGAATGCTTTGGGAAGAATTTATTAGGAACCTACATTGAATGATGCTCTCTGCTAAGCGGGTTGTATATGCCTCATTTCCTTTTTTTTTTTTTTCTTCCGGTAGCCATGCTAAGAGTTAGGTGTTATCCCGACTGCAAGGATAGGCAAAATGAAGTTCAGAGGGCTTCCATAACTTACTCAAGGTTACACATCTAATGAATAATGGAACTGAAATATGAACCGAAGCTGTCAGACTCCAAAGCCCATACACCTCTGGCCACACTGCATCGAGGAGCCAATCTCCTGTTCGTGCCAGACACCGCCTGGCTTCAGGGATAGGGCTGAAAAATACACAAGGCTTAACCTTGTGGAGCTCAGAATCCCAGGGGCAGCTAGGCAAGGAAATCGATCACGACCATGAAGAGTAGGTGCATGTGTAAGAGAAAGACCTGGAACTCAACTAGGAATGCCGATGCAGGACATCTGACCTGAGCTGGGGAGAAGGAACCAGAGAAAGCTTTCGGAAGGGAAACCAGGTGGAGATTTACAGCATGAGCAGGCAGTTACCAGGCCCACGTGCTACAGATTCTGCCCCCGATTGTGGAAGCCCATTTTATGAGAGCCTTCCCCTGGCGAAACTCAGTCCTCACAACCCAGCCCTGCCAGGTGGTTGGGGCCCCTGAAGGAATGACGGAGAAGGTGTGGGGGAGTCAAGGTGGGCCTGCCCCCTCCATGCCTGTGGGTCTGGATGCCATTGCTGCCCCCAAGGCCTCCCCAAATACCACTGTAATTTTCTACAAGGTAAATAGGGCTTTGTTGAAAAGCTGGAAATTGCTGACCTTGTCGCGTTCATCAGTTAAAAGGCAATGAGTGAAGGCAGGTAGGAGAGGGGGTGGGTGGAGGCTCCCGGGACTCTTCCAGGCTCATTTGAAGTGAGAAATGCTAAGCCTGCCATATTTAATGGCAGGCCTGGGAGTGTAGTTGAAAGCATAGGAGCTGTACTTCCCCTTGACTCTCGTGTGCCCTGTAACACTGCCTCCGGGCCTTGCTAAGTGGTGGCTCCATCTCTCACCATGCACGGGGGCCAAGGGACCCGCACAGATTCTCAGACAGCCCCTCACCTGCCAAGCCTGTGGATTTCTTCCTTCCTTTCTTTCTTTCTTTCTTTAAGAAATTGGCTTTTCTTCTTGTGGGGTCTCTGAGGTTCTTTGGAGACGATGAAAAGCTTTAGAAGCTGTTCAAAACATACACTGATGAGCAGACAGGGAGGAAGGGACGGCCCGAATGCAACCTGAAGCCACCGTTAACAGCTTGGGGGTCCCTCAGGCCTCATTCCCCTTATTTTCAGCTGCCTTTTGTACAGAAGAAATCTTGATGACTGGTCAATCTGGCTAATTGGAAGTTATCCCCTAACATGACGTTCCTGGATTAAAAGCTTTCCTGGTTCCCTGGGATGGTGGCATGCGTGGATGTCAGTTTGATCCTTTGATTATGTTTGAGCTCAGTACCGGGTCTTCTGGGAAATGCAGAATGTCTCACCCAGCTCTCTGCGATCTGGCAACAGGGGTCTGGATCCAACAGGGAAGAGGTTTTCTTCTCTGCCTACTGACAGCTGATCAAAGTCTTGGCCATCAATTACTAAATAAATAAATAAATAAACTAGAAGCTGCAGAATCAACACTTTCAAAAAGCCTTCCTCTTGCCTTTTCAGGATGTCTAATTAATGATGTGAGTGGGTAATTTGCTGTAGACCTTGCTGATTGATTTATCAAATGCCAACGCCTTTGTTGTTTGCCTATCAGTCCAATTAGTTAAGTGTTGGATGTGATGGTCAAGGCAGTATCTCTGGGAAGGCCCTTGCCACTCCCTATTGTGGTCCTCCTCCCAATTCTAGGGTGCTACTCCCCTCCCCCTTTCTCCTGCATCATTGCCTGAGGTTGGTTCCTAACAGCCCGGCCCAGGAGTTGTCCGAGCAGCCTGCGGCTCAGGAGGAAGCCAAAACTCATTAGCTGTCTGTCCCACAAGAGCCACAGTCAGTGACTTGCTCCCAGTACTTCCCAGCCCACCATTTGATTAGATTCAATTTAACTCTTCAGAACAGGTAACCTTGTGTTTTCCTCAAAGTAATGATAAGCAAGAGCTCACATGGGCTTGGCGTGTCATCATTTGTGAAGCGGCTTTCACACCTGTTGTGATGAAGTGTCTAGGATGGTAATGATCATCATCTCCATTTAGCAGAGGAGAAAGTGGATGCTTGGAGAGGTGGATATAAATTGTCCAAGTTCATTGCATCACATATCTATTTTCTGCAATCGTGACACATAACATATTACTTTAAAACTCAGTGGTGTATAAGGAGCATTTATGTAGCTCATTCATGTACACTCACTCATGTGAGTCCGCTGGTGTAGACTGGGTTTGGCTGGTGCAGTTTGGTTCTGTTCCTTGAGTCTCTTATCTTCCTCTTGGGACAGAGGGCTGTCCTGAGCTCTTCTCATGGTGACAGTGGAGACATAGGAGCCTAGACTGGGAGCTGGCATACAATTACTTTCATCTTGCTCTATTAGTCAAAAGAAGTCATATGGCTAAACCAAGTCAAGGATTGGGAAAATATACCCTATTCCTTATAGTGGAGGTACAGCCAGTTTCTACAGAACTGAACTCAACCTCAAACAGAGCAGAGAGACAAGTCCCATGACAAGAGACACAGACCAAGAAGGAAGGAATGAAGAATCATGGTCAACAGTACAATCTACTAGAGTGAGGTGAAAAGGAAGAAACAGCTAAAAATGTAACCAGAGTTTTACTTCAAGTCCTATATATTTTTAATGATACAAGTATTTTGGAGGTAATAGCAGTATGCCAGGCAGTTTATAAAAATGGGGACAGAGCAGTAAACACATGAACAAACAAAAGACAAAGTCTCTGATGTTATGGTACTTAATTTCTAGTGAAGAGAGGCAGAAAAGTAGCTAAATCAGAAATTGATCAGGTAGAGACATGGACAGTGTAGACAAGGAGATAGACAATGTCTGTGAAGGATGAGGTAATAAATATTTCATGACTGGGGACACCAAACCTAATCTCCGTTTCAATTATTCATCTCACAGATGCAGCACAAAAGCAGCCAAAGACTGAACATGTATGGTTGTTTACAATAAAACTTTATTTACAAAAAGAAGGGGGAGCATGATTTGACCCACAGGCTGAATTTGCCAACCCCTGATGTACAGAATTAAATCATCACCAGGACACAATAAGCAGGAGTGGTTACCTTATGTTGGGTGATCACAGTGATCTTTCTGGGGCTGTGATGTTTAGACTGGGGTCTAAATAATAAGACAGAATAAGTCAGGCGGGAGTCGTGTGTAAGAAGGGTCAAGCAAAGGGAAGAGCCAGCACAAAGACCTCCAGGTGAGAAGGATGTGATTGTGTGGGGAACCAACGGAAGGTCAGTGTGGTTGGAGCTGGGGGTGGGGAGAGGAAGTGAGAGGAGATGCTATCCAGGTTTATAAATTCAGGTTTTATTCTACATGTCATAAGTACAAAAGAAAAACTTTGAATTGAGCATGTGTTAAAAATGGCAAGACAGATTTTATTTGAGCTACTGTAGTAAAGGAGAGAGACTTTTCTACAGAACTGAACTCAACCTCAAACAGAGCAGAGATAGCCAGGGACTTAGAGCCAAGGAATGGAGTGCGGAGGTCGATGGATGAAAAACCAAGATCTACCACAAAGATCTTGAGTAGACATCAGGGGTAACAGGATTCTTGTTAAAGGTAGGTCAGGG
This sequence comes from Cryptoprocta ferox, assembly GCA_028646485.1. Lineage (NCBI taxonomy): Eukaryota > Metazoa > Chordata > Mammalia > Carnivora > Eupleridae > Cryptoprocta > Cryptoprocta ferox. Next base: position 6,866,758 of record CM053569.1, on the reverse strand, counting down.
ACTTAGATATCAAGGGGTACAGATGAGGAAGTCAGTCATATATCAGGGTTAGGAGAATTCTCACTAGACCAACATAGGAGGCTTTTTTGCTAACTGGGTTTGGCAGGCCATGCAGGACACCAAGCCAAGGCCAAGGTCAGTCCAGAGAGGGCACAGAGGAGTGTGACAGAAGTTTGGTCAAGGAGGGAATCTTTGTTGGATGTCACTGCAGGGTTTTGAGCAGAGGAGTGATAAGGTCTCACCTCTAGTTAATCGGATTGGCTGCTGTTTACAGAATTGATTTCAGGGAGACAAGAGTAGAAGCAGGGATATCAGTTAGACCATCACTTCCCTAGCCCAGGTGAGAAGTGCTGGTGGCTCAGACGAGAGGTAAATTAGTGAAGATGAACAAAGGTGTATGGAATGGGAGATGTCTAGAAGGGGGGTTAACAGAACCTTCCAACTAGTCAGATATGGGAGGTGAAGAAAAAGGACAAATCCAGTATCTCCCCTAGAATTTGGAATGAGCACATAGTAGGAGGACTGTGATGCTCATTGAGATGAGGAAGACAGCACTGGGGATCAGGAGTGATTAGAATTCTGTGTAGTTCAGGTAAGTGGGAGATTCATAGGAGACATCTACCTAGAGACATGAAGTAGATAATGGCTCTAGGAGTCTAGAGTTCCCTGATGGAAATCTTTATAGAGATACATATTTGAAAGCCATCTATGTATAGATCGCATTTAAAGTCATAGGAATTTTTTAGATGGCTTGGGAAGAGAGCATCTGTAAGAAAGAGGAGTCTACCAAAGATCGAGCCCTAGGATGTCCTGACATTTAGAGATTGGGAAGAGAAGAGGAAGCCAAAAAGAAGACTGCAAAGAACTGGCCAGTAATGTGGAAGGAAAAGCAGAACAAAGTTGCTGCAAAAGCTAAAGGAAAGGGGGGAAGGGTACACCATTGTGCTTCCTGTTGCTGAGAAATCTGAAAAGGTCCAGCCAGAGAGGTTCTTTCAGCCTCCAGCCCCCCATTTCCAGCGAGTGATGAGAAAATCATTTGTATTTAAAGCATCTCACAGATGATAAAGGTGGAATCAAATCTGGATTATTTAGTGAAAGATGTTGGGAAAATTGGCTCATTATACATGATCAAATAAATTAGATCCCTACCTCATACCAAACAGAAAACCTTTTGTTTTCATAAAACCTATATATGACAGGCAGGACTATAAATGTATTAGAAAAATGTGGGACATTATCATTAAGATTTTGAGGTGGAGAATTATTTCTTTAAAATTCCTTGAAAGGGGGGCACCTGGGTGGCTCAGTCGGTTAAGCCATCTGTCTTCGGCTCAGGTCATGATCTCAGTTCGTGAGTTTGAGCCCTGCCTCAGGCTCTATGCTGACAGCTCAGAGCCTGGAGCCTGCTTTGGATTCTGTGTCTCCCTCTCTCATCCCCATTCCCTGCTCATGCTCTGTCTCTGTCTCTCTCTCAAAAATAAATAAACATTAAAAAAATATTGAAAGGAACTATAAAAGAAAAAATAAATGTATTTGACTACACGAAGTAAAAGATTGCTCTTCAATTAATTAAACCATAGCCAAAGTTAAAAAAAGAAACTAGCAAAAGATGGAGATTATATTTTAAAAGCACATAACTGACAAATTATTTTATTTTTAATGCCCAAATTCTGAAAATTCTGACAGCCAAAAATGTCAGGCACCCCTGACTTTTCCCTGAATTTTGGAAAAATATAGATAGGTAATTTAAAAAATACTTTCCTAAAAGGCCAGTGAATATATGAGTATATGAAGGGCTGATTGAGTGAGTCAGATAAATGCAAATTAAAATAGGTAAGCTTTCCCTTTATATACCTACTCAGCATAAAAAGCCTCACAATGGAAACCTGCAGAGTATTCAAAGCTAGTCCTGAGGGGGTGATTTGTTCCATGTGATAAGAGCAGGAAAAACCTATCAGGAAGCGACATCTGAGCTCAGCTTTGCAGGATATAAGGAAATGCAGCAGGCAGACAGAGATGAGCAGAATCAGGAAATGGATCAGAGAAACAGAGTTGTAAATGTGCCCATAGAAGGAATTATTAATGAAGCTTTGACAATAAATTGCCAGTCACTAATAATTCCAACTCAGTGCCCTCAGGGACTAGTTGGAAGGCCAGCTGTCCAACGATGACTTCTGGAAACTGCTAACAAGTGGAAGGAAATCCTAAGGCAGATCTCCAAAGACTAGTGATGGTATTCTGAGTCCTCCAGCAGATGACCTTGAAACCACTGCATCCAAGTTCCACCTTCCAGGAGACCAGGCAGCCAGATGCTCCTCAGGGTCACTGGAGGGATTGCTTAAAAGATACCCCAACCTCTCGAAAATCTTGACAAGGCATTGAAACGTTCTCTGATTTGTGCCACTGTTTGATGTTAAGGGCCTGGTGCCCTCAGTTAAATGTAAGCAATGTCTAAGAAGAGTAAGGAAGGGCCTGTTTCAAATTGTAATGGAAGGAGAAAGTCTGAATTTGATGGATCTGTAGCGATGGAGCTGGGGGAAGATCCAAAGCTGCTGCAGACATGGGGAAGGCAGAAAGAACTGCCACAGGGAAAGGAGGGGGCTTCTGGAATGTTCTGACTGAGTGATCTTGAGTAATAGATCTCTACCTGCTTCAGATTCCTTCTTTATCCATTCTCCCATTCATCTCTCCGTCTATCTACTCATGTATCATGCATTTAATCAACAACTTCTGTGTTCAGGCAGTTCGTGAGGCATCTTGACCCACCCACATAGGACTTGTGGTCTAGTGAGGAAGGTATGTAATGGTCACATGATTACCACCACGAATGAACTCTTACAACCAGGATGAGTGACTGGGCCGGAAGGTCACCATTCTCATGTGGAACTCTGACCTACTAATCACTGCTGTCTGGGAGGCCCCCACTATGAGGTGACAGATGAACTGAGATCTGCAGGATGGGAAGGGCTTGCCTAGGTGAGGGTGGTGGAGAAGAACCTTCATGCCCAGAGCAGCATGGGTGAAGTTGCTGTTGCTGGAGGAAGCCTGCTGCTTACCACGAACAGAAAGGAGACCAGGGTGGCTCAAGCAGAGGGAGTAAAGGATTATGAGACAGGTACGGAAGGAAAACGGAGCTGGGCCCCACAGGAGCATTGCGGGCCATGCTAAACCCATCTGCACTTATCTCAAGCACAAGAAACCACTCAAAGAGCAGAGAAGGGACATGAATAGATCTGCTTCTTGAAATGACTGGTCTGCTGCTCTGTGGAGAGCAGCGAGGATGTAAGCCAAGCTGGGAGTCAGGTGAAAGAGGCGCCAGATTGTTCAATGACAGAGGATCGTGGTGGTTTGAACTAAGATGGAGCCTGAGGATGAAGAAAGTAAATGTGAGGAATGCTCTGAAGGTAAAAGTTGCCAGGGCTTGGGTACGGGTTGGTGAGGAGAGAGGTATCAAGGAGGACTCATAGCTTCCGGCTGGTCCAACCAGGTGGTGGGGAGCGGGGTGTCGTTCTCTGGAAGAAGTCTAGTCATCCGAAAGTAGGGGTACCCTTGCCAACCTTGTGTCCCTCACAGAATTGCTGCTAAGCTGCATTGAGGCTGTGTGTGACAGTGCCCTGTGAGTCATGTGGCACTGCAGACCCCCTGCAAACCATTATTATTGTCCCGCCTTCTGTCCTTAATGGTGGAGCGGTGCCTTGCAACCGGTTCTTTTCTGGAAATCTAAGTTCTCGCGGAGGAGCAAACAACACAAACCCATCCCATCTTGGCAAACGAGGGGAAAAATCAGGCATAATAAAAACCTTGGGACAGAAAAGCGTCTTTTGCCAAAACTACAGCCCACTCAGAAACTTCAAGTTCCAAGTTTCCAACTTAGCTGAAACCTCTCCCATTTCTAATTCTTATAGTTGACAAATGGCAAAATAGTGAGCGGGGGAAGTGTCCCTTATTATTATTAGACTTTTGCGACCTTTTTGCTCTTGCAAAACAATATTTTGAGCAACAGCCAAGTGATTCAGAAGTTTAAAGTCAACTGGCTTAGCGATACTGTGGATGCAGCATTGCAACATGTGCCGTGGACTGTTCCTCCTCCCTGAGGAGACATCTCCCCATCGTTCCTGCCTTGGAATAAAATACAGCTTCGGGATTTCATGGTGTCTTCCTTGTTTCCACAGATCATGGCATCTAAGAATACTCAAGGGCACAGAGGTCACCGCTAGGTTATAAGCTTCGAATTTCCAACTAGGATTATTACTTGCATGGAAAAGTTCTTGCATCCACCTTATGGGCCCTCTTGTGCGTAATGTTTCTGAGAACAAACACTATACTCTATGGAATCACATTACGGGCCATCAGGGTGTGACACTGCTTTCTTCTCTGGTGTTCTCACTCGACACTCCCCACAGCTGCAGATATAGTATCCCTGGACCCTACAGAAATACTCCTGTCCATGACCCAGGCTGGTGCACTGCCAGATTATTTGGCTTCTGGCTAACTTCATGTTAGTCTTTCAGCAAAGGCATTTGCTCCTCTTTGCATTCTTTGAACAAGCCTAACTAATTCTCAACTTGGGAACATCAGGAGCTAGTCCTATGGCTTGGAATTCTCTTCTCCCATATTTTTATTTGACTGACTCCTCTTCTTGTCATAAAGATTTTTACATAAATGTTCCTTTCCCAGAGAGCTCTTTCCAGGATTGTTACCTATTGTTGTCTATGTTGTTCACTGCACGTCTCCGGGGAGATGGTTCCTATCCCAGTTCATGTTAGTGGTATCTGCTAGAGTTGTACAGACACAATCAGCAGAGCCATTCTGGGTGGCTCTTGTCCTCTCTGACATGCAATCTAATAACCCTCCAATCCAATCTCAGTCATTATACATATGTGTTTTACCTTTAAACATTTTATTAATTGTACTTACACTATCCAAAATAATTTCATTTGACTATTTACTTCTATTGTGCTCACACTAGAATGCAACCTCCACAAGATCATGGGTTCCGACTTTCTGGTGCACACGGTACCCCTCGTGTCTGGGAGGATGCCTGGGGGATCACAACTGCCCAATAGACATGCGTTAACTCCAAGGGCTGAAGTATAAAGAGGCAGAACGGACAGCACCCAGGAAATGAAGAGTCACAAGACCAGCGAGGACGCTCTCCGTCTCTACTCCTTGTCTCTGGGTCTCCCCATTTTTCCGGGCACTTTCTCTGTTTTGTGATCCACTTGTGCCACGACAGCTGCTGCCACACGTCCAGATCGGCCACAGGAGGGAAAACTCCAATGTCTCTAGAGCCAGATTCCGAATTTTAGCACAGGGAATGTGAATATTTCAGTTTGAGCCATGTGTCCATCATCGGTCCAACTGGCTGTGGTCTGGGGAGAGATGTGATACTATGAAACATGGCTGCCAGGGAGGTCCAGCCTATACAAATTCCTAGAAAAGAGGAAATTTTGTGATCTGGACAGGCTGATGATTTCTGATACAAAGAGGCAGCAGAACCTCAGGTTCATGTAAGAACTGATGGGTCCAAACCCTCAGTGGAAGAGCTCATGTGATAAGGCTCAGATTCAGGTAGATTTTGGTAATCAGCAGTATGATATTGGACAAGTATTTAATGTTAGTTTCCTTTTTATCTGAGAAATGAAGGCACGTTCCAGCTCTGTCATTGTATGCCTTGTGACTTTCTAACTGCCCAGGTTAACCTGCTCTCCCACTGGGTTAACTTGCTTTCAGTTTGATTCTCTAGTCCCGATCTACCTAGTCCCACCGGCAATGGCAACATAGCTAGGAAAACATCAACTTTTATACCATCCACCAGAGGCCAGAAGGTGCTGACAAATATTGGAACTAGGGACAAAAAAAAAAAAAATCATGTTAAGGTCCACAAAAAAGAGATTGCTGTTTCCTGAGACATAATAAAGACCACAGAGGAAGACCAATAAAAAAATGTTCAGACCTCTAGACCCAAATAAAGTGAACATGCTTGAGGGAAAAGAGGGAAAACAAATTGTCAGAAATGGTGAACTCGGCTGAGAATATGATCAAGATGCTTGAATGGAGATTATAACATTCCCAGATGGAGACACTCGACAAATGGACTGATGTAATCCATTCCCCCAAGATATGAAGCCCCGGCCTTTAGAGAATGTGTTCTAAATCCTCCAAACATCCCCAACCATTACCCCATTAGTACCTTTGTGCATGCGAGTGTGCTTTGAGACATCTTTTCAGCTGAAAGATCATTAAACACAGAGAGCTTTGTGCAGCCTCCAGATCTGAGGCGGCTCTAAGGCTCAAGTGGAGCAGGCTGTGATCAGCAACTGCGGAGACGTCTGGAATCAGACACAAAATTAATTGAATGGTGGAGAATTGAGAGAGAATGGGGAAGAGGTGACATACTGGGGTCCCCAGGTGACATACTGGGGAAATTCTAATTCTTTGATGAAACTTTCCATTTATTTGCTCCCTAAGGACAGGGACTTACCATACATGGTTCATTTTTTGGTCCCTAAAAGCAGCTGGCCTGATGCCAGGCACAAAGAGAGCATGCCTGTGTTTGTGGGTTGAATGTCCACGTTGGAACAGTGAAGCTTAATGTGCCAACAGAAGGCCTCATATCTGCAGAACCTTCCTTCATCCCTTTGTTGGTTTTATGATTGCCCGCCCACCTTCCCATCCTTTAGCCAAACTGAGATTCTCTAAAGGTTTCCTCGCACTGAGAAAAAGTCACTTGTGCTATTAAAATCTTGATAGCTGGGATAGCAAATTGCCAAAGAAACTTCTTTTAACTACATTGAACTTGGAAACTTTCTCAGTTCTCTTTGGAAATCCTTTAATAGATCTTGTTAATCTTCAGAGTAAAGTCCAAATATCTTAGCATGGAGGCCAATGGCCATCACTCTCTGGCCTTTGGCAAACTCCTCCAGCTCAACTCAGGACACTTTCCCATTTTACACCTTGTAGTTCCCTGCACCTACCGCACTTCTTCTAGCCTCCAAACCTAACTCATTCTATTCTTGCCTTTCCAGGAATGCTTCCTCTCCTCCCTCACCTGCCCCACACCCTGCTAATTCCTTTAGGATTCAGCCTGATATATGTTGTTCTCTGTCCTGTCATAAACTCTTCATTTAGACGTCATTCCAGTGCTCATCATTCTTTGCCATAATCCATCCTTCCCTTTCCTTCTATTCTCTACTAGAAGCTTCTTGAGGATTGGACTTCTGTTTTATTCATCACTACCCCCTCAGTTCATATGACCATGCCTTGTATATTCTTGGTATTCAGTAGGTATTCCAGTATTTGCTGAATGAATGAATACATGAATGAAGTAATGGTCTAAAGATAAATCCAGAAAGATGGTGTAAGAATCTCCCTGTGTTAAGGACCCCATTCTCTTGACTTCTTCATCGATGGGCTCCACGGAATCACTATGATGGAAGCCACACTCAATCTCAGAAATCCACAGCCATTATCACAGCTTATCCGGGGAAAGAATCAGAACCAACTTGAAAAGCCCAATGTGGAAGCACCTTCGAGAGGCCCCAGGGAAGCCTCCTGCGCAGGTGGAGGTTATTCTGCCATGGCTTTCTTCTTGACCTTGGACACAGGCTACATGCTGAGGATACTGAGAAAGAATTCAAAATAAATCAAAGAAGTAGCTGATCCTGTACCACCTGTCAACGCCTACCATTAATAATATACAAGTAAAAAAGAAAAAACCCTCATATGCTGAAGTTCTTCCCATGGTGGGGTTTGGGGTTGGAGAGCCCAGCCTACATGAAAGTCATTTCTTATACTGTTTGAAGTCCAAGTTAGGCACTGGACATCTGGGGTCTCATGGCTCATTACAGAAAGGGTGTTAGTGGTATATGGATGAATAGACAAACGGACAGAAGGATAGGTGCGTGCGTGTATGGAGAGGTGGGAGGAAGAGCGAGAGGGAGGAAGGACATTGAGATAGAAGAATTGATTGAACTTAGTATTTCATCATATTCTGGGGACAGAGGAGGCAGAAAAATTAAATATAATGAACAGTTTTCAGCCGAGGAGACTAGGAGAATATCGAGAAACACCTAGTGGTAAGACAGGTGCTTTCAGAACACTTCCCTGCTTAGGAACAGATGAGAAGTGATTTTCTCTTCCCAAACCGAGGCATTTATTCTGAGTGTGGAGGCAAGGAAGGTTTCATCGGAGAAGGTTACCGTATGTTGCCACTGCTCCAATAGGACCTTCAAATTTGTCTTCCACAATATTTTACTCTAACAAAGGGCCAAAGATCTGAATTGGTGGTGTGTGTGCATATGGTATATGAATATATAAACTGAAAATGTCTTAGGTGGACAGGAAAACAAGAGGTCTGTATTTCACTTATGAAAGCTTTCTGGGGGCACCTTGGGGGCTCAGTTGGTTAAGCCTCTGACCTCAGCTCAGCTCACTATCTCGAGATTTCAGATCATGAGCTCATGATCTTGTGACTTCGAGCCCCACGTCGGGCTCTGTGCTGACAGTTCAGAGCCTGGAGCCTGCTTCGGATTCTGTGTCTCCCTCTCTCTGCCCCTCCTCCCCTTGCACTCTCTCTCTCTCTCTCAAAAATAAATAAACATTCAAAAAATAAGATAAAATAAAGCTTTCTGGTTCCTAGACCACGGTCATGTAGGGTAGCCGATGTGAGTGTGAAACGTGGGTAAGATTAACAAGGAAGACTCTACATTCACTAATTCACAGCCGCTGTTACAGATAGAAACAATGCTGTAGATAAAATGCTTGGCGAGAAGAGTGAAGAGAGGTATTAATGTGGAGCACGGAGATGAGTTAAGGGAGAGAGGAATTTGAGGGGCAGGGCTCACTCACTCTGTCATCCTCCCCCTCGGCCACCTACCACGGTTGGCAGGACTCCAGCTCCAGCTAAGAAGGGCTGCGGGCCTCATGACATACGAGTGTGAACATTGTGCAGTCATGCGGCATTTGTGTTCATCAGAATTCACACCCGAGCCCCCGGGGAATAAATCCATCTCTGCCAACCTCCAAGGAGGGTAGCTTAAGGGCATGTTGTTATGAAGCGTAAATTGGGGGCTGAAATAGTGCCGAGGGGGGAAATTATCTGTAATAAGAGCTGTTTGTCAGGTGAGGTGGCCCAGAGTACAGAGAAATGGTAGACCCTGTGGCCAGTGCTCTGAGGACCCAGCAGGTGGGCCGCTGGCTGTCACTTCCTGAGTCGCCATGGCGTGTAGGATGGGGACATTTTGTCGGTCCCTAGAGACACCTTCTTGATGTTTAGCCAGCACGAGTAAGGGAGCCAGCCCTCCAGCAGAGGACAGGGAAGTCAGAGCTGAGTTCCAGGGAGGCAGCGGTGGGTGGCAGCCTTGAAGCTCCCAGAGAAGGACTCTGAGAGCAACTGTCCGAATTTCTCCCCCACCCCCTACACCCAGCCTGTCTGGTGCCTCTGCTATAAGGAGACTCACCCCTCCCCTTGCGGGAGCCTCAGAGACTGCGTTTTCAAGGATAAAAGGCAGCAATTCTGTCTTAAAGTTTGCGGTTTTTTAGTGGGGCTTTTTTTTTTTTCTTTGGTTTTGTTTTGTTTTCTGACAGATGAGGCAAGCTCCCTGCCTGGGGTCTTGAAACAATGTGCTGTCAGCTGGCAGGCATTTTCTGCACTGCTTCCTCCCCCGCCCTATCTCTGATAGGTAACCTCAGACCTTCTAAAAGTCAGTCCGGAAATTTCTCTGTGACAAGCCCCTCTGCAGCCTGTCTGAACTCACCCCAGGGAATGATCGGAGAGAATAGCTGGACTCAGGGGCCCTGAAGGCAGAGAAGGACTCGCGGGAGAGGGGGACATCCCACCCCCAGGATTTGTATCCCTGTGGCCATTGCCCCAACAAAGGACAGACTTGCAGATGAGGAGACCTGTCCAGAGTGGAGGTTCCCCACAGCGGTCTTGAGATTTGAGACCCTCACCATCTGCACACACCATGCTGACCCTTTGGGGTGGTGGCATCTTCGATGAACATGTGATGTGTGGCCAGGTTCTGGAGCCACGGAGGTGAATAAAATGTTGTCCTCCCAGAGACTCAGACTTCTATCGAAGAATCTGTGCCTGCACAACATGCAGGGCTACCTGCCAAGCTGCTCAAACCAGCATCTTTGCTGCTACTCATCTTCAATGTCTGCCTGTATGGAGGGAGGACCACCAGCCCGTGAGGTGCCCTGTGTGGAGGGGCCGTCCGCGTGGAAGACATGGAATGCTACCCCCCTAGCTGATGTGGCTGTGAGGTGGAGTGTTTTTAAAATGTCCTCGAGGGGGGCGCCTGGGTGGCTCAGTTGGTTGAGCATCTGGCTTCTGCTCAGGTCATGATCTCACAGCTCGTGGGATTGAACCCCCGTCGGGCTCTGTGCTGACAGCTCAGAGCCTGGAGCCTGCTTCCGATTCTGTGTCTCCCCCTCTCTCTGCCCCTCCCCCGCTTGCACTCTATCTCTCTCTCAAAAATGAATAAATGGTAAAAAAATTTAAAAATAAATAAATAAAATGTCCTTGAGGGAAATTCATTTGCACGTGAAAGATCACTCACGGGGTACCTTGATTTTAAAATTTAATATTGAGTTCATTAAGTTTATAAACTAAAGTAGTGTTCTTTCTTAAGCTTTGAAGTTAAATTTCTAAATCTTATTCTGTTTGTAAAAGTCTAGCAAAAACTAATCACTTGGAAGGAGATCTTGATTAATACCTAATATCATTTATTAACTTTAGGATTTCCATCTGTCTTTGTAATTTTGATACATTCTATTTTCAGCCTTTTAATTGTCTGATTAACAAACAAAATTTCCCAAGTACTCAAGTCTTATAAATCTAATAGATTACATTGAACTCATAAACATGATGATTCTTATGATATTGTAAATGTTCAAGTACTATATATAAATCAAGCAAAAATTCAACTTGAAACAGCAAGTCTAAATCAATGACTAATTACTCATTTTAATTGTGATCGTACAGTTTAACTACTATCCCAATTGACCAACCTCTCTTAAATGCAAAATTTTCTATATGAATCATGCATTGCTTTTGTAATAATACTCAATTAATAAAAATTACACATAATGATTTCATTTTTTGGTAAAAAGTATAAATGTTAACAACTACTAAATCTGGGTGGTAAGATTTTGCCTGATTTTTCTTTTCTTTTTATTTTTTTAAAATTTTTAATGTTTATTTTTGAGAGAGAGAGACAGAGTGTGAGTGTGCGAGGGGCAGAGAGAGAGGGAGACACAGAATCTGAAGCAGGATTCAGGCTCTGAGCTGTCAGCACAGGGCCTGATGTGGGGCTCGAACCCACAAACCATAAGATCATGACCTGAGCTGAAGTCGGATGTTTAACAGACTGAGCCACCCAGAAGCCCCTGATTTTATTTTCTTGTTCAAAACTTTCTTCATTTTATAATGAGTATGTATCATTTTTTAATCAAAAAAGGAACATAATTATAAAAAACATTTTGTAAGTGGCCTCTTCTGGGATGGATCCCAAGCTGGATCACATGGGATGGTCCCGGATTCCTAGACCCCTTGTGAGGCCTCCTTCTTGGGTCATCTGGAGGCTGGACTCACTCAATCTCTGCAATGGGCCTGATGGCATGTGCATTTCTCGAATCTATTTGTGCAAAGATCCTTCTTACATCAGGCTCTGAGGCTTGTTATTATTATTTTTTAATAAAAAGAGGAAGTGTATATCGAAAGCCATACCCCATAGTGTGAGCCTTTGGGACCATCAGGCAAATGCAAGTGTAACTGAAAACAAGTACAGCTTAAAGCTGTTTACTTGGAACCTGGTGGACAATTTGCTGTGACCAGCGGACTTGCTGGAGGTGTGCAATGAGTTAGTTGACTAAATGGTGCCTTCTGGAACAACATGGTTAAATGACCACAATAAATGAGAGGCTGAATGAAAGAATGAGTGACTGGGTTTGAAGGAGAGAGGGCCTCTGTAACTCTTTTGTCCTTGAAGCTGCCCGGCCTCCACCCCAGTGCCACAACGTCCACCCAGTCCCCTACGACCCCAAACACCTCATAAGACCTACTGGTGCAATCGTCTAGGACCCTCTGGTTTCCTTTTCAAGTGCTCTCTCTTCATTTTATTTTGTGGATGAAACCTGGCAACTGGCTTCTCTTGCTCTTAGGATTTTTCAACCAATCTTGCCTTTTTGGCTTCCTCCCTGTGGTATCTAAGAACATCGAGCCAGCTTTGAGTCTCAGGTGGTCTTTGCTCTTGGGCACGTTGGGAAGGATCAAGGTCCTAGGAACGCAAATCTCCCAGCCTCTAGAGGAAAACATTCCAACTCCAGATCTTAAGGTCTCTGTCTATTGGATGAGAGGTTCTACCAAAGCAGGAACTCTACTGGGAGACATGGGTCTCCTGCGCCTCAGTGCATGGGTCCTCATCACTTGGAGCGCCTCTGTTCTTAGGCCATTGGGGAATGAGATGCACTTACTGGCACAGCTTCCCGGCAGGCATCCTACTGAGGAAGTCTGATGTTGGCCTGCTCGCCATTTTACTGTTGACCCACCTACTATCTTTCCCCTTATTTCTCTGGCTTACCTGAAATAGCCTGATCCTTGAAAGAGATTTTGTGGAAATAAATTCTTCTCCAGTGACCCATTCAGATACAGGATCTGAGAAAGAAGCAGCCCATGTCTCTTGTGCCAGATGGAGATTTTCCATGGACAGGATTCGCTAAAGAAGGTGCTGGGTGTTAGGGAAGGTTTTGTTAATTGGGAGCTCCCTGTACATCTCTTGTTCATCAGCTTCAAATCAGCCAGTGGCTCTGTTGTCTATTTACCTTGGTTAAAGGAGCATATAAGAAGAGTATTTATTCTTAAAGGAAGGCTCAGGGGTTACCCTTGAATTTCAGAGTGAAGATCTGCCAAAATCCATGGCAAAAAGGCTGAAAATAGAGGCAGTGTTTATTTGTCAGCAGCCTCTCTTGGCGTGTTATTAGCTGTTGGCAGCGAGCTAGAGCATCACCTGCAGTGCCACACTAGAAAGAAGGTGGGCGCTGCCATGACCACGGAGACAGGGCCTGATGACTGTGTGAAAAATGGTCCTGTTTGGGTCAAAGCTAATAAACAAGAAGACATTCTTTTTTTTTTTTTTAGTTTATTTATTTATTTTTGAGAGAGAGAGAGAGCACAGGCAGAAGAGGGGCAAAGAGAGAGAGGGAAACACAGAATTCAAAGCTCCAGGCTCCAGGCTCTGAGCTGTCAGCACAGAGCCCAAGGCGGGGCTCGAACCCCTGAACAGTGAGATCATGACCCGAGCCAATGTCGGACACTCAACTGACTGAGCCACTGAGGTGCCTCCAACAAGATGACATTCTAATTTTTTTTAACATTTATTTATTATTGAGAGACAGAGCATGAGCATGGTAGGGGCAGAGAGAGGGGGAGACACAGAATCCGAATCAGGCTTCAGGCTCTGAGCTGTCAGCACAGAGCTGATGCAGGGCACAAACTCACAAACCATGAGATCATGACCTGAGCTGAAGTCAGATGCTTAACTGATGGAGCCATCCAGGTGCCCTCAAGATGATATTCTAATTAGAGGCCAACTCTTCCCTCACGATTTGTAGAGTGAGCTTAACTTCTCAAGGATCTTCACCTGTGTGAACGCTCCCTTTGACTTGGGAGTAGGGCAGGAAGAATTAAACCAAGTCCATCCCTCTCTCTTTCTAGGGTGTGCTCTTGCTTTTCACCCTTCCAATTGCCATAATCTTCTAGATTAAAATTGCACATCTATTTTATTCACCTCGTAGAGTGTCTGGTCCATGGTTGGTATTGATAAATATTTGCTCATTAAATCAGCAAATGAATGAATGTCAAACTCAATTCATCCTTTAAGGTTGGGTTCAGATGCCACATCGCTATGTAATCACCCCTTGAACTGGCTTACAACACGACACAGGAGGAAACAGGAGCAAAATCCAGAGCCTTGGAAGCAGGCCAATTTGGTTTCACACCCCAGTTCGTCCACTAATTAGTGTGTGTTTTACTTCCTTCAGCCCGTTTCTTCTTCGTCATTATCACTATAATCATAATCGCCATCATCACAATAACGAATGCTCCTGAGTGTTTACCGTGTGCCTGTGAAGCATGTGGATCGCATCACCATCTTATTTATTTATTTATTCATTGATTTTCATCCCTTTAATCTTCACGAAACTCCATTATGCAAATTCTAATATCTTCAGTGGACAGGTTAAGCAACTGAGGCACGTAGAATTTCAGCAGTGGGAGTAGCTACCTCTTTATAAAACTCACTGCTTGCCAGGCACTGTGCTGAGCATTTTTAAGGCGCTTGGACCGTAGGGAGATCAGCGTGTCCCAGTTTGCCTAGAGCTGTCCTGGTTTTAGTGCTGAAAGGGCCCTGCGCTGGGAAAACCCTCAGTCCTAGGAAAACCAGGGTAGTTGATTATCCTACTCAATCCTTCTAGTCAAATATGAGAAAGGTATCATTCCTCCAATGTATAGATGAAGAAATGAGGCACAGACAGGTTAAGTCACTTTCCCAAGCCTACAGCGCTAGGAAATGGTAAAGCCAGGCCTTTTGGTCTTCCCAGTTTCTGCATCTCAGAGGATAACCACCGCACGGTGCTTTCTCTCAGGAAGGAATGGGGAAACGATTCTGCCCTCACCGCATGGTGGGATAGTAGATACTTTCTAACATGTGATAAGAACATCGTATGTTACTTTTCTACCCCTTGTCACTCACACCTACTACCTTATCTTCCTCTTTCTCTTTACCTGCAAGAGCCCCAAAGAATCACATCAGGTGGGCTCCATCTCATGACTTCCCGTATATTGTCCGTCCATCCCAGTCTGGCCTCTGCCCGCATCCTTGTCTAGGGAAGAACTAGTCCAAGGTCATCAAATGACCTGTGCATTGTTCTATGCATTGGTCTCTTCGTTAATTCTCACTCTACCTCCCTGGAATGTAAGAAGCAGTCCATCTATGTTTTTAAAATGAAAACAAATTGAAATGAATAAATCCTGAGGCATTTGGCACCTCTGACCTCTCCTTCTTGAAATTTTTTTCTGTCTTGGTTCCCAGGTCTCAGTTCTCCCTCGCGTCTGAATGCTCCTCCTCAGACTTCACTGCACTTCTGTATCTTTCTTCTTAACTATTGCTGTCCCTCAGAGATATTCCCTCTGGCCGCCGGGGCTCTTACCAGGAGCCATGTCATTCATTTCCCACATTTAACTGCTGTGTTTACTCTGGCAAAATTCCAACTCCTTTCTCTTGAGCTTCATACACATACATCCCACTGTTTTAGCAAAGGGAGCATAGGTTGTGCTGCAGTAACAATATACACGCAACTTTGGGGCTTCACATGTCATTATTTCTTGGTCGTGAGACAAATCCAACACAAGTTAGTAGAAGAAGCACCATAGAGTCACTCGGAGGTGGATGCCACGTCTGCACACATTGAGCTCCTCTCCTCTGAGGCAGGGGACTAGGGAGCTGGATGTCTGTGCAATCGCTCTTAAATGTTTTGGCCTAAAATCACAGGTCACTTGTGCACCCAGTCCACTAGCCAGAACTAGTCATGTGACCCCATCAACGGTGAAGGTGCTGGGGAGGTAGGGAGGCTGAAGGGATTCCATCTGAGAAAGGCTCTGTCTCTGCTGTTTTTCTGCTAGGTCCCATTCCTGCATAAACCATAGAAGCTGTGTTCCTACTTTGCTGGGGAAGCACGACAGTTACTCATTCTCTGAGCTTTTTCCTAGGCCCCAAGCACATAATAACACTTAAGGAGAGCTAGATCTCAGACGTGTTTCATGACATCAGCTTCAAACACTCAGCTGATACTGGAATCAATACCCCTACCTTCAGTAACATATGGAATATCACCTATTGTTCACCTGACACTCGCCTTTCATTGGACCCTACCCTGGATTCCCGAAGGAACGAACGCCTACTCTAGACTCCTTTCCAATATAAATCTTAACCCCAAGCAATGATGAGACTCATCCTTCTCTCCTTTCCGCGTCTTCCAGACACTCCGTCTGCCATCCTCTCTCTGTTACTCATGTTATTCAATAAACTCCATTTTCACTTTCTCTGGCTCGCACTTGATTTCTATCCTGTGTGAAGCCAAGGACCCTCTAGGCTGGTCCTATGTGTCCTTCCCCAGGTTCTCAGACCCAGTCCACCTGCATCAGTGGGAAAAAGGAGACATGTGGTGAGCACTAACTGTCTCTGACCCATCAACAGTCCCCAGACCCCTCCATGTAGAGTTGACTAGGTCAGTTCAAGTTCATCAGGTTGCTCACAGAAGTCAATGTCTTCCACTGGCCAAACTGATCCATCTTCTATTTTCCTACTCAATTTTTAAAAATTTTTTATGTCTTTATTATTTTATTTTGAGAGACAGACAGAGAGAGAGCAGGGGAGGGGCAGAGAGAGAGGGAGACACAGAATCTGAAGCAGGCTCCAGGCTCTGAGCTGTCAGCACAGAGCCCAACGCGGGGCTCGAACCCACGGACTGTGAGATCATGACCTGAGCCAAAGTCAGACGCTTAACCAACTGAGCCACCCAGGCACCCCTCCTACTCTTAGTAAAAGGGTCGACATCCACACTGTATTCTGAGCTGTAAGTACGTCTGACGTGTACCTCCACTCCCCCACTTTTGGCCACTTGCTGACTTCGCTTCCATGACGTCTCTTGTCTCTGGCCTCTTTGAATCTGAACCTACCTGCCTGTTCTCAACCTACTGCTCTAGATCAGCTTCTTAGTATTTTTCTCAATTTTTGTTTTAGCCTGTGAACTGCCTCCTCTACCCCAGGGCATCCTCTCCAATCTATCATCCCTAAGGCTGGCTGAGAAGTTCAGCTGGGAGTGTGAATCCAATCACACAATGTGCTTGCAAACTCACTTCCTCCAACACCTAGCTTCTTCTTCCTCAAATATATTCCTTCTGAAAATCTCCCCCTCCAGTTTTAGGAATTCTCTCTTTCCAGTTGCCCAGCCAAAAATCTTGGAATCATCTTGAGTCCTCTCTTCTTCTCAATTCCATATCCTTTCTGCCAGCAAGTCTCATTGGCTCTGGCTTCAAAGCATGTCCAGAATCCGGCCACGCCCACTAGCTCTTCTGCTTTCACTCTGGTATAGACCCCCAACATATTTCAGCCAGCTTAGGGCAAAAGCCTTCTACTTAGTGCCCCTGCTTCCTCTTTTGCCCCCATTGGTCTGTTTCCTACATATCAGCAAGAGGGTCCTTCCACAAATAAACCAGTCTTATCACTCTGGTGCTCAAGACCCTCCAGCATCTCCACATTTCACTCAGGCTAACAGCCAAAGACTCGGGGATCCTGAGGCCCTCTGCGATCTGACAGAATGTTTTCTTTTAGGATCATCCCCTGGAATCCCTCCATCTGCTCACTGGTCTCTCTCCTCTTCCTTGAATGAACCAGAGTCCTCTGCTCTAGGACTTTGCTATTCCCTCAGTTGGAGGCCCCATCCACAGAGCCTACTGGATCTCTTCCTTTGAGCCTATGGTCATGTCATTTTCCACTGCCCAGCCCCTACCTACCTCTCTTCTCACCTCCCTCCTACCTTATTTTTTACACGTTGTGCTTATCACCACCTAACACACTGTGTATTATTCCTATTTATCTCGGCTAGTGTCTGTCTCTTCCCAGAAGAAGGTAAGCTATATGTAGGCGGGGTCTTTTTTTTCTATCTTGTTTGCTGATAGAGCCCCAGGGCCTTGGAGAGTGCCAGGGATGTAGTCTGAGTTTAATGAATATTTGGAAATTGACCTGAAGATAATGGTGAAACTTCTTAAGCCAGCCCCCATTTACTTTTGCAGTCTCTCTGCTTGTCGAACTGTCTTCTTTGGACGAACCTAACATTGTGGAAATTACAGTCTAGACAAGGCTAAACCTACTTGCATATATACCTTAAAACATGGGGAATATTTTATACTCTTGTGGCCCATCTACCACGCCACCAAATTAGCCGAGGTTTGTAATACATAATATCATATTATAAAATGTAAGAAATACTACGGGCAGTTTAATTTTGTTTCTAAGCTTACATATCCAATGAATACTTTCAGATGATTTCTGTTAACATCTTTTGCAATTACAGTTCTAGTTTGTGGTTTTTCCACTGTGTAGCAATATTGAATCTTTTACAGTTTCCAGAATGCATCAGACTGATTGTTTTGATTCATTTTGTTGTTTCCTCACTCTTGAATTACCAAATGCCTCTGCCCCAACTCCTCTCTGCCCCTACACACATAAACGCATGTGTGCGCACACACGCAACATACAATGTACATACAACACACAACAGAACACACTCACATATACACACAACAGAACACACTCACATATACACATAACACACGTCCACACAATACACACCTATACACACAACACACACATCCACACACACCACACACAGACATATATACATATACACCACACACAACACATACCACATGCACACAACACACACACAAATACACAGACAAAAACAGACAACACACACAGCACCCATATGACCTACACACATGTACACACATACACAACACATACATACATACAACATGTAAGACACACACACCACACAATATACAACACACACTTACATATGAACACAAAACATACCGTACACAACAGATACACATACACACATACACATACACACAACACATAGTCCAGGGCAAAGAATGACTCTTTTCCTGCCTTGTTCAAGCAGTCACTTCCTCCATGAAGCCCACTCTGATCCCCCACCCTCCTAAACTCTTCTTTCATGACTCCCACATGGCTTGCACAGATATTCATCAGAGTATCTGATTAGCTAGTTTCAGAAAGGAAATCACATGCCTATTTCTTTTAATGTTTTTATTTTTATTTTTGAGACAGAGAGAGAGAGAAAGACAGAGTGAGCAGGGGAGAGTCAGAGAGAGAGGGAGACACAGAATCTGAAGCAGGCTCCAGGCTCTGAGCTGTCAGCACAGAGCCCGATGTGGGGCTCGAACCCACGAACCATGAGATCATGACCTGAGCCAAAGTCAGACGCTTAACCGACTGAGCCACCCAAGTGCCCCTTCACATGCCTATTTTACTCTTTAGTTTTTAGTTTCCCAAAGGCCTGGGCTGTATCATTTCATCCTTATATGCCCAGCATGCAGCTCTCTACTTCACACATAGGAGACTGGGCCTCACCAATAGACTTGTCCTTCTGGACCTTCTGAATCTAGGTCATAAGAAGCCATAAAAGCTTCTGCTTGGGTCTCTTTGAGCTCTTGCTTGTGGGACACTTCCTTTCATCCACCACCTGCGAGAAGCCACAAACACATAGAGAAGCCACTTGTAGGTATTCTGGTTGCCAATCACAACTGAACTCGGAGCCAACATCAAGTGCTAGCCATGGGAGTGAGCCATCCCAGATGTCCAGCCCGGGTAGACCTTCAGATGGCCGCAGCCCCGGCCGCCATCTGACTGCTACCACATGAGAGGCTCTATGTGAGAACCATCTGGTCGAGCACAGTCAACCCACAGAATCAAGAAAGATGATAATAAATCATTCCATTAACCCACTCATTTTGGTAGTAAATTGTTTTGCAGTAATAGATAACTGGAATGGTCCCTTATCCCACCTTGCCATGCAAATTGTATGCAAGGCTGGTTCAAACTTCCCCTTTCTGGCCAACCCTGCTGTTCCTAATGAAGGAAATTAGAGCATGAAGCATATCTCTTCCCATTCAAACATCTTGTATGCCTTTGTATCTGCCTATGAGCAGTAACCCCTTTTAATCTAATTACTCTATGGCTATTATGCATATCTTGCTAGAGTCCACACAAAAAGACAGCCCCTCCCTTCTCTTTCTCCAAAAGTTTCATTCCATTAGAAGAGCAGGATGTCCTTTTAGAAACCTCATTCTGTAAATATCATCTGCTCTTCATCAGTACTAAAATGTGCTCCATGAGCCAGTGCCTGGTGTGTTTAAGTTGGTGGGGCGCATTATTCTTTGGCTGTAGCCAACAAAACACTGCGATTTTCTTTCAATAGGCTCATTTTAAGACTCCTACATCGTGTATTCTCACTTGCGAAGTTCCCCCAAATGTTCCAAATATTAGCCTGCCCTGTAGTCACTTGTGTGCCTTCCTTCCTTCCATAAGTGTGTGAGTTCCCAGGGGCTAGAAATGTGTTGTGTGTTCCTGTACTGTGCTAGTTACATGTTCTTTTTTATTTTTTCCCCATCATGGCATTTGTTTTTCATGCTCACTTGGTTTCCAATTATTTTATGGTTTAATTTCCAGAGGTCCACCCTATTTTCTTTTTTTAAAAAATTTTTTTAATGTTTTATTTATTTTTGAGAGAGAGAGAGAGAGACAGCGTGAGCAGGGGAGGGTCAGAGAGAGGGAGGCACAGAATCTGAAGACAGGCTCCAGGCTCCGAGCTGTCAGCACAGAGGACGATGCGGGGCTTGAACCCACGAACCGTGAGATCATGACCTGAGCTGAAGTCGGACGCTTAACTGACTAAGCCACCCAGGCGCCCCCACCCTATTTTCTTAAATCACAAGTAGTTTGTGGTCCGGCTACCCAGTACCACCTACAACAAGCCTGATGTTTCCCTCAGTGTAGGGAAAGGGGTCACTATAGGATTTAGGATCCCAATAATCAGCTCTGGGGCTTTCTAGCTGTGTCTCTACACAGCTGGTGTGGTCCCTCTGAGTCCCAATTCCCTCTTTGGAAAATCGGCAAAACAGGTGTCCTGCTTCTCAATGTCTTTGGGAATATCAAGCAAGATACAGGATATGAAAGTTTTGGAGACCTTACTAGATAACCTCTAAGTTAGCCCTCCACTGAGATTCTAGGGTAAGGCTTCTACCTCAGGGGGAGGTAGAATTGGAAGTCAAAAGAACCTCAAACTCACTCTTATGCTCTTTTGCCTGTGTCTTTACTTTTCTACTAAATTTGGAGCATCTGGAGGGCAGCTATACATTTGATTTATATTGAGCTGAACTCCTCCACATAACATTTTGTAAATCCAAGAAGAAGTGGAGTAAGACACAAAACAGTTGGATATATTGGCACAGAAGCTTTGGGAATAAAAGGGTAACCCCAAGACAGTTGCTCACTTTTTCTGGATTCAGTGTACTCCATGATTTGTCAGATGTGTCCACTAAGGTCAACCACCACCAGTTGAGGAAATCAGTTGTTAGATTCAAAACATAAGAGTCCACACATGAATAACCTATAAATGACCAGTTATTAAAGAATGATTATTAATGTAGCCATTAAAAATGTGTGGCTCTTACTTAACAATAAAACTAATTCTCTGTTGCTTTTGCCCACTGGTCCTCGTTCTGCCCATTGGAGACACTGTCAAGTTCTCATGTTCCCAGATATGACGTTTCAAACATTTTGAGTCACTGCCTACATCTTCCCACCATGTCTTCCCTTTTGCAGCCTGAACATCCCAGTCCCTTCTTCTGTTCCTCATGCAGTTGTTTCCAAGCTTGTTGCCATGGTGGATTCCCTATGTTGGGGTAGTTATATTTGTTCTGTCTGTCTTAGAGCACATCTTCTTAGCAACTTTATCAAAGAAAAAAACCAATTCTGTTGCATGGGTGAATCCAGGAAGAACTCTTGAAAGCCATAGCTTATAGAGAAACATGGGATGGATATATCTAAGCCTGGTGATATTTCTAGGTGTTTCTACCTTCCAGAGACACACTATATTTCATCTCTGGTCTGACCCAAAGGCCTATGTGAAAGGTCTACTTAAAGCCAGAACAACCCTAAGCTTACAGGGCTCCCAAGAGCTCTGCAGAGACAAAAACTAGAGCTCTTGCTTGGATTGTAGCATTGAATGGAAAACCAGAGGAAGCGAGGGCAGGATTGGAGGAAAGGAAGGAAAGAAGTAAGGAAGGAAAAAAGGGAGGGAAAGAAGGAGGAAGGAAGGAAGGAGATGCTGTCTTTTCTCAGGCGCCTTCCACATTTTAAAGGATCACAGGATGATTCTGAAGTTGGAAGACCTTCAGTCATTACATTTTTCTTTGTACAGGTTTTTTACTGATTGCCTATGCTCTGCCAAACATTGCCGTAGTCATCAAGGCTGTAGGGATCAAAAATGCATTTCCTGCTCTTTAATCTCAACAGAGTACAAAAAATAGACAGGAAAATAACATTACGATAAATGAAACAGTAACTCACAAGTGTTGGGCATGAAGCAATTATATGATCCCAAACTGTGCCACTGTTGCCTTGGAGAGGGCTGACTGGTATTACCCAGGAAATGAGTTTCTTCTATGCCATCCCCATCCTTAGTCAGCCATGGTCCAACAGTGAAGACAAGACCAGTCTAGTTAGCAGTTGTTAGGAGATGTTGCAGACTTTGTGAGACTTGCAGGCACCTCAGGTGTAGGTGAGAGATAAGGCCATATGGCCATACATCCTGGTTTACCTAGGACAGACATGGTTTACACTCACCTTTCCAGCATAATTCTTTTTTTTTATTTTTAAGATGTTTATTTATTTTTGAGAGAGAGAGAGAGAGAGAGAGAGAGACAGAGAGACAGAGCATGAGTGAGGGAGGGACAGAAAGAGAGGGAGACACAGAATCTGAAGCAGGCTCCAGGCTCTGAGCTGTCAGTACAGAACCCAATGTGGGCCTCGAACCCATGAACCAGGAGATCATGACCTGAGCCAGAGTTGGACGCTTAACCAACTGAGCCACCCAGGTGCCCCTCCAGCATAATTCTTAATAGCACACCTGTTGACTCTCAAATACACTCCAATCTATATAAATTATATGGTCACCCTAGTGATAAGATATCTTAATTCCAGCACCCTTTGAAGGAGGAAACTTCTCCAAACTTTCTACAGCCCTAAATCCCTTTTTAAACTGAATATCTTTCCTAATTTTCTATTGGCTCCTTCCATCATTTTTGCCAATCACATCCCACCATCAAGAATGGGGGTAGATGCTGACAGTGATTGGAAGACTAAACTGTATGTTAACTAACTTAAATTTAAATTAAAAAATTAAAAAAAATAAATAAATAAAAAGAAAATGAGAGTATTTGATGTTTGTTTTTTCAGGGATTGCATTCATAACTTTTCTCATGTGAACATTTATCACCTTTTGATACGAGGCTCCTGAGAATCAGTGTCGGATTTATGTGTTCCGTATTTGTAGCACCAAGCATCCTGCTTAGTTTCATCCTCGTCCTCTGAGTCACAAAAGAAGATAGCAAAACATCCTAAGACAAAATGAAATGTAGGATGTCATCGGACAAAACAAACCAGAGAGGAACATTTCAAACAAAACAAAAAAAACCCCAGGCTGTTTCAGAAAATGTCATCACCATAGAAAGGGGACAAAGAGGAACACAAGGTAAATTGGTGAGGCAGGTCTGAGACATCCAATTCCCTAGTCAAAGAAAGGCAGGTATGACAGAGGTATCAACCATGATGAAGATGTTATCCAAGGGGACAAAGAAGAAAAGCAGTTGCAGCTGCTCAGGCAACCATTTCTTGCCCATGTACGCCTGTTTGGAGAATCCCCTTCCTACAACCCTACCTGCACCTGTTTGTACTGGAAACTACTCTCGATTGATCAAAGTTGGTTGGACCAAGGGTAGACAATTTACCCCAGAGGAAGCAAGTCATAGCCGGACTTAGCTGATCTCTCTCTCATTTTCTTCTCAATCATCTGGGGTATGTGGTACACCACCGAATTGGTTGGTTGCTTGTGCTGTGAGATCATGTGGAGTGACTATTTCTGGTCTTTTCCTCCTCCACTGAGAAAGCCAAAAACAAACACCGTGATGACCAAGAGTAATAGAATAACTCAGATTTTTGGTTCCAGTCCCTTACGAAGCTGAGCTGTACGTTAAGGCCTCGTGTGCCAAACGAACCCCTTCCATGCTTTGAAAAACTCTTTTTGGCTTTGCTGTTTATGTGTTTCTGTTTTTTGTAAAGGAAATCCTGAATGCAGGAGAAGAGGGCAGATCAAAGGAGGTTATCTTCCTGATCACAGGTGAGTGACCGATCAGGTTCCCCTTTGGTTATTTTGGTGCTGGCTGGCAAATCCCGTGCGACAGGGAGCACAGCATGTGCATGAGAGCACCTGAGCATCTCTGCTTGTCTGTGAATCTGTGAAATGGGAGTAACGGGGTTGTTGTGAGGATTCAATGAGTTAAAATATGCAAAGCCACAGAGCAGGTCTTAGTACATCTGCTAAGACGTGGCCCTCTGCCCCGTCCTTGACTGCCAAAGAACACAGAACCCCTGATATACACAGGCATTTATGTGTCTGGGTAGTTTTACTGGCGATCTGGGGAGTTGGAGCTGTACGCAGGCTGAAGGGTGATCACAAAATAAAGAGACCAGTGTTCCTTGGGGTCTTTCCCCTTCCACTGGCCCCATGATGTCCCAGCTTCATTTCACCCATGGCTTCTTTCTCTCTTTTCTTCTCCATTAATAACACAACAGGCTGAAGAGCCTGAAGATGCTTCACCAAAGGACAGTTTTCTGCTTTCAGGGGGAATCCCTGGTCCTGGGCGAGAGGCAGGAAAAGACCCTTCAGAAAAAATACAGGATGCCAGTTAATTTGAATTTCAGATGAATGGCGAATCACTTTCTTTAAGTATAAATACGTCCCCCAAATTTCTTGAGGTGTACTTAGCACTAAAAATACATTTATTGTTTACCTGTTGGAAATTTAATTTAATTAACATTGAAAATTTAACTGGGGATGCTATACATATATTTGCTAAATCTGGCAACCCCATCCTTCAGGCCTTCTATTTTGCTCTTAATGTGTCATTTGTATACTGCCTTTTTATTTCTGTCTCCCCAGCCCCCTAAGGGAAGCGACTGTGTGTTATTCATTTTTGTGCCCTTGGCATCTAAACAGTCCCCAGGATTTAGGAGGTGCTCAGGAATGTGTTTGCTGCTCAAAGAGTCCAGAAGGATCATTTTCTGCTCGCTCACCCTGCACCTCAGGTGCCCCCTCTCAGAGCATACCAATCACTTTCCAAGTACAAGGGCTTCATTTCAAGTCTTAAGCACCCACATGGTGCTTTTATGCTGAGAATGTTCTGCCCCTCCCATCCACGGCCTCATGTCATCCCAATGTTTCAGCAAGGTCTTGAAATCGTGAAAGGTCAGAGCCCTCCAATCTGTGCTGATTTGGGTCACCATTTCCTTGAGACTTCCTTCGCCTCTTCTTTGATTAAAGCTGTGTTCGCCTTGCCTCCCGCTTTTTTAGCAATTACACTAATTAAGCTAATTTTTCTTTGTTCTCTCGTTGCAATTTGCATAAATGGCAAATTTATATATAGTGTCCCTAATTCTCCTGTAACTGCTTTGTAATTAACAGGATGCTCAGGCTAAATATAAATAAGTGCAGAAGGAAAAACAGCCTTCTGCTAAAGTGCCGATAAAGGCTGGGAGAAAAGAAAAGCAGAGAGAAAACAATCCTGAGCCCTGTTCTAAGCTCATTATGCCTGATTGGGTCACAGTTGGAGGAGACTAGCTAAAGGTCAGCCGCTGCCAGAGTGTCTGAGTGCCCCGCCTCCCAGAGCAATTTCAGGGCAGATTTGGGGCCATTTGCTTGCAATAATGCCACGACACAATATTTCAAGGGGGCGGAGCAGCATGGTATGAAGGAGACAGTGGTGCGGCGGCCAGTGGTGCTGGTCTACATCCAAACAGCAGGGTCACACTGAGTTAAGGAACACCAACACCGAATACCTGGGTTCCAAATGCTTTCCAGTCCCACAGCTAGAACCCTCAGGAAGTCCGTCATCCCATCACTTTCCAGATGTGAAAATATCCCAGGGATGGAGACATGCTTAAAAGATAGTATTAAATATTAATTATTAAATAAATACTGAAGACTCCCTTCCACAAATGTCCATTAGTATACTGCGACAGACAGGGCTTATACCAGAGTCCTATGTGAATCAGTTTGGTCTAGTGATTAAAGAGGTGGCTCTTGGGTCCTGGTCTTCATTCTACCTCTAGCTGGTGACCTTGGGTGAAACCTCTTCCTGTGTTAAGTCCAAGTTTCCTTTCCTTCAGAGTGGGATTCTGAACCACAGACTCACGGGGTTCTTGGTGAGATTAGAGAGCAGCATTAGAGCACTTAGCACAGTGCCTGACACCTGCAAGCCCGACTACAATTTGATGTTCAGTTTGTTAGGTCACACGACTCAGTCTGCATTGGTTTCAAGTGAACCTCACTGGCTTCAGAAGTATGTGGGCTCAAGACCTGGAACCTTGGGTGACCCAACCAAGGAACTCTGGGAAGACCTGTCTAAGAAGAGACAGGGGAGAGATCTTTCCCCTAAATCTTGGAATTGCGATCATAGTTATTGTAACAATAATGTCAATGCTTCATGTGTGTGTATTTCCAGAAAAGTCTGTAGAGAGTCCACTCCATGACGAGTATTGCCCCAAGCACTGGGCACACAGAGATGAATGACCTTGACCTTCAAAGTGGGGAGACAGATGGTTAAACAGTCCATTCCAAAAGGAAGAGTAAGAGCATTGCTGGTCTCAAGGACCCAGAAGAGGCGGTGTCCCTTTTTGTGGACCAGAGGCCCCCAAAGGCAGCCATGTTGACACCACGTGTTTACACTATTTCACTGTGGAAAAATGGTTTAGAACATCTCTTTCCCCATTTTTAATGGATGTCTTTAAAAGTTTATTTTTATATTACTATGTTGTCCATTATATATTAGAATACACATATAATTTCTAAGTAGGTAATACA
This sequence comes from Cryptoprocta ferox, assembly GCA_028646485.1. NCBI lineage: Eukaryota > Metazoa > Chordata > Mammalia > Carnivora > Eupleridae > Cryptoprocta > Cryptoprocta ferox. Next base: position 6,839,965 of record CM053569.1, on the reverse strand, counting down.
TATACACAGGAGTGCCTGCTTAAAAGGTGTTTACTAAGAGTAGAGTGAAACCAAAGGAGAATGAAGATCAGAGGAAGAAAAATGAAGTGAGGAGAAACTTGAAAGGTATAGCCCCATAAAGGCAGAGGCTGCTTCTCTCTTGTCCCTTACCACGTCCCCAGCATATAGAAGAATATCCGGCCTAGAGGGGACACTCAATATCTGCTGAATTAGTAGAGGAGGTAAGAGGGGAGGAGAACAGAGGAGAATCCCCCTGAACTGTCCATGTGCCATGATCTGAATGTGTGTGCCCCCTTACCCTAAATTTATATGTCGAAGCACTAACCCCCGAGGTCATGATATTTGGGGGTGTGGCCCTTGAGAAGTAATTATATTTAGATAAGGTCGTGAAAGTAGGGGCCCCATGATGAGACTAGTATCCTGATAAGAAGAGGAAGAGACACCAGAGCTCACTGCCACACATACACTGGGGAAGGCCACGTGAGGACACAATGAGAAGGTGGCCACCTGCAACCCATGAACAGAGTCCTTACCGGATTCTGGCCATGCTGATACCCTGATCTCCAGTGTTCCAGCCTCCAGATCTGGGAAACATAAATGTCTGTATGTAAACCACCTAGTCTATGGTATTTTGTTATGGCAAAAAGTTAACCTGAGTTAACTAAGATGCCATGGTCACATGACCTCCAAGTGGCCATGACTTGTATGATTTCTTAAATCAGAGAAGGAGGAACAAGTCCCGGGAGGAAGGTCAGGAGCTAAAGAACACAGGCTGGAGATAGCACAGCAGCCTGCCAAAAAGCAGGAGGCACAAATGAGGTTGAAGGTGCAGATGGAGTCAGGCAATGGAGGTCCCTGGGTCAGGCTGAGGAGCTTGGAAGTGACATACACACTTTTGGTTGGTCACTGTCCAACAGAAGTGGAGGGCATAGGACATTTGCACTAACAAATGGCCTTCAGACCCCGAATCTCATTGGAACTGGTTTCATTTCCCGCAAGATGTATGACTGAAGGCTGGTCTGAGACAGCCAGTTGCTATCTGGGATGCAGGAAGATGGCTCTGCTGGGTAGTATCAGACCACCCCTAGATCTGATGATTCCCTAGAAGATCTGATGATTCCCTCCCTCACTCACAGGACTCAGCATATAGTCTACTCACAGCTATGATTCATTACAATGAAAGAATACAAAGCCGAATCAGCACAGGGAAAAGGTGCAGGGCCAAGTACAGGGGAAACCAGGTGCAGGCTTTCAAAAGCCCATCCCAGTGGAACCATCCAGAACAAGCATGATTCCTCCTGCAATGACTCATACAACATGTGTGACATATTGTCTACAGGGAAGCATCCTGGAGATTTAGTGCCCAATTTTTTATTGGGGGCAGTTTGCATAGACATTTTCTACCTGCTGTCAAAATTCCAGACTCCCTGAAGGAAAGCAAGTATTCAGCATAAGCCACATTGTTTGTGCAAACAGTTTGGGTCCCGTGGGTCACCCTAATCAGTTAGGGGATTGGTGGAACCCTCTTGAAATCCAAGTTCCTGGACACCGGCCAAGGGCCAACTTTGCAAGCAGACCAAGAGACAGTAGGGATATCAGGTTCAGGTGTGCTGTGTTAACTTCTTTGCAGAGTAGCCTTTGCGGGTATTAAAAGATGCAGCCAGTATAAGGAGATACAAAAGAGAATATAAAAACAGAGTGACAAGAGCCACTCTGACTTGGATCAGAATTCCAACCCAGGTTTTCTAAAAATCATAATAATATTTTTATTGTTTTATTCCTTATTGAATAATGTGTTTTCTTATGCTTTATTCCTTAGTGAAATGGGATAACAGGAGTTCACAGTACATTAATGAGAGTTAAATGGGATGGTGTACGGAAAGTGCTGGCTTGTTCTGGCCTCTGTGCCCAGCATGGTGTTTGGCACAGGGAAGACTCCCAATAAATGTTTACTGATTGGCTTGGACAACTTCAAGCAGACGGTCAGTCGGCAGGGCATCTTTCAAAAAACTAGAGTCAAGGCTGGCATTGGTGGCCAGAAATTGTTCTCCATGGGTGGATGTTTCCCAGGATGTTTCCGAGAATCTCAGAGACACTTTCTCACTGATAGGATTCAAAGATCCCTTGTTCCAATATTACATCACTGGGAAAGTATTCAGTTACAGATATATTAAAAAATCTAGAAAGAGTTTAATTTTTCATTTTGGTTGGGAGGAATATTTTCAAAAATTTGGAGGATGGGGTGAGGAAATTTTTTTTTACTAGTTTTATGGGAAATATTTTAATGGTGTGTCAGGAGAGAAATGCCTTTTGTACCAAATGTAGCTCATTATTGGCTTCTCAAAGGAAGGCCTTGTTAGCATTCCCAGGAGCTGATGAGTGCTACTTTAGCGTGATGTGAGGAAAGAATACAGATTTTGTCTGAATTCCAGACCTACTTCAAATCCTGGTCATCCTTTGTGTGTGACCTTAGACAGGCCAGCTAAACTCTCTCTGAGTCTCAGTTCCTTCTTTTATAAATGAGAACAGAAATACTTCCTGCTGGGTTTTGTTAAGAAGGTGAGATGGGTGCCTAGATGCAAAGCTTCTATGAAGTGGCACTAAATGTTACCTCTCACTGGAGGTAAAAGTTTGATTATTTAGAATTCCAATCAAGCAGCAATTTCCCCCAAAGACCAACTAATTCCAAGAGACCCCCAAGGAAACACCTTTTGATATTTGGTTCAAAATCATAATCATTGGCTTCTCCCCTAAAAGATGAAGTACTCACACTGTATTAGGCAGTTTTGCTGAGTGACAAACAGCCCCCAAATTCCAGCAGGTTACAACAGACATTCATTTCTATATTGCATCACGCACTGGAAACTGTGGTTTGACTGTGATTGATTGGCTCTGCTCCACATGTCTTCTTAATGGGGGGTCTGGGCTGGAGAAGCAGCCCCTCTGAGGGACATGTCCATCCCTGAGACCAAGGAGAAGAGCAGGAAGGTCAAGCCCAAATAAGCAATTATGTGGGAAGCCCCTACTCAAAAGCCATACAGCCATTTCTCTAGCCCATTGGCCAAAGCCCAAATCAATGGAGCAGGGGAGCACACTCCTCCCATGTGGGAGGGAAAAGTGAATGTTCTTGAACGTTCATGTGATATATTGCATATCTACTATTCACACTCTTTGAAAATACTGTCTTATGCTGCTCTCTCCTGATGTTCATAAACTGTTTTTGAGTGAATAAAATTTTATCATTGTTGTCATCTGAATTCAGGGTAGGCTCTGGGGCCTTGAATGGTGGGGACTGTCTGGTATAGTAGCATTTCCCGAAGTGTGCAGTGGGATGTTGTTAGTGTCTCCTAAGCTTATTATCTGCCAGATCTCCACTATCCCTTTTTATCTGATCCTCTCTTAGTTGGAACACACTCTGGGAAACAGTAATGAAGAGCACATAAGTTGAGAACCTGTGAGGTGCAGAAATCCCTCATGAAATAGGTAGAGTACCAAGTGGCTGGGGTCGGTGTGGAGTCACAGGGGCCAGATATGAACATAAGGAATCAGAGTGCCTAGAGCCAGCAGCCACAGGAAGGTCAGGTGGAAAAGGACAAAGCCTGAGTAGTGGAGAGGCCACACCCAATATCAGCTCTGTGCCTGGCTCAGAGTCTGTGGCCAAAACATGTTTGTTGAATGACTGAATAATGAATGGAACCTGGGACCAGTGGCAGAAACTAGGGGAGGGCAGGTTTGGCAGAGGCAAACAATGACTGTGGATGGGGAACAGGAAGGGCAGAGTTGAGAGATGAGGGTGTCTGGACCCAGTCCCTCAGCCTCCCCACCCACCCCAGCTGTGGTTTCACCAGACTTACACAGGTGTGACCGGACAGCACCTTGCCTTAGGCATCTGTCCTGTGTCCCTTTCCTTATGTCCTGGACTTCTGTGCCCCCAGGATGGGAACTCTGGGCCCCCAGGATGTACTACTTCTCAGATGCTTGCTCCGGGCTTCTCAAATCCTGGAGTTGGAGCAACCAATTGCCCTTAGTGGGTCTCTTTATAATACAAGTGTGTTGGCCTTCTGTCAGCTTGAACACAGGCTTGGGCTGCCCTACTTCTCCCAATGTGTCTGTAAATGTAAATGTGTCTGTGCTCACATTTACAAACAAGCCACTTACTCATCAGCCTGAGGATCTGTTTTCAAGGAAAGCCAGGCTTAGACACAACACAACCAGTGACCGAGCCCACTGCCCAGGACAAGTGGGGGAAGGCTTTACACAGACAGAGGTGAGAAAGCACAGCGTCAAGAACACAGGCTGTGGCCTGGACCTCCCGGGTTTATATCTCTACAGAGTTACTGTGAGCGTTGAACATGTTTAATAGATGTAAAGCACCTAGGTGAGGGTGGACACAGAGTGCTTTGTGAGCATTTAGCTGCGTCCAACTCAGGTAAGGGGCCAAACACAGGTGGGCCAGTAAGATGGAAATTAGTATCTGTATCTTATCCACATGGAGGCTGAGCTCGGAGGCGAAGCAGCTATCCCCCATAGGTGGTCAGCAGGTCAGGGGGCTGATCCAGGAATCCCATGCCCACGTGACACCAACATGTATGCCGCTAGGACTCCCTGCCTAACCTGCTGTGGGTTTCCTGGTCCCTGGGGGGCCTGACCTCAGGGGACTTGTCTTTCACCTCTGCTCTAGGACATGTGTGATGTGCTTTGTGCATTTCCACATGGCCCATCCAAGGATGAGCGCGGCCTGGCCAACCTGCCCACCAGGGGGCAGTGTGGAGGCCAAGACTCAGACCCTTCACAGTGACTTTCTGCTCTGGCTTTTGCCTAATCCACTGCCTGTTTGGTGGGGACTCTTCCTATTAACTCTTGCTGTTATCTCTTCAAATTGTGGCTTCTACTGTGCACTGCACTAGAGCATGACAGCTAGCCTTCCGGGGCCGAGTCCTCCTGGCTCTGCCAATTCCTGGCTGTAAACCTGTCTGCCTCAGAGCCTCGTTTGGTTAACTCACCTATGACTTGTAGAGAGGGTCCCTTGTGAGTCTAGAGGTGGCCTGTGTCCAGTTGCTAGCGTGGCACCCACAGGGACATAATGGAAGGTCAGTATGTGGACTCCATGCCCTCTTCCCCACCTGGTACACAAATTTCCCTGGATATTCCAGTGACCAATGACTTCAGCTCCTGACCCTCCCTCACATGCCAGAGACCAGTTTTGCTTTTCCCACCTGGCCAGCCTTATTACAGCCATGGTTGTCTTAAGACACTAGCTGGGACTGGTCCTGGGGTCTCCCAGCAGACATCCCAGAACCCCACCGCTACCCCTCCTTTGGTAAGAGCCCCGTGTCCATGAAAACAGTTCTTTCAGTTCAATGTGACAATACCAACGGAGTGCCTGTCAGTGCCCATGACTCCGGCATGATGGCAAATGGCCCGAGCTTCATTGAATGGAGAGAAACACCCGTGGGTGGGAAAATGTATTGACTGTCCCCTTCGCATGAGGGCGGTGGGAGTGGAGACTTTCATAGCAGGAGGAAGGAGGTCGCAGCAGGGCCCAGGTCAGAACACGGACGTGACAGCTTGGCCCTGGCAGGAAGGACAGGGCACACAGGCTGGGTGTGTGGAGCAGGGAAATGAGGATCCCATTCACAGAGGTGTGGACAGGGAGCAGTTGCCTGGAGCTGGATGGGGTGCGGGGAGGGGAGGGAAGTTAGCAGATCACTGGCAGAGAGCGCCTTAGAGAGAGGACCACCCGGCAAGAGATGGGACGTTTGATTCAGGGATATGTCCACTGGCAGCAGCTTCTCAGCAGAGAGGAAGCCGCGCTGACATCTCTCTAGTGCCTCCTGCTGTCCTGTATGTGTCCTGCCTTTGCTTCCGGGCTTCAGCCCGCCTGTAGCTGGGCCGCCCACAAAGGCAGGACATTTCCCTCCCCAAGGCAAACCCCCAATCAGGAGGCAGGGGAATCCGCTGCTGTTTTGTCTTGGACGCTCAGTGGGTCAACTTCAAGTTCGTTCTGCAAGGTTCTTCGGGAGGTCCTGGTGGGGTGGGGGGGAGGGTTCATCTGTTTACAGGCCATCTCCGTGACCTTTCTCCCTTCATGTCCCCACTGCTCCCACGTGCTTCCTGAGACCACTTTCCCCATGAACTCCCTTCCTTGGGGACCCTGTCCCGGACCACTGGGTCGACCCCTGGATTGGTCTGGAAGCGCACATGGGATCTGGATAGCAAGCGTGTGAGGGGGACGTTTCCATGGCCCAGGTCGTGAGAAAGGGGCGGCCCCGGGTGCCCAGGAAAGGCTTTGTGGAGAATTGACCACCTGAGCCCGATCTTTCGGAAGTAGTCATCTTTCCCCAGACCGAAAATCCTGTGGGGCCTGAAGGAGAGACCCTGTCCCTGCTCTTCTCTGCAGGAGAGGAGCTGATTGGACACCCACTCATCAACCCCTCTCCCCCCACCGCTGCTCTGAAAGGCTCTGGTATGAGGGAAAATACCCTCTCTGGGGAGCCCTTGCCCTTCATGCTTTGCCAAACTCTTCTCAGTAAGGGGACCCACAAGCCTGATGCAAGGAACTGAGATTCAAAGAGGAAATGCTTCCAAAGCAAGGGTTGGAGCAAAGACTGTTTACTGTGGCAAGCTTCCCTGGAGAAATTTCCGTAGACGCTGCCGCCCTCCCCCACCCCTCTCCTCCCCCCTCCGCCCTACGCCCTGGGGCAGGTTCTTCACCCAGGTGCAGACACCTCTGCAGGAACGGGCAAAGGCTTTGCCATGGTGGGTTGGAAGCTGCCTGATGCACGTCGGGCCGGCTGCCCCAGATGCTTCTCTGATGCTTCTCTCTTAATACCCTGGGTTCTGAGTACGACACATACCAGAAAGAGGGGGGCTTAGAAGATGAGGGGGTAGCGGGACTATGGTCCAAATCTCTCATTTCTGGTGGGAAACTGAGGTCACAATGGGGAAATGACCCACCCTCCGGATCACCATGTGCAAACAGCAGACCACCCCGTTCATCATTTTCAGTCCGGACAGCAAAGGAGCAGAGTCGCAGCTAAGTTTTCAAGCTTTGACCTGATTTGTTTCCTCTGGAGACCTTCAGATATTCTCCTGGATTCTGACATCCTCAAGTGTGGACACCCCAATGACCAGTCTCCCCGCAAACATGTAAGTTAATTTCACATGCATTGCTGAGTCGCAGTCATAAACCTGGCTCTGTGTTACATCCTGGAAGGCGAAAGGTGTAAAAAAACAAAAACAAAACAAACGCAAAAAAAGTGGACTGTGCCCTCAAGACTTGGCATAGAAGACAGGCCAGCCCCCCAGTCAGGTGGGCGTCCTGCCTGCGCTGAGCCTAGCCTCCTGGCCCCATCCCCACTCAGCCCTTCTCAGAGAACTCATGTACCAAACAGCTATTTTTTTTATTAAAGTTTTTAAATGTTTATTTATTTTTGAGAGAGAGAGGGTCAGAGCGTGAGCAGGGGAGGGGCAGAGAGAGAGGGAGACACAGAATCTAAAGCAGGCTCTAGGCTCCGAGCTGTCAGTGCAGCGCGCCGGACACGGGGCTCGAACTCATGAGCTGTGAGAACATGATCTGAGTCAAAGTCGGATGCTTAACCGACCTAGCCACCCAGGCACCCCCCGAACAGCTGTCTATTGACTCTGTCCATCAAGAAGGCTGGGAGGTAGCCACTGTTATTACCCCATTTTACAGATGAGGACATGTCAGTTTCCGTCTTCCCCGAGCCACATGTCAGGAATCTCCTCTCAGTTCCTCTGGCTGACATCGAATAACGTTAGTAGGGAGTTCATTCCGGGTGGCAAAGACTGGCTATGTCTTCTTTTACCTGTCCCAGGTGATAGTCGCCTTCCAACAACAGAGCCTGGACAGAGAGTGACTCAATCCACTCCTTTCTGGCCCTGGCTATGCACTGGCATTGCCTTGGTGGCAAAGATAGAAAAAGATAGTAGGTTCCAGTCCAGAGGCTCTGGTTCAGTAGGTCTGGGTGGGGGCTCTATAAGCTGTAGTTTTAAAAAACTCCATAAGATTTCTGAGTACACTAGGGTTGCAAAGAGCTTCAGCTCTAAAGAACTCAAGCACTGGAGTGGGCTACAGTTGGGTTGAGAAGTTTTGGAGCAGATGGGGCTCAGAGATGTCGAAAACGCACCATGCTGCCCCGTCACCATGGCCAGAGCAGTAATATTCAAAACAGGTGCTAATTGTTCAGCTCTTATGAGGGCCAGGTGCTATGTTTGGTCCCTTAGACACTTGACCGCTAATACTCCGGAGGACTCTGTGAGACAGTTTAATCTCTGTTTTATGAAGAGGAACCAAGGTCTACAAAACTCCCCCGTGGCACGCCAAAGGCTGCCCTCACCGCATCCCAGCCCACTGCCTCTGTCTCTCCTCTCGCATTCCTCACTCCGGCTCCTACAGGTGATTTTCACCCATAGGATCTAGCGTGGACTTTGCAGCCATTTCTCTGCTCCTGCCCCTCCCAAGGAGGCTGTTTACAAATGAGTTTAGAGCTGGAGGACAGACAGTTACATCTATGGAAACTCCTTGGCTCCTACCAAGACTTTTGCAAATGCCATATTCTTGCTTTGGAGATCCTTTGAGTTTTCCTCTTTCTTTCCATGAAATCCACCTCGAATCGGTTCTTCCCAGACCCCTTGAATCCTTATCCTCAGACCTCACCTTCATTCTTCAGCCTGTATTGAACATCAGACACGCCCGGTTTAATGATTTATAATTTATTGACCAGGTGCAAAAACACTCGAACGTATTTTCATTCTAGAAACTTTACGATAACTCTCCAGGATGGTATTATTACTCCCATATTTCTGGGGTCCAGAGATGCTAAATTATGACTTGGCCAAAGTCTTAAAGTTGGTAATGGGGAGGAGGAGGGTTGGAGCCCAATGTTGTCTCTTCCCAAACCCGATATACTGTCCATGAGCACCAAAGCCTTGCCAAAATGCGGGGGAAAAGATCTCTCTTGTGTAACCCCCCCCCCCGAATGTACTTATATATTTAATCAACTATCCTGGCTGTCCACATGGAGGAAGTCCGTTCTTCAACCAAAGGGCACCTCCTGGATGCCCACTAGGTGGCGCTATTCTAAGTACAAAAAAACGGGAAGGCAACTATGACCCGCTCACTGGGGCGGCCCAGACAGTACAGTGAGAGAACAGCACCGTGGGCGCAGTGACAGAGAGGCAGGGGTTATCATGACAGCAAAGAGGGGTTGGCTTCACGGGACCAACGGAGGCTTGCCGACAACATGTTCCTGGCGGCTTCTTAAAGGACAGTAAGGGACTGACTGCCAGAGTGAGAGGAAGTCTGCCCAGAAGGGACAACATGGCAAAGGTTTGCAGCCAAGGATCAGGGCTATTGTGTGCACACGTGCATGGGTGTGTGTGTGCGTGTGTGTGCCCGTGAATGTGCGTGTGTGAACACGTGTATGCGTGTGTGGCATAGCCACAAATAGTTCCTTGTGGACTGAGGATTGCGTACGAGGTACTGAGGAGACAGGGTCTTCTTTCTAGCGCTTGTTATGTTTGGGCTCCAGCCAGGTTGTCCTGGGAGGTATGGTATGAGGGACAGATATTTCATTCTATTATTTTTATTGTAGAAAATTTCAAGTATTTGAAACATTATAGGCAGCATTGTTATGTCAAATAAGCAGGCAGCCACCACCCAGAATGGACAGAGGTTAATATTTGTTCTGTTTGCCTTACAGCTTTTAAAAAAATGTGAAAGCATCAGAGGTAGAGGTGAGGTCCTGCCCTTACGGCTTCTGATTGCTGCCCCTCCCCAGGGGGCCATGCTGTCATCAAACCGAGGTTGGGGACGAATTTTCCTGTGCCTGCGTCACACATTGCACGTGTTTTCGCATACATTGCCTTGTGCGTTCTTTGCGACTGTAAATATTAAATTGTAATATTCTGTGTGTTGCATTTTGGCACAAATGTGAAAATGATTTGGGGCACCTGGGTGGCTCCGTCAGTTAAGCGTCTGATTTCGGCTCAGGTCATGATCTTGCAGTTCACAAGTTCAAGCTTCACATCAGTCTCTGCGCTGACAGCTCAGAGCCTGAAGCCTGCTTCAGAGTCTGTGTCTCCCTCTCTCTCTCCCTCTGCCTTTCCCCTGCTTGTACTTTGTTTCTGTCTCTGTCTCTCTCAAATAAATAAACATAAAATAATTTTTTAACATGAAAATGATTGTCTTTATTGATATTTTCTAGAATAAGCTATGGAGAGTGGGCTTTTTTTTTTGGTATTCTTGAAAAAATCTTGTGCAACCCATGTATCACAATACATTTCTATTATTTTTACAAGTTTTAAATTTTGCTTTAATTCATCTTAAATTTGCTTTTGTGTAATGATGTGAGGTTGAGATCTAATTTTATTGTTTTCCATATTAATCAATTGCTCTGGACCATTAATTGAACAGCACTTTCTTGTCCACTGATTTGTAATTCTAATTTATTTCTAAAGTTGTAATATATGGGGGCGCCTGGGTAGCTCAGTTGATGAAGCCTGCAGCTCTTAGTCTTGGAGTTGTGAGTTCAAGCCCCATGTTGGGTGTAGAGATTATTTAAAAATAAACCAAAAAATTAAAAATAAAAAAAAAAAAGAAGTTGTACTATATGGGTGACTTTCTTTCTGGGATCTCCTTTCTTTCACTGATCTATATGGAAGATTGTTTGCAAAATAGCTAGGAAGGAAGCCAGAAGGGAGAAGGGTAGGGACAACTGGTGTGTTAACCAACGGTATTTGTCACATGGTTTTGCTCCTAATCCCTTAAGGTGGTGAATTTGATCAATAGATTTTTCTAATACCGAATTTTTTTTTTATTCATTGGGTTTTTTTTTGTTTGTTTACATACCTTGCTGGAATCAATAAGGCTAGGATTTTTGCCTTTTTGTCCAAAAGTGGTATCGCCAGTAATGTTTCTTTTTCACTGTCATTCTCATCTCTTTGCTATTGAGTTTACCAGATAAGTTTTATCTTGCCTTATGATTCAAGTCTTGCAGGTACCGGCCAGAAGCGGTCTCAGTTTCAACTGAACATTCTAGATCTGAATAGGCCACACCTGGCACCAGGTCACTGGGAAGACTGCAGGACACACACAGCCCCGGCGGCAGGCCATCTCTTCGTGGTGGTAGTCTCAGTAGCAGGGGTCCCAGCAGTCCACTGGCTATTCTTGGATCACCCAAGTGACTGCTCAGGTGTAGAGGCGGGGTGCGGGGAGTGACCATGTGGATGGATTTAGGAACCACAGACTAAAATCAGAATGAACATGCCCATTTACACATGCCCTTTCCCACACAGGAAAGCTCAAATTTATAGCTTCCTACAGGCATTGGTCTCTCCACGTCTCCTAGTTCACAATCACGTGGCATTTTTTTCCTTCCTTAACCATTAGTTATGCTGCCTGGAAGAGAGATGACATTTCACCTTTATTAGGTGTCCACCTTTATTAGGTGTCCAGGGTTAACCCACAGTCAAATGCGTCCATCCAGAAAGAGCAGGTTTTTGCTTTTCCTTTTATTCTCAGCTAGCTGCCCCCTTTCTAGTCTCTAGAAGAGCTTGTAGATGATAGAAACTGTCCATTTCTAGAAGGTTTAGTAAAACGTGAAATTATTATGCGCTGTTGTGTTTTCTGTAGGGGGCAGGTTTTTTATTATAAAATTAATTTACAGAATGGTCCTTTCAGGCTTTCTATTTATGCTCGAGTACATTTTGGTAATTTTTAATTAAAAAATATTAATTTTAATCTGGTTATCAAAAATATTGTAGTGATACTATTCACAGCGTCGTTTATTGTTAAATTTCTCCTGAAACTTCTGCTCTGTTTCCTTTGTCCTTCTTACTATTGTTATTTGTGTCGTTTCTTTTTTCTTGAGCAATCTTGTCAGACAGCTATTTTGTGAATCGTTTCAATGAACGAGCTACCTTTTAAAAAAGGAACTGTCTTTACAGTCTTTATTTTTTATTTAATTGAAGTTTGATTTTATTTTGATTTTATCTTTCCAAGTTCCCTTCAGTGTATTCTATGGTTCTTTTTCCAGCTTTTGAATTAAATACATATCTTCCAAAGATTAAATTTTTTTCTCATACATACCTCTAAGACAGTATATTTCCCTCTAAGTATTCTTAAATCGCATTACTCAAGTTTTAATGGATATGCCTTTATTGTCATTCACTTCTAGATTTCCATTATGATTTCTACTTTGACTCATGAATTATTAATTATGCTTTTTTCAATCTCTAAACATATGTTTTGTTTCTTTGCACACTTTCCCTTAAGTGAAGTGGTGGCACCCTATTCTCCTTATGGGAATAAAGCAGAAGGTTCCCAGAAAAAAAATATAATGCTGGAGGTAATAAACACATTAGGTTTATCTCACAGAAAAAAAAATATGTAGAAATAACTTTCCTAGAGGAAGTATACAGCTACACAGAATAATGTTTACTTACCACCTATTTTTTTATGGGCATGTTATCATTCAACCAACATTTAGTGAAAACATGCAAGAGAATTGTTTGGGGGGGAAAAGACAATCTGGGAGGGGGAGTGATTGAACCGCCAAGAACTCTGTGCTGGGTCAGCAATGAGCATGTGGGACCAGCAGACGGGGCACTGGCCCCGACAGGTGGGTGAAGTCCTTCCTCAGAGGGCACGGCGGAACTGGGGCTTGTGGAAGAAGCAGGGGATGGCCAGGTGGTGACAATTGCTTCTCCAGGCCTGGGAACAGCCTGGGCAAATGCATGCAGAGTCACCAAGGAGGTGGACTTCTATACAGTGTGGGGATGGCTGAACATGGAGTCCTTTTCTACCAGCGCCTAGAAACAAGGTCAGAAAAGCAAGGGGATCCTGAGTAGGGTAGGCTTCTGAAGGGATGGTTTGGAAGTTGAACTTCACCTCCGTCCCCAACCCTTCAGCCTCTCTAGGGACTCATGCTGCTTCCTTTGCTCCTAGTCTTCACTTTCCTCTGAGAGAAAACAAGAGCTGGCCAGTCTCAAGGCATCGGAAAAAGCATTCAACTCACAGCTCCACAGGTGGAGAACAGAAATGATAACAGGGCATCGATGGACTCTTCCCGCGCCCGGCTCTAGGCTGGGTGCCCTCCGTGAATGACCTCATTCAGTTCCACCAGCTGGACTTAGTCCTGCCCCTGGGCCTCCCATCACAGATGAGAAAAGGTAGTTTCGTGGTAGGGAGCACCCGCCCCCGCAGAAAGCAACGGAGTCAGGATTCAGTCCCTTAAAAGTCTGACAGAAAAGCCCAGGTCTCCCTCCTCGTTTCTCTGGAAAATGAGAATGCTAGTTTTTCCTGTGGGACTCCCAAAAGTAATAAGGCGGACTTACCGGCGACCTGAAAGCTTACCCACGGCTTTGTGGCACTGGTACAGGAGAGTGTCACAGGCGACCACAGCAATGGCTAACTCAGGAAACAATTCTATCATTTAGGATGCTTCCAGCTGATGGTAACAGAGTAACTCACTAAATGTGACTTAACCAATAGGGTTTTCTTTTCCTCTCCAATAACAAGGGGTCCAGAAGGAGTTGGTTCTAGCACCGACTCAGCATCTTGAAATGCCCTTGACAAGAACCTAAAGGTTCCCCTTCTCTGAGCTGACCTTCTCGGTGTACAAATCATACCACCACTCATGGTCCCAAGGTGGCAATGCCAGAATGAAAAGGGAGGTAAGAGGGAGGTAAGCGCTTTCTTTTTGTTTGTTTTAAATGTATTTTTATCGTGTTGTGGGGGTGAGCATTTTCTAGGAGTCTCCCCTGAACACCGTACACTTCTCTTTATGCCTCATTAGCCCGAAATGATCCCCATGCCGCCACTCACTGCAAGGATCTGATGCTTCCATCCCCCTGTCGGGAGAGCTGAGCCTTGCTGGGACGGAGAAGGGCAAGGGCCAAGGGCATTGGTTGGGTGGCCCACAGTGTCCGCTAGTATTGTGTTACTGTTGGTCCCTGCCTGCATTTATTGTCTGCTGATTTACATGCACATATCCCTAATTAGGAAGAGAAACAATGACTTATTACATAAATAAAATGTATTTGGTGGAAATACTTTCAAAACCAGGAGTTAATTGTTTATTTAATCTATACAGGAAATATTTGCTAAGAACCTACTTCGTGCCACATTAGGTACTAGAGACAGAGATAAAAATCATTTGTCATTTAGATCATCACCAATCGTGGTCATGATCACTATCCTCATCGTCATCATCATCATCATCATCAACCAGTGATACCTTTGTAGTAGAAAAATGTTAATAATCTCTGAGTCTGTTGTCAGAGATCTTTTACCTCCAGGCGTGACAGATCTATACTTATCCTAAGGCATCTTTAAGCATGGTTGCCTTCCCCTCTTGCCCCAGGCATGGAGTGAGCTGGAAAGACTGAAGTGTGGGGCAGTCCATGCAGAACTCACCCTCAGGGAATTAGTGAGCCCAACAGCAGGCGGATGCTATGAGGCTGTAATTCTAGGAAACGTTGGCTTTGCTGGTGGACTTCACAGTAAGCCTGAAACCCCCTGATTGCAGCATCCCGGATTTTCTAGGGGAGGACCTACGTAAGCTGAAGACCCTTTCCCATCTTCATGGGGGTCCCCTTCCCAGGCTCGAAGGAGGCAGAGTCCCACATCCAGCTATCAGGTGCTGGGTAGGAAGAAATCAGAGAAGTGGGCTGGCCCCACCAGGCCTGGGAAGGGGATGGCCATGCACGGGTCATGTCCTTTCATTGGAGACGGATGCCGGATGGCACGGCTCAGAGAGGAGAGTGAAAATAGCAACGGCAATAACAGTGAAGACTGTGGTGCAGACGTGCTCACTACGAGCTAGACGCTCAATCATGTAATCCTCACTTCAGCGCCATAAGGCAGCTGAGGTGGAGAAAGGTTAAAAAATTGCTAGAAAGCAACAGACATGGGTTTCAAACCAAGACCGACCTGCTCCCCGAGTTTTTGCCATCACACCAGAGTGACTTGAGGGTTCCTGTTAGCTTGGAATGGGCTATTCATGTAAGCCTGAGAGAAGAGGAGCAGGGCAGGAAGATTAGGGCCAGAGAGTAATTTATTGGAGAGATGATGATGAGCTCCTTGAGACTGGGCACTGTGTTCCTCTCAGCTTTTTTCCCTGAATGTCTGGCATATACTGGGTGTTTGGTAAATATTTCCTTAGCAGGTGGATGCATGGAAAGAGGTATGTGATAGTGAATGGATGGAGAGTCTAATTATGGAGTGTGGACTTCAACCTCTAGCCTGTGGTGGGGAGGTGGTGGCATCAGGAATGTTTCCAGAGCAGAGGAAGTGACAGAGGGATAGCACTGTTTTAAGATCAACTAGGGAGAAATGTGCAAAATCTTCACTCCCAAGTCCTTTAAGGCAGACTTTATCTGCTTGCTTCCCCCATGGGGAGTCCTGGGCCATCCCAGCCAGCCATGCCCAGGCTGGGTATGCAGACCTGTCACCCATCGGGGTGGGGGAATCTGGCACAGATAATAAGGAAAGAAGGGAGCTGAGGGGCCAAACTCATTACCCTTTAGCTTCCTCCCTGCCTGTCCAGCTCTGGGCGAGGCCACCCAGTGCATGTTGGTGGCATTGTCTTGAGATACTCTCTTAGTTCCCCCTCCCATTCACCACCCTGGGATGGCTCCCTTCACTATAAATGGCTCCCCGATCTCATTCTTGCCTATCTGCTTACCCACTTGGGCTTGGCCCTTTAAGCTTCTGATTCTTTTTTTAAATGTTTTAATTTATTTTAATTAAAATGTGTGAGAGAGCACAAGCAGGAGAGGGGCATAGAGAGAGGAGACACAGAATCTGAAGCAGGCTCCAGGCTCTGAGCTGTCACCACAGAGTCCAACACAGGGCTTGAACTCACAAAATGTGAGATCATGACCTGAGCAGAAGTCAGACACTCAACCAACTGAGCCACTCAGGTGCCGTTAACTTCTAATTCTTAAACCACATCAGCACCTTTTTCTGAGGTGCTCAGTTTATTGTATGTTTGAAACATGTCCCAGAGTTGTGCGATGTGTGCTTTATCCTTTGCTCCAGCCTGGCTGTCAGAATCCCACCCTCCAGCTCAGCTGGGTGATCAGCTGAGACAATGGGAGTAGAAATACACTCCTACAGGATAGCCAGTGTCCCGGGAAGATGGTGACTTTGCAGAAGCATGGTGATTACAGGGCCAGGAAGAAAGGATTAGGTGGAGACACACCTGACTTGCCATTAACCAAAATATGAAGTCCATGAAAAAGTATGGCAGGAGGCAGGAGGCAGGAGATGTGTGTGGGTGTCTGTGTGTGTGTGTCTGTGTCTGTTTGTGGTTGGGTGTCCTAGGCAACTGTGTCAAATCCATAGAACATGTCTTTCAAGGCTAAGCTTAGATTAGTAACTTTGGGATATTGCACTACCTAAAGATGCAAACTAGAATTGATTGCTGGCAGTTCCTTGGAGAAAGTTATCAAGAACATCTCCAGAAAGAGCTGTTGTTTCTTTGGGATGTTTGTCAAGGGTAGGAGGGAAGGGGACACAGCACGTGGGCCATGCATTTCCCATCTCTTAAGGAGTCATGGGGTCAGAGATGCTCAAAGACCAGGCGGACCCACAAGTGTCCAGTTCACATTGTCACCCTGGGAAGAAGGCCCTTTGAAAGCTCTAATGAGGGGTCCTCACACTGCCTCCTTAAACATCATTGGACAGTGAGGCCCAGCTCTTCCTGCAAAGCAATCCTTTCAGCTAGGCAGAGTGACCTGTCCAGAAGTTGTCCCTGCACTGGGCCCAAATCTGGCCCTCATTTCCTCACACTGGTGTTAGCCGTAGTTCTATTTTCCGGAGATGCACTGGATGAGAGTTCTCTTTCTTTCTCATGGAACCATAATGCCTCTCCAGTCCTTCTTTTGCTCTGCATTGTCAGCTCTTTTGTGGACTTGAGTCCCTTACCACTCTCCTCCATCCTCTTTCTCCCACTGAGTCATCTAGACCAAGGGCTCAGTTAACCAATGGATGCATGAGCCCCTCCAGTATTTGGAGAATACCCACCCTATCCAACCAGGTGAGTCCAGGGTTGAGTGGCTCTGACCTTCAGACGACTAATATTCTTCCCCAGGGATTCTCCCTGTCGTTCTTACTTCTCTCCTTTGGGGCCATCCAGACAGTCTTAGGAATATCACACTCATTTCAAGGAGCACTGGGAATGGTGAAGAGGACTTGGGTTGAAGAGGTCGAAGCCAGACACAATTGATGGAGCTATTCCTCATATGCCCTGTTTTCCAGACGGACTTGTGGCTCCTTGTAAGTTGAGGCAGATGGTTGGGATCCTACTCTCTCTCCCCACGTCACCACCCCTCGCCCATCATATATTACTCCCCCCAGTTTCTCCTGATGATGATTTGTTCTGACTCCAATTTTGAACCAGAAGAAGGTTGGTTCACTGACTCTTTCTGTTCAACACGGGCTGAGTGGGCAGGGGTGACAAGAGGGGATGTCACCAAGTGAAATTAGGTAATAAAAACCAGGTGACATAGTTCTGTTGAAAATGCATCTCTCATGCAAAATCCAAGATGTGACAGCTTTCCTCCACAGAGCTGCCTGAGGATTGAGTTTGTCATTGCTAAGAAAGGAGATGATTTTTTATTTTTTTGCTGGACTTTTTAATGTCGTGGTGCTTTTAAGTGGATATAGATTTTTTATTTGTTTACCTCTGTATTGCTACCTTTGAAATCCTTGAAGACAGATGCCCTCATTCTGAATTTATTCAGATTGCTGTTTGTAATGAAAATAGAATTTAATTTATTTCTCCAAATGTATTCTATTTTTCCTGCTCTCTTGCTTTCTTGAAAGTTTGCAGACATATTTGTCACTGGCCTTCAGAAGAAGGTCCTGAATTAGGATTCACTCATGGAACAAATGCCTATATATATGTGTATGTATTTACATATTTGGCAGTAGGCTTTAATTTATAATTTAGTTCCATCCTTCCAGTTGATGGTAAGGGAGCATGGCTTTTTGAGAATGCCCAAGTGTACTTAATTCTTGAACACAATTTACACACTAAAATAAGTCACCAGCTTCTGTGGGTTTCTGCATGTTTATGCATTTTTTATTTTGAATAGCCTTGTGTGTGCAGCGCTTTGGTGAGGAGGGTGGATAAGAGAGAATATGGGCTTGTTAGCAGGACCAGAGTCTGAGGAACTATGAACATTTTCGCTTACTGAATTGGTAAAATTATTGGCCATATTTTGCTAGCAGAAAGGGAGGGAGAAGACACTAATATTTCTTGGGCTATCTGATTTCTCAAACATATGCCATGATAGGAACTGATCTGCCTATGAGGTCAAAGTTAGAGGGAGTCTGTCCTGTTAACTCTTTCCTTCCCAGGAGGCCCCACAAATGTAAAGGCCCATTTCAAGGGGGAGCTGGAAGCAATTCTTCTGCAGCTTTGGCTCAGCTGGCTAGTTTCAGGTCCAGGTTGGAGAGGCAAAAATACTTAGGAAAGGAAAATCCAGCGGAGACGTGCAGTCACACCCTAGAAGGAGTCCGCAGTTAAGCCACATTGATGCTCATGACCCTCCCCTCCAGCCCTCATCACCCCAGAGTACCTGAGACTGCAGGAAGAATTTCAGTGGCCCAGAGAATGTCCAGGGCCAGCTGCCCAGGACTTGGCTAGAGGTGGGGCCTTTGTTCACAAGTCAAAGTACAAGGTAGGTGAGCAGATGGGATGTGACATGGGAAGGAGGGTTTCAGGCAACAGAGATGGCAGCTGCTTTAGGCAAGGAGATTTGAGAAAAGAAAAAGATGCTTAAAGGAGAAATTTAGAAGTTTTGGGTGCTGGTACATGTGATTTATTCTTCTTCTTTGTGACTTTAATGACCTGAAGTAGCCTTCAGAAATAAACAAAAACAATAATGAAAACAACCCACTACCTTTCTCTTCCAGGTTTAAAGTGTTGATTTGTGAGGTGGTTTCGGGTGTGTGTATATGTGTGATTATTGGTTTGCCTTTTTGATGATTATGTGATGAGAAAAGATGCAAATGTAGATTGGGGCACCCCAAGAATTTTAGCTAAGTCCAGGTTACACAACAGACAGAACTCAGAGACCTTTAAAATGGCTCAGGATGAAAGGGGACAGTGGAAGAGCTCTTCTGTGATTTTTCTCACGCTTCTGTGCCGAATCCAGAAGATTCCATTCCTGAAGACCTGCTTGGATGAAAATTTCAGGTTGATGAAATAAGGTTCCTTTCAGGAAGGAATGACAGTTGATACCAAATCAAGAAAACACAAGGGGCATTTTGCACATCCTAAGTGAATGCTATGGGGCATTGGACAATTGAAAACTGGAGAGTTACCATTTCTGATTCCTAAGTAATTTCTGAAGATTTCTCTTCTCTACAGTTTCAAAAGGATGCTTGGAAATCCTTTAAAAGATGCAGGTTGAACAAGCACAGCTTTCGAAGCAATTAAAATGCACTTTTATTTTATTCTCCTACCACTTCTTTAAAGTTTATACAGTGAGGCAATCTTTTCCTGCCCCTGGGTGAGAATAAGGCCAATGCAAGACTTTCTGGTAACTCTCAAGTAACTGGCAGTTCCATTATTTTCTTACGTTTCAAAAATTGTCTGTTTTTGAATTTTTATTCATAGTTTATTGTCAAGTTAGTTTCCATATAACACCCAGTGCTCTTCCCCACAAGTACCCTCCACCATGACTATCACCCCCCTTCCCTTTTCCCCCTCCCCCTTCAGCCCTCAGTTTGTTTTCAGTATTCAAGAGTCTCTCATGATTTGTCTCCCTCCCTCTCCCTAACTCTTTTTCCTCTTTCCCCTCCCCACAGTCCTCTGTTAGGTTTCTCCTGTTAGACCTATGAGTGCAAACATATGGTATCTGTCCTCTGCCTGACTTATTTCACTTAGCATGACACCCTCGAGGTCCATCCACTTTGCTACAAATGGCCAGATTTCATTCTTTCTCATTGCCATGTAGTATTCCATTGTATATACGAACCACATCTTCTTGATCCATGCATCAGTTGATGGACATTTAGGCTCTCTCCATGATTTGGCTATTGTTGAAAGTACTGCTATGAACATTGGGGTACATGTGCCCCTATGCATCAGCACTCCTGTGTCCCTTGGGTAGATCCACAGCAGTGCCATTGCTGGGTCATAGGGGAGCTCTATTGATAGTTTTTGAGGAACCTCCACACTCTTTTCCAGAGAGGCTGTACCAGTTTATATTCCCACCAACAGTGTAGGAGGGTGCCCATTTCTCCACATCCTTGCCAGCATCTATAGTCTCTTGGTTTGTTCATTTTAGCCACTCTGACTGGCATGAGGTGGTATCTCAGTGTGGTTTTGATTTCTATTTCCCTGATGATGAGTGATGCTGAGCATCATTTCATGTGCCTGTTGGCCATCTGGATGTCTTCTTTGGGGAAGGGTCTATTCATGTCTTCTGCCCATTTCTTCACTGGATTATTCATTTTTCGGGTGTGGAGTTTGGTGAGTTCCTTGTAGATTTTGGATACTATCCCTTTATCTGATATGTCATTTGCAACTATCTTTTCCCATTCCGTCGGTTGCCTATTAGTTTTTTTTGATTGTTTCTTCTGCTGTGCAGAAGCTTTTTATTTCGATGAGGTCCCAATAGTTAATTTTGGTTCTTGATTCCCTTGCCTTTGGAGATGTGTCAAGCAGGAAATTGCTGTGGTTGAGGTCAAGGAGGTTGTTTCCTGCTTTCTCCTCTAGGGTTTTGATGGTTACTCAAAATGGACAAAGGACCTGAATGTGAGACAGGAAATCAAAAATTGTCTTGATTCAGTAATGGAGTGCCCAAAGATATTATCCAAAAACCTAAACAAGATTTGATAGTTAGTCTTTCTCTTTCCTCTAGCTTAGATGTTTTTAGGCTAGAAGCCTGTGTGTGTGTGGGGGGGGGGGGGCTTTGGGATTGACTTCTCTATTCCTTGGTCTTGTGCTTGAACAATTTCTCAGATCCTAGCTTCTCAGAAGCTTCTGACTCTTCCAGGGTTGGTGAGGGGAAGAAAGGAGAGGTGAAAGATAGGTAAAGTCCTCTTTGGATGGTGCTATCACCAGCTGCCCCAGCATTCCAGAACCTGGCAGAAGCATGGGCACTTTTAGACTCTTCCAAAACCTATCACTGAGACCCTCCCCGGAGGCACCCACCACGTAGGCAGAAGCAATTCTATTTGGGCAGATGTTTCATCCCTTCCTCAGACCCCAAGGACCCAGATTCTTATTGATGGGATCTGCCCCAACTCCTGGGAAGCCTTTTCAATTGGGATATACCCGCCATAGCTTTCTCTCACCCCAAAGAGTCCCACACTGGTTCATGGCAAACATTCCCACATCCCTTGCTCTAAGAAACACTGGGTCCCCACAAAACAGGATTCCCCAGTTTCTACCACCCAAATCAGTACATTAGCTCTCCTCTGCCCTCTATATTTCATGATTAGGAATCAGACCTCAACTGTAGGGAACAGATTTCAAATATCTTGGGATAATTCCATTGAAGAGTTTCACCAAACTTGAGCCAGCACCCGAAAATATGGTGGTATCCCTAACAAAATTTCTTTGAAAATTTTCCTCCTTCTTTCCCCTAGCCCTCTTTAATTCCTCAGTGGGAAAGAGGGTCCTTTAGCTCTGGGACAGGTCTTCTGACATTTTTTAAATAAATTCCAAACATGGGAATCTGTCTTTAAATTTCTCATCTGTTATCTCTTGGTTCTTATCAGAACCTTCAGTTTCAACATCCTGTTCCAAATTTGTTTCAAGATAATTTGTATGCCAAGAGGAATTTTTATTTTTTCTCCCTTTGGTCTCCCATCCAAATGTTCCACGCCTTTACAATTTTATGACTCAGTCTCTAAGACATATTCTCTAAGTCACAAGATGAGGAATGACTCATGCCTGGTCTGTACTATCTGTGAAGCCCATAAAATACAGGATAGCTATACTAAAGTAAGTCTGGATATTCTAGAATTCCAGGTAGAGAGAATTCAGAATAGAGAAAGGATTTTGTGTGCTAAGAATTAAAGGAAGAGACTTTGTGTTATTTGAGGGGATTGGTGACCAGGTAAAAAGTACTTGAAAATTAAGGTGAACTTTAAAATTATTTATTAGGAACAGCCATGAGCTTCATATATAACATACCACCAAGTCCTCAAACTAACCCTGCTTATCCCCAACTAGCATTCATTCTTCAGATTCTGATTTAGATGTTACTGTAGAAAAGCTTTTCTGACCCCAGAGTGTATTAAATGCTCTTGCTTTATTGGCCTAGAGCAAATGGTATCTGGCTATGTATGGCACTCTCTTCTGTCTGTTTACTTCTCTGCTTCATTAGTTAGCTAAAATGAAATGTCAAGTCAGCAACAGTAAACATTTGATAAATGTCTAACCTGTGTATCAGTGAGAATAATTTAAGTTATGTAGTAACAAACATTCCCCAAATCTACACAGCTTATCAGAGCAGAGGCTGAGTGCTTAGTCATGTAAAGTCCTAGAGACTCCCCCCAGCTAGCTTTCCTTCATGCATGGATCTCATGGTTGCACTCCAAGGAGGGTTTTTATAGTGGAGACAAAAATAACTGGCGGGTCGGCATCAGCACTTCCATGCCTCACCTGGGAGTGACACAAGTCACCTCTCTCATGGCCCATTGGTCAGAAGTCGTCACACGAAATGCTTGAGACGTGCTTGGTGAGCACCACTCCAGCTGCCCACCCTGGTCCCCAAAACTCAGTTGCATCTTTCCACATGGAGATGCTAGTGTGCTGAGTGCCTGGGCTGACCTGGTTTGACAGCAGTTCAGAGTAGGAGGGTGGGATTCTGAGAAGTCAGTGGCAGGACACTGAATGCAGCAAACCTTGAGTACCAGGCTGAGCAGTTGGGGACTTTCTTTTTTAAACAATATAAGCTATTTCTTGAATGGCTGCTCTGTGCCAGAGTATATTATTTCTGTGCTTTGCCACTCATCTGCCAGGTGAGGAGAGTAGTAGCCATGTGGCAGAGTGGGGATTTGAGCTTGGGTCTGCAAAGCTCACTCCCCTCTCATGAGGGGCAAGGGTGAAAGGCACAGACCTGGGTGGGAGGGTAACCCCAGGCAGGCTGGGAGAGACAGAAGGTTAGGAGGCTATTGACATAGTGAGAAGTTATGGATGGCTGAATCAGGGCAGAGCAGTGGGGTCACAGTCTCCAGAGACACATCAAGGCACCTCCTCTTTCCATCATCTATCAAATATCCCCTATTGCATCCCTGATATATGTGAAATAAAGTCGAACAGTCAATATCTGATTTCTTTCTTTTGTTCCCTCTTCAGCAACCCACTTTTTTTAAAAGGTTTATTTTATTTTAAGAGAGAGAGTGTGAGTGGGGGAGAGGGATAGAGAGAGAGAGAGAGAGAGAGAGAGAGAGAGAGAGAGAGAGACTCTTAAGCAGGCTCCATGCTCATCATGGAATCTGATCCGGGGCTTGACCCCATGATTCTGGGATCATGACCTGAGCCAAAATCAAAAGTTGGACACTCAACCGACTGAGCTGTCCAGGTGCCCCCATCAACCCACTTCTGATGGCAAGGATCTGAGCATGGGAAGAGTAGAGGAGATGGTGGGGTGAGCTGTCATATGGAGTGAGGGAGCAGAGCAGGCGTGGGATCTCTGTGGCTAAAGGCTTCTTAGGAAACTGTCTGAGGAACACGAATGTCAGTCAGTGACCTAAAAAGAGTCTCCTTCCTAATCTCAGCCCCAGCCCATCTGGGGATAACGCTCTCCCATCTTTTCCAAAGACAGTGAATTTCATGTTTTACAAGTGAACCATATGGAAGTCAAATTTCTTTTGATAGATTTAATACTGGCAACAGTATTGAGTGCCTATAGGAGCCAGGTAGGAGCTGGGTGACAGGAGGCCTTCCAGATGGAAACAAGACCAAGTCCCTGCCTTCTGGGAATTCACCATCTGAAGGGGAACAGACAATGTTCAGGTGAATTCCCCAAACACACTGTGTGATAAAGGCCCTTGGGAAGGTAGGTGTCTAGAAGAATGTGGACACAGGGTGGAAGCTGCTAAGAAGAGGGTAGAAAACAAGATTCCCTTTGTTGAGGGGGCTTGCAGTTGAAGGGGAGTTTGGGATTCATAATCAAGGACTTTTGTGCATGATGGGTTCTGAGCTCATATCTGAGCACTTCCTGAATTAACCAATGGCACAAAAGAAAGATCTCAGAGTATCTCCACCACTGAAGCGCATCCTTGTGTCCCCATGACCTGGGCACTGGTGCGGCACAGGAAAGGGAGTCTGGGCTTTAAGATACCCAGTCTTAGCTCCTACTCTGCTGCCAATCTGTTTTCTGACCTTGGACAAACACTTTTTCCACTCTGAGTCTCAGCCTTCTCTTGAGTCCAGCAACTGGCCAAGTAGTCAAAACAGGATTTATTCTCATCTTATAGAAAACAAAATTGAATGTCAGGGAAGTAAAGAAGGAAAAGCTCTGATTTGAGTATTTCAGTTGCCCTGGGAGGTGGATTATCTCACCACTCTCATTTCACAGAGAAGACAACACACTAGAAAGATGAAGTTATTTCTCCAAACTTGTACATCTGGTCTAGGTGAAAGCAGGTGTTCCGAACCATGCTGCTTGGCCTCCAGACAACGTGTCCTTCCACTTCTGCTGACACATTGGTGGTACAAAAGCTTGGGTGTGATTTCCAGAACATGTGAAACATCATCTTTACCAGAGTGAAAACTTTTCATACTTTAAAAAATATCTGTGAGACATTCTGCCTCTGTACAGCTCTGAGGCCCCTGGAATACTATGAAAAAGGCCACTGATCTTTGTGTCCCCATGCCTTTGAGGAATGAAGATTTTTTTTCCTTTCTGAAGCAAATTAAATATTCCATCAGTGAAGCATAATTTAATAAACCCATGAAACTGAAGCTCTGGCTCTCATTAAAATAAAAGCCACTCATTTACCTTGTCATCATTTGGGAAAAGTTTCCATGACCTACTGGATCCCAAATCACCCCAAAGCCTACAATCAAAGCCATCTCATGCTATTAGACTCCCAAACTCTTTCTTCTTCAAATATTATTAAATTCATAAACTCTGGAGTAGAATGGCTTTGATCTAGTATTCCAATATAGAAAAAGCTCATTAACTTAGGTATCACTAATTCACTAAAGGTGGAAATCTGGGCTTGAGGCAAGCTGAAGTTGACTTTCTAGTTTGTGTTTTTCTAAAAGTCCAATGTTTGCAGTTACATGACCTCATTTTGCCTCCAACGTTAAGTTCCGTTGGCACCGATTCCCAATTTCCTTTTAAATTGGTCCCCCTTGTCTCTACCTTTAGTGCTTCCTTGAGAGCTCTGCCCATCATTTTGGTCCAACTGCTCCAGTCTCCAATTTTTGAATGTCCAAATCAGGTCTACATAGTGCAGCCCAATGATGGATCAGAAGTCCAAATCTGCTCATGTCACTCACCTGTGAAAATGTATACATGCTCTGTTGCCTATGGGATGAAGTCCACTCTATTTACAAACTCACAAGATGCCTTCCATTCTGCATGTGCCTCTTTTCTCCAGCCTCATTCATCTTCACTGTTACCCTTACTCTGAACTCTATCTGGGGACATTCACCACCTCACTTTCCCAAACATGATCTGCATCATGTGGATCTGCCCACGATGGTCCTCCTGACCAGAACAGCCCTCCCCCATGACGGTCCTTCTAACTGGAACAGTCCTCTGCCACGACGGTCCTTCTGACTAGAACAGTCCTCCCCCCCACACATCTCCTGCTAATTCTGGCTGACTCTTACTCATATGCAGGTCTAAACTCAGACTACACCTTGAGATCCTCTAGGAATCCTTGTCTGACCCCTCAATCCTGAATAGGAAAATCTCCTTTATGTTCTCATGGTCCTCTGTTCTTCCTCCGTTGTTGACTCATCACATGGACTGTCATTGCCTATTAATTAATTGGTCTGTATTCCTTATGAGACCAGAGGCTTCTACAAGATTGGTATCATCAGAAGGTGTCATTAGGAAAATACCAGGTACATAGTAGATTCTCAATCTGTATTGTTTGACTGAATAAATGAATAACCACAAGTACCTTGATGGAACTGCAGATGGACACTGCACATAAGGAAACCACACCTTAGAGGTCTTAGTGATTGTTCCAACCAAATGGGTTTCTTCCTGCCACACTTGATCCATTTCTGTGTTTCCAGCAGTACTACCATAGCACCTTGGACATACTAGGTACTCAGCAAATGTTTTTGCATGAAAAATAGCATGGGACATGCTGGGTCTGGCTGTGAGCATGTGGTTTTCTAGGAGTTGGTATCATGTGTGGCCAGGGGGCCTGGCAGATAGAGGCCTCAGCAAGTTCCAATGACTGAAAAGTGAGTCCCACTGTCTCCATTTTTGTCCTCTTGTCTAGGGTCACCTCATGAAGGATTGGGAGAAAGTCAAAACAGCTGGGTGATTCCATTAACAACCAATAATCTGGGAATGCTGCTGAATGCTTTGGAAACCAAAGTAGCAATAACTCCCCACGGGTCCATTAACCTGCAGCCGAAATTAGATTATGTAGAAATAACATTAAATACACAGCCACAGTCCTCAGTTAATTGAAAGGCAAACTTGTGAATTATAAGATCATTCTCTTTGAAAGTCAGAATATTTCATTGCCCCGAGACCCTTGGGACCATGTTGAGTGTCCAGCTTGAGGTTCATTTTAGGGAAAACACATTTCCTGTAGGGGCACTTTAGAAATCTATTTGTTGTAGAAAACAGTTTGAAATGGGAAAAATTAAAAGCTTTGGAATTAGACCAAAATAAGATGGGTTTAAATCTTGGGTCTGCCACATCCTAGTTCTGTGACCTTAGGGAAGTTATTTAATTTCTCTGAGTTCCAACCATCTTGGCCATTAATGGGAGAGTGGGGGTGGTAATGACATGCATCTCCCCATCTTGTGAGGATGGCAGGGACATAAATAGATCATTGAAATAGAAGGAAGAGGGGATGTTGAGAGAGAGTATTATGAGAGCATCCAGGAGGACTCACTCACTCATCCAAGAAGTGAAGAATGGCTTCTCGAAAAGATGCCACCAGAAGTAAATCATGAAGAATGAGTAGGTACAAGTGGACAAAAGGGCAGGTCACTAGTATGTTCCCTGGTAGCCACCTAGACCCTGATCATTGAAAATTCAAGGAGATGGAGGTCAGTTTACTGATACAACTCCCTTCCTCCATCCCTTCCTTCTTTCTAAGCTTCCATATTTCTTTCTTTCTGTCATTCCTGCCAAATTCCCATATTCCTTCTCATCTTGGCTTCGGTGAAGCCTGAAGGGAACTGTCAGTGGCCATTTTCTCAGGCTCGAGGGAACAAATCCTACTCTGTCTCTTCCTAATGGTAGCAGTTCCTGCTGAGAACAGGACATCGTCTCCATTTCCCTCTGCCTCAGGCAGATGGCAGGGAGTGTTGTGTTTCCACAAAGGAGCACATTGTCCCTGCTCCTGAGTCTCTCAGAGGGCCTTGTCATGGAAGGCATCCAGGAGAATTTGGAACTCTGCACCTGCCTTTTCAAACTTCCATGGCCCTCAAAATCACAAAGTCGAGAGATCTTACATGAAGGACCCTGTATCTGAGTGGGTCTGCAGCACTAGGGACCAAGGTCCTAGAGGACAAGTGGCTTGTGAGAACCTCCCTCAACTGTACACTGTGGAGGTAGAAGGTGTGATTATCATTATCGCTGTAAAGCTCAGAAGGGCTCAGTAATTTTCCCAAAATTACACAGCCAGAATTAGGTAGACATAGATTACATGCCTGGTCTTCTGAATCCAAACCCAGTGCCCTTTCATTATGGTGTACTTATTGCCTCTGTCTATTTACAAATCTCTGGATTTGGACCCAGTGTAGATAAATAACCCAGAGGTTTGATTATATTTTAACTTTCTGGTTTCAGCTTTGCTTATACTCCAAGTAAGAGCCAACCTCTTCCATGCAAACCTTCCGTCCTTCTACATCTTTGCATCAGATGGGGACACCAGTGTCAATCCATCGTCCAAGTAGAAACCTGGTAGTCATCACAAACTTCCTACTCCTCCAACCCACCAGCCCTCTGACTGGCTGCCGCCTTCAATGAACTCCAGGTTCTACAGCTTTGGCTTAACAAACACCTCTTGCTTTGGTCCCTCCTCTCCTCTGCCCCCACCCCCACTCCAGTGCCCTACCTGACTCTCTTTCTCACCCAGTAAGGCACAGTGATCTTCCAACGGGTTGCCTTTCTGAGGAGTTTCCCCCAAATCCAAAGCCCATATATCGACAAGGTGGTCTTTTGACACCACAATCGATACTTTCAAGGATCACCCATTCACTAAAAGAAGTAAGTTTTGAAGGTGGAACATCTCCAAGCCAAGCAAAATTCCATGTACCATAGTCTTTACATTTGACATCTCCGACCCCCAAAATAACTGTCAAAATAGTCCCGTTATGCCAATTTTACAGCCAGAAAATAGCAGAGCTGGACAGGATGCTTGGGCTACATGGCTGTGCTCTGTTCATGACACCACACTGCCAGCCAGGTGAGTCCAATCTCCTCAGTGTCAGGTGAGGACGAGCCACCTGCCTCTAGGCGCCCCTCAGCCACCTGCAGTGGATTCTGCATTCCATGCCTCCACACAGGCCCTCCTGTGGCCTGGAGCGCCTTTCTCTTTCCAACTCTCCTTCCAAACCCCACTCAGCCCACAGGCAGGATTAGAACTCAGGATATTCTCCCTCCAGCCTCATCTCTTCTCCACCATGGAGCCCTGCCTCCTGCCCGTGAACTCTTGTCACTTCTAGGCAAGGATGCTGGCACTGGCTTGGATGACAATGGGGAAACACCACTCGGGATCACTTCAGTGGGTGGCCCATGGTAAGGGCTAGATCTCTGTAAGCTACCACTGGAGATTTATTCAAGTTTTCATGGTTTCAATGTCAAGGAAACAGGACTTGGGTTCCTAGTCAGATGAGGTGCTGATCTCCCATGTCATGCTGATGACAGGGCTTCAGAAAAACAAGGGTTCTCCCACCGAGCCACAGGCCAGAGGTTCCTCTCCTGAGAGAGAAGGTACTCTCTCAAGGGAGACATTGCCTGGCTGGAGTGTGCTGCTTCTTGAGGAGAACTATCAGAATTAATCTCTTAAGTGTTCTCATGTGGTGAGGAGTCTTCTTCATCAGCAAACGACCCAGTGAAAGACAAAGCATATGTGGTATGTGTGCGCCATATTGTCAGGCTTGCAGATGCCGAGTATTAGGACAAAAAAAAAGACAGAGAATTTGTCCCTATAAAATTAGTAAAGATGAATATGCTGGCCGCTGACTGAGGCCTCCATGAATTTGGAGCCCAACACACTTGTGCTGTGTGAGAGGCTGGGACCCCGAGTGTGGAAGCTTAGCTCTACCTTCCCAGGTGAGCCGATGTGTGAGACCGATGGAGTCAGGACAGCTGGTCCAGGTCAGGTCTGCTGCAGCACCAGTAGGGGACCTCCGGTGACCCTTTGCCTCTCTGGGGCTCCCATTTCTGTTCTGTAAAACAAAGGGATTGAAACAGTCCCTATTTCCTGATTATCAATTTTTTTATGTGTTCATGCACTGCTCTCTAATTTAATGTTTTTCTTTTAAGTTAACTTAAATCAATCCGATTTTAAAACTTAGCCATTTTCTAAGGAATAATATCCATAAAATCATGGGTTTGGTTTGCTAATTGCATGTTTTCACAGTGTATCAGTTAGAAGGTCCTTGGTTGAAAGCAATTGAGAATAATTCCAGCCATCATGAGCAAAGATGGGCTGTATGGGAGGGGTGTTGGGGCCTCAGATAACTTTCAGGAGGCTGGAAGGTCAGGCTTGGAGGCAGTAACTACCAAGGCTGCTTGAGCTGACCAGGCAGCAGAATTAATGGCAGTGTAACTATTCTGGCCTCTTCCAAAAGCACCTTGCTGTGCCTCAGCCACTGCATGAATATGACCACCAACTATTCCCCAGTCAGAACTGTGTTATGTGCCCAGAATTCAAAATCCTGGGGAGAGGATTTTGGAACCCAAATTGTTTGCCAAGCCCAAGTCACACCTATATCCTGCCTACTGTAGGGCAGGGTTGGAGAATGGAAGTCTGATCCTTGGAAAGTCTGCCCAGGGATTCCCCAGGACAACACAACATGAGGGATTCCCCAATAAGAAGAGAAAAGTACAGGTTGAATGGCAGGTAGTGAAAAAAACAAAACATCAAAAAACAAGTATCTATTACACTCACGAAAATAAACACATTCCTCTAAAAATAGGAAGTTCACCCACGTACATAGCATTATAAACTCATGTGCCATCCGACCCATGTTCCACCTTTAGGAAACCCTGAACCAATCTGTCTCTGAGGACCCTCAACTGTGGCTTCCAGTGCATATAAGTGAATGCCATCATGTTAGAGAGAATAGACTCATCGTGTACTTTTCGCAAAACATGGACCTTGGCTGATTTTGTTTTTGTTTTGTGTTTGGTATCTATTCTTTATTTTCAGCTGCAGAACCTGTATAGAGCGATTTATTTACTCTATTCAGTTGACCTTCCACTTCCACTTTCTTTTTGATGTGTTTAGACTTTAACGCACCGTCACGGTTTT
Source organism: Cryptoprocta ferox (assembly GCA_028646485.1). NCBI lineage: Eukaryota > Metazoa > Chordata > Mammalia > Carnivora > Eupleridae > Cryptoprocta > Cryptoprocta ferox. Next base: position 6,809,277 of record CM053569.1, on the reverse strand, counting down.
GCATCTAACTAGAGTAAGTAGTAGGTGGTTGGAAAGGAGAAAGAAATAGGAGCCTTTTGATTGTTCTTGAGATTCTGCCACCTTGTGATCGCAGTGTAGCTTCCTGAAACTCCCGGGACCATGCCAGAGAGCGCATGCTCCCAGTGGTCAAGGTACAATCTTCTGCTAGGGTTTCTCTGGGGCTCCAGAGACAACATATTCTGCACAGAGCTTTAGAAACACTTAACTAAGTCAAAGTTTAGTCAACTCTTCCTAAACCTGTGTTCAGTACTTCTTATTAAACTACCCTACATCTCAGCAAATAGATGTTAGCTGTGGAAGAAATCTCAGCAACAATATTGTTCATTTTTATTGATAAGGCCCAGAAAAGCAAACAATTACCCAGAGTAACTTCCAAAGAAATGGTACACCAGGCCTAGAATATCCTGCAAACTCTTTGGAAACCTGTGATAGTAGTTCTAGTTCAAGTATGAGGTTACTTTTTTTCTAACAGAACCCCTTCCCCCTGCCAGGAAAGAATATTTCCTGGTTAACTGATACTTTATGTAGAAAAATGAAATAGAATTCTCTCTACAGAGAGAATTACCAAACTTAATGCATCTTAATGCGTAGCCTTATCAATAAATGATAGTTAATTCCCAAGCATATACACATACATCCCGCCAAAAGAAAAAGCAGATGATGTCCAACATTTGAATGCTTCATTACAGAAATAAGTATTAGATACAAAGGTTGAAATCCAAAGTGTGGTAGGGAAGAAAAAGGTTTATAGCTGGTCTTGTAGCCATCCTTTTCACCAGGGAGAGATGAATAAAGAAAAACTAAAAAGAAGAAATAAATCCAAGGTCAAATCTTGTCAATATGTTACCGGTGGAATGATAACAGAATTCTTATCAATGGAATTCTTCCAGTAGGACATACTCAGTCACCCTAGGTTGCTTATGGTGAACAAAATTTGTAGATGAAATTTATAGATTTCTGGACCATAGTCTGCTGGAAGATGTCAGTGTCAGGAATGTAATAGAACATAAGATGGAGATACTTCATGCTGCAAAAGTTTCTTCCTCGGAAAAGTGATGGCACACCCGCATCACTTAGAGACCCCGTATGTTAAGTCAGCGGTACCCTGATGGGATGAGGAATAACCCTCGAGGCAGCGGTGGTGATCCTGGACTTCCCATTTGGTCTTCATGTCACAATCACCTACATCATTTGAATTTTTAGTAAAGTTTGATAAGCTCTCTGATTTTGAAGAGTATGACTTGACAATGCGACCCTTGGTGTCATCTTAATAGCATATATGGTAGAAAGCAAAAAAAAAATATTGTCACAAAAATTCTTGCTTTCCCTCTATGGCCCTGACTCCCCCACCCCCCACCAGACATTCTGCCTCTGGGTTCAGCCATGTGGCTTCCCTTGGCCAACAGGGCATTAGCCAATGTGATGTAAGAGGGGCTTGAAAAACACTGGGCATTAGCAATTATGTTCTTTGCTGCTGGTTTGAACTCCGTGCCATGTGGAACCTGGGCCAGATTGCTGGAGGGTAGGAGACCACGTGGATGAGAGACAAGCTACCTTTGCAGAGGCCCTAGAAAAATCAGTCCTGGCAGCTGGTGGGACTTGTCAGCTGACGAGAGATGCATGAGTGAGACTAGCTGAGCCCAGACTAATTACTCCCCTTAGAATCATGAGATTAATAAATATTTGTGGGTTTTTTTTACACATCTGCCTTTTGGGGGTGTTTTATTGCGCAGAAAACACGAATCGACACAGTTTATTCAAAATCCATTGTGATCAGACCCAAGCCTTCTTCTCACACCTTCTCCACCCCTACCTCTCATTCTCTCCTTCTTAGTTTGAGAGCAGGGCTCACCGACTGATGACTTAGGGGCAATCCAAATGTATTTCAGGCACAACCAATGTTCTTTCAAGATTCTCTAGAAAGGCCAGACTTAACGGCTTCTCTGCAGCGTTTAAGGGTCCTTGCCATACTAGCCGCTAGATACTTTAAATATTCGCCCTAGTCCTGTGAACACAAAGTGGACATCAGAAGATTTTTTCCATGGAAATATGAATTCCCAATACTCTAAAACAATGTTTTCTAAAAGAAATAAAGATATGGGAATATTGGGCTAGGACTGGGCAAGAAGGAGCTAGATTTGAGAAGTGACTCAGTTCACGAATGTCCTTATCACTCCTGGGTGAATTACACACGGCCTGTTTCTCTTAATTGCACATTACCTGATTGTCCTCAAAGGAATCTGACTGCATGTAGGTCACGTTGGCTGGTTCCCAGTTTTGGATGTGACCACGTATGGTCATCTTTTTCCCACATTTTGGTCTCCTTGCCTAGAGTGTTCATCTCCTTAGATGCTTCGTGAACCTTTGCATATTCTTCCAATCCAACCCAAATTCCTCTTGTTCCCTGAAATCTTCCATGTGACTATGGATAAGGCTGGTCCCCCTTCCTCTGTTCCTGGGAAGACTTTGCCCATAATATCTACTAGCAGCCTTATCATCACACCCATCACCATCATCATTGTTTACAAAGTTGCTTGTTCCGGGGCTCCTGGGCGGGTCAGTCGGTTAAGCATCTGACTTTGGCTAAAGTCATGACCTTGCAGTTTATGGGTTCAAGCCCTGCACTGGGGTCTGTGCTGACAGCTCGGAGCCTGAAGCCTGCTTTGGATTCTGTCTCCCTGTCTCTTTGCCTCTCCCCCGCTCATACGCGCGCTTTCTCTCTCTCTCTCTCTCTCGTAAAAATAAATATTAAAAAAATTTTAAAGTTGCCTGCACAATTAGAATGTGGCCTCCTTAAAAAACTGACCTCTCCCCATCTTCCTCCCTTAGATTTCGCATATGGCAGGGCCCCCCAACCCTTTGAAGAAAGAGAGTCGGCCAACTAGACATTCTGGCTGAACTTCGGAGAATACATTTGATGCAATTTGTGTTTTGTGTAAAATCAAACTTACGATCCTATTTTTGTGACAGTCTCTGAAAATTGCTTTATAATCACTAACATTCTGTTCTGCTTTTAAGCAGCCTCTTTGGCTTTAGGGCTAGCAGCTTATAAAGGAAGTAAAAAGCTGTTTGAAGTTTAAGAAAATCTGATCCAAATAGATTTGAAGAAACGTAGTGGAAAGAACCAAAATGATAGACAGCAGAGCGGTCAGTAGAAGCCCCTAGTTTCCTGATAAAAGAGCATCCACACTGACCAGTCAGATTACCTAGTATCAGTCAATACTTTGGTAGCAATCCCCAAATCTAAGTGGGTTAACGGCAAATGTTTATTGCTTTACTTATACCACATGAACACCTTGGCTGGCAGAGAGTGGTCCCTTCCTGTTGATCACTAAGGGAGTGAGGCCAGTAGAGACTCCATCTCAACACACGCTTTCACGGTTAACTCAGGCAGAACCCGGAGAACCTGTGGTCCACACCAGCAGTTAAAACCACCATCCGGAAGCAACGCACATCATTTCTACTCCCATCTCATTGGCCAGAGCAGGTCAAATCGCCAGGCCTCACTTCAACAGGGCAAGGAGGACCAAGTCTCCCTGTGTCAGGAAAGGGGACATGAAACGTTTGCGTATAAGCAAGTGACTGCCACAGTAGTGATTTTGCAGAAGGACCTTCAGTTTTCAAAATCTATGGTCAGCATCTACCTGACAGTGACCTTCACCACTGAACTTGAAATAGAATTTAACATCAGTCCATTGGATTCAGCTGCTCCTCCACAGCTGTTTCATAAAGCAAGTTTCCTTTGTTTCAAATGGCCATAAATAAGACAGTCAATGAAAAGAAGAAGCAGGAGTTGCCCTCAAGGTTATACCCACTCTCCAAGATGCATCAGCAGGCCATGGCAGTATAGCGTGGAACCCGTTACATTTTGTGGGAACATTGGATTATATGGAGACACAGATCGAGCACACGGAACTTGGCAGAGGGCAGCTGAGAAGTGGGAGTAGAATCAAGGAGGAAGTGTGCCCAAGCGGGATCTCAAGGGTCCATGGGCATCTGCCCAAAGGACAGGGCAGGGCAGATAAGGGGTGGAGAGCACATGATGGGTTCTTTAGGTACAGTAGTGTGGCTATCCTGGAAATGAATGATTTACACATTATATACACACATGTGACCTTGAATAAATGCCATCCCCTCTCTGACCTCAGTCCCCCTTTATAAAATGAAGAGGCCAGAATCAAAATCCCATTTTTAAAACTAGGACTCAACATTCTGGTTATGGAATTCACCTACCTAGTCAATTAGTGAGAGTCACTAAGACTATTTAGAATAAGAAATGCCGTAAGATCAGCTTGCCCTGTCAGAAATACAATCGTATTCTGGGGATATAGGAATTAATTTTTTCTCAAAGCCTGGCATTGTCCAAAGACCAGACTAATCAGTTAGAAAAACAACTAAGTTAAAATTAAAATTAAATTAAATTACATTGAAAACTGTGGCTTCTTTTGTAAAATTGCAGATTGTGGTAGTCATTTGTTTGTTCGCAGATATTTCCACTTTTCTCATTCCCGACACAATGAGAAAGTGCGTGTAAAAGAATAGCTTTATTGCCTCCAGTTGAAAGTTTTCCTAAGAAAAATCAAAACTTTTGACACCATAAACAAAAGACTTACATACCTGATTGCAAAACATTTCCTTCATTTCTTTTTTCATGTGTGTGAGAGACAACCTAACAAATTCAAAAGAAAGGTGACAGTGTAAAAAAAATATTGCAATATATATGAATGATTAATAATCAGAACACACAAAGAACTCTTTACAACCACTAAGAATCTTCATTGAAACAATAGGCAAAGAATATAAAAGGGCAAATATCATACGACGTATAAAAAGCTAATAAACGTATGAAAAAGCTCTCATTCCCACAAAATATCGAGGGGATGCAGATTGAAATAAAAAAGGTATAATTTATATTTATATTAAATTAGTAGAAAGAAATCTAGCTAATTATGTCTCATGTTGGTTAAGTTGTTTGAAAAATCAGAGACAGAAAATTCAAACTTGGGAACATGGGCTACGAAGCCAGACCACCTGGGACCCCATCCAAGGCTGTAACTTTAGGCAAGTGACTTACTTTCTTTGTGCCTGACTTTTCTTTCTTGTAAGAGTGTCTTCATTATCCAGTTACATGAATTAAATGTAATAATCAAAGGGCACCTGGGTGGCTCAGTCAGTTGAACGTCCGACTTTGGCTCAGGTCATGATCTTGTGGTTCGTGAGTTCGAACCCCACATCGGGCTCTCTGTTGTTAGCCTGTCAGCACACAGCCTGCTTCAGATCCTCTGTCCCCCTCTCTCTGCCCTTCCCCCACTTCGCTCTCCTAAAAAATAACTAAATATTTTTAAAACACAAAAAATAAATAAATGTAACAATCCATGGAAGATTCTGAGAGCACTCCTGGTAGATAGTAAGTGCTCAGTGATATTAGCTTTTATTTTTCCACTCTCAGCGAGAGAATCAAAATTAGAAATGCATATGCAATTTCATTTATAGGCATTAGCCCTACAGAAATAACACCTATGAGCATACATTTCTTTTTCCAAGAATATCCATCTCCACATTTTAATGCTAAGACTTTGAAAACAACTTAGGTGTTAGTTAAGAGGAAAGGAGTCACGTGAATTAGGGCCGCCTCCCCTCCGTACAATTTTATGCAACTGTTTACAAAGAATGAGCTAGATCCCTATTTGCTGAGATGGAAAGATCACTACATATATATTATTATATAAAAAAAAAACCAAGTCTGTGAGCAATTTGAAGAGTACAATTTCTGGAAATCAATTAAAAGCATAATATTTGTAAATACCTTGACAATTTTCCGGAAGGAAACACACAGGACTTTATAGTAACTCTCTTTGGGTCAGGAAGTGGCTTGAAAGATAGTAAAGGCTGATTTTTAATTTTTATTTCAGTAGTATTTATATTTTTTATAACAACTACATATTTCTTTAGGCACTTTAAAAATAATATTTTAAAATTAAATGCAGATCGAGCTATATATGCACCAACCAGACAAGCTTCTAACTCAAATATTCAGGCCCTCTAATTTTATCCTCCGGGCAATGGGGAGCCATGGCTGATTCCTGAGGAGGACATTGACCTGGTCGCAGCTACTAGAATCTTGTCCTAGTCTGTTGATTTCCTCACCTTCTCTTCCCAGTGCCTACATGCTCCCTTCTTTCCTTACCAGCAGTTTGTGGTTTTCCTTTAAGTTTCCCTGCTGTTGAGCTTCCAGAAAGCTCACTTAGAGCCAGTGGGCTTTATTTTCTGCTTCCCAGTGCGGTGAGGGGCAGTGGGAAATTCTGGCCAAGAATCAGGAGTGCAGGCTGTGGCCCTGCTGTGGCGCTGGCCTCGGGATCGGCCCTCTCTGAGCTCCAGTTCCCACACTAACCACGTGGGGAGGTCAGAGCAGGGATCTTCTCAGACCCCATCCCGTCACATTCACCGAAGAGCCCAAGGCAATTATGGCACTTTGGAGCTCGACTGATCACAGAAGAAGACCTTACGATCTGGCATTTCCATGCCTTCGGCCATCTCGTCACCCTGCCTGGAATGCAGCTCCCTTCACCTCTCACCTAGCTCATCCCTTCTTCTACATGTCCATTCGTCAGTCACTCAACAAAGCTGAGCACCTACGACGTGCAAGGCACCACCCTAAGCATCGAGGACACAGCAATGAACAAGACAGATAATGGCCTCCATGGAGCTTGCAGTAGAGTGGAGAGGACAGACATTACTCAAATAGCCACGGAGCAAAACATGAATTCATGACGTCTATTTGGTACAGGGAAGGAACGTAAATGGTGCTGAGGGAGAAGTAAAGTCCTCTAGACTGGGGATCGGGAATCGTCTCTCAGAAGAGGCACCATTGGAGGGAAGGCTTCCCAGGCAAAGGAGGGAAAGAGTTTGCCTTGCGTGAGGAAAAGAAAGACGGTCTTTGTGGTTGGAGCACAATAACAGAGAGATGATGAGCCTGGCGAGGTGGGGAGGTGGGTTAGGTTAGTGAGCCTGACACTGCTGTACTAACCAGAGCTTGGGGCTACTCTAGGCAGCATGGATAATGATAGCAGAGAGGAGGAAATGTACTCAGAGCACGCTCCCTGGATTTGTGAAGCTCGTATGGACGTGGAATTTATCCATGGAAGGTGCTGAAACAGTGCTCTGCACAGGCTGTTGCTCTAAAAAATATTAAATGAAGAGCTTCAGATGTGAGTTGCTTCTAGCAGTCATTTACACCTTAGTATGAAGTTGACCTGTCATTGCCTGCCTCTCAGGGATGTTGGCAGCTTAAGTTTTTCTCCCTGTGGAATTAAAAGCTTGCTCAGGATCAAGCATCAGTAAACAGGAGACAGCAGAAGAGGAGAGGAGGAGTCTGGAGGGTAGGCTGACAGAGAGTCAGCTTCTGGAAAAGACCAGTTTCGCCCCTGGGTCCATGCCTCAGGATGAGAGGTTCTTGGCTTGTGTGTTCTACCCATTCTCTGATCCTCCGGGGGACCAAGGATCTCAGCAAGACAGATTTCTCACACTGCTACTCCTTTCTGGGCCTGCCAGAGGCAATTTATTTAGTTGTTTATGTGCCCAGACGCACAGCCCTTATTTGGAGGGAAGTGTGAACAAACAGACCTGAGGCAATTTCATTGCCCCACTGCCTCTCCCACTGGAACAACTGTCGTTTTTTCCTCCCTCCTGCCCCCTCCCTGCAGCCTGCCCGAGTGCTGAGAACACAGTGGAGCGCACGGTTCTGGACGGGAGTCCTAGCTTCCCTGCTGGCTGGCTCTGTCTGTGACACTCCGTCTTGGTGTCTTCACCTGTGAAAGTGGGCAAATTCCCCGTCACCTCTGCACTGTGCAGCCAGTTGACATAAATGTATCAATTCAGATAATGAATTCAGTTGCCACATTACCACGTTGGTGACATCAGGCACTGAAGCGACAGAAATACCCAAGACAAAGCTTGTGGAAAACATTCAATGAAACCATGTGGAACGGTGACGGAGGTGTGGAGTGTTATTTCAGAAGACGTTGTGTCCATGTTCTGAGTCTACAGCATCCTGATCCACGAGGTTGGCTTAGTTTCCTGGAAAGCCCTGCGGGTTTGGGGATGGTGCACATGCCTGTTTCCCTGCAGCCCCATGATACCATGGCAGGCATCACTAATCGAGCCCAGATGCCGTCTCAGTGTTCTCCTCAACACAGGGCACCTGGGAGCCGCTGACAGACGCTGAAGGCTGTGTGGGAAGAAAAAGCACAGCTCTGGAGTCCAGCCACTGTGGTTTGCATCCGGGTTCCCATGTCACAAGCAAGCGCAATGTTCTCAGTGCCCCCTGCATCTGTCTAGAGACCGTGTTTTCCTACTTCACAGTTTTCCTGTGAGAACTACATTTCATTAAATATTCTAGAAGCTATCATATAACACATGGTAGGTACTTAATGAAGAGTCATTTCCTACCCCTTCTCTTCTAGTCCTAAGCAGACCTTTTCTCTGATCCTCACGTTTACCATCTGTAAAATGGTATTCTTCGTGCCATTCTCACTAGGTTGTTTCGGGGACTCAGAGTGCTAATCATATGGAGGTAAGAGATGACGGATCAGACTGTGAGGACAGACTGCTGTCCTCACAGTGCTCCTCTCTCCAGAGCTAGATGACTTGGCTTTCAGCTGAGGGTCCATCCTGCCTCAGTTTCCTTCCACCTTTCGGCCAGTTTTGAGAATCAGTCAGGCAAGTTGGGGAAGGCTCATTATCCTCAAGCTAACCCAAGTGCTCGATCTTGGTTCGAAGTATGTGTGTGCATTGAGGGCTGAAGGAAGAGGAGGCCAGGGCCCACGTGCTCCACAGGACTCCTGGGAGTCTGTCCTGTAGTATATTGGGAATAAATGTCCCCACAGCATGTCCCTTTGGGAGGGAAGACCACAGAAGAGGCCAGCAGTGGCCCACCTGTTCCCCACTCCAGTGACGCCTTCCTGCACAGTGGAGCCCAGTGGAGCCCATCAGGGCCTGGCCAAGGTGGGTGAGGAAACACTCCTAAGGCCAACATTTAAGGAGGCCCTCGCTCGTGGGGCTGTGCAAGGCCGATTGTGCTGTGAGAGTGAGGACCCCCTTAAATGGAACACGCTCAGCTCCTTGCCACGTGGAGCTCTGGGAAGGGATTTATTAAGAGTATTGTCTGCCAGATGGGAACATGTCAGGGCATGAGGGCCTCCATGGAGTTAGGCCTTCTCTGTTCAAACTCCACCACCACCACTTGAGTGTGGAACTTTGCATAACTTAGCTGCAATGTTTTCCTCTCCTGTAAATTAGAGATGGTAAGTACTAGCACTGCCTTCATGGTGGCCTATGAGGATTCAGTTAGGGGCTGCATTAATGGTAACCAAGGATGCATTAATAATAATAATAAACGCACAATGTTTATGAGGCGTACAATATGGAAAGTAACAAGCATCCTGGGAGAAATGACAGGGATCAAGTTCCTACCAGGTGCAGGAACTTGAATATGTTTTCCCACTTTAAGCCTCAAAACTATTTTCTATAGCACTATGACCCCCCACGCTACATGTTAGAAAACTCAAACCACAGAGGATGAGGAACTGCCCCAGGATGCTTAGTTGGCATGAAGGGCTTACAGTATTTGGACCCATGTCCCTGAAATCCCAGTCTTTGCTCTTTCCTTCTACCCTGAAGCCATCTCTAACTTGAAACCCATGGACTAGATGCACGATTCCTTCAGCCACTGGTTCATTAGATCACCCACATGGCTTCTTAAACATGCACCTGCCCCAGCACTGCTCTCTGATTAGAGTCAGCTGGGAATCTGTATTTAACAAGAAGACCAGGGACTGGCATGAGATGCCAGGTTTGGGCACCACAGGGGGCTGGGTGACCTCAAAGGTCCCTTCCACCTCCAATTTTCTAAGTATACCCTCAGGAGAAAGCGAGAGTAAAAGTGGTTATCAAATTGCAAGAATAAAATGGCTTGCTAAGAAAAGGCTGGTGCTTTCTAAGGGACATATAATTAAAGCCCAATAGATTAAAATTCCTTTAAGAAATGAGTAATACAAAGATTAAGGCACATCTGATACGGCTTCTTGAAGGGCTGCTCAAAGATTTATAGGCAGAGGATAAGTCAGCCCCGGCGAGAGGGAAGAGAATGTGCCTTATCGCTCACATCTCACAGCGGAAGGAAACGTGTGCAGAGAAGAAGAGCTGGCGATCGTCAAGCAAGGCACCAGAAGGGCCTCTGCAAATATATTCCCGACAAAGAAAAAGAAAATCCCCTTGAAGTGAGCGGGGAAGTCGGGGTTGTCAATCAGGAGTCGAGTGACTTGGCCCGTCAAATCCCTTTCTTGGGTGTTTCGTTCTTTTTTTTTCTTTTATCACACAGAAAATGAGCAAAGGAACTTGGAGTAATTAGGAGGTAATGAAGTTGTCAGAATAAGCTATTGACCAAAGCGCAGACAAGGGACTAGATGAAAAATTTAAACGTTTCTAATTTAGCCGATCTGGAAGCAGGGCATCCTTTGTCCATATGGGAATTAGCCTCAGTGCCTAATGAATGAGTTCTTCTGGGCAGAGCGGGGAGCGTCTCAGAAGACAAAGGAAGGAAGGAACCGGAATCAAAGTCCAAAATGGTGATGGTGATAGTAATAGAAACGGTAATTAATCCCTTACACGTTTATATGGCTTTACAAGGCACTTGAACATATATAACCTCCTTCGATTTGCACGGAAATCTAAGAGGAAGAAACACCCACAGACATAAATGTGGAAACTCAAGGTCAGAGAACGTAGCGCCTTGTCTAAGGCCACACAACTTACCCTTAGTCATGTAGAGTCAAGACTTGAACTCTGGTCCTTCCCGCCTAAAGCCAGTGTTCTTTCCATCACAGATTAATCCGTGCGGTAATTGGAGGTACAGAAACTGATAGGCCAGTTAAACTCGGTCTATATAGCTAAAGTGGCCAGATCCTGATTCTTTTCTTCCTGCAGCCATCCTTCCTTTCCTGTTCCCTGGCCCATTCTTCCCTCTCTTCATTGTTCAAGAGTTTTAACTAAGGAAGTGCTCTCTCTAAGAGAGAGAACCTGGCCTTCTTCTGTTTATTCTGGTTAGTGCTGCTTGTGGGGGACAAGAGACCAAGAGAAAAACCGTGTGCTCAGTACAGGTGCTGTGTTTGCCCCCCAGTCATTCAGTCTCAAAATCGCTGGGCAAGGTATGTATGATTGTGTCCTCTCTTATGGGCGTGCACCCTAGGACCCCAGAGACCTAGACGACTGGCCCCAAGACACCTGCCAGCTGCTACAGCCCCAGTGTTCTCTCCAGTACCCACATCCATGTTCTTTTTCCTATTATTTCCATTTGTCAGACCATCCCGGCTGGACGACCATAGGCCACAAACATTACGGTTCAGCCTTGAAAGGAAAGGCTCAGAAGTAGGAACGAGGTTCCAGCTGCAGGTCTGAGAAGAGCCTTCTCATCATTGGGTCATTGTTTTCCCGGCTCTTGGCCTGTCCTATAATGTGAGTTTCCACAAATCTCTGCCCAATTCTCTCATCTGCTGGATCCACACCCCTTTCCACTGATCTCATCTGTGTTGCTAGAAATGGACTCCCCACCCCCTCCCCATTCATATGCTGAAGGTCTAACCCAAATGTCTTGGTATTGGAGATGCGGTCTTTGGGGGAGGGAATTAGCTTTAGATGAGGTCATGAGGGCGGGCCCCCCAAGAAGGGATTAGCGCCCTGTCAGAAGGGACAGGAGACAGGGGAGCTCCCTCCCTCTCTCTCCCTCTGGCTCTCCTTGTGGAACATAGAGAAGGGGTCATGTGCAGACACAGCAAGATGGTAGCTGCCTGCAAGTCGGGAAGGGAGCTTGCATGGAGAGATGTTAGGCATAACAACTGAATTGATACACTACACACATACTGGAATGGCTCAAAAACTAGTACCGAATGTTAGTGAAGATACACCACACCTGGAAATTTTACACCTGAGGGAATTTATACATGTGGAAGTTTTGTACCTGCAGAAACGGTGCACGTGGGATGCAAACTAGCACAGCCACTTTGGAAAACAGTGTGGTGGTTTCATATAAAGCGAAATATATACTTTCCATATGACCCAGCAATCCTACTCCTAGATATTTACCCCAGGAAAATAAAGACCTAGGTTCACACAGAAATTGTCTACAAGTATTCATGGTAGTTTATTCATAATTTCCCAAATCTAGAAATAACTCACATACTCTTCAAAGGGAGAACGAATAAACAAAGTGTGGTGCACCCAGACAGTGGAATAATACTCAGCAGTAAAAAGGGGCCGGCTACCTAAGCCAGCAACATGCGAGGGGCTCAGCAGAGACCATACGCGTGAGAACACTTTGCTAGCACTGCAGCCTGTACATGTGTTGTCTCTTAGTTTCAGTCTGATGAGCATTGAGAACTAGACAAAGATGTGAAATAGAGTCTGAGAGTGGGGAAGGCGGTCCTCCAGGGGAAGGAGGGCGTTATTCCTTGAAAAAGCAGATCAACCACAATCGCCCACTCCAGAGAGCTCCTGGGGACTGGGGGAAGAGAATGTTGAAGGGTGAGTGGGGTTCCACTTTGACAGAGTTACCCCACCCTGAGTGCCAGGAGTCAGTAGTGGTAGGCTTCTGCTTCTGCAAGTCACTCTGACAGCAGGGAAGATGGACTTTGTGTGGGTGGGCGTAAAGAGGAGGTGGGAGTTGAGGCTTTTGTAATCATCCTCATGAGTCATGCCTGGGAAAGCCTGGACTAAGGCACATCCAGGAAGGACAGAGGTATTAAAATACTTAGGTGTAGGGGTGCCTGTGTGGTTCAGTAGGTTAAGTGTCCGACTTCGGCTCAGGTCATGATCTCATGGTTCGTGGGTTTGAGCCCTGCATTGGCTTCTGTGCTGACAGCATAAAGAATCCCTGTTTGGGATTCTCTTTCCCTCCCTCTCTCTTCCCTTCCCCCACTTGTGGACGTGCTCTCTTTCTGTCTCAAAATAAATAAATAAACTTAAAAAAATAAAATAAAATACTTAGGCGTAGCATACTATGGATGCGGAGACCAGTTGGTTGTGGTGGAAGAGGGTGTGGGTCCATGTTTGCAGGTCATAGTTACTCATGAGACCCGAGGGAAGCCCTGTGCTTCTCCCGTGCTGGGTCTGCTGAGCTGCCAATGGGAGATGTTGAGGGACACCATCTACCTGCCACTTCCCACCCTTGGCCCCTGTTCCATTTTGTTTACACACTTACTGAAATGTTCCTGTATATATATTTGTGTATTTGTTTATTGTTTCCCAGCTTGTCAGACCCATGTCTGAATTTAAAAGTCATGAGAACAGGACACACCATTGGCTTTGTTTAGGGCCACAGGCTCAGAATAGTACCTGCCACACGGAAGACACCTGATACTTATCACAAACATCTGCTCTTGTTTATCACAAGAAAAAGACTTCAGTAGAGTATCACTAACATTGAAAGCAAGGCAGGAGAAGGGACTAGATATACTTTTACTGCCATAGAAACCAGATGTCCAAGAACCACAGAATTCTAGAACTGTGTCTTCATGGAGGCCTAAGGTTTGCAAGTTTTGCAAATGTCACTGTTTTCACTCCTACGTCTCTGACAGGACTCAGAGGAAGCCCAGCTCTTGTGGGTCCCACAGGCTTCATGCACCTTCAGTAAGTTCCCTCCAAGATATCCACTCTCCCCCCAGCTCACCGTGCATGAGGCCTTTGGATACCTGTGGCCCAGCTCACCGTGGATGGTGACCTTCAGGGCCAGGAGATGTTGAGATGCAGCCTTGTTCAAGGACAGTAGAGGAAAGCCTGTAGGGAGCAGAGTAGGCACACAGATGAGCACCTCGCAGGGCCCAGGAGGGCAGGAAGAGGACCGGAAGCATCTGTGGGGCCCACGCCTCCTGTTCCTGCATGTGAGTGGGAGATCCTCCGGGGCCACCTTCTCTGAGATGGCAGCAGGACTCATTCCAGAAAGGCGCACCAGGCATAGTTACTGAAAGATGGGGAAGAATATAAGAGATGATGGCTTGTGCAGGTGGTGTTCTGTTCTGAGTAACTGTTCAGTCCTAAAGCCCTGTCTTCAGGTGCTCCTTGAACTTCGCTCCTCCCGTGATCTTGTCCTACGCCTTAACTCAGCCACTCATGCCCACAGCATCCGCTAGACCTTCACTCGCCCACAATCTTCCTGCATGTATTTCAGCCTCTGATTGCCTTTCAGCTCATCCCTAAACGCCCAACGACAGCAGCTTTCCAGAAGGAACTCTATTCCATGTGAACACATTTCCCACCTTGCTGATTTCCTCCAGCCTCTTCTTTCCCAGCTGAAATTCCACCCCGATCATTGTCATTCCTCTTGCATGCATTTTAGATTTCTTCGTCTCTCACTTGCTTCACTGTATTCACTTGGAAAAAGTATAACGGGCAATGTGGTTATGCCCTTATCCCCCTCACCTGCGCCCGGTGGGATCTGTTTGGAGACAAACCCGCAGTTACACTGACTGGTCTCATTTAAACCCATGACCATAGATCTCAGGTAGCCCTGGAGGGATGCCAGGAAACTTCCCCGGTATTTGCGTTCACCCCTCTTAGCCAATCGTCTCACACCTTCTCTCTTCCTCAAGCCCATTGCACCTCCCCGTCCTCACTCTCAGTGGACAGCGTGCTCCCCATTCCCTGGGAATAGTGAGGTTAGAAAGAACTTTCCCAGACACCCCCTCACCCCACACCTGCTACTTCAGCCCCATCTGCCCACACATGAGCACCTGCTCCCCCACTCTGCCCCCCTCCTGAGCCGGTCTTGGTCCCTCTTCCCCCCTCCACATTTTTTAAATGACATTTCCACTTCTGTGCTCTACATAGAGAGGAGGCTGTCCTACACCTGTTTCTCAGGCTCCTGACTCGGTGGCTTCCATGTAAGTCTGGCCAGGAGGAGGCACCAAGTGGCAGGAGACTGGAATGTAGTGGGAGGGAGTCACAGGTAGATCTATGTCCTCCCCTCTGCCTGGGCGGGGACCCGCTAGTGCCTGCATCTCCTCTGTGCTCCAGCTGCTGCAGCCCAGGCCCTGGGTTGTTCTCATATCACTAGTTGTCCCCAGACTGGGCCATTGCTGCTTTGGGTCCCTCCATCTGGGGGCTTCCTGCTGTGACTCAAGCAGGGGTCCCCTCAGTGTCACCTGCTTGTCTTTTCCCCTCTTCTGTCATCTGTGTAACTAATTCTCTGCAGCAATTCATAGTGTTGTAAGTGTGCCAAGTGGTCTCTGTTTAAACCCGGAACAATTTAGTTCTTGTAACCAGAGGGAGGTTCATCTTCTAGCCTCTGAAACAGGTGTCTTACTGAGGTATCTGAGTAAGTAGATCATACTCTGAAGTTGTTCTCAAAAATCATTCTGCTTTTTGAAGAGATGACCAGTTATGATATCAGTCAATACCCCCATTCTTTTACATCACCAGTGGTGGCATCACCGTGGGTCATTCTCCCACGGGTGAGACATATGCTTTGAACCAATGACAAATGACTGGGAATGTTTCTCCCACAACCAGAACACACAGATCTGAGAAGCAAGGGATGGAATTGGGAGTGGCTTTCTCACTTTTATACTATATGACCTGTCTCCAGGGTCTCTGTGTCCTGTCCCCTCAACCACTGATCCAAAGGTCTTAATTCCCATCGATTCCCAGGGAGTGATGTCTTCCAGACGACATAACACTGTTCTCATTAAACTGGAAGTTGGGATTGCCAACTGGTTGTTTGAACCTCCTCTTGGCATAAAACCAACAGGCTGAGAAGGGAGTCCCTATACTGAATGCATGGTGGATCCTGATTGTGTATTTGTTACAAAATGGGGGCAGGGAGAACTCTGGCTTGTACCCAGGGGATTCACAGGGATGCCTCTATGAGCTTCCATATCCAGTAGTAAAAGTCATTAGCAATCAAGAAAGGAAGGCTTGCTAAAGATTCAGACCTTCGGGGATGAAAATTTGGGCCCACCGTTCTCAGAAAAGAGCCAGCTGACGTGTTCACTGAAGGCAAGGGACACACGGAATGGGTGAGTTGAAGAAGGGAATTATAAATGTCAAGAGCATTATCGCAACATTATAAATGCCAATACCAGCCTTGAGCTCAATTACAGAAACGTGAACCCAGGCAGCTATGCAGGTCTTCGCTAGGTATATAATGAGCTGTGGTTGCTTTTCCCTTCCCTTTTCCCTACTATTTTGTACGAAAGCAGTGGTGGATGCTTAACTTTCCAGTTTAGTTCTTAAGTCTCCAGACCAGGAGGAGCCATGCCCAGACCTGGGATTTGATAACTGACGGAACTTTCTGTCCACCCCCTCTCTGCCCTTATTAGGGAGAAGACGAGAGTGCCTTCTTGTTAAATCAAATGTTATTCTTCTGTCTAACACGAGGGGAGAATGCTATCTATCATGTGATAGTGACAAACAGATGGCAATGTGGCAGCGGGTGCTGAGGAGCAGATCGATTGTTTTGGTCTGAACCCTGTCCTCAGAGGTGGTAAAGTGACTCATACCTACACTGTGATGGCCCCCTCCCTTTGAATTTAACCAACCGAAGGTGGTGCGTGTGATAATGCTACAAAGTCTGGGGATAAGCCTGGAATTTCTATCTTCACCTCTTGGGATCCAGCTGCCACGCAAGAAGTGTGTCTGTCAAAGTCCAAGTTAGCCATCCAGGGAGGCCTCATGGAGGAAAACAAGAGACCCAGAGACAAGGAGAACCAAGGCCGCCAGGCAGACAGCGTTAGCCGGGCTCCCAGCCGGCGTCCAGCACCGGTCTGCGAGCCAACTCCTGTCCCATCGTTGACCTGCTGGCTTAGCAGCAAGCTGTGCCGGTCGGGCTCTGCCCAAGCTGGAGGAAAGGAGCAAGTACAGTGGGTGTGTTTGAAACCGCAGAATTTGGGGATGGTTTGTTGGACAGCGAGAGATCGCTGGAATACCCCGCACACGGTTTAGAAGAGGATTTACCCCTGTAGGCGCTATCGTTCAAGCGGAGTCTGGCTAACAGTGGCCCTTGGCAGGAGACTGAGGGGCAGAAGGAAGGGAAGAGCAGGTCTCTGGCACAGGATGCTTCTCTTCTGTGGCTCTAGCTCTTTCCAGACGGATCTTCCGTACTTCCAGTGTTGCCTGGTGAGCCCAGCCCCCGTGACCCATTGCACCGCTTGTCCCCCTTTGTTCCTCCGGCCTGGGGTTGCTAATCGTGGATCCTGTGTTCCCAGCTCTCCCGCCAGCTGGGTGATTAATGCCCATGTTAAATCCCTTTGTGGAAAATAACTAATTTCTATTTTCTTGCTTAGATTCTGATGGGTATTTTGTGGATTAGAATGAGTAAACCCTCTTCTCTTCTACATGCTCATTCTTTCGCTCTGCTCTCGAGGCCCCACGGGAGTACAAACATATCTTATTCCTGATCACTGGCCCCTCTCACCGCTCCGACACATCTCTGGCACACTCTCCTGCACTCTTCACTTTGCCTCAGGACCTTTGCACTGGCTGTTTTCTCCACCCGCTCAATGCTCTTCCCTTACACATGTGGGGCCCGTCCTCCCCCCTCCTCCAATTGCCTGTTCAGAAATCACCTTCTCACTGAGACCCCTCAGTTCCTATGTAAAAAAAAAATCACCCCCAGATCGCCTGGCTCTCCTAGTCCCCCTTATCCTGTTTTTGTTTGTTTGTTTGTTTGTTTGTTTTTTTGGTAGAGCTTATGGTCTTTGAACATAGGAGGTAAGTTTGTTATTTTTCATGTTTACTTTTCATTGTCCTCCTTCCATATCAGCTGCCATGAAGGCAGAAACTCACTTGTCTCTAGTCACTGCTTTGTACCAAGTACCTTGAACAGGGCTGGCAGGTGGTAGGTGTTGAGTAAACCATTTGCTGAGTAAAGAGATCTTATGCAGAATCTCAATGTCCAAGGCACAAAAACTGACCGTCTCTGGCGCAAGCGGAGGAAAGGGGCTGTGACCCCGGGGGCTGCTCACCCCCTCCCTGCCCTGTGATGTTCTCTTTAGTATCTAAAGAACACAGCCTAAACGGACAGACAGCCTCAGGGGACCCAGACAGCCTCAGATTGCTTTGCTTACTTACCTAGAGCAGGCTCGGTAACTTGTTACTGATCTGTTACAAAGTTTGTTTTACAAATACTTGTGAACATTTCTCCCAAGTTTCAATGGCGCCATCCCCAGAGAAGGTTTGGTGGGCGAATAGAAACAGAGAAACAAGCATGTTTCCTTTCTTCTTATTTCTCAGAGCCTTTTAATGTGCTCATGAATGCTGTGAATTTCCAGGAAAGACTTAGAATTTTTCCAAACTTATCTGGCCACAGAACTCTTTTTCTGTGGAACTTGTGTTAAGTCACAGTTTGGGAAATGCAGAGCTACTGGCTGATATCAGCCTCCAACTTGTTCCTATGACCATTTTAATCACCATAAATATTTCACTCATAACTCTTATCTCGATTGCTAATACAATTCGTCACTCTACATTAATAGCAAAGCTTCATCCACAGGATCTTAATTATTAAACATTAATTATAACGTGATTAACTGTAGGTAAACTTTGGCCCACATTAATTACATTTCCGCCCTGAGAAGAGGTCGCGAAGGTAGACGTGTGGGTGGAGCACTCGGATGGCCTTCCAACAACAGCCTGGGCCGGTCCTGGCTTCATCGCAGGAGTGTGACTTGGGACAAGTAACTGAATTCCTGAGCCTCAGTTTCTTTTTTATTAACAGAGCTTCTTCGATCCAATCTGAGTGTTTAAGCTAATAAGGTCCCTTCGATATGTGGCAGTGAGGGAAGGGACCACATCTTTCCCAATCTGCACCCCGCATAACTCTGCTGCCTTTATCTGGGTGATGTCAGCTGACATGCAGTGTTCAGTATCTGGCAGGCTCTGTCCCAACAGTCCCTGCCCTCAAACCAACAAAAATCAGTCACAAACGCTCCAAAGACATCAAACCGTGATGAGGTGGAGAATGACTGGGGATGCTTTATTCTATGACGTTTCTAGCTTCCGCATCCTCTGTATAACAACACCTGTACACACAAGCACACCACATGTATGTGTGTGTATGTATGCACATGTGTAGGAGTGTTTCTGTGTGTGTCAGGACTGAAAAACACTCTGTTGCAAGAACTTAAAATGAGTGCAAGAGACCAGACCGGCAAGCTGAAGGAGCAGAGAGAAAGAAAAGGTTATTGTTTCCTAAGGAAGGTTGTCAAGTCAAAGAGCTCACAGGGTGTCCTCTTCTCAGTCAGAGAATTTCCATCTATAATGAGAAGTAGGTTCCCAAAGGTTGAGAGTGAGTCAACAGCCCAGAGGTAGAATGTCAGTTGAATCTGCTTGGTTGTTTAGAGTTCAGAATGGAAAAGAGGCAAGAACGTTTCCTTCTCCCAACACTACCTAGAGTCCCTGAAAAATCAGATACTAGTTTAATGTCCTCACACTGGGTTTGGTCCAGGTGGGACCACCAGTGGTTGAACCCATGATTCAGTGGAGGCGAAACTGAACACTTGAATTGAGGCAGGGCAACCTGAAGTGTTTCTGAGTCTTGAAGCTTCTCTGAATCCTGTAGGTGACCAATCAAATACATCTAGAAACAGGAATCCAACACTGTGTACATGCACGTATCTGGAGATTTTGGACGATGCTTCCAGAAATGTTAACTCTAAGGGTGTGGATGAAATGGCCTCAAATAGAGACTTATCCAAGTTCCCTTTTCAAAATCCTGATGAGGTTCTGGCCAAAGAGGAAGGTAACCAAGGATGGAAGTAAGGTGAGCTGTCTTCCCTGAACACCAGGACTTGAGGAGAGACTCAGAGTTGAAATTCTTAAAATGTGCCGTAAATCAAAGCCCGGGAAATCAATCTCAGTATAACAGGCAAGTGCAGGGTCATGAATCTGAACACCATGCCAAATGGGAATGGGAAAAATAATACAAACAAATCGAGGAGGGCCCTTTAGACAAGACCTGGCCTTCCCACTGATTTACCTCATGACTTTTGGCAAGTCCTTTCCACAAGCTGGACTTCAGTTTGCCCCTTTGTAGAGAGTTGGTATCAGATCAAATATGGTTGATGCTTAGCATGGATCCTTCCATTTGTCCTCTTGTTGCAAAGCCAGGCATCGTTGTTCAGTCAAAGCAGTCTTTCTCAATGAGCCCAGGTGGTAACCTTTCCCAATACTGGGCTCCAAGTAACTGTGACTAAAATATACTGGGCATCTCTGAATCAATAATATCAAAAATTCCTTCCAGTGCAAATATGCTTTTGAATTCTATGAAAAATAGGCTTCTTCACGTGGAAGCACTTTGGTCATTGCGTTTCCCCCTCACTATATTAGTGTCAGCTCCATAGGCTTCCTTCCAGCTTTGAATCGCTACCCTGAATGTCTCCACCATGCGCCATACATCTCAAGATATTTGCACCTGAAGGTCATCCATAACCTGAAGTCCTCAATGCCAAGAGCAATCTTCCTGATGAAGAATACATTATGAAGGCAAAGTTATAAGAGCTGACAGGCATCTTAATGACTAAATCTCGGCCACTTTTACAACCAAACATGTTTTTAATTGGTCTTCCTTAGAGACCACCTCCTCCGTGGTGTCTTAAGGAATGTTCTTGCCTGGCATCCTTGTGCGAAGGACACTTCACAACTTTCAGTGCTAATTATCCTCTGGAGGAAAGAGGAGAGAGACCCCGGTCAGCAGCTGGTTCCATAATCTAGGTCAACTCTCTGGAGTTGGTCTTTTGCTATTTGAATTTCCTTAAGCTTGTTATCGGAAGGAACCTATAAACTCTTGATTAACGGGGCTCTCGCTGAACAGAACTCTCAATTTCCAGTAAACTTTTCAAAGCCTTCCTCACAGAGGGCAAGAGGCTAATGATAGCAAAACAAGTTGACATGAAGGAACTCAGAACAATAAAAGATGCCTAAGGAAAAGGCATGTATGACTTTATGGCATTTATTGTATTATTGTGTAAGTGTTTGGTTTTAGTTTTTGAAAACATCAGCCATCTTTTTTCCCCCAGGCTTCTGTGGGTCAGGAGTTCAGGCCAGGCTCAGAGGTGATGCTCCATCTCTGTTCCTCATGGTGTTGGCTCAGCAACTTGCCTGGGGCTAGCGCATCTAAGATGGCCTCTCCCAGGTGTCTGGGGTCCTGGTCTGGCTATTGGCTGGGAGCCTTGCTTCACCTCTGCCAGGCATCTCTTTCTCTCTAGATGGTCTTTTATAATTCGGGAATCTAGAGCGAGCTCCTTTACACGGCGGCTGGCTTCTCATTTCAAAGCTTGCATTTGGATGCTCCCTGAAACATCAGTCTAAGAAGAACCACCAAGAAGTTGTGGGCACCAATAGTAGTAGGAAGGGAAAAGAGCCTTCAGTTCTTACTCTTACCAATGGAATCTGATGACTCTTACCTCTCAAGCTTCTTTTGGTTCAGAGATTCAGAGTAAGCAGGGTGCTCAGAATGGGAAAGCAGTGGGTAACCTTCATGAATTTGCTTTCTGGGTGGATTGTGAGAACAGAAGTCTCAGGGTGTCTCGGTGTGAGCTCTCCGAACTTCTCCTTAGTACGTAGCATCATGGAGCATAAACCATACGCCAGTTGGATGCCCACCCCTCAAGTCCACTGCCCACATTGACTGTCTCACAGTTTATTTCATTACCCACCTGGCTGCAGACTTCAGCTGTTCAATTCCCCCCCCCCCAAAGAAACCACCTGTACCAAAGCATCTGCAAGTGATGTGGATTAACTGACAATAATGGGATCGAGAACATTTACATAGCACCACCCTCAGCAAAATTCAGAAAAAAAATATATCCCCTGTTAGACATTTATCTTTCCCAAATTCCACTTTCCTCTACAGGATCCCTGGGGGTTCTTCCCCTTTCCTGTCTTCTCCTGCTACACCCAGGCTCCTGGGGTCCTGTCATGTCTCTGCCACATGTTACCGGTCCTTCAACTTTATCTTGCCTCTGTCATCCAAACAGTGGAGCTCTTTCTCTTAAATCCTTTGCCTTTCTCCGTAAAAATACCTTCTTTTCTGATTTGAGAGCTCAGGCCATGAAAACCACAGAAAAGTGGAGACTATTCTAATCCAATCCTAGCCATCTGTTCCACCATTGGTGCCACTACCATCATCAGGACCAAAACGACATGACGTGACACTTAAAGTCCATTCAGTGGCTTAGGTCTGTTCCTGAACAATTTTGGAGAGCCCTACACTGTGTCAGACTCTGTGCTAGGCGCTCATACAAGGGCAAATGGCACATGTCTACATGGATCTCACATTCTGGTGCATGAAAACAGATGATTTAAAAGCACACATAAACAAAAAGATGTATAAACGGACTTCCATGGTAGGAAAGAACTAGAACACTGTGACAGGAAGTAGGAGAAACTTTCTTAGATAAGGGGGTTAGGAAGGGCTGCAGGCAGATAGGCTGTTTAGGCTGAGATCTAAAGAATGGAAAGAAGCATCCTTCTTTTGCCAAACTCTTGCCTACATCTTGCCATCTTCTTGCTCTCAATGGAACAAGCCCAAGGGACATTCAGCATCAGCCTGAAAACCTTTAATCTGGGAAAGACCTTGGCATGTTCTAGGCAGAGTGGAATAGAGGGAGGGTGGGCCAGGTGTGCCTCCAGGGTTCAGTCAGGGCAGTAGAGCCCCTGACAATGTCATGGAAACAAGGATTGGTTGCAAGATTCAGCCCTTAAACACATGTGGGAGGCACTGGGAAGTGGATGCCTAGAAGGAGGGAATGGAAGGACCAGAGAAACAGTCACTGAAGCCACAGGCAAGGTGGGCACATCAGAGCTCGTGGGGAAGCCCAGATCACAAGCACACCAGGCGTCTGATGTGGAACTCCGAAGGGGGAGCTGGGGATAGGTACCTGGGACCTGCCATCTCTGGTGAGCTGCTGAATTGGTTTAACTGCTGTCCCCTGTGGAGTTGCCTGAGTGCCTGGGTTGAGGTCAGCAGCTGGGAAGATGAGCTGGTTGTAGAGGAGATGCAGGCAGGGGACTGCTGGCCCGTTCAGTTGCCAGCAGCAATTGTGTGTCTGTTCATTGCCAGGTACGGCCAGGACCACCTCCCGAGAGTAATCACTGCTTTCCCTCCACCCTCAACTTCTCGCTGTGCAGCCTAAACCAGATCCACAGAGCAAAGGGGGTTCTGGGAAACAGCTTCCGTTGCTCCGGGCAAAAGTTTTTTGATTTCCTTCTCACAGGAAGGAAAGCCCATTGACCTTTAGGACTTTAAAGCCTCTCATGGAAAACATCAGTCCTTCCCTGCGTGTACCTGATCTCCCTGTTGTTTCTCTGCTACCACATTCCTTCTCTACTTGACTATTACCAGCAAGGTTCCTAAGCCCCAAATCCCTCAAGTATGCCTTTTCAGGGAAACAACCGATATGTCATACATTCTCCTCTTGGGCGTTTAAGTTCCCTTGTGCAGTCACAGAGGCCAGTGTACGTATGTCACACACACACCCCTGCCCCCGTTCAGAAGCTCAGAGGCCAGGGGATCCGAGAAGACGGACTTTGTAGACTTGAGTCAGGACACCAGGGTACCACCTTCTAGGAGGCAAGCAGGGATAAGGTACCTGGCTGAGCCACCATCCATCCACCTATAAAAGGTTCTAGCAATCCCTGCCTTGTAGAATTGTCGAGGGGATTCAGTGTGAAAGTTCATTCTACGTAGACGGCATATATGCAAAATGCTTTTTTCATAGCAAGTGCTCAGATTATGTTAATTCACCTTTTCCCCCTCTGCTGTGCTGCAGGGGCTAACGTTAACACAACTTGGGGCTTAGTCATGGCCCCATTGACATCACTTATTCCTATTTCTCTTTATCATACACCTCGAATACTGTAGCCATTACCATATCTAAGCAGGATGAGCCAACGCTTTCATTTCTCACCCTTGCCCAGTGTGGCAACACAGTTGGCTTCTGCAGCCTCGAGCAGGCCTTATAATCATGGTACCTAACTCAGGTTCCTTGAAAGGACTGAATAGATCATGTATGAAAAGGGCTTAGAGCAAAGCCTAGCCCATGGGAAGAACTCGGTGAATGTTAGCTATTATTATTACTACAACTGTTACTACCACGTGCATTCTTGTCTCAAAGTACTGGGTCAAGTTCCCGAGGTGTAGGTGGGGAGGACCCAGCACAGTGCTGCCCTCGAAAGTGTCCCTCTTCTCACACAATGAGTCAAATCATGAGATAAGTTCAAATACCTTAGTTGTTTTCTCTAGGAGAACTCTAAGCCCACCAGGACACCTCAGAGAGGTCATGAAGGGGATGTCGTTGTGTTTCCCTGTGATCTGAAACTCTGGATCCACTTGTGGAAGGCAGATTGGCAATTTCAAGCTCCATTAAAGAGCTCCCCAGTCTTACATGTCCTCATATAAACAGCCCAGAAATGTTAGCCAAAGAGACAGACCCATCACTGTCCCCTTCTAGGATTCTCTGAGATATTGATAATTACCTTTCCAAATGCATATGTCTTGTTTCAACAACGGCAATAACGATGTCCAATATTTATTGAACATTTACTATATGGCTGACACTATGTTCAGTGCGTTCGATTCATTGTGTCTTTTATCTTCACACTGGCCAATGAGGTAGAAGCTGCTATATCAGTTTTATAGAGGATGAGACTGGGATGTGTATATATACATTATTCAAACACTGGCTACTTGACAGTCTGCAATAATCCAGAACACTTTGTGCTACCTACATACTACATACACATAGAAACGATGGATAAATTATAATAATTTGAAAAGCAAAACCACGTGCACAAAGCTTCATTTTCAAGTTAAGAAAATCACCAAGTGCCAGAAACAAAGAGAGAATTGAAAATCAGAGTGGCTAAGTGTAAAATCTCATACCACAGAAGCCCTGATGGGTAGGGGATAGTATTGGACCTAGAAAAATGCCCATATGTTTGTAGGCTTGGGTTCCAATCTCATCTAGGCACAGGAAGTAAGTTCTGGAGTCCAGAGATGAAACATATGAAGGAAGCATAAAGAGATACATTCCATGGAATGACAAAAATCCATCCTTTAACTGCTAAGGATTGTAGAAATAGAATATAGAGGGATTGGGGGGAAAGGCAATGTTTTAAGATATAACTGTGAACTTTCCAGAGTTGATAAGACATAAATACCCAGAACATAAGTCCTGAACACGATAACCTTCTCAAGGTCTTCAGATTGACTCAATCTTCATGCAAGGCCCTTCATTTTAACTGGCACCCCCATGCTTCAAGCATATCTTCAGTATTCTCCCTGGGGGCTTAAATCAGGACTAAATCATGGTACCCCTAGTTCTGCAACAGATCTCAAATTCTATCTGGTCCAAAACAATGACCGTCACGAAGCAGTCAATACAGGATTTCCTAAAATGTGTATCAAAAAAAAAACTCCCCACATTTTTACCATAATATTTCTTTTGGGATTGGTGAAGGGTAGGAGTGAGGAGGATTCTCTGGTCAAATAAGTTTGGAAAACACTATATATGCTATATCTTTTTATAGAGGCATAGAAAATATCAATGTATTAAACTTTCTGATAAGTCTGGAATCAAGACACTTATTTGATTCCAGAACTCTTTTCTCCTGAAATACCAAGAACTATTGACCTTTAGAAGACTGTTTGTTTCAACCTTGCTTAATATTGAGAACAAGTAATTATTCAACTTTGTTTGAATACTTCCCTTATTAAGGAATTCATTACCAGCCAAGGCAGATCCTCTCTATTCTTAGAATAGACAGCTTTTATTGACAGAAAATTCTTTTTTATATTGAAAGGAAATGTTTCATCCTCTACCCATTAGTACTAATTCTGCCCCTTAAGGTGACAAAGAAAATTTCTTGACCTGGCTAATTTACACTGAAGGAACAAAGGGCTCCCATATTTCAGTGGTTTACAACAAACATTGTTTTCTTGCTCATGTGTCTATCAGTTCCAGTTGAGCTGAAACTCTGCTCTTTGTTTTACTTCATTTCCGGGCTGAAGGAGCACACTCTTTGTTCTGGGGCCAAGGAGACAGTGTGATGGAATAGTCACACACGGTTCTTACAGCTCAATTGTGGCCATCACCCCTTTCTCTCACATTTCATGGATCAGTACAAGTCTCATGACTCAGCTGAGAGGCTGAGAAACTATGATCTTTCTATGGAGAGGATAGCCAATAATCAGGAATAAAATCACTATGATTAAATCAATACCATAGAGTCAAATCTGTCTGTCGAAAATATTTGAAGATAGTTACTACATCTGTCTGTCAGAAATATTTGAAGATATTTGAAGACAGGTACCAATTCCAAAATGTGTGGAGGGGTTTCCAACACCAACAAGCAATTCTTGGGACACCATCTGTGTGACCTATAACTCAAGTCAATTCTGACACTTTGCAGATGGCAGCAGATTCCACAAGTTAAAAGCTCAGTACTGGGGTGCCTGGGTGGTTCAATCAGTTAAGTGTCCAACTCTTGATTTCAGCTCAGGTCATGATCTTATGGTTACTGAGATCGAGCCCTGCATGGGGCTCTGCACTGACAGCATGGAGTCTACTTGGGATTCTCTCTCTCTCTCTCTCTCTCACTCAATAAATAAGTAAATATTAAAAAAAAAAAAAGCTCAGTCCTACAAGACTGCTCACCCCCACCAACTTCAGGCACTCTTTGCAAGTCCAGATTGTTACCTGTAACTCTGAGCAACTGGCTGTAAATCGTAGGTTCCCAAGACCCCTCCTTGAGTAGATGAATTTACTAGAGCAGCTCACAGAACTCAGAGAAACATTTTACTTATTAGATTACTGGTTTATTATAAAAGGATATAACCAGGAAACATCCAGGTGGAAGAGATACATGGGGCAAGTCTGGAAAAGGGTGTGAAGCTTCCATCTCTCTCAGAGCCCACTATTCACTCCAAATTCCCATGTGTTTATCAACCCAGAAGCGCTCAGCTCCCCGTCCTTTTGGGTTTTTATGGAGGCTTCATTACAAAGGAGTGATTGATTAGATCATTGGCCATTGGCAATTGAGCTCCATCTCTAGCTGCCCTCCCTGGAGAGCGGGGGTGGGGGAGGGACTGAAAGTTCCAACCCTCAGCTCAACTGTCTGGGTTGGTTCCCCTGGGAACCAGCACTCATGGTTAAATTAAGGGCTTTCCAAAAGTCACTTCCTTAACATAACAAAAGGCAACTTTATCTCACAGGAAATTCAAGAGCTGTGAGCCAGAAATGGGGAGGGATGCCACATATATATTTCTTATTATTCATCACAGTATCTCAGCGGCCATGTGCTTCACAGCCAGGTCTTCCCTGGTTTCTCTAACTTCCAATTCACTTTCTGTTCTTCCATGACGCGGTTCTGAGTCTCTTGAGTCCCTTCCCTGAGTATGTTCCACTTAATAATAACAATTATTATGGTAATAATGATTAGAATTAATACTTATTATTATAATTTATAATTAATAACAACAACTGGTGAATAGAAGTTGGCTCCACTATTTACCAGCATCATTTTGTAATACTCCTTAGGGACAGATATTATACTCATGTACAAATGTGCAGGTGAGGAAACTGAGGCTCCGAAAGTTTAATTAATTTAACCCAATTCACACAGCTGGTAGCTTGCAGAGCTGTCTGATGATAAAGCTCAGCTCTTAACCCCTAACATGCATGTTGCCTCCCTGTGTGGTTCTGTTCCCTAAATGTGTATGAGAAGCTGAGGATGGGCTGACTCCTTTCTAGTCTGAAGAACATACGCTGTGGGGCAAAATGTCCAAAAGTGAGATAGAAATTCTATGATTCAACACTGAAGCAAGAACAAGGATATGTTGGCACATCTTCCAGAATCCCTGTGTCCTCCAAGCACCTGGAGGTCTATTTGTGCATTTAATGTACATCAAAACCATCTGTGCACACGGGGTGCGATGATCAACAGAGTAATGCAGGGACGTGATCTGGATCACAGATGGAAAAAATATTTTACTTTGTATGTCATCTCTGATGTTTAAAAAAATAAATGACCACATTGAGGGTATGTTGAAAAGGATCCTCAGGGATCCTTAAGAAAGAAAGAGTGGCATAATCTATAAGCAATGTCTTTTAAAAGAAAGTAAGAAGGGGGCATCTGGGTGGTGCAGTCAGTTAAGAATCTGACTCTTGATTCGGCTTAGGTCATAATCTCACAGTTCATGAGTTTGAGTCCCCCGTCAGGCTCTGCACTGACAGTGAGGAGCCTGCTTGGAATTATCTCCCTCTCCTCTCTCTCTGCCCCTCCCATGCTGGTGTGTGCACATGCTCTCTCTCTCAAAATAAATAAATGAAGCAAACAACAAAAAGCAAGAAGGAAGCTGTGTTTTGCATACCAAGCATCTGTCACCCCAATCCTAGAGAATATCACCCATATGATCCGGAGAATAGAGCTTCCTAGAAAAATACTGAACTAATATTTAATTTTCTACAAAGGAAGGAGGAGAAGAATATTATTTTAGCACCTACCACTGGGCATATACTCTATTTAACTTACTCGTCATGACACCATGCAAATGGGTACTAGTGGCCCACATATCACAGTCAAGAAGATGAAGGCTCAGAGATGTCAACTAACTCCTCCTGAGATCCATAGCTAGTAAATGGCAGAAACAGGATCCGGCTTTAGGTTTGATGGACTCTTGATGCTACCCCATGACATGCTATCTTCTAAGATGCTCAGAGTTCCATAAAATATCCCATGAGTTCAACAAGTTGTTATGCCAAAACATGGCCCAATTCCAGTCTATCCGACACATTTCCGTTCCTGTCTTTCCTCCTTCTCACTGGGTGAAGACTCACTCATCTCAGAACACAAATGGCTTCCAGACAAGATACTTGATGTTGGACCAGATCGTGCTTCCTAAAGGTGCAGGTTTGCATCACAACTTTACATAAATGCTCTTGGCGCTGACAGCAGGAGGCAGGCAGGAGTGTGGCTCCGCCATGTGACAAATATAGAGCTGCTGTCCCGAAAACTCTAACAAGAGACTAACCCTCAAGGGAGATGCCATGCAATAAATAATTTTTGCCATAACACATTCCTTCCCTTTGCATAAATTTAACACCCGCTCTCTGTACAATATGTGATCTTCCTGCTAACTCCCCATAGACAGAAATAGCTCTGGTAAGATGTGATAAAGACAAGTGACAGAAAGGAAGGGGGACACGATACATTGGAGAACCTGGCTTTACTGCCGCCTCTTCTACACTGGATATTACCATTTGCATTCTCCATGACAGATCATATACAGAGGATGACCACAATGGGGCAGTAGTTTTGGACTGTAAGATACTGGTTTCCTATTTCCTCTGCCAAATGTTACTTGGTTGCCAGGCTCTGCCTTTCTTCTTTTCCCCACAGCTGTGGCCACATCCCACTTCCCTTAATCTAAACATGCAGCCCAGGCACCAGCCTCAAGAGCCAATATTGCCTCCAGTGGAACGGTTCTAAGAAGGTCTAGCAAAATTCATATATTGAGCTGGTATATCTCTGGATTTTTGTCTCAGTTCAGATTGTTGTGGAACTTTTAAGGGATCATGCAAATATATGTGAGGCCCTTTTTTCTGGGGATTAGACCACTAACTGCCTTAGATGTTTCAAAGGTAATTAAACATTTCCCCCCATGTCTATTTCCCCTGAAGAGGACCTTTCAGTACCTAGGAAATCTTGAATTGTTGGGTAGTAGCCTATGTTCCCCTTGGTCTAGATAGCCTGTATCATCTTGGTGTTGCCATCTCTAGGGAAGAAACAGACTAAAAAAAAAAATCCTGTGTTCCTGTAGAAAGAAGCAGCCTGATTAGGTAAGGGCATCT
Organism: Cryptoprocta ferox; assembly: GCA_028646485.1. Classification (NCBI taxonomy): domain Eukaryota; kingdom Metazoa; phylum Chordata; class Mammalia; order Carnivora; family Eupleridae; genus Cryptoprocta; species Cryptoprocta ferox. Next base: position 6,779,359 of record CM053569.1, on the reverse strand, counting down.
GCTTAGCATTCCTTAATTTCCAGAATTCTGGTAATGACCCACTTTCCCTGGCATTGCCCTTTTCCCTTCCATGTCATTTTCTTGGAAACACCTATTACAGTAACTCATCTTTCTCTGCCTCCAAACTTCAGTGTGACCACATGATCTATGGAATCTATCCCTGAAAATTGGACAAGGAGCATTCCAAGGGCCAGGCACGTCACTAAAGTAAGAGCAATCAAATTGCAGGTATGGAATTGGCCAGGTTTTTCAGTTCCAAGTGACAAAATTGCTTACCCAAACTTGTTTAGACAGAAAATACAATCTAGGGGTCTATGTAAATTAGAAGTCTAGAGTAGAGGTACTTCAGAAACAGTTAAATCAATACTTCAAAGGACGTCACCATATATAGGACTCTCTCCATTGGCTTTTTGCTTTCTTCTGCCCCATGTCCAGGTCTCTGCATTTCTCTGTTTTGGCTTCACTGTCAGGCACCCTCTCCTGATGTGATGGCAAAGGTACCCACTAGCAGTTCCATGCTTAACCTCTGTCACATTGGCAATCTGGAGGAGGTAGAGCACCTCTTTCCCAATGGATGCAACCCAGGACTGACTCTTATCTATGGGTCAATTCCTAATCCCCGTCAAATAGCTTAAGCTATTTTTAGGTAGACTTGCATCATATGCACCTGGAAGAGATGGACTAATATCAAGACTCCTTTCTGATGAGCTGTTGACTCAGACTTTGGTTTATCAAGAGGGAGATAAAGCTACCAGAGACACACCAAAATATAAAAACGATGAATTTGAGGAGATGAAAAACAAGACACAACTCAGCCCCAGCTCACTTTTCTCATCTCTCCACACAAAGCCACCAGCCGCCCAATATGGGATAAGTGAGAGGTTCTGTCAAATATTGCACCTGGCTGACATGGTCCCTGCCTCTCTATGGTGATCAAATGGACTTGGGGTTCAAACATTCTGCAAAAGTTTCATCCTGAGCACTGAGCTTGATATCACCTTGCCTCCTACCACAGTGGTGGCCAAAGGACTCTTCTGGCTACTGCTTTCTTTGTCTCAATGACCCAAGAACAGCCATAAGTATTGAGGGGTAACAGGAACAAGTAAGCCTCTGCTGCATTCCTATGACCTGTGTGCCCATTCTCATCACTCAATCGCTATCTAGGTCTAGCTTATATGTTTTGGTCATGGTTTTGGCTATTTGACTTTTTATATCAGTCCCCCTACAACTTCCTTTCCCTAGTCATTGAAACTGTGTCCTTGAATGCCCCAGCTAGTACTGGGGAGGCGACTGTGTGCTGGCATTGCTGCAGGATGGTCTAGCCTGCCACGTTGGTGAAAGTCATCAAGTCCCAGACTCAGTTACTAAACTTCCTGCTTGACATCTCCACTGATGTCACCTGGGGCTCAACATGCCCCCAAATCATTGCACCAAACCTCTTGTCCCCAAGATGCTCTTCCACCAATGTTTTTGGTTTCAGTAGATGACATCACTACCTTTCCAGTTACCAACCCAGAAATGCAAAAGTCATCCCTCATTCTCCCTGGCTCTTTGCTTTGCTTGATGCCCCTATGGAATCATCCCCTCGTCCTATTGATCCTACTCCCTTTAATTTGTTGAGACCATCACTCATTCCCCACTTCTAGCACTTGGCTCAAGCCCCCAGCATCTTTTACCCTGACCACAGGTCTCTGTTTCCATTCTAGCCCTGCTCCAGTCTGTTTTCAGATCACAGCCAGCATGTTCATTCAAGCCACAAGTTGGAGTGTGTGGATTCCACACAGAGTGCTCTCCAGTCATTCCTTTTGCCTCAGCCCCTGTTCATCCTATAGATCTTAGATTAAATGCAACTTCCTCACGTCAATTTTCCCAACCACTTTCACAGCATCCCGTGATGCTTCACAGTGTTGATCAGAATGATGATGCTGCAGTTATTTGTGTTACTCTGTGTTTAATGCCTGCCCTCCCAGGTGAATTAAATTCCATAGAAGGTGAGTGTTCTATCTGGCTTTCTTCCCCTGTCTCCCCCGAACCTAGTTCTTCACATAGTTAATGCTCACTAAATAGTTAATGAATACCCTTATGAATGAATATCACAGCACATTCAAGCAGTGTCTAAGCAAAGCCTAAATAGTCTTCATTCTGGAATGCTGCAAAGAGAAATCTCTGTTTTGAAGGTTGGACTACATAATTCCCTCCTTTTAAGTTTATTTATTTATTTTTGAGAGAGAGAGAGAGAGAGAGAGAGAGAGAGAAAGTGGGGGAGGGGCAGAGAGGGAGATGAAGAGGGAGAGAATCCCAAGCAGCCCTGCACTGTCTGGGCAGAGCCCAATATGGGGCTCAGACTCCTGAACTGTGAGATCATGACCTGAGCCAAAGTTGGATGCCTAACTGGCTGAGCCACGCAGGGGCCCCTGGACTTGATAATTTTTAAAGATCCTTTCAATTCACCATTAAAAAATTAATGTTTATTTTTTTTTGAGAGAGAGAGAGAGAGACAGACAGACAGACAGAATGCGAGTGGGGGAGGGGCAGAGAGAGAGAGGGAGACACAGATTCCGAAGCAGGCTCCAGGCTCCGAGCTGTCAACACAGAGCCTGACACGGGGCTCGAACCCAGGAGCCATGAGATCATGACCTGAGCTGAAGTCTGATGGTTAACCAACTAAGCCACCCAGGCACCCCCCCAAGTAACCAATTTTGATTCCTTCTCAGAGTCTCATTGTGTTAATGCTAAACCCTAGTCATTTTTGCTCAATGTCACAGCTGAAACATGGAAAACACAAGAGGTAATCAGCAGTTACTAAAGTAACTCATCATGGGAGATACCATTAGTTGTTAAAGTGTGTCTTTAAGCCATCTTATTTCCACCCTCTTTTCAAGCCCTTTCTTCCAGATATGGGAGAGGGGACAAAATTCTATTGGCCCAATTTATCATATCCTTCCAGCCCAATAAATTGGGGGATGGTTTTAGCCCTTAAAAAAGGATTCACCAGAGAGGTTCCTTGAAACAGCAAGCTCTCTAAAGGCATTTAAAATTGGATTTGATTTACAAAAATTTGATTTGCACATAACTATTCAGGAGCGTATCGATTGTTTAAAGTGAGGTACACGGGGACATAATTACCTTTAATCTTTTATAACAAAGGCAGCAATTAAAATTGCTTTTGCTAAGCAATTTTTAGAATGGAGAGTTTGATATCTTTGCTGGCTTCCCACTACCCAGAAGTCTCCCCCTCTCCCCACACACCCTTCTCCTAATTAAATGAAGTAACCATGTTGGATTCTCTGTAGAATGCAGAGTCTGACAGAATCATACTCCCATCTTATGGATCCTGAAAAAGCCACCTAGGGGCTTAATTTCATTTCCATCCCTCTTTGTTAATACAGCCCTTCCTATTCTCACTTCTTGGAAGCGTTGTTAGGGAGGGATCGATTTGTTGGTTATTAAAAAATGGTCAATTATTGTGGTATTAGCTGGCCCTCTATTCCCCAATCACAGTGTCATTTTCAACCCACGAAAAAGTTTGCCCTTTGCGTGCGTCTGTTTGTTTGCTTTATTTGGCGTGTGGTGCAGAGTGCCTAATAAGGAATCCTGATGGCAGTTTGCTCCATCTCCAGATTGAATTTCTTTATAGATCAGCCTCAGTAATTCATTTCCCAACTGGTTCTGATCAATACAACTTGACTCACTTCAGGTTAAAGAAACTAACAAAATCATGCTACTGATTGGGTGTCTCGACTCACCTTCTTCATGAAGGCTCTCTTTGATGGTGACCTGTCCAACTGATCCACAGCCTCTTAGTGGAGTCAGGGCCTGTGCTCTTCCCAGGCCCCAAAACTGCCATTGTCTTGTTTTCTTTGATTCTGGGAAGCCAAAGAAGCTTTTACAAACACAGCATAGTGTAACAGGGAGAGAAGTGCGGGCACATCCGTTGTCCTGAGGACTTGTTGTTGAGGCTCAGTGAGTGGCTCGGCCATTCTGAGATTTCACTTTAGCATCTACAGAATAAGGCAGCTGGGCCCATTGATGTCTGAGGTCTTGCTGAGCTCTGAAGTGCTAAGGACTCTGTGTGGAGACACAAAGCCCTGCCGTATCCCCGAGCATCTGTCTCACTTTTTAGCAGCATGCCCTGAAACGACAGCCATTTGGAAGCCACTGTGTTCGGACCATGAAAAAAAGTACTTGTACTCTCCAACAGGATTCCAAGCCTGGCCCTCATATCTCCTAGCTGTGTAGCCTTGCCAAGTCACATGATCATTCCCGGGCTGTTTCCATACCTGTAAAGTGGGCACATGTGTGCTCCTGCCTCTTATCCATTCAGGGGATGCTGTGCGGGCCAAAGAAGGTCACAGATGTGAGAAACACTTTGGAAAGTGAAGCGAGTGCATAACAGAGACTGGATCACCAGTGGCCATTGCGTTGCCAGAGAACAGGGGCTTATGCCTCACCCTTGAACTTCATAAATCTGGCTTCCTCTTGTTCCCCACTCTCCTAGCTGTCCCACAGCAGTTGGAGCTCATGCTGGGCCAGAAGTCATGGCTTGTTTACAAGTTATTTGAGCACAGAGACTCATTACTGTAGGCACTGACCCCATTCTCAGGGAGTGATGCAAGAAAGTCAGCCAAGCAAGCTCAGCCAGCCTGTCCTCCCCACTGGGTCAAAGCCCTAATAACCCCACGTCAACCAACCGATCAGCCAACCAATGGTCTGCCAACAAAATGGCACGTAGGGCTCACGAATGCTCTAGGTACAGGATCAACGGTGAGGATGAGCTGAACCCAACCCTTTTCAGATCAACAGTGGCATTTATAAACCACTCAGGGAAGTTCTAACATAAGGCGTATTTATGCCTTTTCCCTAAGATCCTCCTGATTTAAATTTTTTTTCTCAAATGGAATATCTGTAGATCCTAGGACCTGGAACTGTAGTTAATTTCAGCCGTCATTTATTTTAAATATCTATAATGTCCTGAATCCTTACTCAGAGCCAAGTTTTGTACTAATCACATTATACAGATGACTTAATTTATTCTTTGCGACATCTCTGTGTAGTGAATTTTCACTTGGCAACATGTTTTGAATGAATTAATCAATGAATGAATGAACGAATAAGTGATTACAATTAAATAATGAATATATTGAGTGCTTTCAACATGCTAGGCATTGGCAGTCATTGGAGATTCAGAAATGAGCAAAATAGGCATGGCAGCTCTCATTATTGAGCTTCTAGTCTAAGTATTATGACCCTCATTTGTAAATAAACTAACACACAAAAGATGAATTAACTTGCCAAGGTCACACATCAAGGTAGTATCAGGTCAAAGCTTCAAAAGTAAGGCTGACACTGGCCCAGAGCAGAATAACTAGTACAACCTTACCTTCCTGCACCAAACAATAATACAAATCGTACAAATATATGAAGCCAGTGTTTTCGGGCATTGGACACCAAGCAGCACTGGACTGCGATTCTTTATTAGAGAGAATCATACAAGATAAGCCTCATTCTTGACCTGCCTCTCTGCTTTGGAAATTCTAAAACTGAAAATTATAATAATATTTAAATAAAATTTATTTACTGACTTAATATATTAGTGATAGTAAAAGAAAGGATCAATAAACTCGAGATAGATCAATAGAAGTGATACAGTCTGAAGAATACAATGAGGAAAGCTTGAGTAAAGGGACAGAGCCTCAATAACATGTGAGATAACATTAGTGTTTAGCATATGTATAATTGAGGTCCCCAAATGACAGGATAGAGAGAGTACAGCGGAGAAAATATTTAAAAGAATAATCACCCAGGTGCCCTGGGTGGCTCAGTAGGTTAAACCTCTGACTTCGGCTCAGGTCATGGTCTTGCAGTTTGTGAGTTTTAGCCCCATGTAGGGCTCCAGGCTGACAGCTCGGAGCTTGGACCCTGTTTCAGATCCTCTGTACCCCTCTCTCTCTGCCCCTCCCCTACTCGTGCTCTCCCCCTCTCTCTCAAAAATAAATAAACATAAAAAAAAGAATAGTGACCCAAATGTGCCAAATTTGATGAAAATATCAACTCCTATAGATCCCAAAAGTTCAGTAAACCTGAAGCAGGATAAATTCAAAGAAACCCTGGAATAGAAGGGAGAGCACAGTAGATTTTAAGGATGTTAGAGAGATAATAAATTCCATAACCCAGAGAAAATGGAAAATTTTCTTGAAAAGCATACTTTAATGAAAGTTACATAGGATTTTTAGAAATTGAAAATTTTATTCTGATACTTATATGGAAATGCCAAAGACCTAGAAAACAAAATAATCTTAAAAAAGAAAACTTGGAGGACTTACACTATCCGATTGCGAGGTTTACTATAACACGACAGCAGTCAAAATGGTGTAGTATTGGCTTATGGACAGACAAGTAAATCAATAGAACAGAATTAGAGAATCCAGAGATAGACCTACACATTTGGACCTTTGGATCAATTGATTTAAAAAAAGCATACTAGCGATTTAACAAAAAAAGGAAATTTTATTCAATATATGAGGAGGAGGAGGAGGAGGAGGAGGAAAAAGCGATTCCAATATTTGCCTCATCAAACACAAAAAATAATTTAAGAGCGAGTGTGGACATACATATAAAAGCCACTGACTATTAATCTTCTTTAAGAAAAAAGGAGATTATATTCAAACTTTAACATGGCAAAGATTTCTTAGAAAAGGCACAAAAATAGGAAAAAATTGATAAAGTGGACTCTATAAAAATTAGAGATTCCTAGTCATTAAAAAAAATCCCTATTAAGAGAATGAAAAGGCAAGACACAGACTGGGGGAAATTATTCACAGTGCATATATCAGACAAAAGACCCATATCCATAATATAAAAAATCCCTTTAAGTCAATAATTTTTTAAGTAGTCATAAAAATAGACAAAAGACTTGACCAGACACTTCACAAAAGAAGATGTATTAGTGCATAATGAGCTTATAGAAAGAGCTCAGCATCCTCAGTCATCGGGGAAATGCAAATTAAACCCACAATGAAATACTACTACAGATCCACAAGAATGCTTAAAATTTAAATAATAACACCAAATATTGGCTAGGTGTAAAGGCACCAGAATCCTCACATACTGCAGGTGGGAATGGATGATACAAATGCTTTGGAAAACTGACAGTTTCTTACAAAGTTATACACCTATCTAGGACCCAGCAAATTTGTTCATGGGTATTTTATCCAAGATAAATGAAAATATATGTCCAGGAAAAGATTTGCCTCAATGTTTGTAACAGCTTAGTTTAATATCCCCAATCTGGAAACAATGTGTTTCCAATGTGTAAGTATATTATATTATATTATGTTATATTATATTATATATTATTTCAGTGAAATACTAATTAGCAATAAATGCTATGTATTGTTATCCACAGCCACATGAACAAATTCTAAGAACATTATACCAAGTGAAAGTAACACATTGAATACATTCTGTATGATTCATTTACATGAAACTCCAGGGCAGGCAAAGCTAATCCATGATGCCTGAAATCAGAACACTGGTTGTCTCGAGGGGCAGCGGGGATCGAGTGGGAAGTGTCATGAGAGAAATTTCTGGGGTGGTAAAAAAATGCTCTTTATTAGTACTGCTGGTTTTTGTTACGTGGGAAAATACATTTGTCAAGACTCATTGCACTGCATCTGTAAAATTCTGTTTATTTCCCTGTACGTGAATATCACTATATTTAAGATAATCCGGTCTGTCTGACTCCATTGACCACATCTTTTTCTGCTGTGCTATAATGAATAGCAGGCAGAAAGTTAGCCACTGGGAATTTTCACGCCCTGAAGTGACTCAGCACATTGTGGAGTGAGGGGAATGGATTCCGCTATCAGATTAGCAACAGTGAGCATGCTGTTTATAAACTGTGAAGGTGACAGAAATATTAGTATTTATTTAAAAAAATATTATTATAAACTGTTAAAGCAGTGCCACACCCTGGAGACTTTGGAAAAAGTGGCTGTTTGTATTATCTGTTGCTGCATAAGAAAGTACTGCCAAACTAAGTGGCTTAAAACAACACAGGTTATTTTCTCCTATTTTCTGTAGGTCAGGGAGTTGGGAAGGGCTTAGCTGGGTGGTTCTAGCTCAGGGTGTCTCATAAGGTTGCACTTACATCCTCAGTGGGGGTGAATTATCGGGAGGGTCCTCTTCCAAATTCATTCCATGGTTGTTGGTTGGCCTCAGTTCCTCACCGGCTGTTGGCAGGAGGCCTCGTTCCTTGCCAAATGGGCCTCTTCACACTGCTGGGAGTCCACACAATAGTCCGGGAGAAAGAACACAAGACCAAAATGGAAGTCATCATGTCTGCTATGCCCCAAACTCAGAAGTGACCTGCCATCACTTCTGCAGTGTTCAGTTGGTCACCCAGACCCACCCTGGAACAAGTGGGAGGGGCTGTGCCAGGGCAAACACTGGGAGGCAGGATTGAAGGCCATCTTGGAGGCTGGCTGCCACAGTCACGTTTTATCCCTGCTCAGTCGATGTGTGATTTAGAACAAGTCAGTAACTCTGTCCCAGTTTCTTAATCTATGAATTGGGAAGGAATAATTATATTTACCTCAAGGGATTAAACTGGCAACGTTTGAAGCTTTTAAGAGGGAATATGGAATGGGGCAAATTTTCACTAATGTTATCTTAAAATACAAATAAATTAGGGGCACCTGGGTGGCTCCGTCGGCTAAGCATCTGACTTCGGCTCAGGTCATGATCTCACAGTTCGTGAGTTCGAGCCTCGTGTGGGGCTCTGTGCTGACAGCTCAGAGCCTGGAGCCTGCTTCGGATTCTGTGTCTCCCTTTGTCTTTGTTCCTCCCCTGCTCGCACTCTCTCTCTCTCAAAAATAAATAAAGATATTTAAAAAAGTATATAAAAACACAAATAAATTAGGATAAGACATGTCTAGTAGCCCTCTCCTGGCCAGATAGCCTGCTTAACGTTTTCCCACCGACAACACATCTGGATCAGCTTCTTTTTTTTTTTTTTAATTTATTTTTTTTTAACTTTATAGTTTATTGTCAGGTTGGTTTCCATATAACACCCAGTGCTCTTCCCCACAAGTGACCTCCACCAAGACCATCACCCCGCTTTACCTTTTCCCCTTCCCCTTCCCCCCTCAGTTTGTTTTCAGGATTCAAGAGTCTCTCGTGTTTTTTCTCCCTCCCTCTCCCTAACTCTTTTTCCTCCTTCC